>CM073774.1:4793730-5429260 GCA_037158775.1 Hetaerina titia
GGCACCATCATGCACGATAATTAGTTGAAAAACCTATTTGCGCGTAACTGCAAAATATATGGTCAAAATTTAACTCAATAATTCCTACAAGCACAAAAATTTTTGAGATAGTCCCAGATTTTAACGGCTCGTGATGGAATGGATCATAGTAACCACAGATGAAGGGAAACAAACGTAATCTCTCCAGACGTGAGAGTAGTAAGGAACCTTGATTTCCGTCCTGGGGGTTTCCAACAGCCCCCAACGAGGCCTCTTGCAGCGCGATTACGGAATCAAGGCTCCCCTCTTCTCTTTTGGAACGATTTCTAATGCCAGTTAGGAGCGAATGAATCCTGTTAGGATGAGGGTGTCCATTGAACTGCTCGTTAGCAAGGACATATTGTGTACCGGGTGTGTTTGGTGGCCAAGATTTTCAAGATAAACCCGAATTGATTGCCTCACGATAGTTTCTGCTGAGATGATTGGCATGGAGGGCGTTGTAGAGTAGTCATCTCATGGGTGATCTTATAGATGATCTTATGGAAATAAAAGTAACGCTTCGGCGACTATCTTTGAAAAATGCTCATTGGTATACTACAACTTAAATATTCTTAGTTCGTAGGGGTAACAAAAAATGCCCATTCATCGAATATCATGGTGTTTATACATTATTTTTAGATCCGTTATATACATCGGGAGAAATGGTGAACGACCGTATCACAATTCGCTGTATCACTGGTCTTGAATTCTAGAAAGATATACGTTTTCATTAATAAAGCGATATATGTGTGATGGAAAGAGAGCCTGAATTCGATGGTTAGAGCTCATTGAGATATCACTTCAGTATCAGATGTTTCCAGCCAATCACCATAGTTGTAACTATACGTATTCAAAAGTGCATGCAAAGTATTTTACACTTTCTAAATAAAGAACAGTGGATGTATACATTGTGTTCTTAATAAAATAAATATTGAAAGTATTTTACGTTTACATTATGCTGAATTTCACATCCATCTCTATTTACCAGTAATTCTATTAACATAGAGAGTCAATGACAAATCCATAAGCCATGGGTTATCTCCTGTGATCAAAAAATGATTAATTATATAATTGGGAATACGAAAATTTCGTGGAGAGGGATAAATATACTCTGGAGACTCAAATTATTTTCGATATACGTATACATGATAATTAATAATTACCTTCGGTTCCCAGGAAATGAATCATTATACGTACGAAAAAGCGACAGTTTTAATCCAAGTTGTATTTTGTTCATTATTCTGTTCTGTTCGTGTCATGCATACTTACTCACCGACGTAATTCTTTAATAGCCCCTAAAGTGGACACATAAATGCTCGTGGCCTTGAGGCAATTGCAGTCAAGTACATGGTCTATCGCCATCTGCGTCCAACGGCCGGGGACTCCATACCAATCTCTTTTAATTCAAAATAATCTTATCACTTTAAATTTAAATCGGAAATTTTAACTCGATTGCAAATTTTTCCCAATTACCATTTTATACCCATTTTTTTCCGATGACGGGTTTATTTTTTATGTTAATGCATAAAAAAAATTATTTACAATATCAGAATACCTATACTTTGTGATAATTAAATAAACCGCTTGTTTTGCTATGTTGTAGAATGCCTACAGATGCATCATTCGATCTTCTATTCCACTTTATCAACAAAACTTGAGAGCCCCATGTTCCTCAATTGCACCAAAATGCAGAATTTCTCTCTCAACTACACACTTGAATTCACAACAGCTTCACAGCAGATATAAACACAGTAATCAACCCGAAGGTCGGTTTAGTAGGTGATGGTAGAGCTCCCCCATGTACCAAGCCCGACGGCGTGTGAATATTCACACATCAAGGTAGGGGTGCCAGTTCCTTTCCCTGTGCCGGTTATGGTTTCCCAGGAAGATCTGGTACCCGAAAAAATCAACTAGCTTGGGTGGAGCTGCAGGTGCCCAAAGTGCCTTGCCCGGGAATCGAACCCGAGACCCTCGGTCAGCAGTCCAATGCTCTACCCACTAGACCACCACGACCCGCACAGAAATATATTGCCTTAAATATTTCTATTTTTATTGCGATTAGTTGAAGCATCACGAATCATTATCGAAATCTATATTACTGACGAAATCATTGGGTCAAAACTGGAGGATTGGCAGCAGATTTTTTCGACCAATTCACCCTTGTAGGCAATTGGAATGCCCAGTTACAAGTACCCATTAAATACTGCGGTGAATGCAGAAAAATAAAAAAAAGTTTATATTTCTTTATGTCGATGGCGTCGACTTGATATCTAAACTGTATAAAATTACTTCAAGGCTTCAATTCACTACAATTTTTATGAATGCATTTCGGTTTTAGACTTACTGAGTAACTTAAGCCACAAATCCATCGACTGATTTTGTTAGGTAGTCGGTGTTTAGAGTGATGTCGCTATAATAATTGCTCTCATAATTTTACTCTTCGTTTTTAGATAACAAAATTTCCTTCATAGAGTTCTCTGCCCTGTGGTAATGTCATTTTTCATTTTTAAAGGCTTATTTCCAAATCATTTTTCTTATCATATCATTTTGACTGTCAGTAAAATTGAAAGAAATAATAAAATTCTCTGAAATAGATTGACTCCTTTGTGTGGCGGGAAAATGGCATAATTCCACCTGTGAATTCGAAGGCCATTCACACAGAAAATATCTGGCCGTATTTCGTCTTCCGGCGAATCGAAAGGCAAGGCGATTTCTCATCGCTTTAATTTCTTCCCTCGTATCGATATATTAGGAACACGCTGCCATGCTCGGGGCGACCTCCACGACTGCACTGGGGGATTCAGATGGAGAATCGTCCGGACGAAAGAGGTCCTTTTTTCTTGCTGCTTCTTAGTGAAATTGACCTCTTAATAGGCCTTGAAGGCGAAAACCTCAAGACATGAAAGCGACGTCCGATCCTCACGATCGTTCCAAACCATATGATCCGAAGTACAGGGGCATTTTTTCTGATTGATGCCTCAAATTTCGAAATAACTATCCGCCTCTCATATTTATCGCCACTCCATCTAAATCGTTCCCGCGAGGTTGCTGCCGTCGTGTCACGATCCGTGGCATATGGTAGCCGAACAGTGCAGACAGCAACTCAAAACTTCTTACTTTTTTAAACAACCGCCGCGTATTACGCCGTCACATCTCGTTCAAAATCAAGGAATTATTCAAGTCTTAAGATATATTCCTTTTTTTATTTTATAACCTACTTCTACCGGACCTGCAGGCATCCAAAAATTTCGAAAACCCCTTCCTGCAATGGGATATTGATTTTCGTAACAAGAGAGTGACGAGAGGGCTTAATGTAAAAATAAATAGAAATTATTATTCCAAGGGGATGGCTTACTTAAAGGATCATGCTGTATCATAGCCTGACCAACGTTTTCAACCCCGGATATCATGTAATCAAGTTTGGGGAAAGTTGTGTATGATTGGTTTCTGTAATCCTTTTACCGCGAAATCGAATGGTCCACGTGAGTTAAAATCGTTTTCACTCTTGAGAAATACTTCGCGATGACGTCAAATGCGGTCTCTATTCTAATTTCGCTGGCGCCCTCTTGGATATTTTTATTGGAGCTACTCCATACGGCTTCAGGATAAAGTCTTGACAGCATTAGGTAGGGTATTCGTTGAATTTACCATCCATTAACCCTTTTCGATGGACATCAGCTCCTCAATCTGGATTCTCTAATCAAAACTCCAGTTACGCAGATACACTCTATCTCATAACTCATTCACGTAGAAAGTTACGACACCGAGATTTGTGCATTAATTGACTGCATCGCCATATACGTCATCATATCCCAATTCACGCATATAAAACGGCATGTTTTGCGTTGTTCGGAACAACATTCTCTCGCAAAAATGTTTTGGGTGTTGAAACAATCATCCCTGTCCACGAAATCAGCTTCGGACTACTGAGGGAGCGTGACGAATGAAAGGACTGCCTAAATGAGATGATTAAATAAACGATTCCGTAAATGCTAACGAGTAATTACACAGCAACCCGCATGACTGCTCACCCCTGTGCGCTAATTTTCCACTGGCAGCCGCGCCAAATCAAAGGTGGATGATATCACAAAGGGAGTCACGGCCAAATAATCACCAGCGGAGCCATCGGATCTCTTGTGATCGGAGCGCAACTTCACACAGATTTATAGGGGATGTTAATATCCAAGGAGCGATGACGTCACTACCGGTGGATATTAACGAAGCTGCAGGAACGCGGCCCGCGTGATCGATCAGCGGCGGGGGTGCGTGTGCGTTGGGATGGGGGTGGGGGGTGGTGTTGGCCGCGCGGAGGGGGGTTGCAGGCCTCTAGTGAAATTCCGCGCCTCTCCTCTTTGGGTTTGCAATGGCAATCGGTCGGCCGAGCGGGAATAAGTTTATTAATGTAAAATGAAGGCTTACTCCCGCCCCCTCCCCTCCCCCCCCGGAGAGGAATGCCGTCGGCGTCCAGACGGGGCTGGCTCCATTTTTAATAGCGAGTGAGATTATCATGCAGCGGTCCAATTCCACTATACATGGTTACAGATTTATGCACGCATCGCATGTGCAACAAAGGTGGTTCCCTTTATTCAATCACGCACGTGGTGCTCGCGCACCAAAAGGGAATTGGGAGTCCATGACGAAAGAGAGTTTCCCGTCGGCCAAGGATTTATTTGCGCCTATTTCGGATTTGGGGTTCACCTGGAGTTCAAGCACCGCTTGCCAAAATCTCCGCCTACTCCGCAGATTAAAAAGCTCGAGCCGTGATTGCAATCGTGGCGCTCGGGACTGCTCCTGGACGTGGATTTCAAGGCTGCAACGAGGAAATGCAAGGAGGTGAGTCCACCAAAACAGGCGGCTAGGGAATTCTCCGGTAAATTACTGTTAAGACTATGACGTGTAGCATAAGTGAATAACGAGCTTCCTCGCTCAGCTGCTAAAATTTTCATCGGCTCGATGAAAACTGCATTCAAGAAAATAGTTAATAATCGAGCCAAAAACGTATTATTGCATAATTTATATACACATCGTTAAAGTTTTACCAGCTTGATGTAGAGCTTGCCTAAACACTGCTTTACTGATTATACTGCAGTTTAAATACACTATTTTTAACAATGTGGAAGGAACTGGGATTTCCATTTGTCTTTTTCATACTAAGTCATGTGACTCCTACATTAGTCGTACTTGATAGATCAAAATACATGTATAGTTTATTAAGACTCGGGTATCACTATAATTGTCTGTAAAAGCCTATATTTATTTATCCATCCAATAAATTTCCGCAAGACCCGAATGAGATGAATCAAAATGCTATCCTGTAATGCAAGAAATAACTGTATTGGCAATTGAAAATGTCGATGAATGAACTCCATGGAATGAACAGTGGAATTATAGTTTCGTTTTACTCATCCGATGAACCAACTTTTGGCCGTTATAATACATCACGCAGGGTAAGAATATCCTGAATTATTATATTGGAACTCCCAGGCAACCCAAGAAGTCTAAGGGAAAATTTATATCTTAGCTATATGGATGTACAGTGCAGAAATGGTTAGTTGAGTCTTCAAGTAAACAATATAATGCTTATGATAAATTGAATCATATACAAAGGCTAGGTATGACTATAATCACGATTCTTTAGAGGAAACTCCTCCGTAGTAACGGAGCTCACAAGTTACTTTCAAAAATAAAATATGGCTGCGGTTCATTATCAATAAAAAGTACTAAAAGCTGGAATTATATTAAGGTGTGTATATTCAGTTTCTCAAGAAATGAAATGGAAAGGTAATAAAGGAAAGATAATATATGTAAGAAATCCTGATAATTGCATTGAGAGGAGAGGAGATTGAGGAGAGTAATGGAGAAAGCAGTGAGTGGTTTATCCACACATGATACGCGTTCGTTTAAAAGCCGTTGCAGCCACGTACTTGCGTTCGCTCTTCTTTATATTGGTCGGAATAAATTACGCTTCAATTCCCACAGTTTGCGAGGGAGACTGCGAGTGGCGGAGGGTTGCATTTACCATTTAACCCTTTCGCTCTCATATACAAGAGCGGGTCAGCAAATGGAATCATGATTCAAAGAGATAAAGGCTCAGTGCTCGAGTTGAGTAACGGCACCCGACACAATCGTATCAACAGTTTCAACCACGGGAAAAATTCAATTCACCCCGTGTATCGCGATTTAAAATGGAAGTAGTCCGTCAATTCATCAACAGTTGTCGCTAGAGAATGAAACTTTAGCAAAATTCCGTCTGCAATCGCCGAGCTACCTAGAATAATAAAAACTCATTTGCTAGACTTAAATTGCTTACTGTGATGGAAGGCACTGTCCAGCGTTCTTAATTTTATCATCGAGGATAGGTTCAATAAAGTGTGTTGCAATCAATTATAATAGAAATCTTATATTCGTGTTTAATACTTATGCTCCTTTAAATTAATTATCCTCGAGCATAACTTTTAATCCAATGCATTTAGTAGATACTGCAAGCACTTACATTATGCGCATTCCGCTAATGGAATGTTAAAGAGTTGCTGTAAGGTTGACAGAATGACTCCTTCTGGCTGCGTATTTAATTGGCGACTTGAATGTACGCACTATTTAGGTATGAAGCACCAGATAACTCTAGTGATCGTACTTTCCAATGATTTTCAGTCACTGTGTCTGAAAAGGGGAGAATTTTTGAGGCTTCCAGGTGTTGTGTGACGTTTGATAGTACCACCCACCACGAGAATTAAAGCTCTGTCAAAATTCGCTCGGGTGAAACATCATTGGAGGCGACTTTGGAGCGATGTCCGCCGAGGGTAGAGCGCGATGCTCGATAATGGCCCCAACATTCGAGTTCTCACGATGGCCGTCACCCCCACTGCGAGCAAGGGGTTGCAGAACAAAAGCGAATCACCCCTCCGGGCAGCCCGCCTCCTCGACAGCCCCGCCGGTTGCACATTTCTCCTCTTAATCCGGAACATAAATCTCGCGGGGCATGGAAGGATACAAATTGAAAGCCGTTTCATTTTTCGGCCACGCTCTTATGGGCCCCCTTTAGAGAGGAAGAGAGAGAGAGGGCCTGGGTGTGACGGAAAGTTAGAAAAGCGATCAACAGGGTGGCGCCGGGGCCGGGAAGAAAAGTGAAACGCAAATACGTGGGTGGGGAGAAGGCGGGAAGAATGCGGGAGGAACGTGCGCGGGGAACACATGACGAAACTCTTTAATGCGTCATCAATAATCCTCGTACGACGATGAATTCCATTTGCGAAACAGCCATCCCAAATTTTTGACGGTGGTGTGCAAGCTCACCTTTAAATATCTGCAATTGTTAGTGGACTGAATGAAAATCCAAATTATGAACCATGATGACACTGACATACACCAATTAGAACAAATTAAATCGATTAACTTTACCACCTAGTTGAACATTCCGGCAAGGAACATATTTGAAGATGAAATTAAGATTTGATTGAACGCGTCCATGAAATATGAACAGTGTGAAAATAATTTCAGTACTGGTCGTAAGAACTATTTAAATGTAGTACATAAAAAGAGGAAACTGTACAGCCAACTAAAAAGCAATTGGTAATGCTTAAAATTGAGCTATGTTCTATTTAGTATTGCCTGAAAATTGGAATTTAAAATACAGATAACCGTTGATTTTAGAAATTTGGGATATTATATAAACTTCTGGCTATTTTTAATCGTTTAGAAACTTTTTATACATTTCATGGGCTTCGAATAAATTTCTCCTGCGGGAGTATTGTACTAATATGTGAAATTATAATCTATGCAAAACAAATAGTAGATACTTAGTTAAGTAAACGTACTATTTCTATGATTTACGATTGACGACTACGTATGACCACAAGCTCTATATATCTACATATTTCAGTAATACTTTTAATGATTTGTCCAGAAGAGCCACTTTAAGTACCGGAAAAGCTGTAAAAGTACTATTCCATTTGTAATTACAAATCATATCGCATTAAGTAAGATCTGGTGCTTTCCCGGCGTATTTGCTTGGTGAAGTTTTCTCGGGTCTTCCACAGGGTCAGGGGTTCCATAGTGGCCGAAGTTTCGATGCTCGACTCGTGCATCGAAACTTCGGCCAATATGGAACCCCTGACCCTGTGGAAGACCCGAGAAAACTTCACCAAGTATATCGTATTAATTATTAGCATTTAGGCTTTCATATTTCCCCAAATATCCTGAGTCAAGCAACACTGAAAGCTCATAGTCTATTCCAGCTTAGCGTCATTGACTGGGAAAAGATTCAAATGCATACCAGGAAGGATTGTACTATAATTCTTAAGTTTTAATTAGGATTGACTCATTTATTTAAAAAGTACTGTCGTGGAAAATAAAATTAAGAAAACTAATTAGTTGTTGAGTAAAAACTTTCTGACGCCCACCGACTCATTTTAATTTTTAACAAGGATCCAACTCTGATGACGCGTCACCATTTTTGAAAGACACAATTGCTTTCTATTCGCATCATAAAAAGTACATCATCTCCTCCAAGTTTATTACAAAAAGTTTTAAGAGCAAAATATTTAAATGAACTTAATCAGGCGTATTCTCTTATCTCGGTATATTTGTTTATTGTTGGATATTTTTGCTTAGTTTACTTGAATCCACCTCTTCACACTTTCATTTTCTTTACTGAATTTTAGTCACGCTGGTACGTATGTACTGCAAAACCTGCACTTTTCCACCATGTGCTACAAAGCACTTGGTAAGCCATTTCGCCACTCGAGCATCAAGTACATTAATGATACGGAAAAATACTAATTTCCAAGAATATAATTTTTCCGGTATTACATACTTTAAAATTTTCATTCGCATAAAACTCTGCTGTATTTTTTTAAACCACGCAAAGGCGAAATTGAAGAGGTGACAAATCTATTGCACACATTTTGAGGACTCGCATAATATATGTAACATGTAAGAAAGAATGTATGCAAATAAATCCGAAGAATCGAACGGTAAAAGAGTAAACAGGACACTGTTAAATTTTAGTTAATAGGATAACGTTAAATTTTTGAAATAATTGTGTAGAAATGCCTCCGATCTACGATAATTATGGAGAATTTATGTTTTTTAAACTTAAAGCAAAAACAAACAAATATTCTGAATGGGTAATCCTAATGATGGCTTTCGGTCTACAGTTCTCAAAATAGCATCATTTCAAAATAGCATATACATCATTAAATAATGCGCCGGGTAAGTGTGACCTTTGAATTGACTGTTCCTTAGACGCCGCGGAAACACCTTGGAATGCATTCCATTGAGATAAAAGACAACTTTGTCCAATGCAGCAACTCCCAGCAAGCTGTAAAAAAATAAATAGCTTCGTAGCTCACGGAAGAAAAATGAGGAATGTAACCCGTCAAAACGAAACCTGGAGGGCAAAAGAAACCGAGAAGAGCTATTCCTGCGAAAACATGAAGAAGCAGACTACGTAAAACTAAGCTGCAAGATAGAGAGATAGAGAGAGAGAGAGAGAGAGGTGCATTCGGAAAATGGACGGATACTCCGCAGGTGTGCGTCCCACAGATGTCAGTGGGTCTGAGGTTGGGTAGTTTGAGGCGGTTTTAAGGCTGCTTCGAGCATATAGCGCAGGCAGGGGTGTTTGTTACTCGGAGCCATAAATCCAATTCGCTACTGTGCGCGCACCGCCTTCGTTACGCGCGCACATGAGTACCTGGCGGACGTTTGAGGGAGGGGGAATGTTTAGCGAGGAGGAATGCGCTCAAAGACTCTCGCACGCCGAAAGGACTACGGAAAAAAATTGAATTCCACGGCTGGAGTAGAGTATCACGGTGGGAGGGAGGGAGCTCTTGCGAAAATGGAGAGAAGGCCGTGTTTATTTCCAGGTTTAAAGAGAACAGACGGATCTGATGGATGCGGACATGCATCCCGATCGAGATTTACGACAATGCGGGGAAAATCGATGCATTCGAATGCCTTCATTTACGGCGCACATTTAAAAGGGGACACTAAGCTAATTCAATGCGGGATTCGTGATCCAGGTCTGTATCACGTGCCGTGCTCGAAATACATATTCGATTTTTGAGATTCGGGCGGTGACCTTCAGAGTAATGTAATATTGAATAATAAGAAATCGCAGGCAATTATAATAGCTTCTAAAGGATTTTAGGTTAATATCATGTAGAAATACATTCTACACAAATGCACACCACTGCCTATTTATGCAAATGAAACAGTGCTATATCTGCATCTCAGGCATGCACTCTTACATGACACTTTGGTACAAATGATCATCAAAATGAAATACACTATGTTATCCTACATAAGAGCTTTATTGTACGACCCGGGTTTCGTCGAATTGAACCTGAATGGGTCGCCGTTATCCGATAGATTGAACCATAGGTTCCAGGAAAAAGGGACGCACTGATATACCTGTACAGGACCCCGAGCAAGTGGGCGATCCATTAAAGTGGCCCCGTCATTTTGAAAACACCAATGGGAAAACAATGGAAAATCAAATTTACTAGTTTCTCGTGAATAGATTATGGACGAAAAATATTAAATAACCCTAGCGAAAACGCACGCACGCACTGATGCCTAGGTGCAGTGGTCGGCAACATGGGATAGAAAGATAAAGAGATAAACGTCTTTATTCGAGGCTTCCCTTAATGTCATGTGCAGTGGGAAAGAAGAATAAGAAGGAGAGCCAAATTATGAAAACAAAGGCAGGCAGGAAATGTGAGGACCGTGGGCGAGGAAGTAGGGCAAGGCCATATCAGGAGGGGGTAAATGCAGAATGTGTAGTTTTGCGTAAAGTATGTTGCAAAGACAGCGAGGACTGCTGCATTGACGATAGCGATGGATGATAAAGAGAAACAAAGAGAGAATTAGAGAAAAATAAACGGGGAGTACGCCGTCTACATCTACATCTACATAAGTACCCTGCGAGCCACCAAAAAGGTGTGTGGCAGGGGGTGTAGCACCATGAGGGAAGGGTAAGGGTTGAGGGGGTTGGGAGTTAGGTGAGGAAAGGTGGGGGGAACCTGTAGGAATAAAAAATATATATACATATATATATGTATATATACACACATACATATACATACATACAAATTATATAAGACGCAAATGCAAAACCACTGAACGATTAAAGGAGATAAAATGAGTGACATAAGAACACTTTAGAAATAAAATCTGATTCCATAAATTTAGTTGTAATCGAGTTGAATCCAAGTTACACCAGTCAGGGGAAAGAAAAGGAAATAATCGGGAAAGTTTTTGAGAAGATGGGAAAACCAAAGGCATTGAAATGCAGCGACTGGTGATGGGAGGGAAGGAGGTGGAATACTGTCGCTGAGTTCTGATTTAGAACCAGAAATAAGAACTCGGGGAAAACAGTGTGAGTTTTTCAGGAAAAGGCGTTCATAACAGTCTGCAGCGGTAGAAATATACACCATTTAAAACCTTGCGCCTTAAATATAATAATTATAGCTACCTAAAAAAATGGCGAGTAGTTCAGTGGCAATGAACAATTTGGAAATCGCAAAAAATAATACCGTATTATTATTTGGTTGCTACCAAAACTACGAAATATTCGACGTTTGACATAATCAGAAATTGTAGCGCCGATATCTAAATTCGAGTACACCACAATTACGTAAAAATTCTCATGATGAAACCACAGTACTCTGGGTTTTCATCTGTGAAAAAAATTCAGACGATCTTGCAGAAAAATTGAGCCCTGCCACTTATTGAAATTCCTGTCTATCCTCCGAAGAAGAAATTTTATCTAGCAATAGTATGATAGTATAGTAAAATGATTAGTATATTTTTATTAGGTAATCTACCGGTTAAGGTATGTTTTTGGATGGACACAACTATCAAATAAACATTTTGTAACTCCAAACAAAACCCAATCCAGCAACCTACTCTACATCAGGTCCCTCTTCATCTCTGTTTGATTAGCATATATCAAAGTCAAATATCCATACCATTGGATCTCTATTATCACAACAACAAAATTGTGAATTTTTCCGTAAATTTTTGTCACAAATGGAAAAAAATTGGCTTATTTTCACTAGACCAAGAGTGTAAAAACAGCGTCAAATCCTTATCATGCCAAAACTTCATTGAAATTGTTTTTATTATGAAAAAACATTTAAAATAATACATCATATTTTTCCATTGTATGTAAACTAATGGCCTACTCGGAGTGAACTGACTCAGTGGGAGTAAAACAGCTACTAAGACCTCAATGTCCAAGGTCTAACTCAAATGTAGGATTTAGATTGATTTATTTGGTATGCTATAGGTTAGTGAATACAGGCAGAAATCTAATCCACGAAATATAATCAACTCGTATGTTTGAGATATTTCTTCAAGTATAAACATGAGATTTAATTAGAAACTATATTTCACACGATTAAAATTATTAAGAAATTCCTTCGAAACAATATAAGCATTAGGACAGAGAAAGTTTATTAAGTCACACAATGTAAATATTATACTAGTTGTACATTCTGCAGTTATCAAGTATTGCACAATGAATTCCGGCGGTGAGATCAGCTTTTCGATTTCTAGCAACTACTATTGTACTCAAAATATTTGCTCCACTTCTATTTTGCTCCACTGGTATTTTATAACAGACAAAATAATAAACACATGTTAGGGGAGGTACGACACTAAAAACATGAATGGGAATGAATGGTCCTTTAATGAATGGGGATGAGAAGAGACCAATAATGCAAAAGATCTTGATTTATTGTTGTGCCTTAAACGACTCTGGATATTTCGTGCACTTTTAAAAATTCTTCGCGATTCTTCATTATCAAAACCCAGTGATGGTTCATATGGATCGCAGATAGCGTTCTATCGTACCTTGAGGGTCGACGGACTACCTCGATTGCATCTATTTTCCAAAGTCTGTCCTTTTTTAAATATTTTCCTCCACTTAACAACACTTTAAGGAGGCAGCCTAACAACACTTTAAGGAGGCAGCCTGGTTAGTGCAAGGAAATAATGATTTCCTTGCACTATCGGTATTTGACATATTTAAGTTTTTCCCCTTTAAATAATTATTCCGCACATTTCTATCCGGCAGTAACCATCAGGCTGGCGCACGAACTTGGAGATCACTGCTAATGTCCATATGACAATAGCTCATTGAGACCACGAGCTCTATACTAAAGCCGTTTGTTAAAATAATTCAATGCAGAAAGTTGTAACTTTAATGGGAATATAATCAAATAGGGACTCTCAATTAATGATTTAAACCAATAAGAATTTCCCCCAAAGGATTTATCGCAGAATGTCACGTAATCCGCGGTGTGATAAATTCTTGGAACATTTTTCAAAAAGAGGACCAAATTTCCATTAAGTAAATCTTAAGACCACACGTTTATGAAAAATCTCCTGGTTAGTTTAAAATAAATACATAAATAACATACATTCTCTAATGATTAACTATATATTAATTGACTGTAAGAGCTAATGCCGCAGGCAAAATATATTCTCCAAGAGCTTTACCCTTTAAGGATCCATTGTATCCATCGTCATGGTTGATTTAACCTATACAATGCCAAATACATTGAAGTATGAATTGGGTCACCTCATGATTGGCTTTGAATGATAAGTGCAGTGATCGGAAAAAGGCAACTTCTTAGATGGCAGCTTGAGACATGAAAACGCAAAGAAGTCCAAGGGACGGAGGGTGCGTTAGTTTATGGCCTGGAATTTACATTCATGGACTGGAGAGGAACGAGAGGTGATGCGGGGGGAGCATGACATCGGGGGCTGAGTGGGACAAGGCAATGGAATACAATAGAGACGGCCCCAGTGCGCTGACTGGAGGGCGAGATCTCTTTTCTCAAAAAGAGTCAAACGGTATGTTGAGCGACGTGCTGACAACTCAATAAGCGCAGAGACGTCGGAAAAGAAGATGAATGCGGGAGATAGGCTAACAATATTTCCCTTATCCTTGATTTTCATTTCGTGATCCAGCGTGCACATGGGGGGAGAACGTGATGCCATAGAGAATGACCTTTTTTTACAATGGCAGGTGAAAGAAGAAGTGCATGTGAGGTGAAGAATGTAAAAGAAGAGCTGACGAGCACTACTGAGTTTCTTCCCCTGCATTTATACGGAGGATTTTATTTTATGTAAGCAGAATAAGGATTAAATTTAATTTCATATTTCTCATAACCACATAGCAGTACAAAAACGCGTTGTGGGAGAGAAATAGGGAGAGACCTATATTGAATGTGATAAGGAGACGACTTAAGGCAGAGGAGATTTAAGTAAACTTCTGAAACGCACGATTAATTAGCAGAAACACATTATCAAATCTCTAAGATCTTCATAAAAATATCCTCGAGAAGTGACTGATGAGTCGTTTGAATATTAATCGGATTGATTAATCGAAAGGAATCTTGGATGGTATTAAAAGCATGAAATAAAACTATTACAATAGTTTGACTATACAATTGACTATACAATACTATTACACTATTTGACGTTACTCATAGAATTAAATGAAATAAAATTCAACAATCGGAAACAATAATAATGTTGAATAAAAATCAATGATAATTTCAAATGGTGGTTATAAATATAAATATCCATTAATATCTCTGAGCATGTGATTTTTAGTGGGATAAAATACAAGTTGCTCCTTAATGATAACATGTAAAATGCTCTTTGCTATATCAAAAGATTTCAAGCCATAAGCATCTACTTGAGACCATGTCCCACAGATTGATCCTGAGAACGGTCTGAGATTACAATGCGTTCATTATTAAGGCCAGATAAAATCAAACAGTCTATGAAGCAAACTTAAACATGGAGTCGGTCTTAAATTGATTTCGTTCACACATACAGGAAATTTCGACCCTCAGAGGTGTAACATCAGGATTACCAGGAAATTCCAGCCAAACTAACAAATCTATACTTTCCCGAATAGAAATGGATAATAATGCGATTTTTTCAAATGGAGCCAAGATCTGGAGCAACTTTGAACCCCTTAGAATGTTATCGAGAACTCAGTCGGTCTAAATATAATTCTTTGTCTAAAAGATAATTAAACATAACACTTCAACGCAATACTTTACAATTTTAACTAATTTTGCGATATTCATTTTCAGGATGTTCCCGCAAAAGAAAGTACGGGAACAGTATATAGAAAAGGGGAGAAAACAGTGGCTTACAGACGAAGTGATCACGATGAGAGACGAAAGGGAAAGATATTGAATAATGTAAAAAAGTATTATGTAGAAGGAAATACGAATAATGAAAAATAAATAAAAATAAGAAAATTATAAGGAGAAAGGAGATGGGCGGAATACGCAGTGCAAAAAAATGGGGATTTTGAAAAGGAAGGGCGAAATAGGAGCGCTGTACAAGAAGATGAAAGAAGTAAGAAGATAAAATCTGTACAAAGTATCAAAATTACGACAGGAAAATTATTAACGGGTCCCGGAGGAGATTCAAGGGAGATGAAAGAAATACATAAGCGCTTTGGTAGAGATTTAGTGAAGTTAAGACAGAATGAGAAATTGACTTCGATAAGAATAACTTAGGCAAAGGCATACTTGACACCTGGGAAACGGCCATTACATTGAAATCGAAAGAAATAAGCCAATGGGGATGAATAATATCTTCACGGAACTACTTGAGGGTTTTAGAAAACGTGGAAGGAGGAATTTATATGGGCTTATCGGTAGAAATGATGAGGGAAAAAGGTCTTGTCAACTCATTTTTTCAAACCTAATATAGGAAAAGCATCCGATTACAGATGAATAAGTTGTATTTCGTTCGCAGCTAAGGTGACACTTAAAATCACCAATAAGGAGGGTTAATATTTCATAGGGGACGATCAGCTTGGATTTTAAAAGCGGTGATGATTGCGTGATTCCATAGCAGTAATGAGGTCACGGATAGAAAGAAATATGAGAGAAGAGCTCTGGGATGCATTTTCTTGTGGCAAATTATGTTCACGTCTTTAGAGCTAAACATTTCTGCATGTATGTGCTACGCGAACTTACTCGAATAAATTGATATAGATCGACATAGAGTGAATACTACACGAAAAGGATATAGCACATAAGTTACTGAACACATCAAAGTAATTACGTGTATATGTTATTATTTGGTAATCTACCGGTTAAGGTAGGTTTTTGGATGGACACAACTACCAAATAAACATTTTGTAACTTCAAACAAAACCCAATCCAGCAACCTCATCTACATCAGGTCCCTCTTCATCTCTGTGTACTTCTTTCCTCCCTTCATCCCGTCCAACATCCCTATCCTGTTCCTGCCCTTTCCTCGTTTGCCCAACATTCTCCTCTCTATTACCTTCTTCAACATTCCACTACCGCTCAATACACCATCCATTTTTCCTGCCTCCATAGGATTTCTCTCAACAAGCCTCTCTTCTCACCCACCATCTCCAGTACTTCCTTATTTGTTTTCCTTTCGGTCCATTTCACCTTCTTCATTCTTCTCCAACCCCCCTTATTTCAAAAGCCTCCATTCTACGTCCATCCTCCTGCTTCAGCGACCACGTTTCCGAGCCTACGCTCCATATCAGAGTTTTTACGAGTCTTTTCTTAACCTCCCTACTCAACGTCCCCGTCATCAACTCCCTCCTCCTTGAGAAACCTCCTTGCCTATCGCAATTCTTCTCCTTACGTCCCTACCACTTTGACCGTATTGGTCCAAAACACTTCCGAGATATGTAAACTGTTCTACCTGCTCAATTTTTTCCCCTCCTATTTTAATGTTTAGCTTAGCATTTTCTTTCTGGAAAACCGCATAACCTTTGTTTTATTAATATTGATTCTCATCCCATATCTATCGCACTGAACCTCCAGTTCACTCAGCACTGCTTGCAACCCCTTGGCTGACTGAGCAACCAATGCTTGGTCATAAGCAAACCTAACCGATTTTACGAATTCCCCTCCGACTTTCATTCCTACCTCCAGTTCTTCCCATGCCTCTTTAATCATTTCCTCTACATATACGTTGAACAGTACCGGTGACAATGGGCAACCCTGCCTTACACCTCTTCCTAACACTGCCCATCCAGACTCTCCGTTCCCAAATCGCACCTGAGCAGTCTGAGACATGTACAGGTTGCGGATCAGTCTCCTGTCCCTCCAATCCATTCCTATTTTCTGCAATACACGCATTAATTTTTCCCAATTCACTCTATCAAACGCTTTTTCGAAATCTACAAAACAGGCAAAAACGTCCTGATTGTATTCTATATTCCTCTCGATTAGTGATCTCATTACTGCCATGGCATCACGCGTACCTCTTCCTTTCCTAAACCCAAACTGATCCTCCCCTAAGTAATCATTTACCTTACTCTCTATCCTTTTATTGATGATCCTGAGAATAACTTTAGCTGCGTGGGATATCAAACTTATTGTTCTGTAATCCTCACATGACGTAGCCTTTGCCTTTTTTGTAATAGGAACTAGCACCGATCTCACAAAATCTTCCGGCAAGATTCCTTCCTCATAGATACTACGAATCAGTCCATATATGACCTTCTTCCCACCTTTTCCTAACCATTTCAACATTTGCACAGGAATGTTGTCCACCCCCACAGCCTTATTTGCTTTCATCTCCTCTAATGCCCTTTCTATTTCATCGTCGAGTATGCCTGGACCTAAGCTATCTTCTTCTACGTCATGTTCATTTTCTATGTCTAACCTTGTCGGCCTAAGTTCTTTACCATACAGTGTTTCTATATATTCCTTCCATCTCTCTTGGATTTTTCCTGGCTCAACTATTATCTTACCCCACTTATCTTTCACTGTTAGCACAGATCTTGCCTTCTTAGTTCCCGATAATAACTTAGCCTTGCTGTATAGAGCACCAATTTCACCCTTCTTCTGTAAATTTTCCATATCCTCGCATTGTGTTTTCCACCATTCTTCTTTGGCTTTATTTGTGGCCCTTCTCAATTTATTGTTTAACTCTTTGTACTTCATCAATAAATTGAGAAGGGCCACAAATAAAGCCAAAGAAGAATGGTGGAAAACGCAATGCGAGGATATGGAAAATTTACAGAAGAAGGATGAAATTGGTGCTCTATACAGCAAGGTTAAGTTATTATCGGGAAGTAAGAAGGCAAGATGCTACGATACTAATGATAGAGAGCAAAGATGATTTTCTTAAAATCATATTATAGTTTCATAAAATGTGAAACAATAGACCTAACATACGTGAAGAGAAAACTAAATGGATTAAAATATCTGTTTTTCTCCGTGATCCAAATTCGACAAAGACAACCGCATTATGGACCAGGTATTGGAATTGACATACTAACTGATAGATAACAACAGGAATGTAAAGATATGCAACGGACGTTTCAAATGGAAAAAGGCTTAGGAAGAAATAGAAAGACGGATTTAAATGCCATAAAAATATAGGCTGAAGTCTAAAAGTAGAAACAAAAAGACTTGGGAGTCTGTAAAATTTGTTGTCTCAGGCATAACTTTATGGAATTTGCATGTCATATTGAAATGAAATAATTTACTTTGTAATTCCGCACAATTTATTTAAAAAAACACGACACAGGTTTCGACGTTGAACGTCATCATCAGGTGGTCCTCCTAGAAGCACACTTGGTTTTATTTCTAACCGCACGTTCTTTGTAGCCGTTAACGATGCCAGATCAACTACCCGATCCATCACAGCAGGCGTCTCTCAAGGAGCCATTCTATCACCCGTTCTTTTTAACTTCTTTATTAACCATCTCCCCTCACACCCAAAAACTGAAAGCTACCTCTATGCGGATGACACTGCTATTGCGTCAACTTCCTTCGATCCAAATCATGCTGCAGAAAATATCCGAGAACACTTAGACAGCTTAAAAGACTGGATGACCGATTGGAAACTTACCTTAAACCCAACAAAATGCGTCAACGTCAATTACGCCAGAAAATGGAAGAAACCTAACAACACCCCCATTTCCTACGGCAAGGAAAATATCCCCCAGGCATCATCGGCCAAATTTCTTGGTGTACAACGGGACAAGAAACTCACTTGGCAAGCACACACCCTATATGCACTTAACAGGCCAACGCGGCCTTTTTCTCAATCTATCCCCTCATAAAGCGCACGAGTCCCCTCCGTCTTCTTACTAAGGTACTTCTGTTCAAATCCATGATACGACCTATCTTAAGCCACGGTTATCCAGCCTGGGGATTAGTAGCTGCGACATACCTGAGCAAACTGACACGCTTTCAAAATAAAATTTTGCGAACTCTTACATTGCCCCCTTGGTTCGTCCGAAACTCAGACATTCACAAGGACCTCAAAATACCGGACCTACCAACCTATCTAAGAGACCCAGCCCTGTCATTTCAGCAAGAAATAGGAAATACTGGCAACCCTCTCATAGAACATTTATGGGACTATTCTGATAATCCTCACTTCAAATACAAACGCGCAAAAACAAGTCTAAATGAAATCCTGATAATCACCATATGTAAAATTGACATCAGCTGCACTTACATATACTTGTTAGCTTAATTTCCACCTTAAACCACTTATATCACACAACTGTTCATCAGCATTGACGAATACAGCGCAGTACTTAAGCCTCGGTCGGTCGGTCGATCGGTAGGAGGACCACCTGATGATGACGTTCAACGTCGAAACCTTGATCGTGTTTTTTAAATAAATTGTGTGGAATTACAAAGCACAGTATTTAATTTCAATATGACTTAGGAGACGTTGCTCGCTCGATTAACAGTTTTATAACTTGAAAATGTATCTTGGGATCCCGGGATTCCTGGGCCCTGATATGTAATCCAGGAAGTATTTCTTTTCGAGATCCATATTGATTATGGAGTTAAAAAATAGTTGAATATCCCGGAACTTTGGGCACAAGCACTGGATAATTTAAAGCTTTGAATATTTGGGCGTTGAAGTCTCTGGAAGAAATTGGGAACTTTAACGCACGAATAACATGTAATAATCAAAAGGGACGAAACATTGGAAAGGTTATAATATTTTCCTTTAATTTTAAGTCAATCACATCAGTATAAGCTAACCTCATGAGCAGCGATTATTGTATTAAAAGTGCCCTTACATTGGATGAAGGCTGAAAACACCATTCCATGGAAGATGTCTGTGTTTCTTTCTTATCGTTTCGTGACGAGGATTCCGTGACATGGATCTTAAAGCATAGGAGACACGAGACGGCCACTCTTTCCTTCACAAAACTTGCTGCCTCGATCCCTCGCTCTCACGTGAACGAAAATGTTGCTCATCAAAAACGTCGGTGCTTTCGGAGGTGTATTCTTTGGGTGGCGTCGGCCGTGCACCCCAAACGGAACCGAGTGAGATGAATGACGTATTCGGGATAAGCCTTTGGGAGACACGACTCTTTCGGCCGAACATAGGTAAAGGAGAAAAGGGGGCGTGTGGCTCCGGATTTTGAAGCATGAGTGGTACTTAGAGGGCCAAAAAATTCCTACACTCGAAGGACTTGGCAACATGCTCCGAGTGGAAAAAGGGGAGGTGGTGTGTGGGCCGGTTTCTTAGCGGAATCACGTAATAGAAAGAGCAGAAATGTATCCACGACAGAAAGATAAATAAAGACAGTAAACATTCAGGTGTCGGTGCTCAAGTTCTTGTGGATCATTACAAGAAAATTCATTTATTTTCCCTAGATAGCCTAAAACTGGATTCAACCATAGCAATATCCGCAAATCGATGTTCAAATTTTGAGAATATACGGTTCAATATCCAACTAAGACAACAATTCAACAATTTCAGAGTGTAAAAAGCGGATGACTCGGTTAAAAGTTATTGTTGCGAAGTCTCCCGCAGTTTCTTGGAATCCACTAAGACTCGACAGATTGTTAGTTACCATTGTTAACTCCACTATTCTGATGGTCGGTGAGACGTACTGCCTATTAAAATAAAACTGGCAAAGAAAAGTCTCGTACGACCTCAAAATCACAGAGAAATGACCGTCAATTTGAGGAAGAGGCGGTCGTGATCGGCTATTAAAGGAATAAAAAATGATTTTGGGGTTGGAATTATTTGCACCGAAGTCACTCGTAATTTTGTCGAGTTCATCACGTGCGTCTTAATTCGACTGACTCTCTCTCTCTCTCGCGGTTTTGGGAGGTTGTTGTGGTTCCGAGGTTGTCGTGGGCGCTCGCGAGAATCCTTGTACAGACAAACAATCAGAGTGAATGAAGGTGAATTGACGGAGATGAGCAAAGCGCGACAGTAATGAGTAATTTGAAAGAGAAGAAAATTTAAATAGTGCGATGGTTGACAATTTGGCAAAATATACAGAGTGACTGGAGTAAATGCAGGGATTATCAAATTTTACCAAGAAATGAAAATAAATTTAGTACGTTATTTTATTGAGAATTCACGGAAGCTACTTAAGTGTATTATTACACAAGTTAAACAAACTGCTTGATAACTATTAGATATGAAAAATATTTTTCATATGACGACAATGAAAAGAGTGCTGCTTTCGTTTTACACAGGAAAATGATGCGCATATTGATGCAAACATGAATGTGCAGGAAAACTCGGAATTTACAATTGTATATACCACGATTTCCATCCAATAACGATTTCCTAATCAGTAAATAAGGTCCAATGGCATAAATGAATTTGCTCACTAAAACTTTCAAATCAAAGTCATGCACTAGTAATTTAAAAGAAAATTACCAATGTATTCGTAAAAGGGTCAATATTAAAGTTCAATGACGTTACGTCCTCGCATGAGAGCATTTATAGAAAGGGCAAGAGTCTAAATCAAAATTCAGTGACACAAATTCGTTTGGAAATGAACCCATGTTCATTTTTTTTGTTCAGCAATGTCATATGAAATCCGAGTTAATATTTTAAATATTAATCCGGATGAAAAGGAATGTACATTAGGGATAAGTGAGAGTAAGAAAAGCGGAAACAGAGACAGGGAAAAGATTGACACGTATTTTTGTCAAGGATGGTGATTAACCTATAAAAATGTGATAATCTATAAAAAAACGCTGGAATATATCGCTTCACGAAACTAAACTTGAATAGTTGAATCATCTGTAACTATGCTTACTGAAACTCACGCATTTGCCCGTAGGCTCGAAAGATTCATTTGGGCGCCGCAAGAGAACACATCGTCACGGCACTCGGGGAAGCACCTTCAACACAGGAGGGAATTGGTGATTAGAGGGAATGACCATTTGTACTTCACTCCCACCTCTTCATAGCTTCGAAGGCACTTCATTACATTAATCACGGACCCATTTCACACCTCATTCTAACACTTCATCATTCTTGACTTCGGGTCTAAAATACAGGGTCAATTAAAATTGGTTTAATGGAAGGAAACTATCTCGTAACGGTACGTATTATGGTACAGCCACCAGGCAGACAGGCTGCCTCGTCATCAGGGAATTCATAAAGATCTCCACTCATTCTCCGCAGCGGCTCGCCACTCATTTCTCCCGAGGATATTCCAGATGGAGGTCAGTGGAAACGATAACAGAACAATATAAACTCACCAATTTTTAAGATATACTCATCAGAAATAAACAAACCATATTTTTTATATCCTCCCAAGGGAGCTATTTGTTGTATATTTAGAACCCATGGTTTATATATTGCAGATCTTTTTGTTGGCGCTCTGGAACGACACAGAAAGGCATTTTATAATCATTACTTATATGACTGTCTTGTCCTAAATTTCAATGGTGTTCCGATATAACTGCCTAATTACGATGTAGGGGAAAAGACAACCATTATATCACAATTTCTGTGATATTTATTTGTTAAATGGGGATGTCATTATATTTTTTAGATTTACATTGTAACCTGCAAGCAATTGCTAGGGTGTGTGACATGGGGTGATTAAGCACCAGGCTACCCTTAATCCAAAACACCTCTCCGACCGCGCAAGGAGGGAAAGGTGTTTTTGGTCAAGGGTAATCGGGGGTGTAATCACTCCCTCCCACACATCCTTGCAGTGGTTTGCAGGGTACTAAAAACTTAAACTTAAATTCCGGCACCGGATTTCTCTCCACCCTTTTCCCTATTCCTTGAAAATCCTACCCCTGCCGTACTACACCACCCAAGTATTCAATGCTCATGTCTACATTACAAAGTAGTCACCCCCACGCTCTTCCAACAAAACAAAGGAAATTAAACCGGTGCATCCAAATTCGAATCGCCAAATGCCGCTACCATCACGAATATTTAATGAGGAAAGTAAAAGCACGAAGTCACTTATGTCTACGGACGAAAGTTACTTAGCTTTCAGAGATTGGTATGTGACTTGTTCACTTTTTTAGACTTTTCCTATTCATGCTTCCTACAAAAATCAAAGCGAAAAATATGCACAACTTAACATAAAATTACAAAATAACACGTGATGCATTTCATTATTTTAAATGCCTTACAGTGTTTCTAAATGTAGCGCGCGTACACGTGGAATAACGGATTCAACGTTTAATTCATTAGAAACGAGAGCCGTAACAAAAGGGATTTAAATCGAGGTATCTCTTCTCGGGCGCCCCATCACAGTTGCGTGGTATGCATGTCTAGATTATTCAAACATATATATATATGTATATATATTTGGAATAAGACCGTTTCTAGCCCGCCCAAAAGGCAGCAGCCAGAAGTGTATAGCCCATGACACGTGGCGCCTTACAGCACGCCCTTGGGGCAACTGCTGCGTCTCGAAGGCGGCGGGTCAACAAAGCTACCCCCCACACTACAGCGCGCGAGAAAGGAGACGTCTTAATGATAACGGACGCCTGAAAAGAAATCCTTTGGATACGCCGGCATGAGCTTCCTCGAGCTGAAGTAGAATAAGAACAATATGACACGCGGGTTGCTTTCCGGTTGAAGAATTGCCTTCCACAACGCTTTTGTTTTGTTTCACGCATTTCCCTCGCGAAGGGGTCAACAGGCCCCGCTCGAAGACTCCATCATTTACTCTCGATACCCATCAATAAAGAATCGTTTTCGGAGCTACGAGCTGGAAAATGATAACCAACAAAATCACCAGATAAAGGGTTCGCTTCGATAATCCCCTTCAAAAATGCAGCACGTAATCGCCTGGTCAAATTTATAGACGCCGTATTATTCCACGCCGAGATTTCACTTACGGTTCCAGGTGAGATGTTTATGCCGTTATGCCCTGACGACGTATTTGATTTTCAACTGAGAGCAGCCCGAGGGAGTGGCCTAAGTCAAAGTCTCGCGATATTTCGGGCGAAGTTTTTGAAAAATGGAGACCCGTTTGTTCTTTCTCTGTGAATAATGTGTGTTTCTGGCTGGAATCGATTATATGAAAAGGTATTGTTCCAATGAATGATAATAGGCACTGTAAACTGGACTCAGATTCAAAAGTACTCATACAGTTTTTCACGTGCAGAGCCTAAAATGAAATTCTGTGAAACGGATTCGGGTTGGTATTCATCGAACCGTTAAATTTAATTGAATGGAAAGCAATAAGGAAATAAGTAACATTAATCGCAAGAAGGATTTTTACGCTTTGGATATTTAAGGCGGGAGACTTGGTAATGAGTACATTTTTAGAGATGGGAAGAACGAAGGGAGGGAAACCAACCGTCGGCGTACCCTTTGGGCCACTTGTGTTCCTGGAATGCTATCTGGCCTTCAAGTATCGCCTAAATGCACCCCTTATTAATGTACTTCAAGTCCTCTTTTACTCCTCCATTTAATGAATGCCCTGCAATCCCTGAATTTTCTTTCCCTTTTGCTTTTTCTTCCTTTGCCTTGCCTGGCACGGGAACACGCTGATTACGAGTAACGTGACCCCATAACCAACTCCAGTGAGATGGAAAGGTGCCCAACAGTTGACAGTGTAGCGCTCCATCTGTCAGAAGAAAGTACTGCATCACTCGTCATCTAAGCGTTTCGGAACCCAAATATTCCAATATCAGTCCCCTTAGAGAATTCGTTTATGATGGATACTAGAATCTGAAGTGAATAAATATCATGAAGAAAATAGCCTCTAAAGGTGACATGGAAGTTTTGGACGGCCCATGAATGAAATAACAAATCAGTGAAAAGAAATACCAGAGAGAGTAGACAAGCAAACTAGAGCTGATAAGAAATCCACATCTTTCTCTCATTCTCTTTCAATTTTTTTATGAAGTACGCCCGTGATATTGAATCTACTGAATCCTATTTGACGATAGCATTCAGTGGATTTTCACAAATACTTGCAACTTATCAGAGGAAAATAGAGTTGAGATAAAGATGAACTTCGTTTGATATACAACTTTTCTCGACGTATAAAAGTAGTCCTATGCAATACGAGTATATCATAGTGGAAACGTTTACCTCAAGCAATCATTTAGGTGGTAAGCATATCATTTAGGTGGGATTTGAAACCACAGCCAATGGAATAACAGACGACATATTAACGTATCACGCCATTTTTATCCGTGATCCCATCACCAATCCGAACCGATACCAAGGAATAAGTGGAAGACTGGATGCAAGTCATTTTCTCAAAAACTCAACGTTAGAACCGCACGCAAAATCCGACTTATACTTCGGATTTGGATTAGCGTAAAGTTAGTAGCCACGATTACGACATTGAAATCAAATATGTCCGGCCAATTGATCTAAACAGGAAAACTAAGAGTTTTTGTTGGACACTCGATTTCTACTCGAGAATAGTGGAAAGAATGCACGTCGTCTGATGTGGGCCCCTAGGCGCCGATGGTTATGGGAGGAGAAGTCCGACTGCCGGATTTCTCTTCAACCGTGCTCCGAACTTTAAAAGTCACTTCCGTCATTACTTACCTTTCCCACGATTGCACCACCCTTCTCAGATAATACCTACATGATCAGAATTATGCCTTTAGCCCCATACTTCGCCTCGGCTAATGTCCGGGTGATATAGCCAGAAAATCATGGCGACGCCTGCTAACCAAATGCTTGCAGGGTACTAAACATTACTGAACTAAATATGTCAACTTCAGACGCCTTAGGGCTTCATATGAGGTGGGCTATTCCCTCATAAATCAAAACCAACACTCACATTGATTGTAGTGGTGGTGTTGTTACTGAATCGTCATTTTCTCCCAGTGATTTTTAATTTTTAACCGATTACAAAAGGTATTAAAAAAATGTTCGGCTACAAACGGCATATCACCGTTTCTACATAAGTAAATAAAATACCGTCAAATATTACTCCGTTTTCCCAAAAATATTTGAACGATTGAATGAATGCATGTTTGGAAATCTGTCCTCACTATACATGTACTGACGCGTAATACAACAGAGTTACTCGTAGTGACATGGTTTCTAGGTTTCTCGCGTCATGAGTTAAACTATTTCTTTTTACAACATTTATCTACGCATTCTACATTACGTATTTACATTCTACATTGAGGTCTCTCCTCAATAGTGCTGAAATACCTCTTAATGCTGCATATGAACCATCATACGCACGGAATTTTCTAATAATCGATGTACGTTATTTTTTGCCGAGATGGACTTGGAAGCAGACATTAATGGCGAATGGAATGACCCAATTCCTAAAATATGAGTTTACAATGAAAAAGTTCGTGTCAGCATTAATCAAGTGGAAAATGGAGTAGAGTAAAATGCAAATATCATAAAGTACTCCTTGGTAATTAAGTTTTGTCTAGAATTTCAATGAATTTCATTTGTATTCGAATTCAATCATGATCCAAACGATGTGGTTCAAATGGAAACTTTTCTGCAGGCGTTGAAAGTGGGGTAATATATTATTTTTACTGATGCATTCAAGAGTATATGGTAATTAGTGTTTTTAGATTTGTAAAGTTTAGACTGGGTCTCTGATTTCCATCACTCGACCAATATCAGAATTGTCGCCATGTTTTTACAAATATTGAGGACCTCAACCTTTAGTCGCCCGAGTGAAAAACTGCTCGGTTTTTTGATTGTCTACCCTAAATCCTCAACCAGTGAATTGAACTCTGCACTCGGACCAGTGAATCCCTTGTGCGTGAAAGAGGAACTTTCATTGATATCGTATTAATTACAAATAATTCTGATAATATTTCCCCGAAAAATCTGAAACTGAACTCTTCCATAGCTAGTTTTTCGAGTGCGGAGTTAAATATTTCCCGCCCTGGGTAGAAGGGGAATCGAATATTTCATGATTTAATTAGACGCCGAAAACGCGATAATTCACGTTGAAATGCATTATTTGTAAGAGCCGTAGTGGAAAAATCTTACGACGAGCTCTTGGTGTCTTCATCACTGTCTCGTGAGGATATTATTTGTTGCTTAAGGGTCAAGAAGAGCAAATGACCATCTCGCCAGAATTGCCTTTTAGTTAAGTTGTAGACGTTAATTTACCTTCAAAATTGACAGGCCATATCAGCCTTCAAGAAATAATCGATTGCCTATAATAAGCAAGTATTCGGAAAAACCGTGATTTTCTTTGAACGTTCCATCAATCAGCCAAAGGTTCTTCTACCCGTTTAGGTACTTTAATTTACCCACATGGGACGGAAATGGAACATTTTCTAAGCATTTTATTTTCAACATAGTTTTCTAGTATCCTTGTGAAACCGCTGTGTAGTCTGGGTCCATCAAAAACCTACCTTAAACGGCAGATTACCAATAGTAATAGAAATAATAACGGAACCTTATCGTACATGTTATGGTTACTTTAATAAAGTTTTCTGGACGACTTTCCGATAAAGTACATTGACATGTACTGTTCAAATTCATAAATTCTTGAAAGGGTCATCATCTTTCTCATTTAAAGAAAACTGCTTTGACTCAGTACCTTTCAAGGTAATAATAAATCGCCTTGATTACTTGGAAACATATAATTTTATTTTCCCTAGGTGCCAGAGATAACAGGATAGAGCAATAATGCTAACAAATTTACATTTTACGAAAAAAATGTATACCATCATGGGATATTAACTAATGAATTATAACGAAAGCGCAGCGGCAAATCTTGATTTACAGTAACGAAGAGCTCTATGGACCAGTGGAGTAGGCAAGCATTAAAAACATCTTATTACAAGCAATGGTTATAATTACCTATAAGCTTTCAGAATACAACTTCTACACAATTGCCCACACAATAAAATAAGTTCTACGTCCAATTCGTATCTTAGTAAATGTCCTTCTGTTTATATTTTCACCAATTCCGATCAACTTGCCATGTGGGGTTTTATCAAAAGCTTTTTTAATATCCAAAAACTCTCAGTTGCTGGTTCTTTTCAGTCGATTTAAAATGTCTTTTATTTTAAAAATCGAACTATGTGTAGCATGATTTACGCCGAACTCCATGCTGGTTGTCAGCTACAAAGTTAGAGTTGTTCAAGAGGCGTGTTTACAGATATATATGCACGAAATTCGACCATGATTTATTGTTACTTCATCATATATAAGAAATCCAGTTCGAAAATATGGAACTCAAAAGTCAATTTTTCAATGTTGATAGTTTTATCTCAATTAGAATTTGTCCATGGGGAGATAGTAGGGAGGACAATCTGTGTCAACGAACAAGAAACTAAATAGGCTGGCTAAGTCTCCAACGAAAACGAAATTTGCAGCATATTTCGTCGTCGGCTAATTATTAGTATTTTGAAAAGGAACAATTTGTCACCAGATTCGAATCGACCAGCAAAGAATTATTTTCAGTAATATCCACCGGATCAGATGGCAGAAAGAGGAGAAGTATGAAGAATGGTTTTGAAGTGTGAAGAATGGTTTTGAAGTATGAAGAATGGTTTTGAAGTATGAAGAATGGTTTTGAAGTATGAAGAATGGGACCATAGAATTCATGAAGAATGGTTTTTAGACATCGGGGTCTGGTGGTTTGGTGTATTGTTCGGCATTGCATGAGTGCTTGAGGAATAGGAGGACGTCACATTCGAAATATAGGGCACCTTATCCATATAAGGAGACTATAATAAATTAAGAAATACCGCGTGGGTAGTATGGTTTACGAAATGAGCCGCTCTGGCACGTGAAGCATTTTACGGAACTATAGTGTTCATAAAAGATGGAAAATTATTCGCCACCGTGAAAATTCATCGCCAATTCATTCCATATAAAGTAATTTACTGCGTCGATTCGATGTCCTTCAGGTTTAGATTACTATACATTAGAGTCTTGGGGTGTACGAGTATACACTAGAGTGATTGGATTAAATAATTGAGTTATTTCCCTACGAAACATTACAACTGACATTTACATAATTTCAAAGGAACAATTACTTTGAGATGTCAAGAAAAAATAGACATAGAAGAGCAGGTCATGAATTGATGCTTTGATATTTCTATTCTTTTCATTCTTTTCGGGGAAATCGGTAGGTGGAACGGTAAACTGAAAAACAGTGATCATTTTTCAATTGATGAAGCAATGTGGCCATTATGTCCGGCGAATACTTATTCTACAAAATTAAATCAATGTGTAGTAATTAATAATGCAAATACAAAGAACGCAGTTCCTTTCTCTACGATCAAGTATGTAGACTATTAACGTTATCAAATAAAATCAGAGTTCATAATTTAAGCCCTGATACAAGCTTTGTTGCAGTACATAAGTGATGTAATTACAATTAATGTTGCAATAATCACATTACGAAAACAGAGCCATAGGCCGGTATTGAATTTTATTCTTATTCAATTATTTAAAGTATTACTCAAAATTTAAACATTACAGCTTTGTACCATCATTTATTGTTAGCGTGGGAGTATGCAGGTACTCAACATAGTTCAATGTGCATGAATCTGTGGAGCATTTATATGTTGCCCAGCAAGACATGGCAATAAAGTGAAAAGAGCTCTATCATACTTCTGGGCGGCCGTCTTATTGCACCATTTTCACCATTTTCACGGTTTCCAAATGAAAAAGTATCCACATTTGGTTGGTGAATTCTGGATGGCGTTTAAGGGAGAAATATTCTTAATGAATATTTTTATTAATTACCACCCTACGTGTATTTTATGCATTGATTGCGTTTGATATTAATTCTTGACTGATAAGTTTGCTACACATAGAGTTGTATTTTAGGTTTTAGTAAGGGAATGCCTATTGTTCGGCGAAGTTAAATACACAGAGAGTGCTCTGCGGCACCAAGAGCGCTGGACCGAAGTAATCCCCAATTTACGAGGTAATGAGAGATAAAGGGAAGGATGAACCTCAGCTATGAAATGCGTGCTTATATGGATTTACAGAAATGAGATCGAAGAATATTATTAACCATGCTCTTCATTGATTACAAAACTTGCATTTTGGTTATTAACCCATGAAAATATTGAGTAAAAACATAAGATGAGGGGAAGAAAAGATTAATTTAAATCAATTATTTCAAAAAGGTATTATTATTCCGAAAAAATCATACTGATACTGCTACGAGATACTGCTTTATTAATATCGAAGCATCAATCTTGGTCTCCAATTGCCTACACATATGGTTTTCACTGCGAGTAGAAATAAGCTCATGGTTTCCGTCTGGCTTGACAATACTGGTTGAATGATTAGGAAAATAGAAGAAACGGTTTATACCCTACAAACACCAAAGAAGCTATCTCTAAATAAGGCTCGCTCAAATTCCACTGATTGATGGAAAATTAAAATCTTTTGAAGAGGTAATAGATGCAGGAAATTCGATCCTCGGATAAAAATTGAAAAGAGAGTCACACCAACCGAATTACCATTATTTTTCTTTCATTAAGGCCAGGGTAGTAGTAAAGAATGAATTAAGTGTAAAAAAAAGTTAATTTCCTTGCCTTCATTCTCATCTCATGTCAAGCATCTCTGAAATTTCAAGCATAGTCCGACGAAATCCGAGGCACTGATCGTAAACGTGGCGGCGGATACGCTGGGCACAGGCTTGGCAGAGGTGGAGGCAGCTTGTCCTGCTTACTCTGGGTGACTTCGCGACCCCGGCGGCACTCGGGCCTGCGCCGACCAACCAGCCTTGCGGCCCCCTCTCCGGCAAAGACCTTCCGACCCGGTCTCGGGCTCTCATTAGTCAACGTGGCGTTGATTTATCACGGAAGACCCCACCATCGATAAGGGTCATGAGAAACGGGGATGAATGACTGCGAATATTAAATTTAGATTTGAATTTTTCTGGGTAGGTATCGTATTTTCTCGTTTTTTGGTGGTGGCCTCAAAAATAAAACTGGGGATATGTTTTACTTGAAAGCGCGACCATTTTTAAAAATGAAAAAAATGTGAAAAAATTCATTACACACTCTGATGAAGTGAAATTTGTGAAAGCTCGGAGAGGGGTGGAAAGCTCTGGTATTCCAAAATGCAAAAAATGAGTGTTTCTGCGTACGAATAGCGGGAAATGGGAGAAGGGAAGCAATGCACCTAAATGGGACGCGGCACGTTTTTTAAGGAGAACACAGTGATCCAGTGGCCGAATTCTCAACCTAAGGTACGCATTTAACTCTACCCGAAAGCGCTAACTAAGTGTACACCTCTTAAGTGTTAAGCATTACAAGCAGTTACATTAATGCTGTAATCTAATCAATGTAAATTGTCGCTGATAACATTGGACGCGTTTTGCTAAAGTTCATTTTAACTCAAGGCATAATGAAGCAACCAATATAAAACGTAGAAATAGCAGGATAAAGGGCCCTTTGAGAAAGAAGTGAAATGGGTGCCCCAAAAAACAAATTTAAAAACTATTCCCCAAGGTTTTCAATCATGACAATAGCTTCAACTTAAAAGATTTAATTGAGCGGATCACACGCAATAAGAATAGTGGCTACTCTATCACTGTAATAAAATTTATGAATGAAAATGATCTCGTTTTCATCTCCCAGAATGCATCATTCTACTGCAGATGATGAGTCGACAATTGACAGTTTTATACATTTTGTGACTTCAATTTTCATAGGTACAGTGACAGAACATCTTTTAGTAATATCACCGAGAGACAAGCGTTGCAGAGAAGCATTTATAAGATTACTGGAAATAAGAAAAGGTCATACCCAATTCATAGTAAGAAAATGTCGTTTCGGTAATGTCGACGACATACTCTGAGGAATGTGTGTTCGCTTTGCAGTCAAATGCTCTTGTCATGTGACTGCAGCTGAGATTCATCCTGACAACGATATTGAACTCGTTTCTGCCTTTGCGTGATATATAGTAAGTCCTTGTTGAATTTAAATTGCACTCCATATAAAAAAATAGATTGTCATGCCACCTTCAACGCTAGACATTTGTAGCATGCTTTCCAGATTACACCTACGGTTATAATATTCATTACCAGACAAATAGGAGGTATTTTCAATTATTCACGGAATGACTACGGCTTTCGGTTTCGATAATAGAGGACCCCGATTTTTTTTCCGGTTGCATGTTTTGTCATTTGATACTCGACTCATGTAATACGAGAGGAATGTGATCAAGGGGAACCGAAACTTATAATAATCAGTTCCCGAGAGAATTGAACGTTGTGAAACCGTAACTCCTCCCATTAATGCGCCGACTCCTGTTAGGTGGGATTCGAAAGAACAGTCTCCGGCTGGCAGCTCTTCCGAATTCCCCGAGCTCGGCTTCCCGACTCGGATGTGAGTGCGTGTGCATTCACACCTGGGAACGCCTAGGTTTTCCCTTTGCCATCACGCACCAGGCGTGCGTGATGAGGTCGACGTGTTGCATGCGCGTTTCCCCATTGAAGGGAGGGCGCGGCGTGGTATTGAGAGCTCCGTGATGGCATATGACAACTGCTGGCGGCTCGGGGGGCGGCAGGGGGAGTCGATGGGGGAGGACGCCGCCTCTCGCGAGTGAGTGAAGGGGGCGAGCGGGCGGGCCCTCCCGCCGCAAGACGACTCAATCGGGGAAGAGGTAGGAGGTGGGCGTCGGGGATGGAGAAAGGGATGACCAGAGCAATGCGTCTTCTTATTTAGTTTCGACTGCGACAATTGGCCATCCGTTAGAGAGGCGGATGTGTCTCTCTCGATAAGGACACAATCCACGATTGCACAAAAGTTCCCTGAATTTAGGAAAACATCAGAAAAATTAGGATGCTCTGCAGATTCACGGAGCTTTCACCCAGAGTTCTTTTGGAAACGAGCGCACAGCTACGATAGTTATATCCTTTCCAATGAGCTATTTTTTAACTACGGTAATTACGCGGACCGGTACTTAGCGTTGCTTACTCTAAATGGCTGCAGTTTTGAATGAGAGATAAAACGAATTTTAGAAGTGAAAGAACTTGAAAAATAATTAGACAGGAAAACTTCCGACGAAAATGAAACGAGCCCACCAGGTGAATTTGTTAGATATCCTTGTTGGAATCCACAATTGACACTTTGAGTTCGCCCTTTGCAGCACCCAGAGACACGAGGAAGAAATAGAGGAGTGTTGCATGCTATTTGACAGCCGCTATAACTTGATGATATTTCAACTAAAATTAGACCCTTCAAATTATTTTATGCAAGAACTGTTTCTTGGTGTAAAAGTCGTGAAAATAAACAAATATTCGGTGTCCCAAAAATATTATCAATTAATTCAATCCCTATACTTGCATCCAAAATAAAATTTTCCGTCACAATTCATCTGTATTTGTATTTCTTAGAGCGTGTCATAATGGAAGCACACAAACATTTTTTCAAAAGAGCAAAGCAAAGATATTCAACTCATGTTTTGCTGAAATGCTTAGTCATACATTCTCTGTACATTGGTAGAAGGTGTCCAGTTTCAACTGTCATCATAAACTTTGAGCCGGTATGGAATTAATTCGGTGGTTGCATTCACAGCCGGATGTGAATATGTAAACTTTAATTGCAGACATAAGGGGCGAAGGCATTGATTGGTATTACGCAAAATCAGGTTCAAGAATCAGGATTATAAAGCAGCGTGTCAGCTTTCTATCACGTCACCAATCAAGAATCACGCTGTCCCGACAGCGCCGCACGAGCGAGGACAACTGGTAAAACGCTCTCAGTCCAGCAGGATCTGGAATCCTCTGGAATTATTTCCAGGTCGAGCGGTGAATGGAACCCCCAATGAAGCCCGCGGAGGGGGGAGGGTGCCTCCCGTCGCTAATTGGGATTCCCGATGTTTCCAGGAACTCTGGAACCGACAGAGTGGAGGGGTGGGGGAAGGGAGAACCGCGTGACGCCCGCGGGGCGCACCCCGGCCACTGGCGCGGGCACGCATTGATCGTCCCCGCATCCGCGACGCTGCGTGAGTGGACGCACGGCGATCACGTGAGCCCTTGATGAAGAGCTCGGACTTGAATCTACGAACGGCATTCCATAGTACTCCTTAATCACATTTACCACTCCATCATTAAGGTGTCTCTCGCCCTAAATCCCCCGCGGACCCACGCCTCCTCACAAGGAGCACCTTTGAAATGGGGCATGCCGACTACTAGTACAAAAGAAATGAAAGAAATGTCTATCCAAGGATAGTACCCATGTCCCACCGAGTTTTCAAGAAAAGAGTGGTCATTTTTTTATTTGTAAATACGCATGGACACAAGTAAAATAAGCTATGTACAAGCTCAAGCAAGCTTCCCTTTGGGGTTTCACCTTAAAACAGAGAATGGTGGAAGGGACTATTTCCATCAACTGGTAGGTTGGTGAGGGAGGTGAGAGGATCAAGTCCCGTTTGACGAAAGTGCGGCAGTATGATTAAGTGCATTCAGGTTAGTGGGTGGAGTGCCAGCCAAGGCCGCCCGTTTCTTCTTTGGAGGTGACGATGATGAATGATGACGCCAAAGGTCTTCAACTGCCCGATCACCTATTTGGTTCAACTAATCCTCTCCATCACCCTGGAGAACTTTATGTATGAATTTAACTTATTTTTGTACGAGGAATGTTTTATTCTGCAAAATAATTAGACATCAGTCTATTTTCTAACTAGTTATCATAAATATCAATCAATTATCGACCATCGAGAATTATTTTAAAAAATAAATCACGCAGCTTCATGAATGCGAGATACCTATATTTGAGGCAGCTTGTCTCTAGAGTAATCATTCTCCGTGATTTCGAGTGCAAGTAACACCATTGAAATCCCAAAGCGACTGGTACAAGGCGGTAACTTGGACGATACGCCCTGCACTCCAACTGAGACTAACCTCTTGAAAAACCCTCATTATTTGTGATATTTAACCATTTTTGAGAAACCATTTGTAAATAGCGATAGCGAATATACATTCCTATTCTGTTTCAGAAGAGTTTTGAAAGATTTTAAACTATAATCGAAAGTCTATCGACATGAGAATGGAATGAGATATCCCTCTGCCTAATCTATTTATAAAAAAAAGAATTTTAAAATTCATCGAAGTCCGCATGTGGGATTCATCAATATAGCTTGAGGCTGGCGGCTCAATCCATGAAAAAACAACGAGAATTAACTGTCATTGCGTGTTCGTATATGCAAATGTTAGGGTACAAGAAGAAAGAGAACGGGAGGACCGGAAAAAACAGGTAAATTACATTTTATTATTTTTATAAGAATTAAGACATCTCTTTGACTTCAGGAAGAGAAAAAATATTAAAATTAATGTCACATTTTTTGTGAAAAATACATATTTGTGAATAATACAAAATACACACTACTTATTATAATTATCTGCCGCCTCGCATGCCACTGTATTCGTGGTATTCTGACCATTGGGTCAATGAAAAGTATTTTTTTTAATTTTCTTGGAGGTAAATTGCCTTCGATGAAGTTACACTGGATCCTTGAAGTGGGAAATTCTTTTGTTGAAATTACAAATAAATATTGATAACAATTATTACGTTTTATAATTACAACAGCAAATATAACTGGTTTAATATTAAAATAGGCCGTTGTTACCATCAAAATAGCTCTTAATATTTTTTTAAATAAAAGCAATCAAACTTATAAGGAATGAATCAACAAAATTTCAATAAAAACTTTTAAAAGTCTGTCATATTTCAAAAAATAGTGTGTGGTAAATTTTTTAAATACTTTATCGCATGAGATACATTGTATTCATTTCGTATAATTATTTATAGAGTTAACTATTTTTAAGAAATACATAATTCCCATTATGCATAACTTAAGTGTACGAAAAAAATTTGCCTGAAATTGTCTCAAACGAAGTTTCCATTAATACCCAATATTGCTCGATATGAGGGAATTGAAGAATGAAATGGACCGAAAAGGACAAAATTCTGATGTATTCGTCAAGAAACTACAACATGCAATTCATATAGCTAACTAAATTAATACAATCTGCTGTTCTACTGGAGCAACTTTTTCCAAAGATGATCAAAAGATGCATTATTTAAAATTTTAGCAAGAAAGAAACAAATCACAAAAGTATCGAAATTCCCAGATGGAACTGGCTCCCACAATGAAGTGGGAGTAGAGGAGTGAAGCAAACGGGGGGCAGAGGCACGTGGATGGCTCAGGGCGTGGACCTTCAGCGGGCGTCTCGGCGTTCTCGGACAGCCCTACGTAAGTCTCGAGGCTGACACGCCTCGCCTGGAAGATTAGTTTCATCTAATTTGATGCGCGCCTCTCTCTAATGGACTCAATGGGCCCAATCGCATCAACTCCGTATTTAAGTCTACCTAGGAAAGGCATTTCTCCCTTAAGTTAATTTCAAACCTTGAGCTGTTCATATTTAAGCCATTCAACAACATTAAGTAAGCATTTTATATTTCGTAGACTCACGCCTTTTTACTCGTAGGACAGCACAATCTGCCCAAGCCAGGGGTTCTGGATAATGCGTCCGATATTAGAAGTAAACCCTTCCGCTTAATCGCCTAGCGACCGATGTGCAGCGTGTGTCACAGGCACACGAGAGCTCCGAGAGTCGCGGGAGGGGATTTTAGGCCTCGGAGGTGAAGCAAAGGGGGACGTTAAAAAAAACTAAACCAACGCAATTCCCGGGCGACGGTTTACGCATGAGCCTCTGAGTTTGAGCATCAGTTTCGAAAATTGTGTCTCGAGTTCTGAAATATAAAAGAAGTGGAATGTGTTGGGCCAGCAGCGAATAGTGGAGTGCCGAAGGAAAAAACCTTTCGAAGCCAGATACGTAACTGGCACATGCCAGTTTCCTTGCAAAGCGTGGAATCCGAAAGATTTTCTTCCTATGGCTAAAAAGGTAACGCAGCATTTTTTTTCGAGACAGGTTCGAACCGCAAAAAGCGAGATGGTTAATCACGAAGCAGATCTTTGCTTAGCCTAAGCCATGGAGTTCGAGACATGGCCTCGGAGCATTTATTATTAAATCAGCATGTGGACTTGTTGAGGGAGGCAAACGCTTTCTTTCACTCGCAGCATTCTTCGCTTCCGAGAGATACACGTAGATAGGTACGTACGTATGTGCTTATACTCGTATCAAGTGCTATCATTTTGGACTATTTCCACACGAATATGCTTGTTGTCATAGAAATTGTAAAACAAGTCACCCTACAACCTTTGCCTCCCCCAGAAATGGAAAAAACGTTTTTACATTACTATAAAAAATAAAATAAGATAGAAAAACTGCAGAACGGTCATTTTGAAGGTCTAGTTAGTAAAATTTCTTTTTTCTATTAATATAAATGCGAACAATATTCGCATTTGAACAAAAAAACTTAATGCATAAGAAATTATCAAACCACTGAGTGCAGCATTATGTTACTTTGCGCAATTAGTATGTTAAAATAAAATTCGCAAACAAATTAAAAAATTTTATTAATGTTACATACAATTAGCAATATAATGGACGATGCATTACACTACTTGCAAGTTACCACAATAAGTCCCGAAAGGTCAACGATTGAAATTAATACCAACCTTAACAAAGAAAGGAGAGAGAAAATTATTTATAACTTTTAAAATCCTCCTTAAATTGTATTCATATTTTAAAATAATTATGGCGCTCAAAGGAAAAACTTTACCGAGAACATTTGGTTTTCATTAATATTTAACGAAAATGGGGAAAAAACTTTAATTTCCTAAAATCTCCCCAAAAAGGTTGGACTAAATGAAACATTGAAAAGTGATTTCGAATCCTTTCAACAACCTAACGTATATTGAAATATTTACATAAGGAGTTCGCCGTATACCGCATTAACGATTCATCAACTTCCGCGAGAATTGACGGAAATTTCAAAATGAAATGTAAGGCATTGCGAAAATGTCATTCGGGACAAATTTTAAAAGCAACCATCAATAATCTCAAGTTAACCAGCTTCTTTTTACGTGTTGATCTGATTTTTTTTTGATAGAGCGACTACTCTCCTTTACATATATCATGGTTCGCTTTCAAGAAACATACTTAAGTTAACTTATAATGGTTTTCTCTGAATACGATACCCTTGATTTTCAGAATTATCTTACACAAGTTATCATTATACAAATCTCTATAACCCATTGACACAAATATTTATAATATGTGATGTAATTCGCATTCGTTAAAATGGTAACGGTGCGTTAACCCACACGATCTAAATTCCCTTACGGATCCTGGCGAATTCCAGCGACAATTTGCAAAAAGTATTGCAATTATAAATGGTACATCGATTGGCGTTCGGAGTTAATTAGAATCAAGAGTTGTAATACATTTGACATATCAAACAGGAAAAAGTTAAGAATTGTATGTGCGTAGATAAACTCTATAATACTTCAATATATTTGACCACATAATTACTCAAGAAACAACTTTTATAGCGTGTAGATGGACTCTTACTCCACGTTTCTTATTAAATAAACCACTTTCAAATAATGAGGCCTTTATTATTAGATTAATTCGATATATTAGAACATATTAGTTATTTCCAACTTATCTAAACATTTTACAATGTAAATCACAAAATGATGTGTTCGCGTAATAAATTAAGTATGATATAATTCAATGGGTTATTTAATCAGATCAATACTAATGGTTTTGAAAACTATTATTAGAAGTTTGAAAACGGTGTATTAGAAAATTGCCAATAAAGGCATAAAACGAAAATAAATGCAAGAGGAATTTTTCCATTTTAAGCATGATAGCCGTAATCAATCAGAGCGAAAACTAAAGATATGAATGAACTTTTATTATTTTACGCTCTTTAAATTCAACCATTCCTGAAAATTTATTGTTGATTGTTAAGCTTTCTTCACAGGGGTTTTTGACTTAATTATCATAAACATAAAAACAATCTCAAGTTTTTCACCCCTAAGTAATTATTTATTTTAATAATTTACCATTTAGGGAGACGCGAAGGACACGTATACGATTAACAACACTTAATAAGACTATATTCGAGCTAGCAAGAATAGACATATAATGAGAACATGACAAAGATAAGAATAGATTAGATCCAGGTTTCGTTTTACTTGGTGTCGAGATATAAAGGCCATTAGGGGAAATTAAATCAAATGAAGCCATGGAGGTACACAACATTTCCATGGAACTACAGGGGGAGGCTGAACACTAATGCACACATGCTTGTAGACCACAAAAAAATGACCTTCAGAAGCACTCCTGGTAGCATGTGGAAGTAACATTCCTCCTCAACACGCATGCGCAGGTTTCATGTACTTACATTCATCCAGTGTATTTCGAGAATCGTAAGTAAGGAGACGTGTTCTAGTGCCATGTCAACGCGAGTTAAATAGCGTGCTATTATCAAATGTTTAACTGCTGAAAAAGTGACCCCTACTGAGATTCATCGTCGTTTAAAGGCTGTTCATGGTGACGATACTGGTGATAGGTCTAAATCTAGGTGTAAATCGATGGGTGGTAAAATTTCGTGGTTGCGAGCCTGGAAAAACCATAATTGTTGATGAAACACTCAGCGGACGTCCGATCACTGGCACAGACGATAAGCATCGCACAATCGTCGAAGATTTGATTCAAAATGACCGGCGAATCACTCAAAAGCGAATCACAAACCATATTGGAATATCCAATGTGGAACGTGTCGGCTTCATTATTGAACAATTGGGATGCCGTAAACTCTGTGCACGATGGGTACCACGCCGTCTCACAGTCGTGAACAAACAAAGCCCTCCTTATTTCCCCGATCTTGCGCCTTGCGATTTGTATTTTTTCCTCGACTCAAGAGACACCTCAGGGGTAATCATTACACCTCGGACGATGAGGTGAAGGCAAAAATTCGATAACAGCAGCGCGCTGTTTAATTCGCTTTGACATAGTAGCAATAGAACAACACGTCTCCATACTTCCACTTCTCGAAATTCACCGAATGAGTGTAACGTCCTCATGCCTCCACATGCGAGTTGAGGGGGAATGTTACTTCTACGTGCCACCAGGAGTGCTTCCGAAGGTCATTTTGTTAATGGTCTACAAGCATGTGTGCATTAGTTCTGAGCCTACCCTTGCACTTAAAGGTTTTTAGAAAAAGTTGGAGGAAGAGATTTCGTGGAATAATTCGATGGGAGATGACTTTGACTGGAAGACTTTGTCAGATCAGGGTTAGTTCCTATTCCAAAAAAGTGACGGCAGCTTTACGTAAAGGAGACAGAAAAAGTTTATTTCGCACGCAGCTAAAGTGATGCACAGGATCATCAACAAGAGGATGGATATCAGAGCAAAATATTACTTTAGAGATGCTCATTTTGGGTTCAGAAAGAGGAGAAGCACGCGTAATTTCATCGCAGTAATGAGGGCACTACGAGATGTGTCGTATTAGAGATAAAAATAGGATAAAATCAGGATGCATTTTCCTGTTTCGTACATTTCGAAATGGTTAAAGACGCGTGGAAAGGAATGGAGTTCGGTGGGGGAGCCATAAAATCACTTAGGATTGCGGATGATCAAGTTGTAGTTATGGGTTGAGAATAAATATAAATTAAACAAATGTAATGCGGTTTTTCATAAAAAGAAAGGCTAAGCTTAATATTAAAATAAAATGGCGAAAACTAGAGCAGGTGGAACAGTTTACGTATCTCGGTGGTGTTCTGAACAAAAATGGTCAAAGTCTTAACGATAAGAATTACGCGAATTGATGATAGAGACTAATTCGTGAAATTCAGTGCCACCCAAAGTTTCTTCCATTTAATTTGAATTTTTATTTTACAGCTCCTGGTTTCCTTCCAATAATTACGAAACTATGACGGAATATTATGCATCAATTGCTAATGTATTGGAAGAAGAGTTTGAGAAAAAAATTCAAATTTAACATTCTTATGAAGGGACAAGTTAGGTCACGTTACTATTCAACGTGAAAATACAACCGTGTTTTCTGTTATATAAATAGCATTATTCCGAGATGAGGTGGAGTGAGAAAAAAAAACAGCGGATGATGCCACAGGTCCCTTTTGAATTATGCAGGAGGGGTAAATAAATTGCTTCTTCATATATTTTGGCGAGACTGGCGAACGACGTTGTAGGCTACGCTGCAGCCAGGAAATACACAACAACGCATTTAGGACTGGAGAAAACTAAAGCACCAACTTCTTCCTGGCACCACGTAACTGTGTCCCCGAGGAAGGGGCGAAAAAGCGAAACCCAAGACATCGGAAAATAAGAGTGCGTGCGTACGTGCGACGCTTTCATTAGCTTTGGTGCAATGACTTGAAGGAATCCGCGGAACGCTTTCCTCGAATGCAAATGAGGAGATATTGAGCGCTGAAGCAATTATTTAAATTAGTTCCAAGGACTCGGGAGGAAGAAAACTAAAATGTTATCATATTCCAAATTTATTTGCAATTTTTAATTTATGTTGTCATTTACTATTTTTCCGATGGCATTCATGAGTTGACGTTCAGTAAAAATTTCAGTTACCGCATTCCCACCTAAAATAACGACACAATTCTGTGAATTGCGTGTGCTTTACATGCACATATAATTCGTATGCTGATTGACAAAAGCTTTGAAGCGTCAATCATTCAATATTTTTCAATCTATCTTGATTTTCTTAGAAAATCAGGAAAACTCGAGCTTCTTTAGGAAAAACAAACACGTAATTAACGTCACGTGTACCATTTTTTGAGGGATATGATTCAATCGCACGACTCAAAGACGACGGCTGCCAATTATCATTTGAATTTTTAGATAGAGCTCATGACGAGGCAATTTGCTAATATTTCGTAGGATTCATTCCATCTTATGTTGGTTTCGTCATACTTTAGAAATGTCGTACTCAAAACCGAATAAATACGAGCACGACGTTTTAATACGTTCGATTACCATGAGAATGTGTTGAAAATCATTTGAGGATCTCCAGCAGGAACGAAGTCTCTCCATCAGGGGAAACACCATGCTCCCGGCATCCTTCCCTGCATGGATTTATCCCAAAAGGTTTGGGGTATTAATATCGAGAAATCTCTTTACAGATTTAAGAGCCCGAAATGAAGAAAGCGCGAAAAAAACACTGGTATGAATGCAATTTGGACAGGGTCATTATCATAAATGAAATTTAAGAGAAGGAATAAAATGAGGAGAAAAAAACCATAGACATTTGAGAAAAATGTCTATGGTATTTGGTCTATCTTCATGAGAAGAATTCGTTTCTCTACGTAAATCAACCGAGCAAAAATTCGAAAAATCTGCGTGGCATTAAAATGAACAAAAACTGAAAGACCTATGAAAAGATTTAAAGAAAGCTGCACGTGTTTTCGATCCTTCGCTTTGACTTCCCCTGCGCATGGAAAACCTTCCCCCCATTGCATGAATGAATACTTAAACGTTTCTCGAGCTATTATTACGTATATAGACCCCTAGTTTAAGGAATCACATTCGAAGTTATCTCATGAAAGGGAAACGAATGGAAATACTCGTATATCTGACTGCTACGCCGTGTGGGAAGGGGAGACATATGAGGGAGAGTGGCTGGCGATTCAATTCCCTGGCGAATGAGATGGCTTCGTGGGCACACACCTCGCTCGTCTCTTCATCGCTCAGATTCCCTGCCTCAGTTACTTCCAAGAGTACGGCACCAGATGGGGTCGCGATCGGACAGCGCACCCATCCGCCGCCCACGTGTAAGAAAAATGGAAGAATGGGAAGAGCAGACGGGCACCACTAGATCAGGAGCGGGCAATAATTGTTGAGCGAAGGGAGGAACAATGAAACATTCATTTGGCCGGCGTAGTAGGCTCCAGGGACAGCCTGCATACAAGTCTGCCATAAGAAAGTAATGGCTGGCTGAAACATACAGACCGAGTTTATACATTAATTTGTTTGGTAATCTAATCGTAAACGGGTATAAAACCTTTCCAATATTTTTTCCAGACATATCAATATAAAAATACGATAACTTGATAAAATCTCTCTGAAATCATAGTTACAAAGCCAATTCAATATTTTTTTCAAAATGTCACTCCATTTTAGGCGATCTACTAAACTATTTGAAATACTTTATTTGTACACTTTAATTATTAACTTGGTAATCAACTGGTTAAGGTAGGTTTAGGATGGACACGACTAGAAAAATAAATATTTTGTGACTCCAAACAAAACCCAATCCAGCAACCTCATCTACATCAGGTCCCTCTTCATTTCTGTGTACTTCTTTCCTCCCTTCATCCCGTCCAACATCCCTATTCTATTCCTCCCCTTTCCTCTTTTCCCTTAACATTCTCCCCTCTATCACAGTCTTCAACATCCCACTGCCGATAAATATTCTTTTCATCCATTTTTTCTGCCTCCTTTGGGTTTCTTCCAGCAATCTCCCCCCTCCCGGATCATGCCTAGCACCACCTTCTCCACCTTTCTCCGCACACACATTTCAAAAGCCTCCAATCTACGTCTATCATCCAGCTTCGGTGACCATGTTCCCGCACCGTACATAACTACACTACATGTCAATGTTTTGACGAGCCTATTTTTAACACCCTTACTCGACGTCATCAATTGCCTGCCTCCTTCTTGTGAAAGCTTCCTCACCTAACACAATCCCTCTTATTATGTCTCTAGTAGTTTGACCACTTTTTCCAAAACAATTCCAAGACAGCTAAACTATTCCATCTTCTCTAGTTTTCGCCCTCTTTTTATGGCACTTAGCTTAGCTTTTCCCTTCCCCTTGCTTTCCAGTCCCCTTGACTGATTGACGAAATGAAGCTTGATCATCTGCAAGCTTAACTGATTCTCATGTTTTTAAATACTACATTAATCTACTTTTGCATATAAATTGGTCGGTCATTCATAATTTTTCATATTTAGCAACTTTTATTTATTGGAAAACTCTCACTGAAATTTTCAGCATCCAAATATATAGTCTGAGAAAATGATGTTTTTATTAAAATATATAAAAGACAGACTATGATTTCAGGGTGTATTTTATTATATGCGGAGGCACATTACAATTATCAGGTCCTGCATTTTCATAAATGTATTTTAGTGTTTTCACTCCTTAATCTTGAGTCAAAACGCTGCACCTTCTTTAATCCAACTCTTCCGATACAAACTGGATGTTAATTAACAAGCTTGACGGAAATGTTATTTCTATCAAAAAGTCCAAAAATTTGATAATGTAGTGCTTATAGATCGAAGACCAAGAGTGAGGCATATGATAAGGGATTGTTTTTTTAAGAAAGTAGGCCACCATGTTCTTTCGATAAAACTCCGAGGAATCTATGAAAAAGTGTCTCCAGAAATACGCAATCTATTTCCTGCGTGCATACCTGTGCTCATGTACCTGGGCTTATGAACTTGCCTGCGCAAAGACGTGTGAGTATCGAGGAAAAATAAATTGATTAGTTTATTCGCATGCCAACAAATAAAAATATATAAGTACTCGTAGAAATACGAGCGAGGATAGACACTTACACCGGCGCATGCATATACGTACGATATACACATGTATACTCGTAAATTAATATTAATACCTCAGGGCGAAATACAACATAATGTCACAATCACAAGTAACTTCGATACGTTCGATTTTCACTGATTCACCGAGGGAAAACCGAAAAAGATTAAGGAAAGAACTGCACGCTTGATTTCTTTAACCACTGCCTATATCTTTTATTTTTTATGCCATTATCAAACTGAGAACAGATTCAAAATTTCCCACGGTATATGCTAATCGCTTTGGTAAGATCTGGTGCTTTCCCGGCGTATTTGCTGGATGAAGTTTTCTCGGGTCTTCCACCGGGTCAGGGGTTCCATGTTGGCCAACATGGAACCCCTGACCCGGTGGAAGACCCGAGAAAACTTCATCCTGCTAATCGCTTTGTTGGAAGAAATAGGTAAATTGTCGCTGTGCCGCTTGTGTTCACCCGAAACCTGCGTTAACCGGTAGATTAGTGATAATATTAATTATTATTTTTATTTGTTCCAAGAAACTACGGGAGATGACGAGACAGTATCTTTAAACGGGGGTTCGATTCCCGGTCAAGACGAATAATTTTTACACTCTGAAATTGTTGAATTGTAATGCACATGTAGCGGATGACCCCGTTAAAAGTTACTGTAGCGGCATCTCCCGCAGTTTCCTGGAATTTGTCTAAGGTAAAGCACCCTTAGTGTTAAAAGTTGGCTTCAACCTCGTGGACTCCGGCACATCGCGTACGAATGCGATTGCCTGTGACGTTGTATTTCGTCATAACATCTTGTCCCCTTTAAATTCCCCAAAATTTCGGATTTGTATTAGTATTGCCACTATGCTTTCACTGACGTCAGCGTTTGCTCACACCCCCTCTCAGATTCATATATGGTATAAGTCCACCTCCAGAAAGAATAGGCACATGTAAAAGCCATTGGTCAGTTTTATCATTGCTATTATCGGTTTCCACCGGAATGGGTAGGGCTTGGATGTGCTCGGACAATGCAAAGGTTCAACAACACATTTACTTGCCTTTGCTAAGAGAACTCAACCTGTCTGAAAGTCTGACACAAAAATAAAGCCTTCTTCAGTTCTGCATACTTACTTCCTTCCTCCCTTCATTCCGTCCAACATCCCTATCCTATTCCTGCACCTTCCTCCCTAGTCTAAAGTTCTCCCGTCTACCACAGTTTTCAACATTCCATCGCCAATCAAAATGCTCGACTTTATCTTTCCTGCTCTCCTTGGATTTCTCCCTCCCAAAAATCTCTTCTCCTCTCAATCCATTCCTAGTACTCTCTTTCGCCTTGATCACTCTTTCCCACACGCACATTTAAAAGCCTCCTATCTATGTTCATCATCGTGCTACAACGACCATGTTCCCGCGCCCTATAATACCCGACTCCATATCAAAGTTTCAATCCTCCTTTTGAGAGCCTCATTACGTAATGATATTCTTCTTCTTATTTTCCGACTACTTTTCGATCCTTTTGATCCAAAACACTTACGTACTTGAGGTAGGTAAACCGATCCACCTGATCAAGGCTATGAACTTATATTTTAATACTTAGCATTGTTACCCACTTTCTCGAATACCGCATACATTTGTTTTTTTTACATTTATCCATCCATAAGGGATCAGACAAACATTTTCCTAAGGTGGTAGGGGTAGAAATATTTGGGTCAAAATTATCCAGGTGTGTATCCACCCCCTGGAATTCACTCTGGCGGTAGCTTGCAGGGTACTGAAAATACAAAAATACCTATCGTAATGACTTCCGCCCAGAATGTTCTCAGCAATGCTTGCAAACATTTTGACTGACTGGTCAACTAAATGTTGATCATCTGCAAAACTAACTGAATTTATTGAATCTCCACCGACTATCATTCTTATCACCAGGTCTCCCCATACCTCCTTAACAATTTTATTCGCATAAACTTTGAAAACTACGGGTTATCATGGACACCCTTCTTCCTAACACTTCTCATCCGGATTCTCCACTCGCAAATTGTGCAGCTCTGACGTGTAAGGTTGTGGATAAGTCCCCTATCCCTCTAATCTGCTCTCATTCATGCAAAATATTCAGTAATTGTACTCACACCCTATCGAAGGAATAATCGAAATCTACGAAACAAATGAACCCTCCCACGTTTCCCAATATCCTCAATATTTTCCGCGGGAATGTTGTATATCCCAGGGCTTTATTTGATTTCGATTCCCTCATTGTATTTTCAATGTCTCCATCAAGTATGTCTGGGCCTAATCTATGTCTCCATCAAGTATGTCTGGGCCTAATTTATCTTCAACTACGTAATATTCTCTCGCTATACCAATGATTTCTGGCCTAATATCCTAGCCATACACGCGAGGATATCGTTTCGAAGTAATTATTACTAAGAAATAACCAAGATGTCTTGATAAAATTTATTCTGCATGTTACTTGATCTTTATGCATATAATGATTTAAATTACAGCTATTCACGTTGATTTATTTTGTTTATTTAAAGTCGTAAATTGAGGTAACATGCATTATGGAGAAGATGAAGGCTCGAAGTGTGATTAAGTTCTCCTATTTTAAATTTTAGAGTTCCCGGAAAATTCACGATGAAATGATAGCATAATGGGAAGGGTTAACCCCAGCCGTACTCTTATAAATGGGCAAAGGATAGGTAAGGGGAGTTAAAAAAGATATAAATTGCAGAAAATAATAAAATAAATATAATAAAAGATACTAAAAATAAATGAATTAAATGGATACCGCAAACGGTCAAAACAACCGTGTGTCTAATGATTAAATTACAAGTTATTCTAATAATCACGCACTCTCTAGCTTGGATGTACTTTGCAGCATTGATCCTTACTAGTCACAAGCACTCAACCCAATCAGGACTTATGAGAGGTTTCCCTCTACGCCAGTGGTCCGACAGTCACTCATTTGCTTGGGTAAATTTCAAGAAATTGCGGGAGATGCCGCAACAGTACCTTTAACGGAGTCATCCGCTACGTGTGCATTACAATGCAACAATTTCGATCACCAGACACACGGTTGTTTTGGCCGTTTGCGGGATCTATTTAATTCATTTATTTTTAGTATCTTTTATTATATTTATTTTATTATTTTCTGCTAATTTATATCTTTTCTTACTCCCCTCACCTATCCTTTGCCCATTTATAAGAGTACGGCTGGGGTTAACCCTTCCCATTATTTCATACGGCCGTAGTTACCGTTCGCCTTATACAGTGAAATGATAGCAGTTTACAGAAATTTGAGCCCGTCATATGATGCTGGTCGCGTGTCCCTCTCCCATGCGATCCAAGAAATAGAAGACCATCCTTCACGGAAGATACTGCCACAGTGAAGAAAGTGGACATTTTTATCCTATCAGAGTGTAGAAGAGCAACTATCCACACGATTAGTAATGAGAATGACCTTATTTACTGCAATGAGTGTTAAATTATTCACGAAGAACTGTACATGTCAAAGGTGTCATGACGCTTAGATCCACGACTAGCGACCCCTTTTCAGAGGGAAACACGGCGCGACTGGCTATCACAGATTTGACGACACAAATTACGCCATTCAAGAGGTGGAACATTCAAGAGTCGGGGGGGAATGGTTTTCGACGCAATCTGCTAGTTGTGAGGTGACAGCCTTCGAAAGGTCAAGATATGCTGGAGGAATGGTGTAACTCAGGATGGTGTCTTATGTAAAAAAATCGTAGGGCTAACAAATAAAAATTGAATTTCTATTTCTATCTAATTGTTTAGCATTAATTAAAAGTTTACGAAACCCCCTCGTAGGTACTCCATGCATTCTTCTATGTATCCACACTTGAAACATTCCATGTTCAGTGATAACCTTCCTTACTTAATGTTGACTGTTTACACGGATTTTACTTTCGTATTTCCTGACAGTATTCTTATCTATCTGGGCCAATTCATTTCGTTTCAATATCCTGCTGCATCTTCCACCACGCTCATTTATCTCTATCAGTTTTCCGCCTCATTTTATTATTTATCCCTTCGTATTTTCTTCTAACTCTGTGTTTACGCTCTCCAAGTTCTTCCTCTCGTTTATCTTCCCCATCACTTCGACTGTATTCCATGTTTTCCTTGTCCTTTTCATATTTACTGCAACAATTTTTTCCTTCCATGTTTTCGAGATCCGTATTTTGATAAATACCCATTTCTCTTCCATCGCACCTTCTCCCTTTTTTCACTTATAATATTCTCTACAGCCTAATATTCTCTTATCGCCTTAGCTAATGTATCTACTTTCCATTTCCTAAATCTTCTTCTATGTTTTACCCGTATCTTTATCGGACGCTTCACTGGATTAGTACTAAATTATGACCTGAATTCGCGACCGAGAAACTGTACGAAATGATCTCACTGTTCCTAAATTTGCACCAAACCATCATATAATCTAACTGACATATATTCCTCAACCCCGGGGATTTTTCATCGGTACCTACGCTTTTTGTGGTGCCTAAACCAAGTGGTCGTTAAATTAGTCTCCAACCTCACAACCATCTCTTCCGTCGACTACCGTCACGTTCCAATCCCCATATTAACTACCAAATGTTTCCTCCAGGAACCCCCGCGACACAGCACTCTAACCGATCGTGCTCCCTATCGACTTCTTCCTCCCAATGACATACGGACATGAACAATGGCCGAGGTCTTTGGCTCAACTTTCACTTCTACTAATTTTGTTCTATTAGTCACTTGCTCTATGTTTACTGCACTTCTTCCTATCTTTTCATTCAATATTCTGCCACTCTTTTCTCACGCCCTATAATGTTCTAAAATAATCACCTCAGTAATCCGCGCTATAGTTTCATTTCACCTCCGTCTACGGGTGTGTAATTGATATAAATAAAACTGCATTGCTCGAAGTATTATAAAATGGCCTGAAAAAATACATTTCGATAGGTGGCAGGAGCAATGACCAATCAATCCTATTTTTACTCACTCTAAATGAGGTGACAACGCGGATCTAAATGTGAGCATATTCGCTTTTAGCCCGAGGAAGAAGAATAATAGTATTTTGTGTCAAAAAATTTCATCAGTAGGTTTCATTAATCGTTGGCTTCACAGAGACCCTCTTCAGGTAACAGCATTTCACAACTTTTTTCATATCTCACCTAATTGATGTTCTTGGATGTTTGGAAACATCCACCATATTTCCCAGAGGTATTTCGTAAGGTTGAACATAGTCGTGACTAAATAAGTAAGCACTAGCGTCCTCCTCTCTCATTACTCTTCACGCACTGACCGAAAACGGAGCGAACAGAGAGGATTTTGCAGTGGTGCACGGCGGGGGAGGAGGCGGGGGGGGAGGGGTGCCGCTGGCCGCCAGGCCGTCCATCTCGAATGTAATTGCGCCTCCTCCCTCTCGCTGCCCCCTCTCCTCCCGCTGCCGCTTGAAGCCAACCTCGTGCTTCGGGACGTTAAGCCGCTGCGTATTCTTCTCACACGTTCCCTCGGTACAGGGTTGTGCGCTTAGCGCCCGCCCAAGCCGTCCTCATTCATCAAGATTCCGAGCGCTTTGTGCGAGGGGTGCAAGGGAAGAGGATGGGGGGGAGGAATGAAAAAAACTAAATCCTCCTTCCGGGAATCAAAGTGCAATTAACCGGGAATGGATGGGCGTGAGCTTAATTAGGAGTGGATGGTGAAGAATAAGCCATTAAGGGGAGAGAGAGAGAAGGGATATGGTTTTTTAATGGAGGAGGACCCCGTGAAAGAATATTAGCGTTTGCTTTGCAATTAACCCACGCAAAAAAAACACTTGAAAAAAAATTAAGTAATCGATGAGACTAGCGATCTAGTTGTTTTCAGTTAAAATTGGCATTCCTCATGAAAATCTACTGCCATGGACGAAATAGAATATTCCTGACTATGAAATTGAGTTTTGATAATCTTTATTTCCTATAATATCTTCTTCTTATTACAATCAATAGTTTAAGCGCAATGACATAAAAAATGACCTCTGAAAGTAAAGAGCTACATGCATTTATTTGGTCACCATATTTTCCCCAAGCAAAATGCCCTCCTAGCAAAGTAAATTATAGGGATTTCAAAGCAACAATTTCAAAGCGTAAAAAATATTAGCCTTGACCGGAATTTGAATTAATTGGAATGGATTTTGAACTGAAATTTCGGAGGTTTTAAAGGGACAAGATGTGACGAAATTCCTGGCCGTTCCGAAATTCGTAGTCGTGCGCAATGCGCCACAGTTCACGAGGTTAAAGCCAACTTTAAAGACGTGTTTGGCTGTTTTTCATACCCTTTGACACATTCCAGGAAACTGCGGGAGGTACCGCCACAGTAATTTTAAACTGGGTCATCCGCTATTGTTGGAATTAGATCCGATTGTGTTCCAAATGCATGCAATGGCTTCCACAGGCAATAAATACATGCATTAGTTAGATACATTACATACACAGGCGTTAGAAGGACGGAGAGGGTGACGGAAATGTTGTTTAAAATCCTCAGCGTATATACCTTTACAAATTAGGAGAGAGTGAAGCCGAATGTGTGAAATTTTGCACAAGTGTACTTAAGGGAGATAAAGCTTGGGGAGAATTAAGGAAATACAGGTGGGAAATCCTAACTTGATAGGGAGATATTACAGTAAGTACAAGGTGAAATAACGGACGTAAAGCACTAATATAATAAAGTTTCATTTCTCAACTATACAACCACTGAATGGAACAGTCTACAAGAAAAACAATTTTTCCCAAACTTCCCAAAATATTTTAATATCTTTAAAAAAAGATGCTTGAAACTCATGCAATGAGTGCATGAATAAGGGTGAAATTTAATGCAGGAATGTACATTGAATTTACTTTATCACCTGGCAAACTGTCAACTTGTAAAACATATCCTTTAACAATTATTAATATTATAGTTTAATAATATTAATAATATATTATTATAATAATAATACCCAAACTCGTGTTCCGATTTCGAACTATAGAGGATGTATAAAAGCGCATATGAGAATTTGATCATTATCAAAATCCGTAAGAAGGCTACGTAATTTTCACAAAGATCGATCATTTTGCCACGGTCAGACTAAATTTCCGTGACCCTCTTAATTATAACACGGATCTGTCAGGCTGTTATCACAGCAATGAATCACGTCACATCCCGAGGGCAATCCTTAACGGTAACAGTAGTAGTAATTCAGTGCTTATGCGTTAAAGAATGGCCGAGATGAGAGGTAAGAGAGCTATCCCACGGCCGAGCCGTGCCGTCGAAACGTAAATATCCAATGTAAGTGTCCTTCTTTTATGTTTCTATGTGTGTGGTGTTTTTTGTGTTAGTGTTTGTGTGTGTATATATATATATATATATATATATATATAGAATTCAATTTTTACTTTATATTTCTATTATTTGCTCATGGATTACATTTTTCAGGAGGTAAAAACTATGTAGCATTATTATATCTGCATACGAATTCTTAAAGAATACGACGTCCTTTTTTAGATATCAGTTGAATCAAGCGTTTCACAAAAGTTGTTTCGAAATATAAGCTTGGCTCAGGTTTCTCTCCCATCTCATTCATTTCTCTGATGAAATGGGGAGATTTATAATATCATGCTGTGTTAACTAGATGGTATCACTAGGACTAGAAAGAATGCGAGGATTGGATGAATAAATTGGCCATGGGTTCATAAAATAAAAAATAAAGATGCTAAGAAGACCGGCGCCCATGGGGTTGTAGATAATGCAGAGTAGGTGGTTAGGCAAAGAGAATTTCATATGTCGCTGTGAGAAATAGCAGGAAGTTAAGGCATATTAAGAGAGAATGAAATAATTTTAAAAGCACATAAAATTGGCACAGCATCTCAGCTCCCTTGTATGATTGTCGCAAGAGGATCTCTCTTATTTATTTTACAGGAAACGCAGGATGACGCGGAGTAACAATATTAATCCAGAAAACGTCCCAGAGAATGGACCGAGGAATTTCATTTTCATCTCGCAGAGGCTCGTTGGAGACGGGCATGTGGCTTCCTATATATTCGAGCAATATTTCCTCACCTGCGAAAATGAATGTTATTACTACTTACTATGAGTGTGAATGAATGTTTTACATGGCATGCTCTCGAGAAAAAGGAGAAACGCGGACGATCCCAAGGGACGAAGACGATAAGTAAGGCTGTTGTGCGACTTTATGTCCGAAAGGAGGAAATAAAGTGACCCACTTGATGGAGCGGGGCGGAGGGGGTGGTCGAGTGGCCGGGAGAGGGGGTGGTCGAGTGGCCGGGGGAGGGAGTGGAGTGGCGGCGGCAATCGCACCTCGGAGGGAGGGGGGCGGTCCGTTTGGAGGGCGGAAAAAGCGGCGGAGCCGCGGGCGGGAAATGGCGGCGATGACGAGCGAACACTTTTTATACTCAAAGATTTTATTGGCGATTCAGCAAAATCCCCTCTCCACGCATAAGGTGACTCGCAGATCTCTTTTTCTGCGAGAAACTTGCGATTACGTGAATACGATTTTCAGCATGAAATAATCAGACTACTTTTATTTCAATGTTATGTAACACCGAATTATTGTTAAATCTCGGCAAAAGTGGTCAATTGCAATCAACTAGAGCAAATATCTAATTGAACACTGTTTAAGTGAGTAAACTTTCAAAATAAAGACGTTGAATGAAGGAAGCAAGAACACTTTTTAATTCTTTAACAGAGCGGTAAATCTTTAAAAGCTTTCGATCTAAGATCATAAAACCCAATAAACTCTAATCTCTGGGAGAAGGATAGAGAGGAATTGTATTTTTCATCGACTACGGTTGCTTTTTCTCAATATGGCGACGACAACATGGTTGCAATGCGGACGCCCTCAAACTTCTCACGCCTGGTAATACTCTCGATGGAATTCGTTTTCTTTATGGAGCTAAGAAATCGGTTTCCTTTAATTGGAATACTCGTCCATTTCTTTAACTGGGAATAACAGATTTAAATTAAATACCAAATTCATTTTAAAGTCTATAAATTTGATTGTATTTAACCTAGGCTTATTATTATAGTGTGGTATTCTACCGATTAAGACTGGATTTGGGTGAATACATCTGCAATCGGGTATTACAGTAAGTCCCTCTTAAATTCCACCTATTTCCTTGCTCCCTTCATTCCATCCATCGTGCATATCCTAATCTTTACCTTTCCTCGTTTACCCAACGTTCTCCCCCCTTCAATATCCTATCGCCAATCAAAACGCTCTGCATTCATCATCTTTTAGTCCACTTCATCCATTCCATCCTCCTCCAAACCCACATTTCATAAGTCTGCAAGCTACGTCAATCATCTTGCCTCAATGACCATTTGCAAGAGCACGTTCCGGATCGAAGTTTGCAGTTTGAGTCGTTCCTTAACATCCTTTCTCAACGCCCCTGTCATCAATTCCCACCTCTCTGCGAAGCTCCTTTGCCCAACGCAATTCCTCTCCTATATTACCTTCACCATTTTGGCCCAAAATACTCCCGATATACGTGAACTGTTCCGCCTGCTCTATGTCTTACCCACCAATTTTAAAGTGTAACTAATCCTTCATAGCTTTTCAATTTCTAATTTTTTTACAATGAAAGCCTTCATTTGATTGCAATCCTATGAGATATTCATGAAATACACCCAGAGAAGTAAATTTGTTTAAAATGAAAAAAATAGTGTTTAGCTAAGCAATTGTTTGGTTTAGCAATCTAAGACGATTTGAAGGTAAGTTCTCAAGAAAGAGTAATGAGAAGCGGGAGATGGCGAGACATAACGCTCTTCACTCGATAAGCAAGAGATTGACGCCTATGGTATTTCATGCCATTGGCACTTCTCTTGGCATCATGTGCTCGAAAGGGCTCAGTCCGCCGGAATTTAACGCTCACGCCGCTCGATTTATCGAACGAATTCCTCACGTGTCACTCAATGCTTCCGAGGGGGAGTTAAAACACCCCGCCATTTGCCGCTGGTCCGAGGCCCTTGGCGGCATTTCACTTATCTGTCAATAATGATGAACGATGCTCACTTTAACTAACACGTCAGGCGCAGAGCGGGTTCTTATTTCAGCGCAGTGTGTGATTCACAATTAACATTCCTTCAAAAGGAAAATATGGAAGCAGCAGAAAACGATATATGCCGCATTTAGAAGCTTGAGAAATTATGAGGAGGAAAAAGACTCGTCATTTAACTCTCGGAATAATTCACCGCAAGAATCTAAAGAAGCAGGCTTTGATAATCATATTGAAGTCTTTGACTCTGGAGAGTCATAAAAGAATGGACTTAAAATTCATACGGTAAAAATTACAAATTCGAGTTGTTGGTAATCAGTCAAACACAGGAAGATGTAAAATTGAGCGTTGGCGTTGAATATAGAGGTTTATAAAAAAATTACATCACAAGCAAAATTTAGCCACAGAACCAATGTAACCGCTCGTGTTTTACCTGCAGTTCGATATTTGTAAAAAATAGAATTGCTTCAAATCCGATACCCGAAAGCCAGATACATAAACCAATTATTACGGTGCATTTTATCTTTTCGTTCAACGCTAAATCGCCAAAATTAGCCCAGATCCAATTCAAGGCGAGGACTAGAGACAAATAGAATCTAGAAATAGCATTTGTTAATGTTGGAGCAACATAAGAGAACGCGGTGGACAGATAGTTTAATGGCGACCTTTTCGCCCCCAAGGTAGGACGAAATGAGGAATAAAGTCCCGGATACGAAGCAGCCAATTTCTAACCGTTGGAATAGAAGAAATTGGTTTAAGACGGTAGCTGAATACTATTACATACGTTAAGTGGTGAATACGATATCAATTCTCTATTCGCAACTAACTTCTCCAGATCCTTTTAATATCTACTTCGATATACGTTTCCCAAGAAAAATACGTGTAACTACTCCCTTCCTCTGCCGCCTCTACATGAATTTTCCCTCCTGACTGACTGACCACTACCTACTTCCATCTCCTCCATTAGCTTTTCCGGTTTTGCTAAAATCGCTTATCAAGTTTTTCCCACCCTCTGCAATGACAAAACTTTTACCTTTTTCTTCTTCCTTCTTATTTTCTATGTATTTCCTAAACTATAGGTATGGGGTGTCTACTTTTCCGCTGCCACTCTGGGATTTTACTCAACAAAGAACTTGATCGCTTGAACATAAGATGGAGTTGATCAAAAGTTTCACCCGTGATCTTTCAACTCTAACAAAAATCTCTACCAGTTAATCGACTCTTTTTATCACGGTTTCAGTCTAAATAAAAATGACTAAAAAATGGAAAAAATTTAGAATAATAAAGAATAATTTTCTGCAAAACTCCATCAGAATGAGCACTCACGTCAAGGGCAAACGAGCTCGTATGATAGCGGAACAGCAATGGAAAAGGATATTGAGGTTTTTTTGTTGTTAAATTCCCATAATTTACCTATGGACAACCTTGGCCACTGTCCAATCTAGAAGCACCTGATTGACTAATTTTATTGTTCTCCAAATACCGAAAAAAGGGCAATAAGAAAGTATCAGAGAGCTTGCTAGATCAATGATTTCATATTCAAGCTTATCCAAGGTTTCTTAGGCTCGAAAACCACTGTTTTGATGTTCTACGTGATCGAGAGTAAGAAAATTTTCTATTGCTGTGATTTTAAAAACAATGGAAAAAACAGTGCGTTTCATAGGCTCTAGTACCTTGCTATTTGGTAAATAATTCGAATTTCTATAACTCGCGTTTCTAGGAGTTCGTTTATTTTATCAAATTGATAGAAACACTTGAGGCTCAGTTTAATCATTTCTCGTTAAAATACAATCGTTAGATAATGTAAACCTTGACTTGAAGAATAAAACAGTTTCTGACGTAACTCGGTGGAAAATCTTCATACTGACGTTTTTATAAATCAAACCACTTTGCTTTTCCACATAAACTTTTTATTTTCACGACCCAGGTTTCGTTATAGCATAACATCATCACGAATAACGAAACCTGGGTCGTGAAAATAAAAAGTTTATGTGGAAAAGCAAAGTGGTTTGATTTATAAAAACTTAACTTGAAGATTACCGGCAAAAATCAGATTTCATGAATTAATAGGACTGCTCATAATTGAATTTAATAACTATTTGAGCAGTAATGAGGAGTTTAACGGTTGGTTTTCAACTGAACTAGGGGTCTTTAACCTGAGTTTTGGCCTTAACTGGAGGTTAAAATTAACTTTTCAAACTATAAATTATAAAACCTGGCATGAGTAATTGATGCAAAAATTCGTGCTTTTCCGCAAAGAAGATTAAAATGAAAGAACCATGACCAAAAATTTCACCGACCTTACAATGGTTAGTGTTTGCTTACGGAACTAGGTACTCCATCCCAATATTAGGTACTCTATTGAGGAAGATGCCCCAACAGTAAATTTTTGCTAGCTCAAATTACTTTTGCTTAACGGAGTCCCAGTCTTCAGAGGATTTCAATGGAAGCATATCTTGCCCCGGAGTTCAGCAAAAGGAATCATTTTCTGACAGGCTTGCCGAAAAAGCTTACTGTTTTCACGCGTTGAAATGGGCGAGCACTTGAAAACGTCAGCGCCAGTGTGAGTAAAACCCCAAAAATACTCTGCATGCTCGCAATTTTCCTCGGCACCAATAAGGTACAATAAAAACTTAAAGATTCAAAATCAAATACGCGAGCGCCCATTTTGCAGGGCTCATTTGGAGACTAAACATTATTTTGCTGGCAAGGTAAATACGGTGAATACGGCCATACGGTTATCATACAAATGTCGATTATAGGACTTCGAAAACGTCAGAAGTAAATAACTATTGGCAGATTAACTAATTTTTTCATATGTTAAAACAGTTTAAAATATATTATTTCGATTTTTTCCTCATTTCTCGACGCCCAAATATCCACTCCCTTCATGAATATAACCGCAGTATGTTTGTACTCTCTAGCAACTTTAATCTTCCGAAATTTAGTTGGAAAAATTATTCCATAGGAAATCCGGCAAAAAATCGCCACTTATGCCAAAGAGTCCGGATATTTCGCCAAAGTCTCGTCATAGAAGGAGCTAAATCGCAAACACGAGGTAGCATCACGCTCGACGCATTTGCGACCAATACGCAAAAGATTATAATGACAAAATTGAAATATTTTGTAACAACAAAGAATCAGATACCATTTAAAGGTGTAGGACTTAAATGACAGATAAAAAGCAAATGCAAAAATGTAGCACAAAGGTAAAAAATAAAAGGGGGAAAAAGATGAAGGATAAATTAGAATAAAATAAGCTGCTTTGAAAATTGGTAAAAAAGGGAAAGTCAAGTGATAAGAATGATAGCCATTTTATTTTTTGGACGGATCTTGAAGTTAAGAGATTCTCGTGATGTTGTATTCTGACGCGTTTAAGAGTGGTGTGTGGGCATGAAAGTAAGACAAATACACATATTGTTCTGTGTAAATGATTGTGAGGAAGCGGTAAAAGACTTATTTATGTAGCATTAGGTCTAAAACAGCACTTCGACCTTAATGCGGACTTCGAACATGGATACAATAATTTGACAATTACATACACCCAAGCCCTAGGAGGACAAACCACAAAGCGGAAATCGAACTCGCGCCCTCTGGATTAGCAGACGAGAATGTTACCCTACCGCCAACGGGGCCGGTGGGGTAACGTCCTCGTCTGCCAACCCAATAACTTGATAAAAGGGTAAAAAAGGAGAAGAATTGGTAAAAAAGGAGAAGAATTGGTAAAAAAATGGCAGACTATAACAATATTGACCTCCGACGACACCAATTTTCTGTGTTGGCATTGATAATCATCACTCGCAATTATTAAATGCAACCAAAATTCGAATCGAGCAAGACTAACGCATTTGAAAGAGCACACACTTCGATATGCCGCGATGCACTCGGATGAGAAATAATTAAGTGGATTGCGCGTTGCCTAAACATTACATCTTCAGAATCCCGGGGGTTGGGTGCTGTCAAACTTTGAATCAGAGCGCGGAATTAAAGGCAAAATTACGGCGTACGAAATGTACGTCGAATCCACGCTTCCCTTCCATGATCCTATGGACACGAATTACCAAAAATGGCACATAATAATTTTGTGAATGGATCTCGTATTCGGAAGAGCGCACGTGATTTTCTCACGCATTAAAAATTTCTTAGATAAAAATTCCATATCCCGCTGACCCGGTGGCGACGGGGTAGAGTTCTCGTCTTCCAACCCGAGGGTCGCGGATTCGATTCCCGCCTGGGTTAGTTTTTCTCCACCTAGGGCTTTGCTGTTTTCACTGTATCCATTTTATAATTTTTAATAGTCCGATGGAAAGGCCAAAAAGTGCTGTTTTCATGCTAAATAAATAAATAGCATTCCTATTTATGGCCCTCCCTGTGGCATGTCTTAACAAAATTGATGGCATTAAGGAAACTGACCATATCCCTATTCTGAGGGAGAATGTATTTGCTAGACACTTGATTTAATTGAAAGGGTTTGACTATTTGGAACAAGTTCCTAAAATGTAGAGTTGAAGTCATATGATCAAAACAGTTGACACGTTAATACATTTTCCAAGGAGATACAATCTGAGTCGATTCAATTTGTATAAAAACAAAAAATATTTCAATTTAAATGGATATGAAAGTCACATAGATTTTGATGCCAGACAAAACGAAAAACAATCTCCGCTCTTTTGAAGTTCGAGTTCTGGTGTGTATTTTTCATTGATTCAATTGAATTTTTATCGTTCACAGCCAAGATCTACACTCATAAGTTTTGATCACCGTAGAGTGTGATGAATCTGTGCTAGAAACACTAAAATATTACGATTCGTGCCCAGTAAAGATGTATCTATAGGTCTATGCATCATGAGTCGCAGATTGAATTTCTCTCCTACCCCTGACTTCATCATCAACGGCAGTGATTTATCCCAAGATTGCTTTCTGTCACTCTCTTCTCTCTGCAGTCTCTTCTTCATTTCCTAATAACTTCATTCATTTACATATCCCATTATCTCTTCGGGGCGGTTCCGTGAGTGGCCTTCTTCTGCAGCTATCTCGACCCTTTCTTCCTTGAGTGAAAGACGAGGCCTTGCCACACAGCGTCTGATATGGCGGCTTTCTGCAGCGTTTACGGGAAACCTATTCTTCCCACTAATCCTTTTCATTGATGAATCAGTCAATACGCGTATACTTCGCCTTTGTCACTTTTCTGTAGAAACGGTTTGCCATTGCTATAATCTTCTTCGTGTTGTTATCGTCTATTCCCGAACACCTTAGGCCATTGACAGAGATTGTTTACATGTTTGGTTGAATAATTCCTTGCTTCCATGAATGCCTTTCCACCAATTACTAGAGATTTTTCCCTTGGGTTCTTCAAGTGACAAGCATATGCGACAATACATACGAATTATAAGAGCTTACTCTAAACCCAAAGATTGGATGTACGTAGTCGATTGATTACATTGATTTGTACATTTTATATACATTTTTAGTAAAGTGAACACAAAAAGTATTAAAATATATCACAAACAATTGACTGGCCCGAAAATTGAATAGGTAGAAATAGGTTTTTTTATTTTAGTGGCTTGCTAGCAGTAGAAATACCTTTAGCCATTTGATAATGTCTAAAATATTTATTCATAAATACTTATTATTCAACTAAGCCTTTCTTCAACCGATTCAAATGATAGGTATTAGCTAGTTAAGATAAAACTCTGTAGATCATTACTTCAGTACCCGCAAGAGCAACGAGAGAGAGAGAGAGAGAGAGAAAGAGTGAAAGAGGCGAGATAGCCTTCCATTCAGAAAAGCATTCCATTCGCAGTCCTCACTTCGCCATTTCTCCTCCATCGGGTTTTTCAACCCTTTTCAAGTCCGGCCGCAAATCTTCCATTTCCGCGACTGTTTTAAAAGGCGAGAGGCCTTTTTGCTGCAGGTCGAAAGAGAGCGGGAAGCCCTGGCCGTCTTGATGAGCCTTCACGAGGGAGCGGGAGGAGTCCCGGCGGGGGGCGAGGGAACGGGGGAACACTCCTCCAGTTTCCGAGTCAGAGAAACAAAGGAGCAACGCAAGGCGTGGGCGGCCGTGCTTGGGGCATTGCCAGGAAGGCATCACCACGGAGGATCGGCCCCGGCGAGGGGAGGGGGAGGAGGTAGGGACAGGGAATGGGGGGAAAGAGAGGTGAGAAGTGCTATGCCAATGCGGATTTCCACCAGACCCACCCAAGCACCCACCCAGGCACCCACCCAGGCACCAGCACACTTCCTGCGTCGTGATCGCACTGGGCAAATCGGCCTTCCCACCCGGGAAGGCCGCCTCGCCACTCCATTCGCAGCGTCTCCTCCTCGCCCCACCCGACGCCACCTCCCGCGCTTCGCCCCATTATTCTCGGGGCGAGGTCAGGTGAGGATGCACTCGTCTGCCATAGCGGCCATCAACGGAGAAATTATATTGAGTGATATCGACGGCTGCCAAAAGATAAGAACGGAGCCTTCTTGCAGAGCAACATGTTTTTTTACACGCCACAATGAAATTCCCTTAAACTTTTGAACTTCGGCAATTTTATTCGACGAAATCATTAAAAGGCATTAAAACGGATTACGTCAAGGGTTTCTTATAAAAAATAACATTTTTTTACTCGGCAAATTTTCGGTAGATATAAATGAAACGTGTGTAACTATTGAAAAGTTTAGGAAAATGTGGGAAGAAGACAATATGGACTTATTCGTAGTATCTATGTGGAAGGAATATGGCCGGAAGATTTTGTGAGATAAGTGTTAGTTCCTATCCCGAAAAAAGTAAAGGTGACATCATGTGAGGATTACAGAGCAATAAGTTTGATATCCCACACAGCTAAAGTTATTTTCAGGATCATCAACAAAAGGATAGAGAATAAGGCAAATGATTACTTAGGGGATGATCAGTTTGGGTTTAGGAAGGGGAGAGGTACGCGTGATACCATTGCAGTAATGAGATCACTAATTGAGAAGAATATAGAATACAACCAGGGCGTTTTTGCCTGTTTTGTAGATTTCGAAAAAGCATTTGATAGAGTGAATTGGGAAAAATTAATGCGTGTATTGCAGAAAATAGGAATGGATTGGAGGGACAGGAGACTGATCCGCAATCTGTACGTGTCTCAGACCGCTCAGGTGCGAGTGGGGAACGGAGAGTCCGCATGGGCAGTGTTAGGAAGAGGTGTAAGGCAGGGTTGCCCATTGTCACCGGTACTGTTCAACGTATATGTAGAGGAAATGATTAAAGAGGCATGGGAAGAACTGGAGGTAGGAATGAAAGTCGGAGGGGAATTCGTAAAATCGGTTAGGTTGGCTGATGACCAAGCATTAGTTGCTCAGTCAGCCAAGGGGTTGCAAGCATTGCTGAGTGAATTGTAGGTTCAGTGCGATAAATATGGGATGAGAATCAATATTAATAAAACAAAGGTTATGCGATTTTCCATAAAGAAAAAAGCTAAGCTAAATATTAAAATAGGCGGGGAAAAAATAGAGCAGGTAGGACAGTTTACATATCTCGGAAGTGTTTTGGACCAATACGGTCAAAGTGGTAGGGACGTAAGGAGAAGAATTACGCTAGGCAAGATAGGATAGACGTAGAATGGAGGCTTTTGAAATAAGGGGGGTTGGAGAAGAATGGAGAAGGTGAAATGGACCGCGTAAGTCGAGACTGACAATAAAAGTGCGTTTGTAACTACATGCATATGGATAATGTTATTCTAATAAATATTTCGTGATCCGCATAATAAATTGATGGCAAGTTTAGAATTGGCCCTAAAAACCGATTATTGCACTCGATGGTCGGTTTGACCCAGGCATAGGGTCAAGGCATCCCCAAGTCAAAGAGTGCAAATTGCCATTAATTTGGGCCCCCTTGGCTGGTCTCCCGTGTTTTACAAGGGCTAGCCTGGCCACGTACTTTCAGGTCAAGTAAAAGAGCGAAAGCTCGAAAACTATTTAAAATAGGAGGGAGTCCTGGGAGTCTGCAGGCGCCACAGGATAAGCCACAACTCATTTCCTCAAGTGAGAATCGCACGAGCACTTGCGGTTAGCACAAGGTGAGTCTTATGCTCCCCTAACAAATCATTATTTGAGTTTATAATTATTATTTACTGACTCTAGGATGAATAAGTAACTTTCAAACAATAATGTCATTTAGTGCAACAATTGTACAACAAGTATTGGTATGAGTTTCGGAAAAATCGATTTATATCAGTTATTGCTACAATGCCTCAAAATCCTTCAAAGTACATTCCTTGAGCATTGGTACAATTTTGCCAGCGGATTTTCCATGATTCGAAGGCTCCCGCGTAGGCGGATACCGGAAGATCCTTAAGGGTACGCGTGCAACCTTCTTTGACGGCAATTTGGGTCCCATGGTGGTGTCCTTTGAGGGAGGAGTTCACTTGTATAGGGAATAGGAATAATAGTCTGCTGGTGCCAAGTCTGGGGGACTGTAAGGGGTTTCGGAAATTGTCGCGATGTCGTTGCAGATGGTATTCGCAAGCAGACACTCGACTCTCTTCTTGATCGTCCGTCCAAAGACCTCCGGGAGGACGAGTTCAGCGCAGATCTTTCGCATCGTCAAATTTTCAGCGATGATGGTGTGCACTGCCATCTTATGTCAATGCCAATACTCGATCATCCGCACACGTAGCCGACGGTCTAAATTTGGCAATTCATAACAATTTAGCAACTCCATAACACTAATATTCACAGCATCAGATTCTTACTAGATGACGTCTCAACGAAAAGTTAAAATATCTTTTTGGCGATTGTAATTGATTGCTGTTGGTTTGGACACCACTGTATTTCCATAATCTACTGCCAAATTATCCTCACAGAATATATATTCTTTTGAAATCTAGTTGTCAGCTGTTTCTGGTATTTTATTTCATAAAGGCATTACCATAGAAAAAGATTTGAAATATGTCAAATAAAAGAAAAGAAAACTTTGCCCAGTTCAATGGACTACCATTTTAATAAACATTTTGAAATTATAATAAATATGCTAAAATATATCTTTCTAAATACCTTCGTAAATATTATTTCATTTTCATTCTCCTCTAATATATTTTTTATTTTTGAAGCATTTTTTTAATCCCATAAATAAAAAACTTGGAATCGCGCAATTTACATTAAATGAGCAAAATCATTTTGCGTTTGGAAATTGAACCCCATATTACCTTGAATGGAATTTTAAAAATAACTCTCATTCAACTGGAGCAAACTCGTGATAAAAATTCTGGTCAAAAGATATGGGTTGTGTCGGGGCGACCAGAGAAAAACGAGCGGCGACTAGCCTGCACGGAAGCCGAGATTTCTCGCCACCGGAAACCTATTCAGGAGCCAAGAGCTTCGCCACAGGGAATCAATGCAAGCCTATTTTGTTGTTTGTAATTGAGCTTCCATCGGTCTCGACGAGGAGAGAAACAATATTTTTATCTCCGGATCGCATGTAAGGGTCATTTAAATCTGCTTGCTTGGTCGTTTACAAGGAGTAGGACAATTAGCTCGGACGTCAGAGTTTTCCATTGTTTTATTCAATTCATCTCAGGGTTGTGAGATTTCTCCGCTCCGTCACGACTCTTTTAGTGAGTTCGATAAGTTAATTGATCGATCCGTTGATTGATATAGGTCGCAGAGCTGTTCATTTATAAGACAATGGGATCACGTTTCGAAACGACTGGAGAATATTTGCGGGAAAAGTTTGATGAACATGCAAGTTTTACCGGCGCCTTGAAATGAAACATATTTTTCAAAGGCAATATTGGCCATAGAAAATATTCTCTGGATTGACCAACCTGGGTTAGATTTATTTTTGGATTATGGATAGTATTTTGTGCTTCCATTAATCTTTTAGAATTATATTAAGCCGTTGGCTAAAATTAAATAAAAAATCTAGGAAACTGCGGGAGATGGTGCAACAGTAACTTTTAATGGTGTCATCTGTTAAATGCGCATTAGAATGCCACAATTTCAAAGTGTGAAAAGACCGATTGTAACGGTGCTTTAGCCAGTTAAGGTAAACATTTCGAATTGTATGGGAAAGCCTCGGTAGCTTCACTGGCAAAACTTAACTCGGCCAGACATCGAGAGATCTAGGTTCAAAACCCGGTCAAGGCAAATAATTTGTACACTTCGAAATCTGCGGAAACGTTACTTGGTTGAATAGTTGGGTACAACTAATAATCAATTAATAGCCAGAACAACAATCTCAAATTTCTCACCACAGTTAAATATTATTTGATAGTCTAACGCTTAAGGTAGGTTTTGAATGGACAGAGGCTGAACATTTGAGGGTTTTGAACGGACACAGGCTAAACATTTGAACCTCGACTAGCGAGAGGAAAAAATGCTACTTCAAAAGCTAAATTGCCACACATCTAGAGACCCGATTGTTTTCTGAAACCATTAACCGGAGGAAACATAGAGGGGAAGATTTGCATAGGAAGGCCAAGGATGAACTCTAGGGAAGTGTAATCGCGCCTTAATTAAACGAATGCCTTGAATATCTCTTCCAACTCCTTTATTGCCATCTTCAAAAGTTACTCTTAATTCTTTACCTTGCCCAACCAACTCTAGCACGTCCTCAGTTGTCTCCTTCTCCCCATTTATATATTCTCCGTCCTCCTCCATATCCACGCCTCTCAGGCCTGCGGTTTTATTGTCAACTCTTCTCCTCAAATATCAGCTTTAAGACTAGTGCAGTATTTATTGATCCGACAACTTTTCACCGTCATCATCCATTTCTTCTTTGCAATTGGTTATTTTTAACAAAGGAAAAAACTTCTTTTCAACATAGTCTCACATCTTTTATTAATTTATTGACTGCTATATCTGTTTTAGTCCAAAATGTCTAACAATGTGAACTTTTTACTTAGTGTGATTTACTATATATTCTTCTACGTTCATAACGGATGCTGCTCCCCAGCCAACCACCGACCATTTCTATTCTCCAACCAGTGTTGTAAATTTTTCAGGGCTATACCTAGACAAGCTCTGAATATATTCTCCAATATTTATTGACTATGCCCTCTCGAATTTTGACTCTAAGCTTTTTGGGCTAATCTCTTTACCATATATTTATTCCACACCTTTATTTATTCTCTCCGTCTTGCGCCATTCTATTTCAACTCGTTTCACGTATTACCCTTTCTACCTTATCAAGGTGTTAGAATGGTTTTCAATTTATTGTTTGGTAGTGTATTCACATTTTGTACAGTGGATTCAATGCCTCTTTTGCGCATATTTCCTTCCTCTCAGAACTTGCAACACATTCTTCCAATTTTGTAAATTTTTTCCCTTCTGCCAGCACCGAGTCCGAGACAACATTCTTGTCTTAACCGCTCCCACATGACTGAACATATCTCGGATAATCCAAGTATTCCTCATTTCATTTTGTTTTACATTCAATTTTTCTTTTCTCGTTGTTAACATCTTATCACCGTTCTGCTACTGTGCCCATTCCCCCATTTTATATTTGAATATTTTCAACTCAATTCTACCTTTCATATTTATTCCACTTTATAGCTCATTTAATTTCACAAATTACAACCCTTTCAGTTGCCCTTAAAAATCACTAAATTATGATTTGAATCCGCATCCATCATTAACTAACTGTGAATATTTAAAATGCGGATCATAAAACTAGTATTAATGTTACTCTAATTCTGTCGTGGAATGACAAGGAATACCCTTAAACCCTCTCGTATTGCAATAACTCATTCTTTACCTCTGAATACTTTCTACCTCCCTTAATATCATCCAAAATACTTAATCTCCCCTCCTCCTTCTAGCTCACTTTCCCCGCCATCTCCCCTGCATTACTGCCTCCATCTAAGTGAGTGCCTCTCAGTGTAGGCATCTCCTGCATCCATTTGTCCTGCCTTCTTCCAATTTCTCCCTACACCGTGTCACCCTTCCACTACCTTGGCTAGAACTTCATCGATAGTACTCCTTTCCGTACTTTGATTTTTTTATTCTTCTCCACACACATCTCAAACGCCTCCGATCTACGCTCATCATCCTCTGCTCAAATACAAATCTCTTAAATACGCTAAACTACCATCACTGTCTAAGTTTTCAATGGTCTTTTCTTTACAGTTTTACTAAAAGTACCCTACCGTAAAATTCCGTCTAAATTCGAACCACATGAAGATGGAGACTAAATGACATGCTATCTTCCGCCTTGTAGTATCGTATGGTTTCTTTTTACACGCGCTTTTAAACCTCCGAGTAGTTTTAAGATGCCGCTCCTGGGGGAGTACAGGGAGCAGTCTGGGATGAGGAGAAGCGATGGACCGCGACCTCTGGAGCCATTCAAAGAACGCCCGGCCACTGTCGAGCGCGCTTCGGCAGATGGCCGTTTCCATGCATCAGCAGAATAACGAATGAAGAAATTCTTCAAAAAGTGGATACAGAAAGCATATGATGGGAGACGCAGGGAGAAGAGGAAAACTAGTTGAAAACGCCTACAGGGCCCGATTGCACACTGAGGACTGGAATACATATATACAGGGTTCGTATAAAAATTATCGGTAATAAGATTTTCCTGACGTGTGCTTGAAGTGCTGAATTGATAATATGACAATGCACATTATTATCACTGAAAATTTAGCGATACGAATGATCTGCGCTAAACTCGTCCCGAAGGTCTTAACGGACGACCAAGAGCAGAGTCGAATGTCTTCTTGCAAAGACCTGCAACAGCATTGCAACGATTTCCCAACCCCCTTAAAGTCGCGATTTGACACCAGTGCACTATATCCTATTCCCTGTAAAAGTGAAATCATCCCTCAAAGGTCAAAGAAGCTTGCACGGGTACCCTTAAGGATCTACCGAATCCGCCCACCAGGGAGCCATCGAGTCGTGGAAAAGCCGCTGGCAAACGTTGTTCAGCGCTCAAGGCATGCACTTTGAAGGATTTTGAGAAATCGTATCAATAGCCGAAATAAATATCTTTTCCCAATACTTTTTAGACAAACCATGTTTAATGAACACTGAGGCAAAAATTTAGAAAGGAACACTTAAAAAGGATGGATTAAGATGAAACATGAGAATCATGGGAAGGAAAACATAAGTATTAGGAGTCATAAATGAATGACCACATACATGTAAGATGTATCAATTTTTTTAAAAATTGCTAACATGTATGGAGAGTTTTCTAAAAATAAAAAGGAAAAGTTAAACATCAAATTTAGATGGCATAAACTAGAGAAATTAGATTTTTAAACCATATTTTTGTGTATCAGATGATGCTGAAAATCGATGGGGTATAAAAAGAAAATTTTTGCTAAGGAAATAAAATTTTTATGAGACGGATGGCAGGTTGGTTGGTGAGGGGCACCTTGATTAAGTATGATAAGAAAAAATAAGTGAAAACTTTCAATTGTCGTATGCTTGGCCTCTTGGTCCTTTAAGAAAGATAATATGCGTATGCTGGAGAACGTTAAGGGGAATTGGAGAAGGAAGAAAAAGATACAATGGACGCAAAAGAAAGCAAACGAAGAAGTATTAGACATGGGTGACGAGAGCGGAATGTTGGGAGTAATTCAACTGAGGCAGGAGAAGTAGATGCAGAGGATTTTGTTTGGCTTTGGAATGTTCAAGATTGTGACAGAGGGGTTGGGAAAGCGAAGGGAGGGAGAGGATAAGATTAGAAGTTTTTGCTTGAATGAAGGGAGGTAGAAAGAATGCGGAGTTGAAGAAGGTTTTTTGTAATGCATGGTTCAGCATCGGGCATGACGAGGCGTGGAAGTAGAGATAGGCTTACGTACGTGCCCTTTCAAAACTTAAATTGAGCGGTAGATTATTATTAATAATGATAATTATCAAACTACTGTGCGTGCAGTTAAGTTAATATTAGTCAACTTTATTGCATAAAAACGTGATTCTGTGTTAGGGCCAATTTAAGTATGTGCATTCTCATTTCCTCCGACAATATGAAACCAAGAGCCCGCACACCATGGGTAGACATCGGTGCAGGTACTTCATCCTTCATATCACTCATTGAATAATTCCCATTCATCGGACCACAAAGAATGAAAATGTTCTTTTACATTACCACAGCCTGCATTCTGAATTAACAAAAATATCCAATGAAATAAAAACGTTGAAGATATGATGTAAATATTTTTCCCGAATGAAATGGAAGCTGATGTAACTTCGGGAAATATCTTCTTCAAACAATCGATTAACAAAACTTGAGGTAATATTTTTGCACGCTGAAACCACGCATCACGAAATAAAACAATGTAAGCCATCCATTTTCTACCAAGTATTGTTTACGTTTCCAGATTATCGTTTCTCAAAATACAAATGCCGTTACCATTGCCATTTACTTGCTCATCAGGTACGCACATGGGGCTCTCTATTTTATCCAGGTACACGAAATAATTACCACAATGTTTCATTTTCTAGGGATAAAATACGGAACACATATAGAAACATTTGGCCCGTCTATGGGACTTCCATTCTTCTGAAAAAGAAGGCAGTGAAAATTATCATCTTTATTCTACTCAGCTACTTATGTGGCATGATTGGGTTTAACATACCCATTGTCCCTTTAGAAGGAAACTACACTGCAAACACTGTTATCCCCATGATAAAGCCGGAAGTGTTGTTTGAGAGATCCGTGGAATGATTGTTATTGCCTTCCACAAATTAAATGTAGTCGGAGGATTAGTTCTGCGGCTCAAGGCATTTTATTAACCATGTGAGCATTACTTAGTGTCAGGATATTCCTTTTTTGGGTGACTATATTGGCGAAGGATATCGCAGGAAGACCAAGTATTTGCCGTTGCAGCCGTTTTATGTCGCGGTTGTGTGGGATGGCATAGAAATTTATTTTAATCAAGTGGACCATTCAAAGAATAAGGAAATCCCACGAATTATGTATGTTTCCGTTACATTTTTTTTCTTCAATCTCCTTCCTCTCCCCATTTTATATGCAAAGTTTTCATTTCATAGATTCGTTAAAGCCTGAAGGAACGTGGCTAGCACCGGACACCTCCAGAGCACCTGAACACTTCCGAATGGCAAGAGTGATTCTATCTTCCAATTACCACGGAATGAACACGGGAGGGAATTGCCTCTAAGAGTAAAAGATTGAAAACGCTTCACCTGCCTCATGTTCACTCCCTACTCTTAGCAAGGTGTGCACCTCCTACTAAAGGCTCGACTTTTGCCTAAACCTTTAAGTGCGTGCAGAGGAAAATCTCAATTACGCGCTCAGCCGTGCCTATGTGCCGTCGTGGCATGACTTATTTTCAATGGACCACGTTTCTATTAATCCCCGTCTAGTTCCCAGCTTGCGGAATATACTATACGTCCGCAATAAGAGGAGGGAAGTAAGGAGGGGAGGATGCAGTTGAAAAACCATCGGTGCTCAGGTTTTCTTTTCAGCGAGGAAGGTGAGTTTTTTGTCTAATTAAGCCCTGCTTCCTCAACTTTCCTTTTATACCTGCAGGTGATCATGCTCCGAGATTTCCATGGACATTTTATTTATTTAATGATGAGTAAAACGATAAAATAGAGGTTTTTATGGAAGCATTGAGTTTTCACTCATACCCTCGATTTGGTATGGCATTGAGTGGGTTGAGCAAGAGTATATTTCTTTTGGCTTGGTTCGAAATATAGTTATTCAGTCTTATTCCCATGTTTGTTAATGAGCTAATAATAAATATTCCTTTTAATATGAATAATATATCTGAATCTATTTTCTTTCTTCAGAGAAGCAAGCGGAAGACATCTTTCAATTTTTTTCTAATTAATAGTCTTCCGAAGGCATGGCGGGAGAGTTGCTTGATATTTTAGTACCCATAAATTTTTCGGCTCTCCGTTTCATCCAGAGAAATAAACTAACGACTGCAAGATGCAGCTGGAATAATTACCTACTTTGAAATAAACGCATACATCTTTCATAGTAGAGCGCTGGTATAATTAACTTTTGAAAAGAGAAATAAAACCAGCAAGGGAAGTTTTGCAGTATCAAAAGCCCTTGCTTTAGAATTGAATTTAAAACACAAAAAGAATTGGGCAGTCCAAAAATGGTTGACTTTGCAGTAATTTTGGTAGCAAGTGTAATTAAGGCATTAGAGTTTTAAGAAAAAGGATCATTAATTTTAGCACGCTCAATAATTGGATTCACATCTCTAACGGCTATGTTTGAAGAGAAAGGTACCCAAGAGATCTAATCACGCATTCATTTCCTTGTATTAACAAAAACAAACAGCCAATAGAAAAATAGCAAGTCTTATTTTATCTAGTCATTGAAAATTACAAGAGACAAATTTTTCCAAAGCTCATCTTTTGCACAATTCAATTTCCTTGAGGGAAATAATTTTTAAATATACTGTTTTAGATAGGAATAAATTAGCCTTTTTACTACAGTGGATACACATATTCGTCTCACGATTTCAGCGAATGCTACCGGGCAGAAAATTGACTAAATATAATTTCCAATACATTTTTAAAATAGTGATTTTCTACCAATAATAGTGGAACGGGAATCATTTCAACATGATAAAAGCACCGGAAACGTTTTCTCCATTTCTTATTTATCACGTGATTCCCGACTCATAATCCTTATTCTACAAATTGATTACCTGACCAACCAGTTAAAACAAAAAAATAAAACAGTTATTTTTAAATATCGAAATACATTTGCAGTAATGAGATCACTAGTCGAGAGGAATATAGAATACAATCAGGACGTATTTTCCTGTTTCGTAGATTTTGTCGAAAAAGTGTTTGATAGAGTGAATTGGGAAAAATTAATGCCTGTATTGCAGAAAATAGGAATGGATTGGAGGGACAGGAGACTAATCCACAACCTGTGCATGTCTCAGACTGTTCAGGTGCGAGTGGAGAACGGAGAGTCCGGATGGGCAGTGTTAGGAAGAGGTGTAAGGCAGGGTTGCTCATTGTCACCGGTGCTGTTCAACGTACATCTGGAGGAAATGATTAAAGAGGCATGGGAAGAACTGGAGGTAGGAATGAAAGTCGGAGGGGAATTTTTCAAATTCCCCTCCAACTTATCAGCATTAATTGCTCAGCCAGCCAAGGGATTGCAAGCTTTGCTGAGTGAATTGGAGGTTCAGTGCGATAAATATGGGATGAGAATCAATATTAATAAAACAAAGGTTATGCGATTTCCCAGAAAGAAAACGGCTAAGCTAAACATTAAAATAGGCGGGGAAAAATAGAGCAGGTAGAACAGTTTACATATCTCGGAAGTATTTTGGACCAATACGGTATAAGTAGTAGGAACGTAAGGAGAATAATTGCGCTAGGCAAGGAGGCTTTCTCAAAGAAGAGGGAGTTGATGACGGGGACGTTGAGTAGGGATGTTAAGACAAGACTCGTAAAAACTCTGATATGGAGCGTAGCTATGTACGGCGCGGAAACGTGGTCGTTGAAGCAGGAGGATAGACTTAGATTGGAGGCTTTTGAAATGTGGGTGCGGAGAAGAATGGAGAAGGTGAAATGGACCGAAAGGAAACAAATGAGGAAGTACTAGAAATGGTGGGGGAGGAGAGGGGTTTGTTGAGAGAAATCCTATGGAGGCAGGAAAAATGGATGAAAGGCGTATTGATCGGTAGTGGAATGTTGAAGAGGGTAATAGAGGGGAGAATGTTGGGCAAACGAGGTATGGGTAGGAACAGGATAGGGATGTTGGACGGGATGAAGGGAGGAAAGAAGTACACCGAGATGAAGAGGGACCTGATATAGAGTAGGTTGCTAAATTGAGTTTTGTTTGGAGTTACAAAATATTTATTCGATAGTTATGTCCATCCAAAAACCTACCTTAACCGATAGATTACCTAATAAATAACACAAAACATGTTTAGGCTCACCGGAGAAACTTGAAATACAAACGAATAATTTTTAATGAAACGTACATCAGACCTAAAAGGTGTGAAGCCTTTCTTCCCCTCCTCTCTCGCGGTCCCTATTGGCTCTAGATATTGCTCCAGTTTCAATCACCCCCCCCCACCCACCCACCTTGACGCCTCCTTCTACTTACTTCAACCCTGGCACCTGCCACCGTTTTGACTTGGTGAGATCGGCTCGAGATATGAGCGGGAAAGAAACACTCTTGCTGTCTAAGAGTCCCATAATTATAATTCGATTTCAACGTTAGCCCTTTAATTCTAACGTCAACTGACGTAATTACTGAGGACAGTCAGTTTGGAGGTAATTTCAGGTAGTCAGCACTTGCAGCGATGACTTGGAGCGCTCACCTTATTTTCGTGCAGCGTGTTATAGAAACGGTAATTGTGCGGGACGGGAACTTTGACAAAGAGCGAGAGAAAATATCCTTATACCCCGCAATTATATGCAAGTGTAAGTAGAGAGGAAATGAGGGAAGGGCTACGACTGCCCTCGTACGAGTATAATAAGGGGCTCCAAGAACAGTGCATAGGAATCCCAATCTTCGCTGTATGTTGAAACGCGCCGTTCTCAGTTGACAGATATCGTAGGCATTATTTACAGGGAATGTCAAGTATGTCATTAATACGTTTTCACATCATTTAAATATTAAAATAGAGACTTCCCTTGGACAGAGGAGGGAGTAAATCGAGAGTATTTGGCCTCTTGCTCTCCCTAAACCTTACTGCTATTCCAAATATTCAAAGTATATTGCAACGATTCTGTGAAAACGAACTTAATACATTAGGAGAGACTTAACTACCCAATGCGATCCTTCAATGCTATAAATACAGTGCTCCTAAATATTCATTCTAGGAACAGGAACCTTTTCACATTTCTCATGAGAGGAAAAATATTTTTATTCCTCTTACGTTTCTTCTGTTTGTATTACACAGTACGGAAATATTTTTAAAGGTAGTCATTATAGTAATGCCTTAATAGCTAAATTTCCTTATTTACAAGAACAATAATTTTCACTGGGGAAACTTTGATTCCGTGTTGCACACGTGGCGCGTTGTAGAGCAGGATTGATCAGAACCAATTTTTTTGATTGGTGTGCGTGTTATAAAGATGTCATCTCAATACAATGTAACTATGATGCAGTAGTAATATAACTTTTTAATTGTAAACCATCTTTTTGTACCCGTATGTCTCCTGTACTTCTGCGATATTTTAAGATAAATATTCAGAAATAATAATATTAGCCAAAATTTTCTAGCTAGTCAATCAATTTTCTAGCATAAATTCTTCTAAACGCTTTCAAAATTCTTTGACAAAAAAGCTTTGTTGTGTTCATTTTTTTTGGGTCATCTACGAGTACAACGTAATTTATTAAGACAAATCATATGTCTATTTTGTCATAGAATGTCAGCAAATATGTCTCAATTTTATTCGTATAAACCACATGGGCATATTATGGTGTCAATTATTAGTGAATATAAAAGGCAATTCTTAGTATGTGTATTTCAGCTTAATAACCCATTTTCCTACAACACGTAGCGTGATATATATTAGTTTATTGTTAGATCGCACATCTCAAACGCAAATTTCATGATTTATATTTGAGCGAGACTGGTACAAGCGTTAGTCATAAAACCTTTTAATAAAGTGTATATAAAACCTTTGTCGGTCCGATCCAGCCTTCTTACGAGTGAGTATTTACTGGTGAGCTATTTATTGCGCGAATTAAATAAAGGCCTCGCATCGATATAATTCATGGTAAGCCCGATCGGCAACTGCATCGACTTTTAACTAACATACGGCCGTTGGCACCCTATTGTTTAATGTGAATTACAGAATACATGTTAAGAACAGGAAAAGAAATTTTACATTCATTTTGATATCAAACGAACAACTGATAATTGTTTGCCAAATTAGACATATCCACAGGAGAAGCTTTAAGCATGATTATTTACTTTCATATTTATTTGGAATTGATAAGGTAAGACAGTGCAATATATTAGCATGCATCGTAGTCATAATTAAAAACCACAGCTATCAGCCCGAACATGGGTTTGATAGGTGGGAATAGAGCTCACATAACATGTACATCTACATAATACCCCACAAGCCGCCGCAAGGGCGTGTGGCGGGGGGTGTTAGGTCATCACCCGTAAAAGGAAAAAAACCACATTCAAAACCACCACCACACGCCCAATGAAGTGTGAAATTCACACAGGATGGCGAAGGGTATCAATTCCTTTCATTAAATCTGGAATTTATTCCACCAATGTCTACATAAACAATTTCTGAAGTATGAATTTTTTTCTTTTTATATACTTGCGTGTAATAAATTGACAATCCGCACATAAGTTCATCATTGAGTCAATGGGGGTGTATAGGAATTTCTAACTTATAAATATCTTAAGGTACTTAGAAATTGTAATATCTTATACATTTGATTTCCTCATCTATCACAAAATACGCTATATAACTATAATCGTAAATAGGTTTATCTTGTTGTCCTATCCACACAGTTTTAGCCACCAAAAATATGATTAAATCTAATCTTTACTCGTATAATAAAAAAATTATAACTTATTTTTACGAAAAAAATATATTTTGCCTTTCTACCGTCTAATTAGGTTCCTAATTCCATTCTCACTGTTTCCTTAGCAATTATCAAGTCCACCAGCGCGCCATCACAGTTATTAAATAAATAATTCAGTATTCACCTATCTTGTCAAACAGCAGTCGTCAGAATTCAATCACAGGCGAGTAAGTTCACTGAAAGAAAAAGGCCTTGCAAAATTGTAAAACTTTATTTTATACGGATTGTATATCTGTCATTCAATATTTGATCCTATTAGACTTTTAAAATGGAGCACTTTCACATAATCTAGACAAAATTACCGCCGAAATTTCGTTTTAAGAGGGCTTGGCAGAGATTATTTTACGTGGCCGTCATCAACCTCTGGACACATGCTTTGCACGACACTCGACCGCGTGCGAAATCGGCAGTAGGACACCATTGGAGAGGGATGCCAGCTTGGAAAGGTAGTCAAGGGATTCGATTGAAACCGGAAGCTCTTGTTCTTGCCATCACGAGCTGTTAGCGGGAGTCCAGAACTGAAGTCAATCGGTTCCCTAATCCATGACTAAGTTTAATTAGGTAGAGCTGGGCCATCAGTAGGGCGGCGTAATATTGATTGAACTCCTGACGCGAAGGCATACCCATTTCTTCCAAAGGTTTCATTTTTTTTCCATATTTCATCTTTAAATTTCAGTTAAACGCAACAGAAAAACTACAGTGACGCGCACTTTTGTGTCAACGTGATAAGCTAATCGATACAGCGTCCGGGTATCCCTTTTGTGGTGGTATTTCAAATCCCTGTAAAGCTCCTGGGCACGAAGTGGAGGTGCAGACATGCTATGAGTGCATGCGCTCATGTGAAAGGAATGATTTTCAATTTCTTTGGACCACTTCCAAGGCAAACCATCGGGTTATGGTTGTGGGAGTCGTGCGACTGCGAACAAGACAGAGAAAATTTAAAGTTTTTTTTCCCTCGCGATCAAGTGTCGGTTCACTTTTGGATAATAGTCGAGCGAGTAAATGAGGGAAAAAGTAATCATAACCCGGCTCATTAATAGCGCGAGCCTTTGGAAGTGATTTACCACACCGATGAGGAATTAGTAACTTACCACGCTGTCCCTAATCCTTCTTCACCGTATGCATGTTTTCATCACTCGAAATGACCGTGAAACACCGAGGAGGGAATTAGCGACAGGGCCGGGAGGGCAACAAACACGCCGCGTGGGCTTCAGTAGTCCGCGGGGGGCCGCCGCCCGACTCCTCCCACCGCTTCGGTGGGCCACGCGGACTCTTTTAAATCACTCTCAGGGGGTCCCACAAATGTCTCCAAGTATCCCCCCCCCAGTGCCTTCCTCGCATTATTTACATCTGCCCTATTCTTCTCATTTGAATCAAGGCCAGTCGCTTAAGCACACACACTATTCTCAGTTTTTTTATTGTTAACAAATAAAGATTTAAAAACTATGATAAAACTCAAAGATTCGACCACTATAATATGTAAGGCGGAAACATTCAACTTTTTTCATCCATTTCTGGTATAGAATATATTATAGAAAATAATTAAGAGCACTTAGTTTTTCGTTACGCTTTTAATTGAATTGTAATGATCGATGATAGCAACATGCATAGTAATATCACCTTCGAAATTATTCTCATAGCTTTAATTAGACTTTTATCCATGCCTAATAAAATTAAGGTAATAATTCATAGTAATGTCTGAACAGCAGTTCGAATCATATTCAAGATAGCATGAAACAGTAAGGAACCAGGAACCTCAGCTATACTCCAGCCACCATGCAAACTACGAGGGTCATCCGGAAAGTAGTACCCGTTCGTGCCGCATGAAGTGCTGACGACGCGAGTAGCCGCTGGACGAGGTCAGGTAGCTTCAGTGGCTTGTCTGCCTTCTCTGAGCCAAGTTGCGTGACGCTAGCATTGCCTGTGTTGTTTCTGTGATTGTTTACAATGTTTAAAAAAATTGAGAACGCCGCCAGTTGTGAAGTGAGGGCAGTGATTAAATTCCTCAATGCAAGAAACGTTCGCCCATGTGATATTCATCGCCAATTAAAGGAGGTGTATGGAGACAATGTAATGGACGAGTCGTCTGTTCGGCGGTGGTGTCGCAACTTCAACATGGGGAGGGGGAACACACACGACGATGAGCGTTCGGGGAGACCGTCTGTCATTACAGACCAACTGGTGAGCTCAGTTGACGAATTCGTGAGGAACGATCGGCGCGTCACAATTGATGACATCTGTGAGCATTTTCCCAATGTTTCTCGAACAATTGTTCATGAAATTGTTAAACACCATCTGCATTATGCAAAAATTTGTGCAAGATGGGTCCCTCGCATGCTTACAGATGAGCACAAAACCAAGCGTATGGCTGCAGCACTGACGTTTTTGGGACGTTATTCTGATGAAGGAGACTCTTTCTTGACTCGCATAATTACTGGTGACGAAACATGGGTTTGTTATGCATCACCTGAGAGTAAACGACAGTCAATGGAGTGGCATCATGCTCATTCACCAAACAAACCAAAAAAATTCAAGACAGTTCTGTCCACCAGGAAACTCATGGCAACCATTTTCTGGGATCGACGAGGTGTATTGCTTATTGATTTTATGGCCCGTGGAGACACTATTAATGCCAATGCGTATTGTGAAACATTAAAGAAATTACGGCGGGCAATACAAAATCGGCGGCGAGGTCTATTGTCTACTGGTGTCATTCTCGTTCATGACAATGCCAGGCCTCATGCAGCTGGGATAACACAAAAACTTTTGCAGCAATTCAAATGGGAAACTTTCGACCATCCACCGTATAGCCCGGACTTGGCCCCTTCAGATTTTCATCTCTTTACAAAGCTTAAAGACTTTTTGGCAGGAAAAAGATTTGACAGCGATGAAGAACTTAAAGAAGGAGTGACCCTGTATCTCAATGAGCTGGCGGCGAAGGACTATGCAGCAGGAATACAGAAACTTGTCACACGTTATGACAAATGCCTTAATTTGCTTGGAGATTATGTTGAGAAGTAGTTTAAAGTATCCTCTTTCAAATAAAATTTTTTATGTTTGTTAATATTTACTTTTGTGTCTTTATTTCACGAACGGGTACTACTTTCCGGATGACCCTCGTAGCACGAGGGAGTGTGGCTCGGGTCTGAATGTTTAATGTGTTTGAGTGAGGTAAAAAATCACAAGAGTCAAGTAAATATTCATACACTTCCATAACTGAGAAAAACTCGTTTCAAAGTTGGATGTGCTATTTGTTTTCAAGGGAGGAGTAAACCCCATGAAAATGCTGGATTGCAATGTGACTTGATAAATCATTACGGTCGGCTATGGTACATGTTGGAAACGCTGTTTGAATGTAATCACAATTTGAAACAACTTACCTTGGACGTGAATCAAAATTTTCATTGAAACACAGACGAATGACGGCAGGTCAAAACAATAATAAATAACTAAAAAATCTCAAGCGCAGATCTGGAGTTACGTAATGGATGAGTGAATGGCGGAAATATGTTCCGGCAGGTGTTCGGAAAATATTCCTTCGCTATCGTGAGATAAACGGCAAAGGAAATTTCGCGACTAACTTCGATTCGAGGGAACTGGAGATGGAGGAGTGGGCGCCGTCGAAGCGGATATGGTCCGGTCGACGGAGGTTCGCCAGGCGGACGAACGGCCCTTTTGTCGTGCGTGCCCTGGGTCGCAGCCGCGGCGGGCGGTCCTTATAATGAGAGCGGGGTGGGGGGGACGCGGGCGGCGGCAGCCTCGGAATTGGCACGGGTTCCCCTTGCCGCCGGATGAGGTCATTCAACGCGCGGCGGTTTTTCAAACGCTAAACTCGGATCGCCATATGCATCACGGGGCGGCGGGAGAAGAACGGCGTCCCGTCTCATCCCGGCGAGGTCCATATCTTTCCGCATCCGTTTCCACAACGCACACAAGATAATGCCGGGGTGTTCGGAAAATATTCCTTCGCTATCGTGAAATAAACGGCAAAGGAAATTTCGCGACTAACTTCGATTCGAGGGAACTGGAGATGGAGGAGTGGGCGCCGTCGAAGCGGATATGGTCCGGTCGACGGAGGTTCGCCAGGCGGACGGACGGCCCTTTTGTCGTGCGTGCCCTGGGGGCCTTCAGGGATATATAAATAACGAAATAATTCAGAATATTATACTATGGGAATGAGTAAATTCATTCTTGAAGCGTAGAAAATGAATGTTACGAAGACTACACAGTCGTAAGCTAAGATGGCTGCGACGAATTGCGGAGAAATTTATCGTGAGATTGCTTCAAAGAAATCTTCGTAGAAAATAATAAGAAATTGAATACGTACATATGAGCTTGTGATCGTTATCAGGCTAAATAATTAGTTTTGATGTGCCATAAAGCATTATAATGAACAACTATAGGAATATTATATTATTTGAGGATTTATATATATTATTATATTATTAAAAGCAGATCAATCAATTTTAGATTCCCCAATCTGTTTCATCATGAATTAATATTTAGCATTAAATTTTAATAACATGGGAGGAAGATATACGATGAGGGTAAAGAAAGAAATTTGGCACTTCCACATTAAGATTTAATGCTTCACACGACGATATTTTCGATGCGGAATCGAAAATATGGTCGTGAAGTATTAACTCTTTATTGTGGAAGTGTAAGGCTTCTTTTTGCACCCTCATCATGAAGGATTTCCACAAAGTTAAGCCTGAAACTGTTATTAGGGGAACAATCAACCCCAGCCGTACTCTTACAAATAAATGGCCAAAGGATGGATAGATCGGCCAGCACATCTTTCAATTCGTAAATTTGAATAATTGTGATTGAAAAATAACTCCAAGAAGTCCCTATTCAGCATGGACTAGTAGTGTGTGGAGCGATTGGCTGCTTATTTTTTAAATACGCGCTCAAATTGAGTCTGCGTTTGTAGACTACATACCTGAACCCAGGCTGTGAATTCTACCTTCAAAAATTTCAAGATACTATTCTAATGAACCAGTAACTGGTGGGAAGCCCTTACCCTGAATACAGGAAATCGAAATGGCGCAGGACTCAGGGTATTGAGCCAACCTTCCGGTTGTGACTGCTCTTTATATTAAAGTAAGAATGAAATGTTTTGTGAACTATTCAATGCTCTTCGCCGCCCATATACTCCAAAGAAAGAAAACGTTCACTTTCTAAAACTCTAAAATATGAGATTACATGATACGAGAAAGCTCCATGGACAACGTTCTAGATAATATTTACGAGAGAGATGGAAAAGTGGCCGAGGAGGGAGGGAGAAGGCTGCTGGTTTTGAAACCTCGCAAAAGCGGTCGCTGAGGGCGCGGAAGATTTACTAACGGCCTACTTGGAGTCTTAGATTTATCATGTCTTCTGCAGAATCACTGGATAGGTTCCAGTGATAGATACTTATCCAGCTGGAGCCACGTTAATATTTTTCCAGAAACGTTTTGTGACATTTTTAAGGAATGTGTTTCTCTGGTAGCCATTCAACCGTAAAATAAGTCTATTTCATATATATATATATATATATATATATATATAGAATAAAAAAGATAACACGTAAAAGGACACTCACACTGTAGATAATTTAAGCATTCGGCCTACTCCGAAGCCTTCTTCAGGTCAGACTAAGCATTCTGACCTGAAGAAGGCCTCGGAGTAGGCCGAAAGCTTAAATCATCTACAGTTTGAGTGTCCTTTTACGTGTTATCTGTTTTATTCTGTGTTCTATTGTGCCGTCCAAAAGTTATATTGCTCTCGTGAGTACTTCCGCATCATCTGTGTATACATATATATATATAATAGGAAAGGAAGGAAAGGGGATATACACATAAAAGGCGAACACAGGACATGTGGGGAAGGCGGTTTTTGAGCAGATCACGAAAGTAAAAATGTTTCCTTGACCGGGATTTGAACACCGGATCTTCCACTTGCCGGGCGGATGTGCTACCATTACACCACCGAGGAAACTTAATTTACCTTGAGATCTGCGATGTTTTCAAGACGCCCAAGTGCTCCGAATCATTTGCCTAAGGAAGGGTTTACACAGCCCGCACAGCCGAGCGGATAGCAGCAGAAGAAAAGACAAGAGGGGTGCCACCGTTCGATTATGGACTGAAGAGATACGCAGGATTAGTGTATAAACACTTATAAAGTAATATGTGGTGGAGGCGTCGGTGTGGAGGATAGTCGTCGTTGAGTAGCCATATTATTGATAAGGAGACTGGGGGAAGGTCACTAAACAAGGAAGAGGCGAATTGCAGAGTAGTATCAGTAGAAATAAGAGCAGACCTGATCAATCTAGAGGTAATCCAAGTGCACATGCTGACAAGAAGTCGTAGGATGGAAGGAGTAGCTATTGCATAACGTCAATTGGACGAAATTATTGCGATTGTACATGAAGGAAAGCACTTGATAGTGATGAGGATATGAAATGCTGTGGCAGGCGAAGGGTGTGAGGAGGGTTAGAGGCAGGAGATTACGGTTTAAGAGAAAGGAATGACCGCGCGAAGAAAACTCTTAGAGGTTCTGAAACAGGAAATTTTAGCAAAAGATCAAGTGTTAGTTAGCCAGTCAGCCAAGGAGTTGTTACATTCATTACTTATTGCATGATCGATATTAAAAGGCATGGAATGAGGAATAATCATTTAACACGAAGGTACTGAGATTCTCAATATATAGATACATAGGAAGGCTGATTGTAACATTTAATCAGGGAGACATATGTTATTCCAGGTGGAACCGTCCATCTATTTAGGAAGTGATTAAAAGACGGTGGACAAAATAGTAAAGACATTAGTCACACAGTCATAAATATGAAGTGAAACAAGAGGAATGGCAGGCTATGTCGTACATTTATATCGCGGTGCTAGCGAACATACTGCTTTGCCAATCTCAGGTTACGTCGCGCATAAGATGTTCAAATTCACGTTTTGAACATTGCAGAGAAAAGCTACAAACCAGTATTACTTAATGCCTATTGTTTTCCTTCATAGATCCAAAACCTGGGTTAAACAAAGAATATTTTTAATAATGCTAATTGCATAATAAAACTTCGGATATATAATATCTGCCACAATATATACATTTAACACTGTTAGGAATTACTTATCTGGACTAATTAGAATATCTCAATTACGTATGCAGGAAGGATAGTCATTAATGTCAAATTTTTTACCAAATAGTTACTTTAACTCTTGAGATAAAAGATGTTCTTTCCTATGTTTAATATACCAAACTCCTCTAGTTTATCTTATAATTGAACGCCATATTGGATTATTTCAAAGAGCCAGCCAATACAAGCCAACAAATTTCGTTAGTTTAACAGTATATTTAATAAAATTCATTAATAAGATTAAATGGTTACAAACTGAAAATTAATTTCACCTATGGGCAATTCAAGACTTCATTAAAGAGAGAGATTTTATTCATCTTTTTTCTTTTCACGAGCTTAATTTTTTTCCAAATCTCTAACTTTCCTTCCTACCTCTCCCCCTTAGTTTTCAGCCATATAAAGTTCATTGACTTTTGCGGAGCGTTCATGCCATTTATCCTTCCAGGGAAACTCATGAACACTCTCGTGCTAGGCACGCTTCCGGACAGTTTGTGCTAGCAGCGGACGAGGCTAACTAGGCAAGGCAAAGACAGAGAGCGCAGCGAAGAGAGGGAATCGAGTAATCTTTACGGTTAACGAGCCTTCCACTTCGCTCTTTTTCTCATCTCTCCATTCAGAAAGAGGAAAAGAAGTCGTAGTTTCATAAAAGATGCCACGACTTGGATACCTTCCATTCTTTGTCCCGTGGCCACCTCCCTCTTTTACTTCCACGTCCTCTCCGGCTTTTCTTCGTTTTGGGGCCCTCCGGCCAGCGATTACGTGTCTTTTTACTCGGTCCCTTGGTGAACGAGTTGAAAGTTATTAACGGTGCCCGCCAGCAGCTCGGTAGGGGGCAAACTGCCAAGCGGACGCATCACTTCGCGCCGCTTCACCGTGCGTTGGGAAGCACCCTGACTAAACACTGCCATTTCGAGACCGCGGCTTAGGTACTTATAAGTCGATACTGCCCTTTTAATACTTTATAAATTTAAGAAAAAATTTAGTATCTTACGTTGTCGGTGCCACCTCACTGGGTCCTCCCAATAGTTACCGCGCCACGTAGAAACCTGAGTGAATCAATCATTCTGAAGGGCCTTCTAGTTAAAAATAATTAACTATGCAATTATTTGTGTTCGAATCCGTTATTCTTAGCAAGGAAATATTTCAATCCAGATTACTGTTTTTCAACAATTAATTTTAAAATAAACCCAAGTAAGCACACCAACACCTTAAAATACCCATATTATATTGCCATCTAGCATTAAATTGGAATATCGATGGGATTATTTCATTTTACCTTCTACACACTCTCCATTATGGACATTGTTTCGTTTTCTGAACTCAATTCTTTTTTAAGTATTTATTTTCAGTTTTTGCTCTCTGTGATGCTATATCTCTCATTTTAGAATAGTTGAGTTTTCTGGACATTGTTTAATGATGACTCTTGTATTTTGCTTTTCGGTAGATTTCTTGTAGTTTTTTCACGCTCTCTCCGTCCCTTATTGGGTGAACTTATACGAGTACGACTCGCACGTTAAGCAACTTACTTTAGCCTTCCTACATGCAAAAGGATTACTACTTTCTCAGAAGAATATTACGGCGATAAACGTTTAAAAAGCAGTCTAGCGCAAAATTTCATATTATTTCCATATGAAGGTGTATCACGCGTGAATTTATTCCTAGCTAACTGGTTTGAAAACCTCTATAGAATTGGAGCTTTGGGAGGCGGTGGCTGTATATTATGTCTAATGTTAATCATCTTTTAGTTCAAGCCAGCAAAATTAGTTTCAATGTGGGTCGCCGTCATTCACTTTATCTAAAATATTTCTGGATCACTATTCTTTTTTAATAATCTATATTCGTACCGAATAATTATTTTCGTGAAAATATGCGAAAACAAAATTGCAAAAAAACAAGTATTCGCATGCATATAGTATCTCTTCGTGTAGTGAGCGTTTCCAAACTTTGCCGTCATGTCGTCAAGGGAAATGTAGTCTTTGACCTCTTCCAATTTCCTTGACTGCAATAAAACTAGAAGATACCAGACTACAACCCGTTGAAATTAAATTACGATTTTTTTCAAATTACATGAAACTATGGTTTTTCAGCATTTTTACTAACTATTAGTTAACAGAAATTACTTGATTATTTTTCAAATTTCTAGAAATGCCTTAAATATTGTTTAAAAAACTGAAATCTCTTTTCGATCAGCGGTCTTAAAAGTATCTCAAATTAATTTTCTTGCAAGTAGCAAACATGAATAACGTTTTTGATCTTGCATTAGAATTTGATCACTTCCAAAATTTCTTTATCATCGATGGATCTTTTAAGATGTAAAAGGTTTAGAAAGCACAAGAAATTTTCTTTTGCATAAAAATGTGTTCGAATGATTTGTTACAAATATAATGCTTAATCTAAATTACATTTTAAAGTTTAACAATCCTTTGTAACGTCGAACATTGCCTGAAGCAAAATTAAAAAGGCATTTCCAAAGTTTTTCAGACTTTTTGGCACAATCATGTCCTTTACTTCACAAGCAGAAGCCCTATGCTTCAGACAAAACTCACATACTGATAATACTCACAGCTCAAAATTGAAAATATCATTTAATTGGACGTTAATTTACTCAGTTGAAAGAAGCAGCAATGAGAGTCACAAAATAGCAGCAGCATGGAAATGTCAAAGAGAAACCCTTTAAACATCCCTTGGAGATGCCTTGACTCTAACTTTTGACGGAATCCTACGCTAATATGCGTTGAAACGCAACACTTTCAAAGAGTGGCAATTTTGTCATCTAATAACAGAAGTTCGTAGATGGCTGCTGAAACGTTATAGTATCATTGCAATGTTAAACAATGTACATGTAGCAGCTCATACTGGAATTGTCAATCAGATTATTGACTTCCTAATCGTTGAATAATTTTGTGTTAAAATAATGCACAATTATGTCAAAATCGCCTAATTCCATTCAAATATAAGTAAGTCTTCGATTGAGATAACGTTTTTGTGCTTATTAGGTTTAACAAGCTTTTATTCTATTCTTGTTAAATGATCATTCTTCCTGTGTTATCATTTTTTCTTTGCGTATTTCATGCCCCACACCTGATACTCCGTTACTTTTTTATTTCAGCATTTACTCTTCTTCGCAAAACAGGGACAATTCCCTACTCCTTTCAAAGTGCGCTGCGCGTAGTCTCAGAGGTCTTACTAGGTCAGCCATATGGCCGTAAGCAGCACGTCGGCTCCTCGCTCGCAAGGACCCCGGACCGATTACACGTTCAATGACGCGGGATTCCAAAATAATGACCCTCATAGCCATTAGCAAGTTGAGGGTGGTATTCAAGTTTCCTTCCTCGAAGCAAGAGGATTGCAGCCCCATGACCTCGTGGCAAAACGTCTGGAACCCGACTTATGCTTCCCTCGTTCTTATGAAAGTAAGCCTCCTCACCAATTATCCTCAAAACCCCGCTCCAATCACCGCGGTCCATTTATCGTACTCCCTGAGTCACTGCAATCCTCCAGCGGGTAGAATTGGTCAGAGAGAAGTGCGCCGAGGCCATATTTTTTACCGCATCATGCCCAAAGCAAAAGAAGGCGAGACTAGGAATAAATTAAATTTTAGCTGTAGCTGAAACATCTAGTAGTGCACATTTCACGATAGTATAGAATATATTGCGTAAGCCCTGCCTTGAAAAGACGTAATTTCTTTTTGGTTTTTGCCATTATCACCTCATTTGTGGTATTTCTGTATTTGCATAAGCACTTCCTCTTTAGCACTTCCCCCCATCGCCCCCTCATTTCCTCACACGCTCCACTAGTTGATTCTCCTGCCGCAATCTTTTAACAACGTGGTATTGCTCCAAATGCCTTCTAAGTTCTTGAAATTGTTCCTCCGTCAAATCTATTTGATTCAATGCCATCCATTATTTTTATTTGAATAACTTTGTGCTCATAGCACGACATCCACATATCTCCTTTAGTACGATTTAGTTTTTCTTTCTGCAATTGTTCTGGGAATAGGATACAGCACTGAGGTAGAAATAAATACATCATTACTATTATAGGCTATTATATCAATTAAGGTATGTTTTGGATTGACACCTAACAAACAATCGTTCTAAAATACCTTTCTTCCCTCTCCTGATCAAAAACAAAAGTTGACATCGGGCACTAGAGTAAGCCCCACTTCATCTCTACGTACTTCCAACCTCCCTTCATACCTGTCCTATCCTATTCCTACCCCTAACCTATTCCTTCTCCTGCCACGCTTGCCTAACGTTCTGCCATAAGTGAATGGACTTAATTTTAAGTAATAAGTAAACTGAAATGATGTCATAATATTTTGAGACAATTACGAGGAAATTGTTCAACTGAAAGAAAATCCAAAAAACACGGGAAATTATTTAGTTGAGTTGATGAGAGGCATAAATGTCACTCGGCGCGAGGGTGAGCCCCGTCTGCAGCGTTAGTCCAACGCATCGCTTTTGCATCCGCGTCCCCCGCAGCTGCACCCCTTCGCACGCTTTTTTAATCCCCAGCATTCAAAATGTGCCGAGACTCGAGTGGAAGCGTGCTTCCCGCAACCGCCGTCCGTCCACTCTTATGCCCTGCGGCCCTTCGACGCCCGTAAAGCACACGTCGCTCGTTTTCCATCCTTTCGAGTTCAACATTCCATCTTTCTTTCTCATCCTCCCCCATTTCACTCCCTCTTTTCATTCTCTCGCACCCTCTGCTTCTCCTCTCCCTCCTCCAACCCCGTCGCCCCCTCCTCACAACCCTCCACACTCCACTTCCTTCTGGGACATTAATCAGGAGGGGGAGGGCGCGGTAATTACCGTCCCGGACCGCTAGATGGAGTCCTTTCTCACCCGTTTCGAGCGAAGGCAACCCCTCCACTAACCCTTGCTCTCTCCCACACCTTCCTCCTCGATTCACCCCGCTCCCTCGCTCCCCGGCCACTCCTCCCCCGTCCCACTCATCAAATAATCGTCTCCGAGGAGTGCAAGGGACTGCCGGATGAGATGGGAGTGGGGGGGGGAGGGGGAGGAGATAAATGTAGCACTCGGGGGAGAGGGAATGATGGAGCGGGGGCGTGGAAGAGGCGCTCTCTGGTGGCACTGGGCGAGAGGAACGTGAGTCACACCAGAACGTGAGTTGGTAAGTGTCCAGGTGCGAAGCGAATGGGTCGGCTCGTGTCTCTATGTACCCACGCCTCACATAAACATAAACGCACATAGGTGCATATAGATATAGGTAGCCAGTAAATGGGGTCTGCCTACTTTTCCAGCGAAATTTATGAAGAATGCCGGAACATATATCTCATATGAGCTCAGGAACAGTGAAATAAGGCGTTGACCAAGGAAAAGAGACACTTCAAATCTCAAAAATCGTAAAAAAAAACATAACTGCTGCCACGACGCCGATACGGTTGATAAAACTTCCACATTCGAGGAATATCTGTCCGTGATAAGTGACGTGAGACTGCGGAGGAAATGGATTGCGCAATTAAATCCAACCCCTCGACAATTGGATATTTGTATATTCTTGCATAGAATGCAGACATACATGCACATACCATTTGTTTTATTGGACAGTAAAATTCAGATGAAGCTCTTTTGAAAAGTGTCATAAACGCCTTATTTCTGTAGCAGTACGCTTAATTTATAAATTGGTAGCAAAAAGACGCTGATTGCATGAAACTTTACATGCATAGAAATTTTTATGAAATTAAAATCCTATTTACTCCAATAAGAAATATTTGAGCACTTGAGAAAATATGTTTTTAGAAATTTAGACTTGAAGTCGATTTTTTATTGGGAGGTGCAAACAAAACACCTACTATTCCTTCAAGCATGCATTGTGTCATAAGCATTGTTAATTAAATATACAAAGTAATTTGACTTGGTAACTTTCAATTTCACAATTTTATGAAAGAATTTCATTTGTGATACTGAGATCTGTGGCCTAAATTTGATTATTTAAACTAATTTCTTATATTACTGACATGATTTTCCCAACTGCCGATACGACAGAGGTGACTTCCCCCATCTTCACGAAATTGAGTCATTTGTTTATTCTCATTACAAATCCGAAAATCCTAATTTATGAGCTCCCATGTACTTTGAAAATATCGTTCCACTTCCATTTACTCCTTCCGATGGTATAGAGCGAAATAAGGATATTAAAAAAATGCCTTATTGAAAGATTTATCCAAGGTAAAAGTTTCCTGTTGCCCATTTATTTTAAAATACCTTAAAATTAGTCTGGAGTTGATACATTTTTGTCGAAAAATGCGTTTCGATGAAGGCCTGCCACCGATTGGAGCGCGACAGTCCAGTGCGCGTAGCGCTGAACTTCTAAGAGGACCCAGGTTCTATTTCAAAAGATTTCTCCGGCTGTGTGATCTTTCAGACTATTTCGTTATCTCCACAGATAGCGCAGGCAACACGGAAGGGTAAAAAACCCGGTACTCAGTCAGTGAATCTCATGCGCCAATGGGCTCCATCCTAGATTACCTCGGCCCTCATCCATTAGCCTACCTCCGGGCTGTATGTTGTGTAGATTTGTTCTTACCATTGAATAATTAAAACACTTTAAAATAAATGTCCTTTCCTAACTGCCTGTTTCCGATGAAAAGAATATATAATGGCTGACACATGTGGTCGGTTATGTTGAGAAAGGGTTCTTCAGAATTGCGCTATGGGATACTATATAGCAGTCTTATGCGTTCCTGATTTACGAGTAATAATACTCATGTAAAATCCAAGATCAATTGTCAGTTATGATTTGTGTAAATCAGTCTTCGTAATGGCAAGTTTAAAATATTATCAGTACACGTAGTCATCGCCCGTTTTGCAATCACGTGGCCCGAATTATTACAAAAAGTTAAAGAGAGTTTAAAGTTAAACTAGCAGGCAGAAGGAGTTTTAAATCGAAATAAGTCCCATGGTTAAATCCGAGCAATCTTTTCCACCATTTTGAGAAAGAAAATGTCGCGTCATCACAATTTATTTCTCAAACGTAACAGTACAATAGCAACATTTCGGGGACAGACAGGTGAAGGGAGAGTTACAATAATGAGAGGACTTCCATCCGTAATTACAGCCCCAAGCTTGATGAGTCAACTTCCTGAATATTTGGTCTCTAACCCAGTGCGTGAAGAAAACCCTAATAGCCACCAATTTATCTGAATGTGTTGCTTCGTGACCTTTGAAACCGCGTGGCCGGACTTTACTGACTGCAATGACCACCTCTGCCGAGGAAAGAAAGGAATTTACCATGAAGTGCAAAGAGTTCTTTACTCTCCATGACATTATCACACAAAGGAAGCCTTTTATCCATTGCTAATAGAAGCTCATTGCGCCCAAAGAAACCTCATTCCTCGCCCTCAGTTTTCATTACCAGAACATCTACGTATTTATTAATTCTTGTATATACGTGTATATTTGGTTGATGTTCCCCAACAAGTAATTTTCAACCGTGAAACAATTGGATAATAATGCCGGAGTATTTAACCGGCTTTAAATATTTTATTATCTGAATAATAGGGAAATTAATAAGGCGATATATACATTAACTATATAGTCTACTATATATCTACTATAGTAGTCTACCCACTGGACCACCGCGACCCGCATGGAGATATATATACACACATACCATATTTATATTCAGCAATGAAATTATTTTATATATGCATACATGTCACGGAAGGGGCCATTTTTGGCGGAAGATTTCATCAGTTCAGTGTTAGTTCTAATTCCAGAAAAGGGAATGAAAATGTACGCATACATGAGGGCTACGTAACAATTACTTTTATTTCGCTCATAGAAAGGAACTCAGGAACTCATCACTAAGATTACTTATGAGGTGACCAGGTTGGGTTTGAAAAGGGAGAGACACGCGTGATGCCACAGCAGCAATGAGGTCACTAATTGATAGGATCATAGAATACAATTAGGATGCATTCGATTATTTGGTAGATTTCAAGAAGGCGTTCGATGTAGTAAAGTCGTTAGAATTATCGAATGTAATGCAGAAAATAATGAATATTGAATAAATATGTAACATCCGCTACACGCATGTACTTGTCTCAGCCTGCTCAGGAGGCGGATGGAGAGACCGACTGGGCGGTGTGAGGAAGAGGAGTAAGACAGGGGTGTCCAGTGCTTTCCAACGTATGTGCATAGAAATTAATTTTAGAATACACAGAATCATGGAAAGAACTGAGCATAGAAATTAAAATCGGTGGAGAATTCATAAAATCTATTAACTTAGTTCATGCAAATGTACTTAACTCCAAGGTCCTTGTACCAAAATTACCAAAGTGGTAGGGTAATTTGACGAAGAATTCCGTTAGGCAAAGAAATTTACGCACAAAGGGAAGAATTTATAACAAGGGGTTTTACAGGTAGTGAGAATGTTAAGAAAGGCTCGTAAAAACTATGATGCGGAGCGTGGTTTAGCACGGTGCAGATACATTGTCGTTAAAGCAAGATTATAGGCATGGATTTGGAGACATTTCAAATGTGGGTGTGGAGAAGGATTGAAAAGGTAAAGCGGACAGAACAGAAAACACACGAGGAAGTGCTACGCATGAAAGGGAGCTAAGGAAATTATTTAAGAAAATTTACAGGAGACAAAAAAAACTTATTGGCGATAGGCTGTTGAAACCTGTGACTGAAGGGAGAGCGTCTGTCTATTAGGGAAGAGATGGGAATACGATCGGTATATTGGACGGGATAAAGGGAGGAAGAATTGTAACTGAAGAGGAGTTTATTGTTGGGGAGGTGTCATGCTGAGTTTTTCTAGGAGATGAAAAAGAATTTATCCTAATATTTTACCTTTTTCAAGTCTGTTTCCATTCAAAAACTGCCCTACACGGTAGAATACCAAATAATTTATGATAGGATTAATGTTTGGGTGCGATTTAGATATTCGTTATTTCAGGTCGCGATGAAATTATCTTTCTGTTCAAATTTGACTTCCTTGTTCTCTATCCCCAAGAGAGAATGGACAAACCCCCTTTATCGAGACAGCCTTGCGTGGTTCCTTTAATACTATGGAGATGTGAGAATGGTTAGGGTTGAAGAATACTTTACAAGCTAATTAGCAACCGATTCCGATTAAAAATTGGGATTGATGTAAATGTGTGAATCGCGTCATTTATCGAGCAAGATATCATAGTATTCTTCCATATATCTTTGATAATTTCCATAACACTAATATTCAATGAATAGCTAGGAAAAGAACGAACGACAAAATTTCTAGTCACAGTAGGCAATTCCTTCGAATATTAATTTTCATTCCTTATCGTATTTGGATTTAACCAATATAGATAGGAAAATTAAACGGAAAATAAACTGCATGAAGCTTAGATAAAGCCTGCATTTAACATTGAAGCATTTTGCAAGACTAAAGTATGAGAGATAAGCATTAAAAGATAAACCTGCTCCAATCATGAGTCTTGTTAACCAGAAAATGGCTGGTCTAGCATTCTTCTACACCTTTTCATACTTTATATAAGCCTCATTACTATCCAAAAAACCTATTAATAATTCCGCCCCTGCCCTGCATACTTTTTTCTATCACTAACTCACAATACCCCAATCACAATCTGCTTCTCAATCCCATCAACAATTTTTGCCTCCTTAGAATTCATTGCATTTATCCTTCCTTTCCGCCTACATATGCAATATTCTGTCTTATTTTCTCCATACTTCTTTATACGTTTATCTCAAAATCATCTTATAATACTCATTCCGTTAGGTCGAAGATAAGAAAGGAATCAGAAAGAACGCAGGATCTTACCTCTCAGGGAGAGATTGATTAATGAATCTTAGAGCCCTTTCTCCTAAGCCCATCCAAGCTCCTTTGTCTCATTAAACATTTCCTTTGTGTCTTTATCAAACACATATAACACCAATTCCCACTTACGCGAAGCTCCTGTTAACCACGGAGTTCTTCTCTTGATTATTCTACTTATCTGTCCATTTTCCTCCAAAATACAGGCCAAGTGTGAGTGAATGAGTGAATGTCCTCAAAGTGCTCGAATATATGCTCCCCATAAATCATCCTCTCTTAGTTTTGTTTGAGAGAGCTTTCATCCATCTTAAAAATCCCAAACCACATTTCTTTTTTCAGTTGAAAATCTTCATCACAAAATTCACTCACTGACCCAGTAATGATAATCAAATGTAACTGCTAATCCTGGCTGACTTGCTAATCATTTGTCCATTATCTGTAAATCTCAGATGAGCAAAGTTAAGGAATTATGATTAAAGACCTTTAGCCTCTTAATTAAGCGTTTATTCCCTAATGTTTAAAAAAGTCATTATTTGCGTTAAACGTGCCACTGTAGAGCATACATTGGCGATCTGAAACGTCAACTTGGATTAGAGCTCGACAAAAGAGTCTGAAAAGGTCAATCTAAATTGAGACGAGCGAAATTTCAGGATTTTCTCGTCAAAAGCATTGGGCACAGTGTTGTGGTGAAGTAATTTACATAAAAGGACACGGAGTGGAATGATGGGGAGAGAAACAAGATTTATTTCCTCACGGACCAGCATTAAGTCCCTGGTCGAAGTACTACAGGTCGCTTCCATTCAAAAGATATTAATCCAGAAGTTCTGGGCTCTTTTGTGCGAAAAGAACACTGCATCTTCTTTAAATTTTCGGTCGACGTCTTCCTGCCAGTTGAAAACTATAGTTGTCGAGACAAGATCGAATATGAAATGTAACCAGTGATCGCCCGAAAATATTCTCGAAAGCCAAGGCCTCCATTGAAAAGTTGTCCAGACTGGGATTTCGCGTTTCTTCGCTTTGATTCTTGGCTCCAGTGACCCCGTGGTGCGTCATAAGGAAGATGTTAGATTAACTATTCTGAGTCCGAAGAACATATACATTTCTGAGAGCCCTGAATGGTCTCACACACCCGAATGCTTTTACATATCTCATCAATTGTATTCCTCGACACATTTGGTGGGTATATCGCGGTCAGATACTTGCCAGCGTACAAATACGAGGTTGAAATTTATTAAATTACAAAAAATGAATTTTTGATAATAAAGGAGAAATACAGGACTCGCAAATGGGAACAAAATTTACCGTTATTGATATGACATAATACATTTATATTCTACAGCACAAAAGTACCCATATTTATCGGAGAAAATTTCTCGATATATGAATATTGGCAAAATCAGATTAATTTGCACTTGACGTCCTCGACCTTTCAATGAACCAGTCACATTTAATTCAATATTAATTTTAGATTTTGTACTTCATTTATTTCAGGCTCAACTCTCAGAATTTTTAATTTGAACAGAAGAAAAAAATGTGTAACAAATTACATGCGGTATAATAGGTTTCATCGGCGGGCGAATATAATTATGAGTAGGCGACGAAGGAAAGGGTCGCTAGGTAATTCATTATTTTTCTTAGTTTGCAAGTTAAAAGGATCCGTGTTAGTTTGGTACAAGAAACCGCAAACCAAATGTTCAGAAAACCTAAATAACCAAATAACAGAGCAATGCGATCAGAAATGTGTCGATACTCAGCAAGGAAAAAAGTGGTGAAATTCAGGCAGTATTTTTTTGCGTAAATTCCAACGGAGTAATTAATTTTAACGTGCTTGACCAAGCAATCGCAATCAAATTGAGTACGTCTAACGGGCGTCTAGCAACGCAAAACATTCTTGATTTGGACCGTATCAGTGCGGAAGTTAATTTACCGCCTTCCCACGCCAATACCTAAGGTTGGGCCCACAAGCGTCGGAGATATTTTATTGGTATTCCGGTTCCCACTTGCGTATCTCTGGAAGGGAAGTTCAGAGGAGACCGCCACGTGGGATACACATGCATGTATGTGGGCTCGTGAGCTCATATCGTGGAATCTATGCCCCCACTAATGTTTCAAGGGAGCCGAAAGGATGTAACAACACCGGGATAGGTAAATACCTGATCTTATTACCCATTAGTCAACGCCAAGATCATGGCGCTCATGACCTGAAAGGTGGAGTTTTTCCGAGAGCATCAATGGCTATCGCTAAATATACATGTTTTTATTCACACAGAATTAATTATTTTAGCTCGATAATGTCGATGAGAGTTCTATGAGAACATAGAAGGTATTCCGTAATACAAGTTCCATTATTATACTACAAAAGAGAATCAAACACAAGACAAGGGAAGACTTCGAAGGAGTTAATTATTGAACAATGAGCATGAAAATTATGCTCTAGTTAAATAAGCAATTTATATTAAAATTAAATATCATATGTCTAATAATAATAATATAAATATTATAACTCCAAAATTTCACAAAAAACAAACGAAAATATTTTTGTTTTGGAAGGAAATCAGAATTTCAGAAAAGCTTACTGGACAAAATATCGATTTTAGATCATGTTGAACTGTCTAATACATTTAGCGTTGGAATGAAAAGTTGGGAGTGAGAGCACACATTTCATTGGACAGTAGCGTTAAATAAAGGATAAAATGTCGAGACTAACTCTGTTTGAAACATTCAAGCAAATACATGAAATTACTTTCGTCTGTTTAAACCCTAAACTCGGAGAATGCCGTGGAGAATGGCATACGTACGGTATCTAGGAAACCATTCGCCACCTGTACACATTCAGGAACACGACGAAAGCACATCGCACACGATGAGCTGCCCATCGAGAATCTAAGCAATATATCAAATGAAGTTACTGCTGAGTTCCACTTCTCTCAACCAAACCGACCACCTTCGGCTTCCGTGACCTCGAAAACTTAGCATCGAAAACTTTAAATGGAAAATTTATTGATTACGTATATCGTTGGAAGTTAAAGTTTTTGATTAAACTTACTAATTGTTTGCAACAAATTTTCAGGACTGCGTTCACTAATATCTAACTGTTCAGTATAGTCGACGTAACACACATGGCAAATCGAAGTAATTAACACAAGTACTTAACACCGCTAAAATGAAAGTTTATCAAAGAAATACATCTTAATACCAGCTTCACTGTCAGGGGCAAATTGAAAATTTTTATGCCTCAATCTAACGGAGCAAACTAAAACTGCACGAACAATCAAATTGTATTCTAATTCTCGTATTCCATTCATATAAAACAGAATTCAAATTATATGTTATTCGGTGAACGTGCAAGAGGTTTCTCCCCCCTATTAATTCTTTATCGGTTAATGCCACGATGACTCCCAACGGCGTATCTGACGCGATGTTCCTGAAAGAGCAAACGTTCTTGATGGCATCCGCCGAGTCGTTACTCTTTTGGAGCAGAGGCCTTGACAGGTCGCTCCTCTGCGATTCCCAGCCGTTTTACAAAAGAAACCGACGGCGCGTCGGAACGAGCCCTCAAGACCCGTAGAGCTGCCATGTTCGATAACATGCACAAAATATGAACACCTACGCGTACGAGACCCAAGGAGGCGGAAAAAAGGATCGAGGAGAGAGAAAGTTTCAAAGGAAATCTCGTTTTTTCCTGTATTCCGGCAGTGCATGTGGCGACTTAAGGATAGTCGGAATTTCCTTCACAAAGGAGAAATCGCTACGGGTAAACCGGGGTAGGAGTTTCCTTCGTCGTCGCAAAATTAATTATTAGCGTTGACTGCGGCCGATTCCTACGAGCGAGGGTCAGAAGCAGCAAAGAGACAAGGTTAAAAACACACAGCACCGGTAGGCCACCAGAAGAGAATCGATGTGGCGATAAGATTATCACTCCATGGCATCTTCATGACATCTGCAGGCCATTGGTCATACGACGGTCAATATTTCTTCGTTTATTTACTACAACACATAAGTTCTTACAGTAGGCTGTGGCTTTGGATTTGCGACACCTATGTCATGCTAAATCAGTTATCAATTGTCTCCTAATTGACTTCGTTTTAGCATGATAAATGTAGTTTTCCTTTCCAGAAGCAATAAAAAACACTATTTTTAAATTGCAAACACGTAAATATTTAAAATTTCAACATCTTTGAATGAAGGCTCGTATTCGTGTTCACATTTTAGGTGGAGTCAACACTGTTTCAGTAAAAATCCTTTGCTGTGTTGCTGGCAGCAAAAGTCATTGAATTAAATAATAGAAATTTTGTTGACGAAGGTAACCTCGAACCAAAGAAATAATAATGTAACAATTTCATTTAATTGATTAACAATTTTCAGAATTTTGATCTTCTGCAGCTTTAAGATCAACGTTCAAAGAGCGTACTTGCATGAGGAATGTGTGGCTAAATTAATAGATTTTCGCCGATGAGTCTAAGTTTTAGTGTCGGAATATGTGAATACTAAATCAAAAACAAATAGCTAGAATAACTTAACTCGGACTAAATCCACGGATATATCATATTCACACATTTGGAATAACGGTTCTATAGTTCCTTTACCACTACCGCTTACGATGTCTCAGACAGCTCTGTAAACCAAAAATTGGCATTAGAAAAGGTGGCTCAGGTTCATCAAGGAGATTTCAACTCCGAAGGCGGTAGAGAGATCTGTAAGTTGCAGAACACCCGTCCATTCTAAGTCATGGCTCCGCCATTAATTTCTGCACTGACAGTGTACCCAATTCACTTCACGGAGGGGAGGATAACCATTAGCAAAATTCCCATCTCCCTCCCCATATTCCCGTTGTTCGTCTTACTAGAAGGCACCAGTCACTCCAACGCCAAAAATGATGCTTCTAGGAAATTCCGGAACGAAAAGGGTGAAACCTAGAACGTGTCAAAGCACGGGTGCGGCCAGCGATTTGACTGAGGGATGGAGATCGGTAAGTGACGCAGAGAGAGGGCTGAAATGGCATGTGTCCAGATTAAGAGTGGGAAGCGGTGAGGGAGGGGTGCATCGAGTAAAGCTTCAAGAAGTGTCCCCCGCTCAAGTTGAAAGGCGTCCTTTCATTCGGAAGAGGGACACCCGACAAGAGGGAGGACAGGACAAAAACAAAAGTACGTGACTCAAAAACAAGAGCCACTCCGTCGAGAGCGACTTGGAGGTGAAAAACCTATAATGGGTCCACTTTATACGTGTCTCCGTATTCGGCAGTGAATCCGCTTACGAACTTGCAGATCTTTCTGGTGGGAGGAGGCACAACTTAACTCGAAGCCGCTGCTCGGAAGAGAGAAAAGAGCAGTTTGATGTATCCGCGGCCAGTGTACGAGACCAAGAACAATTTCCAATATGTTCAGTTTAGTCCAATTCAAATGCGTGCAAATTTTTCAATTGAGCTGCTTAAAATGCTCAACTTTACACTTAATACTTGATGGACAGCATTTTATATGACTTTTACGTCGCGACCCATGGGGTGAATTAGGAAGAAACTTTAAACTGCGTATCACTGCAATGCGATAATTTCAGTGCGTAAAAATCATTCGCCTTGACCGGGATGATTCGACCTAATCGGGTATGATTTTTACACTTTGAAATTGATGCATTGCAATGCACATTTAGTGGATTACACCGTTAAAATTTACCGTCGCGGCATCTCCCGCAGTTTCTTCGAATGAGTATTATTCTTTACTGGAGACATGTTACGAGGCACGACATATTTAATATGGCCATATGATCATGTATCTGAAAAATTATTTGACTAATTTAAATTCGAAAAAAATTGTGAAGAGCCACAATTTAGGTAAAATTAAAAATGAATGTAAGAATTATGCCATAAACAATACTTTTCTGGCCTTTGGAAAGCGATCCATCCGTGAGTTTTCGACTAAATTGTTGAAAGATGTTCTTTGGAAATTCTACTCGTCCGTGTGGGATACTTTGATTTTAAAACTATTTCAGCTTCATCCATTGATCTGCGTGAAGCAAGGTTGCTTTATAATTTTTTTAGCATTTCAATTCCAGCAACCCTTACTGTAAACCTATTCCCAATGTTTTCGCCTTTTAAACTTACTTATCTCACATATTCTTGATTTTTCAATCAAGTACATCCAGTTATTAAATTTAATACTGTTTTCAACAATTTTTCAAGTCGAGGATGTTGACTGATATAACGTTTCTGAGGCAAAAAGTTAGAACAAAACTCGAGGAAATATTCGGGCAAATAAAAATGGCTTAAATAAACAGGGACTAATATTGAAACATTTCCCTTCAGGTGTGTCATTAGAAAAATTAAATAAACCATTAATAAGGAAAAAAAACTATTTTCTGTTCCATTTTTCTAAGTACGTCAAAACCTAATGTATTGAATAAATTGAAAGCTGGACTAGTTTGCTTAGGCAATACGTGAATGCGTATTCGATTGATGCGTGTTAAGACACGCCCCTGTAATTACGTGTGACTACGTACACATTTTCATTGCTTGTGTCCATCGAACTAAAATTTTGAAAAACAACTTCATTCTTGCTTTCATTTAAACAATGTAATAGATCACTGGGCATTACTGGAATAGGATGCTGATAAGATTCGCCGCAAAAAAGCGATGAATCCAGTTTCCTAAATCCTGGAAATTCCTCGATTCCTCCAAACCTATCCTTATGTGTATAGGTTAGAACTTCAAGCTTTGATGGATGCAGGCAAAAAGTACCCTCCAACGAGGAACAATGCAAAAGCGATGCTAAGGAAGTATTGTTTAAGAATAGTCTCGTCTTTGCAAAAAAATGGTATCCCTGTGGTATTCGGACGCGATTGGAAGGGGAGGTCAAGAGAAAATAATTTAATGAAGCTCACTAAATACACGGGAAGAATGGGGGAAGGAAGAAAAGAGAAGAAAAACAAATGAACTGAAGAAACCGCCCGCGCGCTCTACTCCCTTGAATCCTAAGCCCTCCCCCCCTCCATCGGCATCCTAAGCCCCCCCCCCCTCCCAACCGTACCGTGGACCGCAATTCGCCTCTGACACTTCGGAGAAGGGCGGGATAAAACAACCGGACCTCAGATGAGGTTTTCAGCTCTCTCTGTATTCCTCTAATCTCTCTCCTCTCTCTCCATCTGTCCCTCCCAGGTTCTCTCTCCCTCTCTCCCTCTATTTCTCTCTCTCTCTCTCTCTCTCTCTCTCTCTCTTTCCTTCTCCGCTATCGCCTCCACAGCCAACGAATTACAGGTTTCATGAAAGTGGGCCGTACAAATTAATTTTGGAGTGAGTGGTGCAGAGGAGGAGGGAGGGATGGTGGATGAGGGTGGCTCTCCTGACGCAGGAAGATTAAGTCGAACTTTGGGCGAAATTGAGACCATCGGTTCACCTGTATCACTTGACCCCAGCCCATTTATAGTAAAACTGCGTGGAGTGGAACGAATAAATCCTTGAAATCATCCGCCGTTCTTGGATTGAAAAAAAATCATTTTAATTGTCCCGGAGGACGTGTTAACCTTTTTAAAGGAAGCTTGAAAGACTAAAATTAAAGAATTACCTTTGTTATTTATCACTATCGCATATTCAACACAGATACGGCACTGAGAAATCGTATACCTTTTCTTTCGCTCTTTTTGAGACTTATCTTCTGCATTCAGAGCTATCCAGCGTTGAGTGTGATTTAAATTTAATCATTTTACCAAAATATAGCGATTGATTCAATTTATGTTAATTATTTGACATTAGGTGCGGAATTTGAAATGCACCGAAGGCAAATCTGTGTCCAACAAATACCCTCAATGAAACAGTACACTGTCAGGTAATAACTATTTATTTTGATTTTTTTTCACTTTCGCATAATAGGAGATACGAACTATTTTTTCATATGAAGCGTGTCCACAAGATGTGGCTTCAAATTTTGCCAAAAGAGAAATAAGAATGCGATTCTCGGGTTTGAGCCTCGGAAGGTACATTGATACTAAAATGATACCAGCAAAATATCCTTAAGGAGAGGATGAGATTCAGCGCATACGAATTATACATTCAATCGGCAAAGAGAACCCAATCATTAGGAAATATTAAACACCAAAAAATTTAAAAAACCATTCAAATAACGTCACAATGTACCGAGTTACTGGGGAAAAATTTTCATAAATGACTAAGAAAAGAAACTCTTGTGGGTGATAAACCTGATTAGATGGGCATAATATTATACACACCTGCCAATAAAAATATTGTCAGTCGAACAGAAATAATACTAGTATTATTAGAGTATATTACATGGACAGCAATGAACTGATGACCAACTTTATGAGATTAATTTTCATTGAAATTTCCGAATCTTCTGCGAAATTGATTCCTGTTATCCACCACCTCAATTATGCCCTTGGTAATAGGTGATGGGAAACAAAAATCAAAGCCGCAAAGATTTTCTTAAATCTAATTAAAATGAACATCATACAGTGGGTCATGATTTTATTTACCTACACCGAATACGAGATCGGTAGATCTGATTTTTGACGCTTCTTGGTGGACAGGATTTATGCATAAATTAAATTTTTCGCTTCAACATAAAACACAATTACACTGCGATGGTCTTGATACGTGGGGCGGGGCTAAGCGTGCAGTGGCTGAATAAAACTATCCAAAAAAATACGGGTAATTAATTGTTTACACCTTAATGAAGAATAATTTTATTTGATTATATCGCATGGTCAATAAACAAATATTACAGTGGATTTTCAGATGTAATGAACATCTTATTCTAATATCTAACACATTCCATGTCTTCCTGCATTCAAACTCTCACATTGATAAATAAAACAGTTTCTGGCGTAACTTGGAGGAAAATCTTCATACTGACTTTTAATAATCAACCCACTTTACTTTTCCAAAGTTTATGTGGTAAAGTAAAGTGGTTTGATTATTAAAAGTCTCACATTGATACTAATTAAGCATTTGTAAATGTATTCACTCACAATGGACTATCTCCTAGGCGTGGTGGACGTGCTTAAGTTGTGTTGTGTACATTCTGATGGCATCGTAAGACCGTGCTGGCCGGAACTATGGTAATTAAAACCGGAACCTCGTGGCATATAGGGCTAAGGGTAAGAGCTCGACTGGAGCAAACACCGCTTTGTCTGTTCCGCAGTGAGGCGGCTGCAAAGGCGTCTGACCCCAGTGGGGCGGCTATTGAGTTATGGTGGCAGGTTAAAACCACTATTATGGGAGGTTACAAAAAGCACCTCAATTATTTGTCTCATAGAAATGTTGATAGAAACAGGAAAAGAACTAGAGACAGTAAAGGAACTCACCTCGAAGGAATCATTTGAGGGCGATTTGAGTAGAGACGGGATCAAAAATGATTTCATGAAACTTGTTTTGCTTTTCGACGACACTACAATATCAGAGTTTCTTTGGTGAGTACCATAACCTCTCCATATGGTCTGTCCAGCCTATCAGACCTTGCCTACGAATATCCTGGCAGGTAGAACCGCTAGTACGGTTTGAGCCAGGTTTCCTGAATAAGCAGGATGTCGGGCTTTTTCTGGCTGATTATATTTAGTATCTCTTCCCGTTTTCCTGGCAGGCTTTTTACGTTCCATTGAATGATGCTGATGACTTGTATGACGTTATTAGCCATTTGAGCACATGGTGGCAGCTTTGGTTGCTTCTAAAATTATGAAGTCTATTTTCGATTTCCCCTGCGGAGGCTGTATTAGCTGTTGGACGAGCCCATCTAGCCAGGCAGTAAGTGTATACTTAGGTCTGCGGCTGTGCTCGCCGGTGTTGATGGTTGTGATGGAGTGCTGGACGGTAGAGGCTGAGAGGTAATGGAGGGTGAGGACGAGTGGAGCATGGAAAAGGTGCGAGGAGTCATGACTGGGGGAGCCGGGGCCGGTTCTCGGTTTGACCTGGCTGTCCTGAGCCGCTCCGCGTATGATTTATAGTTTGGGCACCCCATGTAGTTTGCAGGGTGAGCACCGGAGCAGTTGGCGCAAGTGGCTGGCAGGCCTTTGTGGAGCAGGCAATCAGAGCTTTGGTGACTCTGCCCGCAGCTGACGCACCTATCAGGCAGACAACACGTTTTTTACGTGTGGACGAAGCGCCGGCATCTTGTACATTCTACATTTACATAAATACCCTGCGAGCCACCAAAAAAGGTGTGTGGCAGGGGGTGTAGCACCATGAGGGAAGGGTAAGGGATGAGGGGCATGGGGTTATCAAATAGGTGAGGAAAGGTGGGGGGAACCCGTAAGGAAAAAAATATACATAGACATACATACATGCATATACATACATATATATAAATATTTCTACGAGATTTCTATTTCTATATTTCTATTTCGTATATATATATATATATATATTTTATATATATAAACACCTACATACATTTATGTGCATACACAAACATATATATACATACATATCCTCGCGCAGTCCCTAAACTGTGCGTTAATACTTATTGTAATGAACTAACTCCTGGGGATTTTCGACTACAATCATTCTGGTCCCTAATCGTTCTTGGAAAAAATGACATTTTAAACCTGTCAGTCTTGCAGTCTATCTCTCTAATCTTATGTTCGTGATCCCTTCGACCGTAATACGTTGGGGTTCGTATTATATCCTTGATGTCATCGGAAAAGGGCCCATCATTAAATGTTTTTAATAAGTTTAATCTATATTGTAAACGGGTGGTGGAATTTGCGCCAGCAGTGATTTGAGTGCAGCAACCGGGTTTATTAGTGGTGAAGTAGTGTCAGTTCTAAGTTGGCGGATTGAGCATCATTCTCAATTTCCTCTGGAATTTTAGATTCAGGGTTTCCGGTTCCGTGGAGTGAGTGCTTTGACGGCATTCTTCACAAGCTCCGAGGTGGGGGTAGAGAGTCGACTTTGAGGAACTCAATGGACAAATATTGCGATTTAGTACTCGTAGATGCAGCGGGTGTCGCCACCGTCATCGTGTTAAGTGCGATCTCCTCCATCTCGGAAACGTTGCGAGATAGCTCGATTCTGTGTGAAAATTTCGAGCCAAATTGGGGGGTAGGAGGGGACCAACAGTCCTCGCTAACCGGTAAAACCCTTCACGAGGGTTATAATAATATGAAATATGAGTGCGTGTAAAATGTGTCTGAGTGAATTTAGTGATTGTGGGCGACTTGAGCCGGCCTATAGGAGGGGAGGTGGAAGAAGGTTCTCACAGGAGTGCAAGGTGAGGCTCCCTTTTCTGAGGTCACCGGACGAGACGACCAGGGAGGGACACAGCGCGAGCGCCTCAGGAGGGTGAGAAGGGGGGACTAAGTTAGCCTTCTCCCACCGGAGCTACGGCTGAGAATGACTCAAGTCGCCTGGGTGTAGGTGCAGTGTTAAATGTACGCTGAATTTCAAAGTGCAGACTGGATGACGCGTTGAATGGGAAAAACCAGTAGGATTGTAGATATGATGTCAGCGGCCTCGTTGACTGGCTGTAGCACTTCGGCAGTGGATATACGTCCGTTCACACCGAGAGTTAGAAGCAGAATCCAAGTGAGTGAATGAAGTTCTGCTCAGTTTGAACAAATTCTTTCTGGATTCAGGGAACGAATTTATAAAATTAAGACATGGGGAATATATTCTCAAATCCTTTTACTAATTTGTTTCTCAAATTGACCAATATATGCCATATTCAAGGTACTCCATCTTTTATGGTAGGATTTTGGGCGGTCCCCAGAGCCTGTTATTATCCACATACCGCAACAAATTCCTCTGATTCCCCCCACCATATTTCCTCGTTCACATATTCGTGATTTCTCACTGAATTTTCATGGTGGCTAAAAACCGACTCTTTCCTTCCTCTGTTCGGTTAACCCATCGTTCTCCTTTCCATAACGACCATCGACATGCCACGATCAAAAAATATACTATCAATTAATTCGTTCATCAGATGTAAAATCAGTAATCAATTGTAGGATTATATCTGTGAGATGCAGAGCCTGACCGGATGTATAGTCTATTGCAAATATATATATATATATATATATATATATATATATATATATATATATATATATATATATATTCATTCACATTGAAATAGAGATAAGGAAAATGGTAAAGGAACACATATAAAGGACGAACACAAGAGAGGTGGGGATGGCGGATGTGAGCAGATCACGAATGTAAAATATATATATATATATATATATATATATATACACTTTTTTGGAAAACCCACAAACGTGTAATGTAAATTCACTGATAAGTCATAAAAAACACAGAAACCAAAACACAAAAGAGGAAAAACTCACTGGATCTCGAATTTTCGGTGGTCCCACCACCTTTCTCAAGAGGAATTAGGAACAGAACTGAGGCAGAGGAGGGCCCGAAAGCAGTGGCCACTGCTTTCGGGCCCTCCTCTGCCTCAGTTCTGTTCCTAATTCCTCTTGAGAAAGGTGGTGGGACCACCGAAAATTCGAGATCCAGTGAGTTTTTCCTCTTTTGTGTTTTGGTTTCTGTGTTTTTTATGACTTATCAGTGAATTTATATATATATATAGATATATATATAATAATAATATGATATAATGAAGAATTGCACTAGGCAAGGAGGCTTTCTCAAGGAGGAGGGAGTTGATGACGGGGACGTTGAGTAGGGAGGTTAAGAAAAGACTCGTAAAAACTCTGATATGGAGCGTAGGCGCGGAAACGTGGTCGCTGAAGCAGGAGGATAGACGCAGATTGGAGGCTTTTGAAATGTGGGTGTGGAGAAGAATGGAAGAGGTGAAATGGACCGAAAGGAAAACAAATGAGGAAGTACTAGAGATGGTGGGGGAGGAGAGGGGTTTGTTGAGAGAAATCCTATGGAGGCAGGAAAAGTGGATGAAAGGCGTATTGAGCGGTAGTGGAATGTTGAAGAGGGTAATATAGGGGAGAATGTTGGGCAAGCGAGGTAATGGCAGGAACAGGATAAGGATGTTGGACGGGATGAAGGGAGGAAAGAAGTACACAGAGATGAAGAGGGACCTGATATAGATTAGGTTGCTGGATTGGGTTTTGCTTGGAGTTACAAAATATTTATTTGATAGTTGTGTCCATCCAAAAACCTACCTTAACCGGTAGATTACCTAATAATAATAAATGTATTTGTGAGTTTTCGTAATAGATATTAATTGTTGGATTATTTGTTTTTATATTGTGTGCTAGATAGAAATGGGAAATATATATATACACACACACACATATTCAAACACGAAATCCCGCCATACGGCGAACAAATATTGCTTCACACATAGAAATAGATGTATTATGTATGTATTTATGGAAGGTTTTGGGGCCGCGGTGGTGATGAAAATATTTGCAGATTGAGGTAACTAGTATAAGATAATGTTCCCTGGCTCATACCAGGAATTGAGGAATCAAATATATGCCTGTTGTATTGGTATGAGTTTGATTGAAGGATCGGAGGGTGGGAAACACAGAACCCCAAAACATACCATATCAATCCAACTCTTCCTAACCTACCCCTCCCAAACCGCCCTCCCCTTCCATTCAGCGTCCTCGTCCTCGCCTTCCGAAACCTGTTTCTTCTTTCCCCAGAGGAAGTATCTTTGAAATAGAACGCTCTTCAGCGACGCACAAATATATGAAAACACAGATATAGATTTTAATCACATAGAGAAACAAATAAAGGGCACTAAATATGCGAGTGTCCTTATTTTTTTTAATATTTATAGATGTATATTATGTATATATATGTAATTAAAGTAGTTCCGTTATTATCCCGGATTAAAGAAACTTTCAATAGATTTTTGTTCAAGAGGTTTCCCACTGAATAATAACAGCTTTGCAACGGATCCATAAAAAGATATTCTATGGTATAATCTACATATAACCAATTAAATAATAACGGTGTATGAAATTAATTCCGGTCTTTTCTGTAAAAGTTCATGTTTTCTCAGGACAGGGACGCGATGCGATCTACTCTTCATTGATTCTCTTTCATGTGATCAGATTTTTGTGAGTCGAGCATTCACAGTTTGGTTATTTCCTTCACTTGTTATGGGCAGTACTCAATCGTCTTGGTAATACCAGCACGATGGCATGAGCTTCTCGCCCTTGAATGCATTTCTCCTCGGTCAATCCATCACGTCCGGTGGGGAGGTAGCGGAGAGTGTTCGTTAGGTCGCGTCTTCGACCGAGGGAAGAGAGAGCCGGGAAAGAACGAGGGAGTGGCGGAGGCTTTGGCTCTCGGAGATCTCGGGCAGAGATTGAAGGAGTACTGCCAGTGGAAGTATTTTGGCACCGTCCCGACAGGGGGGCCCTCGATAAGGCGTAGCGGGAAGGGGCGGGAGTGCCGTGTGGCGAGCTCGCAACTCTCTCCCTCTTTGCATTTTCGGTCTCCACCCTTCGAAACACTACAATATCATACTTGGGCTAACCTTTAGCTTCAAAGGACCCTCGACAAGCTAGAGGACTGGATGAATGACTGGAAGCCCGTCGAAGAATTAGAGACCTGGGTCCACCCATCAAGTTCGGTGCCAAAATGATCCCAAGGAAGGAATACACCTATCAGGGCGTCGCGCTAGAGGAAGGGCTTCGTTGGGCCCGACAAAACAGCAACGCTTCAGGAAAAGCACTGGGGGCAACTAGGGCCCTCCAACCCATTTTAAGACCTTCTGTACCGGTGTCACTAAAGACAAAGAGGTTGCTCTACCTCAGCATGATACGACCACTCCTTTGCTACGGGGCACCAGCATGGCTTCAGGCGGCTCCATCCCACCTTAATACAGATTCAGGTAACAGAATCGAAATTCCTGAGGCGACTCGTTGGTGCGCCATGGTTCATCCGAAACAGCGACATCAGAAAAGATTTGAGCATCCCTCCTATCCTCATTTTTCTGAGAGAACAGGCAGAATACATGACTACAGCCTTAGCCAACACCGGAAACACGCTCCTCGATGGTATCTGGGACTACGATCCCTATTTACTATGCACACCTCACAGAAGACCCAAATTAGCTCTAATTCTGCAACACTTATCTACACCTAGGTAGACCTAACCGGCATCCTCTTTCGAAATCGGCAAACCCCAGTTGACAAACAAATAATTCTACATAAGAATCAAACTCCTACAAAACACATGCTGTAAACAGCCCTTGGCTGGAAGCAGCTTCTCCCAGGAACCGTAAGAGGCTTAAAAACATTGTTCTCCCTCTCTCATTCACTCACTCTTCACTGGCTTTTCCTTGACTGCATTGCTTGCATTTCATTAAGCCCGCATCTCACATCCTAGAAAACGTGTATACGTGATGATACGAGAAATATGGGGAATTTAATATGACGAGAATGAAATTATTAGTCGAGCAAAAAAGTCTCCTTTGTGCAGTCTTACAACGCCAAATAATTTTCGCAAAACAAAAATGTAAGGGCTCACACTCACCGCGACAAACTTACCAGCTCGTCTACGTTAGATCTGAGAGGACACCGGAAAGCATTTCTATTTAAGAAGTACGTCAACGGTAGTCCTCTCATGGTAACTTAAGTACTAAATATATTTTTAGGGTATAATATCGCATTTTAACTGCCTTGAATAAGTTAGACATTTATAAACTCACACAAATGAACGAAGAAGAACTTAATCTGATGAAAAAATGTCATCGACTTGAATGAGATATGTACAGGCGACCTTCGGAGTACATGCTGAATAATTGCCAACAGTCTGCCTCGACCGGCTGCTTTTCATCGTTAGTATATCTAAGCAAATTAATTCAACTTAAACACTCTACAACACGAGGAAATAAATGGGAAACAATCGAAACTTTAAAACGCCCTTTGTTGACATTGAGTTCGCTAATTGGGAAATGTTGCCCTCGGAAGCACGTGGCGAAATCCGCGCAAAGGACTTGAATAGGTAATTCGGTCTGAACTCGGGGAGGCCCCTTGTAAATATAAAATAAAACCTCCCCACCACATTTACACTTTTTCGCCCCAGAATTTACTCCCAGGGTCGACCACTTCGATGTTGCCATAACATTTCCCCTCCCTATGCGTACACGTACTTCCGATTATTTTATTCGGTGGCGGATCGTTATCTTCAGGAGTCGCCATTTGTTTGCAGTCCGAATCTGGAAGCCTAGCATCAAACGGTCTTATTCCAACAGCTGTATTTCAAGTGGCAATGAAAGTCCAAATCAAACGCGAATGGGAAGGAAGTGGGAGCGAGCGGGTTTGGTCCGTCGGCCACAAGAGGAGTTCGCAAACTTTCAGAATAAAGAAAGTAGTCACCTTACGGGTTTCGATTACAAATAACGATTATGCCTATGAAAGTCAAAAGACGACATGTGACAGACAAGTGCAGCAGTAAAATGTAATCACGCCATGCTCACCCACTCAAAACTGATGCCTGCCTAGCAAACTGCTTCAATAATAATCACATGAGAAACCCATGATAAAACAGCCCGGCGGACATTTTGAATACATTTTTTAGGGCAGGGAGACCAACAAGCAAATGGTATCCCTCAATTATAGATAGGAAAATAAAAATGATTCCTAATGATGAACAAAGGTATAATGACGCAGCGGCAAATTGAGCTTAACTCTCAGTAATACCAAGTACATATATATTGAAGGAGTTAAAATAATGGATACACTATAATACTGGATATAAGAATATAATTAACAGCAAGAAATAACCTGTAAGAATGTAATTAACAGCGAGGAAATAATTGCAGGATAAAAAATATACTTCCGTCTTTATGAGCGCCAACCTTGAATATTAGTATCAAAGATCTATGTATTTAATTGATGCAGCGAAATTTTCTTTTAATGCCTTCAGTGGTGAGAAAAAAGAGCAAAAAACTGATTTCCGCGTAAAAGCTAGTCGAAAATCTACATCCCAAATCTCAAATCAGAATATTCGGAATGAATACCGCATCAAAGGGCCATTGTGCGACTTGCGAAATGCATGAAGCCTTATCATTACAGCCCGCTTAAGTAGCCTTTAGAGCCAGGAATTGACTCATTTACGAGTCTTGGCTGTGTCCCCAGATCTCATGAAATAAAGCTACATCCAAGAGTATTTGAAACAACTATTTCAACCTTGGTGACTATGATAAAGTCTCCTGTTTTAAGGCTATTTTTAAGATAACTTCATTGTACTACATTCAAATTTGGCTCTCATTTTATTGGATATTTTTTCTTTGCCCATGCTCACGTGACCTTAGACGCCTACGTGAGACACCCTATATCATAAAATAATTGTATTCTTCCTGCCACACTCCTTTTTGGTGGCTCGCAGGATATTGGTGTAGATGACGAAAGTTGAAAGATGAAAGTACACCGTTATTCCTGGGACACCTGGAAAATTTCCTCTTTGAATTAAAATTAAATTTTAATAGCATATGATCAAATCCAAAAATACAAGTCGAATACTCATTGAATGAGCGTTAAATCATCGCTTATTGAAAGGTGTTCTTCCAGAACAATTAAAAGCTATGATTTTAAGAATTCTTTAGGATCCTGCCAAAAATCCCAACTTGCGAGAAATATGTAAAACCCAATAATTTTCAACTTTTAAGCTCTTTAATAACCGTTAACATTTCAATAGATAAAAGCACGCCGGTAAAATTATGGAAAGGTGTACTCATTTCGTGACCTCTTTTATAATGACGTTAATTAATCTTATTTCTCGTAACCTTTTCCAGCAGTTTGTGGCACAATCGCTCACAACACTGAGGTCTGTTGCTTTAGAATTGTATGATAAAGAAGCTCTTGTGCTTTTTGAAATGAGAGCACAAATTTCATAAATGTTCTTCAATCTTCAACGAAACCAAATAAACCGTCGAAGAGGCATGAACGCTCGTTTAAAGTGATTATCAAGATAACGTAATAGTAAAAATTAAAAGTAAAACTAAAAAATTTGTTTCACAAATATTTTTATGACATTTTAACTTACTGTTTTCAAATGACGAGACTAATTTCGGGAAAAACTAAAATTATTCAAGGATGATTAATATTCTAAAAAATATAATTATTCTACTAAAACAAAAACTGAACTATTTCTACGGTAGCTACACTCAATTAAAAAGTAATACGCATACTATATACTGCATTTATTGTCGATATAATTTTATTGTAATACATTTGTGAATTTGAAAAAGTATTAGGAAATAAATGAACATAAAATCGTTAAATAGATAATTCCATAATGAAATTCTTCCAAAGGAAATGAAAAAAATATTAGCTATGGAAAATTCTTCAACCGAAATAAGGGTTTTTTCTATGAAATTTTAACCGAAGGTACTGCCCATAATTCCCAAATTACTCATGTTCTTTCCATTTATCAATAAGTACCGCTGTGTCTCAATTTAATATTAAATAAAATTGCGCAAGTAATCACACGTGCTTACCTAAACTGCAGTGATAAAGCGCACGGAGAAACTTTTGGGAACCTACCCGAATGCAGAAAATCTCAGTTATAGACGTCCATTAATCATTACCAAAAGTTTTAAGAAAGCGTATTATATATTTCAACGGACAAACGATTCGTCAAAGGAGCGCCGGTGAGAGAGAGAGATACAGGAAAAAATAATCGCCGTCGACATGATGCAAAAGTTTTTCGCCAACCGGTCCAACACTTCTCTCGCAACCTCGAGCGATGCGGAGACGGAAGAATGAAAACGCACGAATAAATATAAAAATGAAATAATGAAAAAATGGGAAAAAAAGATTTCCGTTCACGTATGAATTCCCGGCGCGTAGTGTGCATGGACCCACGTCAGTGCGTGTGTAACCCTCCAATTATGTGCTTTAGCGCAGGGTCCGCCAGTTGCCCCCGGGGGAAGAGGGGAGCGTGCGGTGCGGGGGGTGGTGGCAGAGGTGAAAGGGGGTTGCTCGCAACACCCGTGACCACTGCCGCCCACGCCAAGCTCGGCCACCACCACCAAACACTCCAAGCACCCCCACCCCCTCCCTCCGGAGCCGAAGGAAGCGCCACACTCCCAGGACGGGCAAAAGCGAGGCGGGGATGGGGGAGGCTAGAATAAAAACGAACACGCGACCTCCGACCCCGCGCCCCATCCCCCCGAGGCAAGAGGAAACCTGCCCTCCCCTAACTCAACCACATCCCTTTAACGCACTATTGCTTCGTTTTATCCTCCTTCGCTCTTCCTTTTATTCCGAGGGGGCGCCTCCATCCAATCCCCTCGTGCCGTGGTGATTACCTGGCGTCCGAAAACTCATGAAAAACCTCGCATTTTCCCGATGGGCGATCATTCCTTGGCAGTGAGCAGCATTACCAGCCATGGCCTTGCGAACGTGCCCTCGCCGTGGTCGGTCTTTTCTGGGACTCTGCTATTACCACCCCATTACAAGCTCTTAAAGTGGTCAAGGGGGAGGAGGGATCTCGAGTGTCGGCTAGCGTTTCAGCACGTGCCCACGACGGCCGTGGCGACCGGGGCGGCGGGGGGCGGCGGGGGGCGGCGGGGGGCGGCGAGGGGTTAGGCGGGGGTGGGAAGGGCGCTTCTTTGGTCTTGTACTCTCGGGCTCATCCTGGAATTAACGCCCTCTCTTATTCCATCTCCAGAAATAACAGTTCCCTCCAGTGTCCTTCCTGAAGTTGAGGCGTTATCGATAGAGGAATCCGACGCATTCGATTGATTATGATCAATCGAATGCGATAATTATCGACGACCGTTAACTGATTCAGATCCATGGCGGATTTTAAAACGGGGTGAGGTAGCCGTGAAAATGTGAAATTCACAGATAGATTGCGTCATAAATCTTTCGCGCAGGTTTTTCGGAAAATCGTCGGTGTAAAGTTGATTTATTGACGGCATCTCCCGTCGGCGGTGCCGCCGTCCGATTCTCAGCGGAGCCGAGAAACTGACCATCATGCGGCCCGCTCACGTGGAAGTCTACTAAAAATTAATTGGTTGAAACACGATATGCACGGCGAAATCACGCACGTTCTACTCAGCACCATGCTATATACTTGGAATGTCTGGCTCTTTCAGGGAAGAGATAGGCATAGAATCTTAAGCGACGGCCTCATATCACATGCATGCCAATTACCGACCGCTGACTGCTGAAATATCAAGCTGACTATAAATCTAGAGAATTGTATTTGCTAAAAGGCTAGTGATTTATTTCTTCATAACGTCCTGTTTTAGTTCGCTATTGTATATCTTTATTGTAGGTCAGATTCTTTGACTTTGTACGGTTTTTCTTCGCAAAAAAAACGTTGACGTCTAATAAAATGGTATTCATAGGCACCCAGCTTTTCTCAACCTATTTGATATCATTAAAATAATATCAAGGCACTTAATGATAATATCACATGCCCGCAATTATAGTCTTCAAAGAGATGTAGACACTCACCCTTCTTAGACCACTTTTTCTCACTCGAGCTTCCCCGACAATGTACATGTCATCAGCTCGGATAAATAAACAGCCTGTTTTCAGTATTTGTTTTGAATAGTTGAAATTTTGCATATACCGCCTCTCCTTGATGTGGTTAAACTACTTAGATAAAAAATAAATATAGGATAAATAAATTAATTAGAAACTAAATTAAAGGAATAAACTTCATTCACTGAAACTGTGCTCATGGACGCATGTATAGTTATGATTTTAAATTGAAATCATTGCATTAGTGTTTGCAATCATGTGAAAATTACAACAATGCGCATGTACTGATGAGGAAGGTAGGTCTAAAATTCCTCGTGCTGACATAACACTCACCAAGAAGGAAATCCAAATAGCTTCAGGATACGAGGGGTCAACCCGGGCAATCTGAATCTCCCGACTAATATCTAAGGGTAGGGAAATCACAATGGAGGCTTAGGTGCCCTTAGGCGTCATCCGGATTTGAAACCTCTCAGGCGATTAGTGCACCGTACCGCCCCAGTGACTCATTTATTATTTCAGGTTTTCACTCGAGTTATTCCGATGATGCTCGATTCAAATCATAGATTAACCAATCTTGAATGATTGATTGCACATGCAGATGGTGTCCATAACTGTTATATCTATAATTTTCCGCTGGGATTATAATAGGTATCCGAAAGAAAAGCATTGCATCAACACATGAAATAATTTTGCGGTTTTAAAATGCATATTTTAGCGAATTGTAAAAACCAACACAGAGCATGTTTTTAAAATGAATAAGTGTAACTGAATGCCTACGGAAAATGATACGTACAAATATTTTCTTGGGAGGCTAAAGTCGGCCACGCACAATAAAAAAGAGAGCGAGGGAGGGAATACTAGCAGAGAACGAGTGCAAATCTCAGCGCAGCATCATCAAAGAGTTCCCCTTGCCGAGATTTGTGACATCAGTTCATCTCTCTTTCTGCAACCTACATAAATCTGACGCAGGTGGAGTTCGAGTGGCAGCGCCCAAGGTCATCATCACCCGGATGTTCAATTCTATGCAGGACTGCCCGTTCGATCAGAGGCCTTTCCATCGTGGAGCGACCTGGAGTACACGCGCCCAGGTGTGACCAGCATGCCGAATGAACGAATCGAAGAGGAAGGGTTTACTTCATATTGTATATTAAACTATATAGACTCGGAATGACCACTTAAGATATCAATCCGTAATACATCAGCGCCTTAGAAACTGCTCGACGTTAGCTGGCGGCAGATGGAGAATAGAAAACGCTAGAGTTAAATATGCTCTCATTAAAAAATTTTTTTGTAACTTTGGTTGCCAGAATATTACTCTGAGGAGACAAGAGTTCAAAATTACACCCTCGGACATAGAGAGAAAAAACCCTATAATAATACGGCTTCCCAGGGAAGAGAAAGTGGGGTTGCATGCGCGCAGGTGCCAAGTGCGGATCGTGGCCAGTCATCCGTGCTAAACCGAAAACATCCAGTGAATGAAATATTTCCAAGTGCGCAGCATGCTCGGAGAATTGTTGGAACTGCGTCATTCGGACCAAAGGGAGGTATAAAAAATGCCGTGACCGCTGAAAAAACTTTCCCGGGCTCCAGAAGTGCTTAGCAACACCGAGAAGAGTTTTCCGTCCACGAAACCGTAGCATTCATCTATCAATCAATCAAAATGAAGCCGGAGTATGAAGTTTTCCAATGTTCAATCATCAGAACGACTGTAATAGAAATCGGGCAAAAAGTTCTTCATGGAGTGTGCTCCCGATATTATGCCGCGGAATGCATGCTGGAAAAATGTTAATTTTATTTCATGAAAACTTCACCTAAGGCTCCACTTGGTCATTAATTATCCAAAATATGCCCGCTGATAGTAGATTTTTTCTCTGGTTTTCGAATCATTATTCTCCTAGAGTTTTGCATCAATTTTGTCCCAGATTTTTTGTCGGAGATTATCACGGATTGTAAAAACTCTTACTTGTTAAAAATAATTCTGCCCTCATTATTTTGAAATTGGCACAATATTCAAACTTTCGACAGTGCACGTTTAAAGGAAAATGTAACTAAAGGTAATGTATACTGAAAAACAGAAAATTCTCAAAGGAAGTTAATAATTGGCTATGCACAAAATATTTTTAAAATTGTTCAACCAAAATATATATTACTACTCTCACTCACACACTCAAAATTATCACTCCCATGTCTACGTCATATATGTGTGAGACCAATTCGAAGGATTAATTTATTTGGTGGTTTAATCTCTCCATACTTTGAGATGGATAAATATTTACTCTGCTTCCATTCAGTTCTTCTTTTTAAAATTCAAAACGGCATTCAGTTATCTTCGCAGGTCAGAGGTCAGGAATGAATGAACCTTGCATGTTAATTATAATGTGCAAAGTATGACGAATGGAAAAGCAATTAATTCGAAAAGTTCACTTTGCATATCAATCACCATGTCTTAGGCATTCGGCACATCGAATAAAAGTAATAACGGGATGTTAATCTAATCGACCCAATCGCTTCCCTTGACCCTGACCTCGCAGTTGGAAGAGTCCGTTTCCCACTTTCACAAAATATTTGATTGAATCCTGCCGAATCAAGGGTCACCAACCTCTGGCCCCAATGCCGGCACGATTCGAACGCGTAAGTCGGTTATTCAAAATATTGATAATAAGTCATCCAAAATCGTACCTAAAACCAAATTACAGAAGTTTAAATAATATCGGCCAATAAAAATAATTAATGATAATCTGGGTAATTTAGAGCTACTCCATATACGATCAGAATGATCCAGAGCATATTAATAAACTAAATATCTTATGTCAAATAAAGGACAAATATTTATCAGTTTAAAAGTTATTCCGCAAAATATGATCATACTATTACAGTATCTTTATGCTTATATGGGCAAGACAGGAACAAATTTACACACAATGATTCAATAATAGCAGATGCGGAATATGTGAATATTTATTGTTTTAATTCAAGAAGCAAGTATCGAATAGGTACGGCAGGAAAGAGGAGAATATTTCTGAAACTGAAGAAGGATGCTCGTGTTCTTCCCTGGAGGAAGCATTTGCTTTCGCCCAAGTTAAATCCCCAAAGTTAAAAAAAAACTTCCTTTTTGCCTCGTTGTCGGCTAAATGACCGAAGGCGACGCACATCTGTTTTATACCTTTGGCTTCTGTCTCTTGTCCATTGGACTCCAAACCTGCCGAAACTGGCTTAATTTTACGATCATCGTGATTGCTTGCGAGATAGCAAAACTGGTAATGAGAACAGGAAAAAATGCGAAATTCAACTCGATCCCCTGATTGGTCGACGGAAATTCGTTCTGACAGAAAGAAGATATTTACTGTATCCCAAAAGCGAAAGTATAGTCCAGAGATAAAAAAGATTTTTTATTCTAAAGAAAAAATGAAATAATACTACTGCAGTGGTATTCCTCCGGTCTGAACCAAGAAAGACATGAAATCCCATTGCCCCTTTAATTACTCCTCTCTGTTTTATCCAATGCCAAGATGATCGTGACATTTCTCATTCCCTTTATATTACTTATCAGTCAATTGAGGCATTTGAACGCAACATTCAAACACACCCGAGAGTCAATTGATAATTTGTCTATCATTTTCCCTTAGGCATTAATAGATTACTATTTGCAAATAAGCTATTTTTTTATTTGAGAGGACATAAATTTGTATTAGAAAAAATCTATTACCCAATAATCGTCATTTTAATGAAAAAATCACTTAGACATTATGCGGAATTGAATTAAAGACGTTCTTCATTTAACAAGGAGAAAGCAGAAACTTTTCACCCGCGGTAACCAAATATATTGAAATGAAACTCTAGAATCATGTTGGTCGTTTTAATAAGTTTGTCTACTGTGAATTCTATGGTCTCAGGCTCAACTTTGTGGAGGTTCATGTTCGTTTTAAATGAATATACTTCGTAACTTCCGCACAATTTTTTATTCGTACTACCGGTTTCAACGCTTCGGCGTCATCATCAGGTACTTTGTCTACTGTGTTTGTCCATTGGAAGAAGAATATTTAAATCTCTCAGCGTTCTCTTTAAGAACGATTATGATTTGCGTTGAAAAAATTAGGAAGTAAAAGATGCTACCGCCAGATCTTAGTTTTTTTAAATTGTGGAGAAAAAATCAATCTCGACACAATACCGTTCCACAACCACTAGCATAATTACAGCGTACGCGAATGTAACTTTATTCTTATGAAAAGGTTTCCCAAATGTGCTTCCAAATGTAATGCCGTGGAATCCAGAGAGGAAGATGATATCACTACTACATACGAAGTTTTCCCATTTCTAAAAACCAACAAATTCGTAAAAAGCATTCCTGTCATATAAAAATGGCGGAAATAATAGTGGGCGAAGCAATAACAACTTCCATATTTTAAGCAAACGATTTTAAGGAATTTTCTGCTATCCTGGAACTCGATTCTGGAGGCGCATGGGGCATGTCGTATCGCGTGCTCATTACGCTCGTGAAAAGAGCAGACAAAAGAAGGCAATGACTTTTACGGGACATGCGATGAGCAGTTGTTCGCATTAGCGTGGGTATGCGACGACCCCAGGCGAGCTGGGAGACGCATGACGCCTGCCCGAGCTCTCTGCCCTGACCCGTGTCCAAAGGAGGGAAAGCACGCCTCCGTGGATAAAGGCGTGTGCACGACAGGGCGATGGGCGCGGGTCGATCATTATGCTGGTAAAAACTCCATCCACCCCCGACATCTCCACCCCCCTTCAACAACGACTGCGGGCGAATATGGAGAGGTGTACGTAATAGTAATCAAGGGGTCGCCCCCGCCTCCCCCCCGCAACGCCCTCCAAGCGAGTCGTCAAGTAGACCACGGGAAAGGAGGCACCGGAGAGAAAAAGAGGAGGAGAGCCCAACGATACCGGTGAAATCTACAATCGTCGCCGCTCTCCAAAGCAAAGAAAGCTAGGTCTAGGGAGTGCAAAACTAAGGGCATACACACACACACACATATACACTCCTGAAAATTATATATACTTGTGCATATTTTATTTTCAGTCAGATAAAAATCTTGACGAAGAGCCCATCGAATGCCTAGTTTTATAAATCAAATAATTATAACTGTAAGAATTTGAAAGGTTGGTTTCATTGAATAAGACGTTCAGCATTGAAAATATGAAAACTAATCAACAAAATGTTTACAACTACCTGATTGGTTTTACACAGCTTTCCACGTGACTGTCCAACCGTTTAATCTTTTTGATTATTCAAGTTTCATGTCTTCCCTAAACTTATGTATCTTTATATTCATAAATGTTTTATAATTATGGGGATTAAAATTCGTACTGTTAGAACTTTTCATTCGGGTGATAGGCCTTCCGCATTTTTGCCATTCTACTGATATGGTTATTGGCTTCTTTTTACATTTCTAATGTCTGGTGATCCGCCTATCAAAGAGCAAAAGCCATCGACTTTCTTTCCATCGCATCAGATCACTCCAATATATATATCAAGCATCTGTCTTACATTCTATCCCTTACCCTAAACCACCTTCGATTTTTTATACACCAGTTTTACTTCTTTTAGACTTCTTGATAATTAACCAGCGTATTTCATGTATTAAATATCATTTGCAGATTGAGAAAAGACGCTTTTTCCTAGATGTATACGTACTGACTTCTGTAGTTTATATCCAGCCTCAAGCATTGCCTTCTTTAGATTAACGTTTAAAATGAAAGGTGAAAGTGGCCATCCTGGCCTTTCCTAATTTTATTCTAATTTCTTCGCTGCTATTCTCACATATAATAAGAACCACGCAACTGCTGTTAATCTTAACTATTGTTAATCACTCTGTTGTTAATCAGTGCCAGACACATATGTGGTAGAAAAAAAAGACAGTTCTTGTTTCAACCAGCATTATTCCCTAACCTATTCCCGAAGGTGAACTGCAAACTCTTGGTATTTTTCTGTAACTTTGATGAAAGTAGCTTGATCAGAAACAGATTGCCTCTTGCCTGCTCGATGACAACTGATACGATACTTGTAATTGACGACAAACATTTACTTAAGTGATGCCAATTTTATTGGATTCTGTGCTTATGGGCCTCTCTCAACCAAGGATTCTTAATCAAGATACCCACCCCCTCCATGCCACCGCTAGTTTTCCACGACTGATAATTACTGTTACACATGAATTCATTAACATCATCAATAACATCATCAGGTAAAACTTCCATGCGTAACCAAGTAGATGCACTCGGTATCTTAAAACGTAAATGCGGAGTCAACAAATGCCAATGACAAATATGCGCATTTTAAAACTGCATTTGTCATCTAAGAAAAAAATGCTACATACACTCAATATCCTCGCAAAAGTTGCATTTTTTAAACATTTTTAGGAATATTTTCTGGTATTTTTATAATTTAATTCTCATTTATCTTATCAAATAAAATGAAGCAACGGAGTCCATTCTTCAGTCTTAACGTCCTCGGAAAAAAAGAAAAATTAAATGGTGATCCAAATAAAAAAATTCCATGCAATCAATAATGTGAGAGAAACATGAAGAACCAAATTTCGCACAATTGGTAATATTCACGTAAACTAGGAGTGCCTAAAACCTCAAAATCCTCTGGTGGGAGGCAAACCTCCTTGCTATTGTGATGTAAATGATTAAAGGTAACATTGGAAAAAATGAATAATAAAACGGCATCAATCTAAAAATAAAAAAATGGTGAAGGAGTAAACCTCCTAACAGTCATTAATACGTCCAATGTATTAAAAATGGCGCCCGAACACGTTCCCTGAAAATCCGAAGTAATCCCTCGAAGGAGTTCATGAATGAAACCAATTCAGCGTGTTCGGCTTAACCCAAATGCTCAGAATGCTAATGGCACAAAATGAAAGAATGGTGGCATTTTGCTCGAGGTCACATAAATCTAAACCTCGAACCACGAGCACCGCGAGAGCGACGCAGGCCGCCGCAGTGCCACCGTGCAATCGTCTAAATCTCCAACGAAGCCCCTCCTTCCCTCGTCTCCCTCCCGGATCGCGCGAAGGAGCGAGCGGGGTCTTTATCTCCGAGCGAATGGGCCGAGGAGCCGTCCGAGTGCGCGACCCGGCTATCGCCACTCCGTGGGAGGGACCTGGGAATCAAATCATCCGCGGAGATAAGTTCTCGGTCCTATAACTTACTTAGCCCCGATTACGTACCTGAACGCTTTTCGACAGGTGTTGTTCAACCCTGGCGGTTAACTTTCAACGGTGCTTTACAGCAGCGCCTCGATGTTTCTTATCTTCGGAAACAGGTCAATCACCATTTTGAAGGCCATTCCCCTTATGCATTAGCCGATAGTGATCTCTGTTCCCTTTGGCTATTCCCTCACACATTTCTCTCACCATCCTGGCTTCTCTTCCATTATTCTCCCTCCTTCTCCCTTGCACATATTTTCCTTTCATTTAGTCGATCTATGCCTATCCCCCATAATGAGAAGTTTAAAAATCCTTTTCTCAACCCATTAATAATTTCTCTCTACAGGAATGCGCATAGCATTTAGAAAACTCCGTGCACCTTCAATACCTTCAGCGAAATAACTCCCTCAATATGATGTGTTCCCACTAATTGAGCCAGATTTTTAAATTTTCCCTCTATTCTGCTCAAATGACGAAAAGAATGGATATACACATTGTATTTCTATTTTTTGGCGGTGGTAATTCGGGGGAATTGATTTTCTATATTCCCGGATGGATAGAATTTCATGAAATGGTCTCGACCCATACACCAAGCATCCAAATATAATTCGGTATTGTTTTACAATAAACTTACTTTTTATCAGGTAATCATGAAGAATAACTTTGAACATCAGATTCCATTGCTCTACCATGATTTCGAACAATTTTTCTCATGAAAAAGAAACTGTTAGACATTTTCACAGAAGACCATAAAATTTCTCTTTAATCATGGAATTTATCATATTTCGGTGGAACATCATGGGAAAGTCAGTTTTAAATTGAAATATTTTGTTTGTAATTTCACCAATTTATAAAACAAAGATAAAATAAGAAGTAAGATTGGAAATGTGAAAACCAATCATTGAGTTCTAAAGATGTAAGACGCAATCTGCCCATCAAAGGGCAGATTACCGTTCCAACAGAAAAGAAAACGTTCTGTTTCCATATGAAAGAGTCGCGTAGACAAAAGACGAATTTCTTTTAGAATTACTCGCCTGAAAGGAAACGGGTATCTTACGATTTCAAATTCACATGTTTGGACGAATAAACACCGTTCTTAGGACTAATTAGCTGCTTAATTTTTAAATTGGGGTTGGGTTTGGTACACGTCAAGGTAATGTATAATTGGAGTTCAATGATTATTTCTCCTGAAATGCAATGCCTAAAGGGTACTTTGGTAATAATACGTCAACCTATCGAGCGGAATGAATTTTAGACAGGGATGCAGCAAAAGTGAGAAACGGCTGAAACTACTGAAAGCCAGTTAGTGAACGGAAAATTTCATCAGATACATTTGGCCAAAAGCAGAGGAACTATTGTAACAGCTTTATTTTTAAGTAGCAGTGAATATAAAGAAATTTCTGAACCTATTATCGCACGCCAAGAATCCTAAAACCTAATCCTAATCCTAAAACTTATCGGTTTCATAATTCAATTATTGCGGAGCTTCAAAAGTTATGAAAGCCTTACGCTTGTCTCTTTAACGCGTATAAAGATTCAAGATTGAATAAACGGAAAGTAAATTGTTTCAAATCCTACAGGCCTTCAAATTCCTGTATAGCAATAATCTTGTTTTTTAATAAGCAAACGGATTAATTTATAGAGGTTGACTGTAAATATAATAAACAAATATGATAATCTAGTAACGAATTCTTGTATAAATGATAAATACGCAACTAAATATTTATAGGAATTGGTTTATAAAGCACTACATTAAACCGATAAGTTTTGAATTCCATTTCGGAGGTAAATGTTTTCCTCATCGGTACACTTAGATGAAAATCTGAAGCCTCAACATTAATCTTAGTTCGTAAAAGGCCACTCGACCATTATGTCGGAGAAGCTTTTAAGAACTTTGGACTCCCTCAGCACATATATCATCATAAAATGAGAACGAAGCAGTTCATTCGGCTAGGCCACTTACATTTATAAGCTACACACTCTGTATAGTCCCGGCTTCACATAAAATTTAGAACGACCATAGGATATACAGGTACACCCAGTGATATTTGACTTCACATTCATCAGAAGCCACCCAATCCAAACATCACGACTTGCATCGCGATCTCATCTATTTCATAATGAAAATAACTCTAATACTTAACGTGAAATCTTACGAGTCTCTTATCTCCGCGCATTGCGTCAAACGGCCGGTGATTTTATGCATGAAATGGAGCAGCAGACTTGAACCGGGGAAATAGTGACTCCGCCAATACTAAACCGCCTTATCTCCCGATAATCGTTACACGGAGCATCATTTTCTGCCAAAGGCAATAAATCCGAGCAGGCTAAAAAAACATCACCGCTGCGCGGCCGACCTAATATTTCCCGAGCAAATCGATTAATAAATTTCCACGGTCAGATTCACGAGCGAGACAAGGCGTGGGTGTGTGTATTATGAGTGTATTTCTCTGCTGCACGTTACCTCAAGCGCGCGTATTACCGTTTTGCAAGAGCTTTCGTCAAGACGAGCTCGCGTTCCCTGCCCCATTCTTTCCTTCCACCCCTCTCCCCATCCCCCATCTTCGTTTTGTAATATAGCGTTGCCACGACCGGGCGCCGCTCGCATGCGGGCACCATCGAACGGCCGGCCGCTACTCTTCCGACGACCGAGCACAGAAGGACTTGAGGTCCGAGGGAAGGGCCACACACAAAAATCGCGAGGGGTGATTGAGTGGAGAGTGATAGAGTTTCTCCGAGTGTGATTGAATCCTGTCGCTGGTGGTGGGTTGCGGTGGGGTCGGGAGGTGGATAAAGGCGAAAGCCGGTCCGGGCCGGTCGATGAGTCTCTGGAACAGGAGGCGACGAGGATTCTTCCGCTATGATCACCTGGAAAAGGCAGGACGGTGGGGAGAGAGGAGGCGGACTCATCGCATAAAAGCGGGCGAAGTCAGTCGCAGGAGGCGGATTGGAGGCGTGGGGCAGGAAGGAGAGGGGCGGGGGAGGCAGAGGATGATGTGGTGGTTGGACGGAGTGGATTCGCATTTCCTTACGCCGGGAGTGAGTATATCTCGACTGTCCGCCGTGTGTGTGTGGAACCAGCATAAAAGAGGGTTCGAATTGGCTGGGAGCCAGGGGTTTTAAAACCACTGTGGTTTGCCATTTGAGTGTTATTTTTTTCCTTTTGAAAGAGCCGAGAGATAAGTGTGAGGGAAGGAAAGAAATCCCGTACGGAGGAGTCGAGGACAAGAACGAAATAAAACCTATGTTTTAATGAGAAGAAGTGCTCATAAATAACATCGAGAGTGGAGCATCGCAGTGCCAAGAACCCCTGGCTTACAAGGGATAAAAATCACACCATTAAGCGGATTGCGAAGAAACGGATTGGTTTCATTAAATCATCACCCAAAAATGTGTTTATCACAATTTGAAAATACATTTTGGGTTCCTCTGAATAAATCAAGACAAGATTCGAGAAACATCTCACAAAATTTTTCAATTGATCTCGGAAACGCAATTTGTCGCGAGATGAATGATTAGGAAAAACTCACAGCTGAAATATTTATTACTTTAATTCGTGCCAATTTGGTCCAGTTTTGCCTGTCTCACCTTTCCATATCTTTCTGGTTCTTTGAGCTACATCATGCCCTCTTGTCATTCGCAGGCAGCTTTGCGGTTTAACGAGACACCCACGGATGGCCGCTTTGTCTAAGTAACCAAGTTTCGGCGTGAGAGTTCGGATTACGCGATATTTTAGGATGCATGGACGCGATGCACTCTTACGTCCTCGGGGAGTTCCAAGGTCTTTCAAACGAGTAACAACCGGAGTCCGCGACACCCTTTTCAATTCAACAGCTTGCGCAGTCAATTTTGATTCTCGGTAGTTTTATGGGTCGAAAATTGTCGATTGGTCCGTGCCGTGGATCATGAGCTGAATGATTCAAGTTTCACTGAGTGACATTTAACCATTTAAACGAAAGTCATTTGAGGTACGCTACATTTTATTTGAAAAGTTTAAGTTCAAGATTGAATCGCTAAATGAAGAACCAGTCCTACATATTGGCTGGCTGAAGATGTGCAATCAATTCGATTCCCAAAATCCACTCTCGAATGTTCTTCCTCATGCTCTATTCCTAATGTTCTTCCTCATGCTAAGACTTTCATTTCTCTTTGAGGAAAACAATTTCTCCTTTTTCTTATACCTATTAAATGTTTTAGGCCCCTCCAATCTGTTTTCAATAATCCATTACAGCTAGGATTACTTATTATATGTATTACTATTTATTATTATTATTAAATTAACTACTATAATTATATTGCGGTTTCCTACGAGGGAATTTGATGAATTGTGTACCCGTTGGTGAGTTCCCTGTGGATCATGAAGGAGACTTCTTCAAAAACTGAATTCGAAAAATATTGGAAATCCGAGGTTTCCGAAACGATAAAAATTTAAAACAAATAAAAATATGGCTGGATATTCGGCGAAGAAATTTAATCTTCTTGTGGTTGGAAGATGGGATTGAACGGAGCTCGAAGAGGAGAACTCGGAGAGAAAAAAACTACACTGCAACAAAATTTTTATTAAGGCTGCCCTCTCGGCAAACAAAATATTGGTATTGAGATTTCTACTCACTGAAAAGCTTGCAATGCTATATGTTTTCTATTTATTGGCAATTATTTAACCAATGAGTCTAATAATGTAATTAAAGGCAGAGACAAAATTTGCATGAAATACTGAAAATTATCATCGGACAAAGAAACTTCTACTTTTAAAAATGTACTACAATATTAAAGTAAATTCCAACTCGACAGTAAAAAAATATGTTGCAATTGTATGATTAATATATGGGCGATTAGAAGAACAAATTTCGGAATTAAGAAAAATAAAGGAAGAATTTGGTGACCCCAACGTCGGAAAATTCAGGACACTTGTGAACACATGTCCTAAATCAATATTTCATTCGTTATTTGAGGAAAATGTAAAATTACAACCTCTTCCACGTTCTATCTCTGTGAAGGGGAGGCATTCGTAACATAGATCTTACATTTTAAAGAAGGCGTAAAAAGATATTACTCATTTAACAGTTTTACAAATAATTAGTGTTAATGGCCATTACTCTGATTAATATTATCAAGGTTAATTGGGAAAAAGTAACTTTAAGGTAAGCATTGTCGAATAATTAAATTCTTATACGATTTAGTAAGCATTATTTTTTTCCGATTCATATTATTTATTGAATCGAAGCCACTATCGAAAATGCTTGTGCTTCTACATTAAACAACTTGAAATTGAATATTTTTGTCTCTGCCAAGGTCCATTTAAATTTATTCCCTAATATTCTGCGGAATTTCATTCTGTCATTATTCTCAAAATCGGGTCTTTGGATTAAGGATTTACTTAAGGTTTTGAAGATCATTCCATCATCACCCGAAATCAGGGAGTCATTTGTACAGTTTCTTTTCTTAAACTATATTTAAGACATTTATCAGAAATTATGGGACGCTGCCAGGTCTAATAGGAAGCTTTTTCAACTTCAGAAGCGAATGAATACTTCGTATTGAGATCAACGCCAGATTCAAATATGAAAAATATCCATGGGCCTCATTTTTTAAATATACACTTCTGACAGGAAAACTGAATAGGAAAATGAGACAGGAAAGAAATAGGGCCATAAAAAAATTACATGATACGTTGAACGTTCATCAAAGATCATTCAAAACCCAACTTTCTTCGGTGGAGCAGCTCAAATGAAACCTCAGATTTTAACGTCAAGTCATGTCAATAAAATTAGAGAGATTAAGTTTAGAAGAGTCAGATTAAAGTTGTCATCTTTTCCACGAAAGATAAGGGATCAGAATAACACTGTCCGACCGCGGTAGGGTATTATTCGGGTCGAAATTAGTCCGGTGTGTATTCATCCCCTGCCACACACCCTGGCGATGGCTCGCACGGTACTAAAATAACTAAATAACGTGTTATTTTCGTTGGATAAACGAAGGATTTAACATCCCGCTACTATTTTCGAATGGGAGAGATGATCGCCAAAAGAGAGGCAGCAGTTGGAAGAGGGGTTTCGCAGGTGGGTGGGATACGGCGGCCGGCCGCCTAGCACCTGATCCCCCGTGCGGCCCACTCTCTCCTGTCTCGTCCACGCTGCCGCCCGAACGCCCCTCCGCGGAGGGTGGGGGGCACCCCCGGCCTCCGTCCCCCTCCCACACCCGGAGTGTCGACGCCGAAGGCGACTGGGATCCCTTCGCGAGCGATCCGCACACACACATCCGAGCGAGTCCCCCCTCCTTTCTGCCGACCCCCCCCTGCGCCCTCCCCCTTGCAGACGGACTCGCAAACCCCTTTCCCGCGCGCCCACGGAGCGAAAACGTCGCGGTTGATTGACACGTCTTCCCCGACGATAAATCGACCGGCGAGGCGTGCGCTATCTGATTCTTTTCTTTTCCTTTCGGTCGCGGTTGTCTTTTTTCATCGTTATTGTTGAGCTCGATGCGCGGCCAGCTGCGGTCCCTCCCGAGATTACGCTTGAGGTCATAGCATGACGCCCTCGTCGCACCTGCCGCCTTGAAAGAAGAGAAAAAATCATATAGAATGTCCGATTACATCAAATACATGCCAACGGGATTTATGATTTGGAAAAAAATTCCAAGTCTGTGCAAGCATGTGTGAGAGGATTGAGTTTATCGCGGAAGAAACTGTGCCTCCCAAGTAACCTCTGTGGACCATATGAGCACATCCATAAGATCTCCACTCATTTATAAGTCTTTTTTGCGAGTACTTGCCGAACTATAAAAGTTATATCACCCCGTGAATTGCGTGAAACGAGAGGAGCAAACGCGTTGGAGGATGGCAGAGCACGGATCGGAAGAAAAGAAGAAGAATTTATACCCCGATCTTTTACGGATGAAAAATGCGCAAGTACTATTCCCCTGACTGTCTCCGATAAAAAGACTTTTTTGGAAGCTATTTTGAGTTTTTAAGACATGGTTATACTCCAACACACAAAGACGTCTCTCGGATATTCCGCAGATAGTAAAGAACGACCGATTTTCTCTTTCTTTTTTTTCTTCTTATTTTCCGACGGACGTTGACAGACGTGAACTACTCACCCCGAAAGGAAATGACCGTTCGATGAACCGTTGTTCGGGAATTACATTAATTATTAGTAATGGAAATGCATTCATAATATTATTAGCCACAAAAGGTACTTAAAAGCCGAAGAGATCAAGATGAGCCTAAAGAGAACATTGAAGTGCTAATCTCCTGTTTAACAAAGAACCCTGAAAATTTTTAACGCAAAAAAGTACTCCGTTGTGTCTATGATCAGGAACTCAGGGTTTTTTCACTATCGAGGGTCAAGAGGGACAGCGAGCAATGGGGATTCAAAGGGAGGATTGTAGAAAGAAGAAATTAGAGTCATTGAGAGCCAAAGTTGGACGGAATTCGCCGATTCACTTACCCCATCACTGGACAAGGAACGGCGACAGTTTGTGAGGCCGGTGCTTAGTATTCCTCGTTTCAACCCAAACGCTTCATTTTGAGTGACAGCTTTCCACCCTTCCTCGATTTATGGGATTGTGGGCCTATGGTCATGGGAGATTCAACATTCGCCCAAACGTGAGCTCACCGAAATATTGCCAACTCACAGGCTCGTCTTTGACTTGCTTTTACGGATAAGTCAATCCCGTTGAGCCGCCATGTGGACAATTTGCAAGGTCACTGCAAACTATCCACATCGACTATCATCTCAACGACTTCTTTTGAAATAAGTGTCTCTTCTAGGATTTCTCTATTTAATTTCAGAATCCGCCATATCACTTACTTCGAGAGTGTTTTCCGCGTATATTGCTCAGAAAGTACTACCTCCAGACCGTATAAGGAATAGATAACGTTATCCTAAGACTTAAGTTCACATTACGTTGATGACGCACCTTTAGATAAGGCAATCAGATTTTGTACTCTCACAATATGTTTTTTCACTATTACAATTGAAAACATATTAGAAGAATAGCATCTATATTCCTGAATCCACTGCCTTGATTGCTCATTGAAATGAAAGAAGTAACTTCACACGCACTTTATTGAAGACACGACCAAGGTTTCGACGTGTGCCGCCATCGTTAGCTGATGACGTCCAACGTGCCGTTTTTTCTTAATTACGGGTGGTGCCCTAACACTCCCCTCCACACGCCCTTGCGGTGGCTTGCGGGGTGTTATGTAGATGTACGGTATTTAAAGCACGGCATAGGTTTCGACGTTGGACCTCATCACCTGATGATGAAATCCAAATTCGAAACCTAGGTCGTGTTCTAAAAAAGGGTTTGTGGATTTGCAAAGTTACTTATTCCATTTCAATATGCTAGTTATAGCTACGCTTGAGACAAAAAATTTCCTTTTCACTTGTTCTGTATGCATGGATAAGACAAAGTAGGAGTGCCCAACCACATGGTTCTAACGAAATTGGATGCTGCGGATCACCTCTATTATTACAACATATAAAATAAGGTTACACTTTGAAAATGCTCCTTTTATTCTTGTTCCAATTCATTCGGTTGAATTTTGCACACGCGGAATGGACAGTTTACATTTCCAAAAAGGACGGCGGCAGTTTATTGCCAATTCAATTTAATTTTGAATGAAAAAGGTAATTTTGCTCGACTACATTCCCATTTGACCTTTGACCTTTGCGTATGATTTGCATCTAAGAGTATCGTCGAGAATATTTCGTAGATTATTCAACAGTTTTAATCAGCGTGTTCACGTTTTCTGGCGGCTCCGACGTTTCAGCAATTCATTAAAAAAATGTCACACAATTAGTGACGACTATGAAGCCAGACAGGTTCCATCCATTTACTGATTAGTGTTTTGATTACTAGGCGGATAACTATTATAAGTTGAGTATTTAAATTTCGTGGGGGGTATCAGAATCATATTGTAAAGTGAAGCTACAGTTCATTTGTCTTTATCTAAAACCTTACAAAATCAAAAACCTGTGGTACAGTCATAATAGGTTACTTGCGCGGGTGATCTAAATCTTAATGAAAAGTGTATATTATTTTCTCAAAATTCAGAAAACAATTTAAAAATTTAATCGGTGATGAGTTTACAAGACATGTTATTTGCAAAAAGTTACCATTTTAACAAGATAGAACTTGAAAAGGACCTAATTACTAAATTGTTTCAGAGTAAGACAAAATGGGACTCGTTTGGGCCCGGAACTAATTAGAGTTTCAATATTTGAACATCCGCTAACATTCATTCGAGGAAAATAAAGTAAATAGTGTAAACTTTTATTAAATAGAGACCTTAAAAATCATAAGACGGGAAAGATAATTGAAAGTATATGGCAGAATTGGTTGAATTTGGTTTCACTCAATGACCTTCCAGTCAACAGCGAAACTCCACGACTTGACGCATTATTTAAAAAAATAATGTTAGGGGTCACACAGCTAAAAATTGAAAGTTATTCTTCTCCTTAAGAGACCCAAGTCACCCAATGCGCCGTCTCAGTGTGTCACTGTCTCAGTTCAGTGATGGGTGGAGAGATGTCGCCGCAGGCAAGAAGCCTCATCTCGATTCACAGATTCACGACGGAGTAATAGATGCAGTCTTTCCAGAGACGTCATCACGAGATTATTCGTACAGACTATGCCTTTATATTTCCTCGATAACAATAGGGGCTTACTGATTCTGATCTTAATTCCTTCCCCCTGCATCACACGCGTTAAACCGCGTTTCGAAGGAACATTGCAGCCATAAACGCGTGACCATCATAGTAAGCCACAACTACATTTTCTTAATATCATCAATTGAAACAAGCACAATATTTGACAATAAATTGATGCTGTTTTAATATTGATAAAAAAGTGAGTCGGGATGTAAAACAATCCTATTATATATTTTAAAAATTTAAATGCTTCCTCTAAGACTGTTTTAATGTGAACTTTTCTAATCCTGATTTCCACCGTTGAAGAAAAATTGATAATACTTCAACTATTTTTTCAGTAACTCAACAGTTACTTTCTGAATTAAACTTATGAATGTTGAGTCATCCCGTAAACACTTTTTTCACTCATTTCGTTTTTCTTTGATTCTCTTAGTAATAATGATTCCCGTATCTCCAAAACAAATGTAAGTATTAAATGTTATAAATTTTCAGATGCGGATACACAAGGCTCTTATTAAAAAATCGGAGGTAAAAATCGCCTACGAGATGCAATAACTAGGAAATAGTATCGACGTGGCCCAAATAAATCTCTCGGGTTTTTAAAACAGGGCCCTCCACTCCGTGGCCTTCCGCCATGTTTATTGAGTTACCACGCCCCATCCATCTACAATTAACCTCCACACTGCTTAAAAATGAACATTTGACGACAAGGTAGTTTTATCTTAGAAATGGCGCAGCATTGGAAAATGAACTTGGCGAAACTTTTCCCGTTTGCAAACGAACGCCCTTCATCATGAATGCATTTGGTCTCTCCAATTCACCTCCCTCCGACCAGCGAAGTATAGACCATGCAGCATAGACCTGAAAATTTGGCGGAATGGGATACGGCCAGCTCAGCCTTGCGAACGCTCCTCTTCCACACTTACCCCAGCCGCGTCCTCCCCCTACCTTCACTTCCAGCATCTCAAATGATGATCGCTCAATCAATCATCGAGGCCTTCAAAACACCTTTCTTTCTTGCCCGACCTACCGATGCCGTTTTTGACACGGATCGAAAGTCACTCCTCCGGCCACTTCCAATGTCTTCTTGACCACAGAGCCAAAGATACGGCCGCTCGCGATGAAAAATTCGATCTTGCATGGGAAATACGTGCACACTTTAAAATTCTGCGGAGCTTCGTCACGTAAAATGGAACTAGTCCAATGAAGAGGGGGGGGGGGGATAGTGGAACGAAAAATCAGGATGGATGCAATTTAGCGTTAGCTACAGGTAGGTATCACTTCGAAAACGCGTTTACTATTTTGAACGCTGCACAGAGGAACCTACTTTTGGAATTAAAAACAGGATGCGGAGAAAAGCCCCGGTTCTTGAAAAAACATATTACGAACGAACACAGTTAAAATAGAGGCTTGTATTATTGGAAATCCTGCGCCGAGAGCTCGTTAGAACATCGCTCGACCTGCGGCAACTGAGACTGCAAGGAAAGCTAAAGGGAAATTATCTGGCAAATACGCCTATAGGAGGAATCTCTTTCCCTTGGTGCAATGGTGATTGATAAAAGTGGAAAACGGCACTCGTGACTAGTCGAACTCTCCGAAAATAAAATATTTAAATATCAATTATTATCCTGACTCGTGACAAGTGACTGGTCTCACCTAGTCACAGTTCCCTGTGTATTCTTGCCGGGAAAATATATGTGGATGAATGATAACGAAAGTAATGAAGCTAGGCAAAACAGCTGATCAAACTCAGTACATTTTATTTTTACCTCATTTTAATGAAAGAAGTAATTAAACAAAAACAAGCGATTTTAAACGTTTCGTTCTTTTGGGAGGATACATTTTTTATTCTTAACTGTGCATTCCTTATTTTGATGCGTTCAATGATAAATATTTACGATATCAATTCGTCCCAACAATATCCATTTCCCCCACTGTAAATGAAGTTAAATGTGGATCTTATATGAAACAGGCGGATATTTCAAAGGAGAAACAAAATGTCACTTGCACGGCAATTGAACCCGGATATTAAATTGGTCCCGCTCGTGCCGGCGTTCTACTTCCAATCATCATATCCTCGAATGGAAATTTTCCATGCATTTCACGTGAATCACCCGTTCATCAAAAGTTTGTTGCAACTGCAGTTGGGCCGTGATTCAAGGGAGTAGAATTGATTACGAAGTGTTTATCCTGCAGAGTAAGAATCTATTAGGCTACAAATAAAACGTTTCGGATTCGACTTTCGATCACATAATTCCTAACTTTTTCTTTTAGTATTTATTCAAAATAATGGATCTAATTTTGTCGCAGTGACCAGACCTATGCACTCGGGTGGAAATTAAAGCGGCGATAAGCGGCTATTGTGAAACGGATGCAAATGAGTATCAAAAAGACTGCAGCCAATTTCGAAAGAAATTTTAGGAAACATCAAATCGCTGCAAAATACTACCAGCAGCGTTTATCCAGCTAACATTTGGGACGCAGGTGACGGGCATTTCAATCAAATTAGATACACGTAGCACTCCGAGTTCATAAAAAAATACCAGGAAATAAGACCAAAATAATTACACTATTTCATTGAGCCCTAAATGCATATTCAGCACTTAGCTCAAATTCACAAAGACCTGTCTGCTCTGTTTTTAATTAAGTAACGTAAAATTTACACGTGGTGAATGCGTTAAAATGATTTTCTATTTTTGACAAGTATAAATACAATAAATATAAGTGCTGAGCATAAAGAGGTATACTGACCAAATGAATTACAAGAAATATCGCTTCCGGAGACAAAACATATATTTTCTCTCGGTCGTATTTAAAAATAAAATGATACAAATTGCAATTGATATTCAGTCAAATATATTATCAACATTAACCTCTTATTTGTCCTTTGCGTATCTTTATGTACGAGCAATAGGAATTGCGACAAAAATACACTTGTTACTATTGGCGATATAAATCAAGCAGGAAACTCTTAATCAAAAAACAAATATATGAAATGTATTCCTCTCTGTAGTGAAATATACAGGTGTTTTACATATTTGGATTATCATATTCGGAGCACTGAATAAGAGCTATTATTATTCCAAATAGATTGGCAGACGAGGGCGTTACATCGGTTCGAGGTCCCCGGCGCATATCCCTTTCGGAACCACTGCCCTATATCATCTGCCATTTGTTACGGGAACTCATATCCTCCCCATCGGAACGACCGAGGGAAGGACTTAAAAAGATCATTTTCTTTTTCTTGCCCCGTTGCACGGCTTGCAGAGAGTGGAAACAAAAATATACCGAATGGAGCGTAAAAAAAAAGAAATGCATCGTCTGGCGCATGTCCGCCCAGACCGCATTTCGCTCGTCTTAGGTTTCCCCACTGGAGATGGGGCAACAACTCTCCTTGCACCCTGCCATGAAAGAGGGTGGGCGGCTCGAGAGGGGGAGAGCAGGTCTGACCGGTTCGGATATGCACACGAGAGGCCGCAGGCGACGGAGGGAGGAGGATGAATCGGCGGGATCGAACCGTGGGGGGGGGGGGGATGAAAAGGGAGAGAGCCATGTGCCGAAATGTGTTGATCCACGGAAAAAGGCTTTCGCTGAGGGTGGGGAGTGGGGGGGGTGAGAAAAGGGTTCGGGGATCCCTCGCTCGCAAAGGGCTAGGGAGTGGGGGGGGGGGCGAAAAGATGGGGAGGGCCAGGGAGACACAAGAGGGAGTTACAAGATCGGATTGCACTTCAGCGGCGAGATGTTTTTGCCCCCGACTCAATCCGAGTGAGAAGAAGGGGGAGCATGCCAAAAAGACAAGGGTCCGACCGATTAGTACGGCTATCGCGGAGGCGAGGGGCTACAACACGAACGTTCCCCTTTTGGCAACGACTCCATTGTAAGAGGCGCGCCCTTCAAATCTCGTGTCCATTTAGACTGTTAAAAGAATTCCATCCTATCGTCGAGACAGCGCGACCCGTTAGCCCATCTTGACCATTATTTTCTATATTTGGGACACATTGGGTCTCAAGAGATCCTTTCCTTTCCCTAAAATAAATCCTTAGAGTAGTAAAGGATTCAATTATTTCATATTTTCCCTTTTTCCCTCATGTCCCTGTAAATTCAAGGTCTGTTTCAAAATTGGGATGACTTTTTTCTCCCGGATAGACGGGCGGCGGTTTCTCTGGCTGGGTTCGAGGGAGGGAAGTCTCAGGAAAGGTCGGAGGGCAGTGGCAGTTGGCCCCCAGCCTTTGCGGAGTGTGGATCGTTCGTTTGCGAAACCTCTATAACGTGACCCCGTTACGCTCCGTCATGAACCGGCCATTGGAAAAGAGCTATGCCATCATTGTTGCGTGAAACTGAGCAAAACCTGGAAAGAGACTCATGCCAAGGGTGCCAAAGTCAATGAGAAGGTTTGTTTGTGAGTGAATGCATCAATTTTGGCACGTTTTTTCTAATGCACTCAGGTGTACTACTTTTGGAATAGACAAGCTTAACTTCTCATTATTTCTTTCCACTGTTAGCCGTACAGTAGTGGAGTGGTATATAAATTAAATAGTTATCAATCAAATTACTATTAAACATTAGCCAATTTTATTATATTGCTCCAGCTTCACCCTCTATTTCATTGAATTTCATTGTGAAAATGAACATATTTTCTCCTGACATAACCGTGAGTATTTCCCCAATTTGTAACTTCATTATATTATTATAAGTTCGTTTTATTGTCTCTCATCTCTGGTAATCAATCCTCAAGACTGGTGTGTCGCACCTCTTCACTCATTTCCCTCCTCGTTTGGCCACCCTCTTTGAGTCTAAATGTCGATCCTCTTCACCTTATTCCATTGCTTCGTTGGGGTTTCTCAACCGAGGTCTCCCACTGTGGCGCATGCATATACTTCTCTATGACTATTTCTTGGGAATCAACAAAGAGTTTTATTCCATGCCACTACGGGTACGTTTCCGGTCAAATGAGAGGCATGACCATTTATTTCTCCGTGGTTACGCGCCACTCATGAATTTCAATCGATTTCATACGTCACTTCCTGGATACAGACATAGAAAATGACAAACCAATGCTCTCTAGAAAATGAAACATTTCATTTCTGTGACATATCTACATCAACACATGCAAGAAAGTACTTTTCCAATCTGTTTCCTACGTTCACGATTTCTCCTGGTTGAAACGCATACGGAGATTATGTGGGCAAGCTAACAGAAGATTAGAATTTATTAGAGTACTAATGGCGGTAAAAAAGAAACTTTGCACTTATTTATGAGGAAGTGCAAAGTTTCTTTTTTAACCTCGTATTGAAGCAATTCCACGACGTTAAACCTAAAACTCTTATGTTTAGAAGAGTACTGTGTAAATGTGATGAAAAGGTCAAGGAGAAATGTTATCTGTCGTTGGTTAAGCCTAATTTAGGATATGCTGCAAGTATATTATGGAATACTCAGGAAGTTGGATTAATTGTTGAATTAGATCGCGTGCAGCGTAGAGGAGCTAGATGTGTAAAACGTTATGATAAAGTTAGTAGCGTATCCAAAATATTAGAGCAGCTAGACTGAGAAACACCTAATGGAGCGAATGTTAAATTGCAGATTGAAGCTCTTGCATAAAGTCTTGCATAAATTGGAAGGAGGTCTCTTTAGCAGTGATGTTGAAAATTCATTACTGCCGCCATCGTTCTAAGATAGGAGAGATCATGCTAATAAGATTAGAGAGATTAAGTGTAGAGCAGATAGATTAAAGATGTAATTTCTTCCACGAGCAATAAGGGATCATAAAACATTGTTCGACCGCAGTAGGGTCATGTTTAGGTAAAATTATTCTGGTGTGTATTCACCCCCTGCCATACACCCCATGCAGGGTAAAGTCGTATAAATAAATAAAGAAACTATCCTAAAGGTCTAAATAACTTCCTCTGTTTCATTTCTTGTCCTAGTTCAACCAACCTTCATCACCTCTTTTCTACTATACGAGCACGATACTTTCATTATTTTTGTAAATAATCCATCTAAAATCTTCGGTACGCTTTCAGGCATAAGGCTCCTTGTTTTCGCACATATCATCTGTCATATTTTTGAGGATGGTGCGATTAAACCTTTCGGAAGTACATCCGTAAATTTAAAGTAAAAGAATTTCTTAATATATATGATGAAGCTAATGTTTAGCATTTTTATTTGCTGCGGTATAGTAACATTTAGTCCCTGTTGACGTGCAGCTTGTTAACTTCGTAGAATTCCGATTTTGCCTAAATTACTCCTTCATATCCTTCATCAAATTGCTATTCCTTGGGCATATTTTCTCTACATTCAGCTATTTTACTTCACTCATAACATACAAATTCATTTTAATGGATTTTATTTTATTGATAGCTTTGTTTTAGCTTATAATATATTGTTTTCATTATTCTGCCATATTCCTTTCACTGTGCTGATGTTAACTAGCTTTTCCAAATACTCTTTCAAAGGTCTTTCGATGATTTTACTTTACTTTTTCCATTTTATACATATACTATAATTCATGTATTTCTTCGTCATAATAAACCTTAGATTACATTACCCCAAAAACTAAGTTGATATTAATTTCGATATTCCTCCCAGTGTAGCTTTTTTGAGTATTTGACTAGTATCATATATAATTTAATCTCTAAAATATAATATATTTGAAACATTTTTTCTCCGAACAATTTCCATTCATCTTCCGTTGAGCTGCGGTTTTCATATTGCATATTTTCCAACATATATTTGTTTTGTAACCAATCCTCTATGTAACGATAGTTCAACACCCTACGATTTATTAATGTTCTTTTCCTCTTACATTATTTTTATACTCCCATGAGGCATTAAAGTATTCTTCTCCATCTAAATAGGATTTCTGGAACCAATATCACTATGACACTGACGCCGGTCTCTATAACATTTCACAATGACGTCTTTTTTGCCACAGTTAACTCTCAGCACTTACTCTCGTACGATTCCCCATCCTTACCATTATTCCTTTATTTTCGTGCAGGAATACCACGTACATAACCTGTAGCTTTCAATCCAAAATCCCAACTTCTTCGGACAATTTCATAGAGGCAATTTCCTTAGATTTGAATCCCATTCTTCACATTTACGCTTCCATATCCTCCAGCCTTCCTTACGTACGAAATAATCTTGCTAGACTAGCTCCAATGGTAAATTTTACATAATATGTTTCTGGTTTATTCTTTATGGTAGCCTCTTGGTGGTAGGCTGGTAGCCTCTAGGCGGGAAATCTTAACAGAGGTCTAATTTGCTCGTGTTATGTTTTACTCGAGAGGGTTTCATCTGGTCAGTGGTTAATAAAAATTGGCAAAAAAGTGAAGATAAGCGATTGCCCATCGAGATGATAATGTAATGGCTTTCCGTCTCCTTGCTACTCACAGAATTACAGTCGCTAAGTAATTTCATCATTCCCGCCGCTGTTAGATAAGGGTCGCTGGAGCCAACTCCTGTGGTTTCCTTCACTGGCATGAAGAAGATGATGTCATTTTTTTCGTTGATTTCCACTAGACCAGTGAAGACAACTTCATAGAGTATACCTGCATCACGTAACACTTCCCTTGGACAAGAAAAGGATCAAACGCCCTCCGTGCGCCGACTCTTATTGTCCACACAGCGAGGGCACCCACTTATTTCACAGCTACCGCCTAGTATATCAAGAGGTCTACCCGTGAGCACAGCTTAAGTATCGCTTTGAGCATACTCGCGTCGGCATATTATTGCGAAACCAAGTTAAAAAAATAACGATAAATTCTGAAAAATAATTAATTGCTTCATTATCAGAAGTTTTTCCAAATCGAATTTGGACTAATAACTTGGAAAAATCCATGATAGTGTTTACAGTGAGCTATGTGAACATGCGCACTATGATCACTTTTAAAATACTATTTTCAGTTTTATTAAAGGGCTAATGTTTCGATGCACTGGAACTATTGTCTCTTTTGTGTGTGTGTGTATATATATATATATACATACACATATATATATATATATATATATACATATATATATACATATATATATATACATATATCCCCTCTCATGGACTACAGCCTTGTCGTGGTGGAAGGGCTTGTGTGTTCCGATGACCCATAGAGCTGTGCTGGCGGGAGTAATAATAATTACTCCTGGAAGGGTCACCCATGCCAGATAGGTCGAAGGTTAGGAGCCAGACGAAAGGTAGTCCACGCAGCGTCTGTTCCTCAGTGAGGCGGCTGCAATGGCGTCTGACCCCAGTGGGGCGGCCATTAAGTGATGGTGTCACGTTAAAAACACTATTGAGGAAGGCAACGGGAAACCACCTCAATTATGATTCTCAAGAATGTAAATGATGGGCAATATAGATAATAGGAGTCCTGGCAACTACGGGACTCGGCCCAAGAGGCCGTGTGTCGTGCCCGGCAGCGGGAGAGGCAAGGCTTCCGCGGTCGTCATCCCACGAAACCCTTGCAGGGAAGAAATAACTGCAGCAGGACAGAAGACTCAGAAGAAGGCGAAAGTAGTTAGAATAGGAACCTGGAACGTCAGGACAATGTTGAGGAGAGGCAAATTAGAAAATATTTAGCGAGAAATGGAAAGAGGTAATATAGATGTTTTAGGCCTCTGCGAGGTGAGATGGAAGAATAGCGGGGATTACTGGAGTGACAATTATAGAGTGATATACAGCGGCGGGGACGAGAGCCAACGAGGGGTTGCCGTAATTTTAAATAAAGGGGTAGGAAGAAGCGTAGTCAACATAGAGCAAGCGACAGATAGAATTTTACTCGTAGAGATTAAAGCAGAGCCGACGAACTTGGTCATTGTTCAGGTATACATGCCACCGAGCAACCACAAGGAGGAAGAAGTCGATAGGATGTATGATGAGTTAGAGGATATCATCGCGTGTGTTCCTGCAGGGAAATATTTGATAGTGATGGGGGATTGGAATGCGACGGTAGGCGAAGGAAGACATGGTGGTGAGGTGGGGGACTATGGGTTAGGCACGAGGAATGAACGCGGGGAGAAAGCAATTGAATTCTGCAGAAGACAGGGGTTAGTCATCACTTACACATGGTTTAGACACCACAAAAGGCGTAGGTATACATGGAAAATGCCAGGTGACTCAGAAAGGTATCAGTTAGATTATATTATGGTTAGGCACAGGTTTAGAAACAGTGTGATAAATTCGCACAGTTTCCCAGGAGCGGATGCGGACTCTGACCACAATTTAGTTGTTATGAAATGTAATGTTCGTTTCAAGAAGATAAGGAAGGGCGGCGGGTTAGGAAATAGAATTTAGAAACAGTAAATGGATTAACGAGGAAGGAGTATCAGCAGGCTGTAGAAAAAATGATGGATGACGGTAAAGAACTGAGTACTATCGAAGAAAAATGGGAATGTATCAAGAAAGGGATTTGGAAGCCGCTAAAGACACTATAGGAACCGTTAACGGGAAAAGGATAAGGAAACCATGGGTAACGGTTGAGATTATTGCAAAGATGGATGAGAGAAGAAGATGGAAAAATGTAAACACAGAGTTAGGCAAAATGAAGTACAAAGAGTTAAACAATAAATTGAGAAGGGCCACAAATAAAGACAAAGAAGAATGGTGGAAAACGCAATGCGAGGATATGGAAAGTTTACAGAAGAAGGGTGAAATTGGTGCTCTATACAGCAAGGTTAAGTTATTATCGGGAAGTAAGAAGGCAAGATCTGTGCTAACAGTTAAAGATAAATGGGGTAAGATAATAGTTGAACCAGGAAAAATCCAAGAGAGATGGAAGGAATATATAGAAACACTGTATGGTAAAGAACTTAGGCCGACAAGGTTAGACATAGAAAAGGAACATGACGTAGAAGAAGATAGCTTGGGTCCAGGCATACTCGACGATGAAATAGAAAGGGCATTAAAGGAGATGAAAGCAAATAAGGCTGTGGGGGTGGACAATATTCCTGTAGAAATGTTGAAATGGTTAGGGAAAGGTGGGAAGAAGGCCATATATGGACTGATTCGTAGTATCTATGAGGAAGGAATCTGGCCGGAAGATTTTGTGAGATCGGTGTTAGTTCCTATTCCAAAAAAGGCAAAGGCTTCGTCATGTGAGGATTACAGAACAATAAGTTTGATATACCACGCAGCTAAATTTATTCTCAGGATCATCAACAAAAGGATAGAGAGTAAGGCAAATGATTACTTAGGGGATGATCAGTTTGGGTTCAGGAAAGGAAGAGGCACGCGTGATGCCATTGCACTAATGAGATCACTAGTCAAGAGGAATATAGAATACAATCAGGACGTTTTTGCCTGTTTTGTAGATTTCGAAAAAGCGTTTGATAGAGTGAATTGGGAAAAATTAATGCGTGTATTGCAGAAAATAGGAATGGATTGGAGGGACAGGAGACTGATCCGCAACCTGTACATGTCTCAGACTGCTCAGGTGCGAGTGGGGAACAGAGAGTCCGGATGGGCAGTGTTAGGAAGAGGTGTAAGGCAGGGTTGCCCATTGTCACCGGTACTATTCAACGTATATGTGGAGGAAGTGATTAAAGAGGCATGGGAAGAACTGGAGGTAGGAATGAAAGTCGGAGGGGAATATGTAAAATCGGTTAGGTTGGCTGATGACCAAGCATTAGTTGCTCAGTCAGCCAAGGGGTTGCAAGCGTTGTTGAGTGAATTGGAGGTTCAGTGCGATAAATATGGGATGAGAATCAATATTAATAAAACAAAGGTTATGCGATTTTCCAGAAAGAAAAAGGCTAAGCTAAATATTAAAATAGGCGGGGAAAGAATAGAGCAGATAGAGCAGTTTACATATCTCGGAAGTGTTTTGGACCAATACGGTCAAAGTGGTAGGGACGTAAGGAGAAGAATTGCGCCAGGCAAAGAGGCTTTCTCAAGGAGGAGGGAGTTGATGACGGGGACGTTGGGTAGGGATGTTAAGACACGAGTCGTAAAAACTCTGATATGGAGCGTAGCTATGTACGGCGCGGAAACGTGGTCGCTGAAGCAGGAGGATAGACGTAGATTGGAGGCTTTTGAAATGTGGGTGTGGAGAAGAATGGCGAAGGTGAAATGGACTGAAAGGAAAACAAATGAGGAAGTACTAGAAATGGTGGGGGAGGAGAGGGGTTTGTTGAGAGAAATCCTATGGAGGCAGGAAAAATGGATGAAAGGCGTATTGAGCGGTAGTGGAATGTTGAAGAGGGTAATAGAGGGGAGAATGTTGGGCAAGCGAGGAAAGGGTAGGAACAGGATAGGGATGTTGGACGGGATGAAGAGAGGAAAGAAGTACACCGAGATGAAGAGGGACCTTATATAGATTAGTTTGCTAGGCGGGGAGTCACAAAATGTTAATTTGATAGTTGTGTCCATCCAAAAAAACCTACCTTAACCGGTAGATTACCTAATAATAATAATATACATATATATAGTAACACACAGCAGGAGAACACATAAAAAGAACACTCACAATAAAATCTTGATCATTTCGACGGGCTCGAACTACGTCTTCTTCGGATGATAAGATATGACTCAGTAAAAGGGTACGTGGTGCAGAGAGAGTAGGGGACGAGGGAGAGGGGAAAAAACAGGTAGTGGGGTAGGGGTGAAGGAGGGGTATATGGAGGGGGAGAAAGCGGAGCGGGGAACAGGTGGTGGGGGAGGGGTGAAGGAGGAGGTTATGGAGGGGGAAAGGGAGGCCAGAGGGGAGCGGAGATGGAATAAGGAGGATGCGGAAATAGTAAAAAGCGACACAGAAAACTAACAATTCATCCACAGATACCACAACACCCATGACCAAGGCATCGACTCACAAAGTCATCATAAGGGCTCGACAAGTCAAAACCCAGGACAAGGATGACAAAATGTATGCGGATGAATAAATTGTCCCACCACCTCGCAATAAACAAATCCACTTCCATCCACCCCAGCCCCCTCCCCCCCACCCATTTAGTGAACGACATTGAGACCCGGATGTTGATAGGCTTTACACAGCCATATAAATGCCAATTCCATTGTTTTTAATTTTATAGGGTTATCGGATGGGGGAAGGGATGATGATGGAGAGGGGTGGTGTGCTAAACTTGTCCTATTCTCACCACTCCACCCCTCTCTATCCCGACTTTTAACTCTCTACCGCCCTTCCCCCACTCCTCATGCACATCTAAGAATGTAATCTATCTTCTGACTTGCAAACTCTGCCCGGCATTTTATATAGGCTAGTGCTCTACACCCCTGAACCTCAGGGTGAACAATCATCGCGCCTCATGTAATCCCTATTCCCCGTCCGCGGGTCTTCCCATCCCAAAACATGCCTCCCACCACAACACCCCCTTCAACCACTGTTACAATGTTTCCGTTCTAGCATCCCTTCCCCCATCCGATACCCCTATAAAATTAAAAACAATGGAAATGGCATTTATATGGCTGTGCAAAGCCTATCAACATCCGGGTCTCAATGTCGTTCACTAAATGGGTGGGGGGGGAGGGGGCTGGGGTGGATGGAAGTGGATTTGTTTCTTGCGAGGTGGTGGGACAATTTATTCATCCGCATACATTTTGTCATCCTTGTCCTGGGTTTTGACTTGTCGAGCCCTTATGATGACTTTGTGAGTTGATGCCTTGGTCATGGGTGTTGTGGTATCTGTGGATGAATTGTTAGTTTTCTGTGTCGCTTTTTACTATTTCCGCATCCTCCTTATTCCATCTCCGCTCCCCTCTGGCCTCCCTTTCCCTCTCCATAACCTCCTCCTTCACCCCTCCCCCACCACCTGTTCTCCGCTCCGCTTTCTCCCCCTCCACATACCCCTCCTTCACCCCTCCCCCACCACCTAATTTTTCCCTTCTCCCTCGTCCCCTTCTCTCTCTGCACCACGTACCCTTTTCCTCAGTCATATCTTATCTTCCGAAGAAGACGGAGTTCGAGTTCGTCGAAATTATCTAGATTTTATTGTGAGTGTTGTTTTTATGTGTTCTCGTGCTGTGTGTTACTGTCTAAGTTTTTATTCAACACTTCCCTGTTACTTCGAAGAAATCATTTATATATATATATATATATATATATATATATATATATATATATATACACACACACACATATGCAGATGCATATATATATGCATAGATATGTATGTTGCTCGATTGTGTTTTGTTTGGAGTCACAAGATATTTATTTGATAGTTGTGTCCATCCAAATATCTACCTTAACCGGTAGATTGCCTTATAATAATATGCATACTTAAATATATTTGAAATGGACCGCTCTCCGGCGACGTACAAACACTTAAACACACAGATATAGAATATAGAATCAGCTTCTGATGACGACGGTCGTACCGTCGAAACGTAAACTACATACTGTGAGTGTCCTATCTTTGTATCTCTATATTTTAAAATACAATATTTTTATGTTTATGTATTTGTACATATCCATATTATGCAGATCTCGGTGTAAATTAGGTTTCCATGGTGGTGTAATTGGTAGCACATCCGCCCGGCAAGTGGAAGGTCCGGTGTTCAAATCCCGGTTAAGGAAATATTTCTACATTCATGATCTGCTCAAAAAACCGCCTTCCCCACATGTCCTGTGTTCGCCTTTTATGTGGTTTCCTATCCCCTTTCCTTATACCTATTTCTATGTTTGAATGAATATATGTATATATATATTGTATATATATATATTGTATATATATATACTATATATATATACTATATATATATGCATTTACATATATACATAATTTCATTCAAACACGAAATCCCACCATATGGCGAACAAATATTCATTCACATGGAAATAGATACAAAGAAATTGGATAGAAACACGAATAATAGATAAGAATTGGGGCATTTGGTTACATAAAAGACCAGAAAATCACAGTGTGCAATTACGATTCCTCTATTGTTCAAGTGGTTAGAGCATCCGCTCGGCAAGTGGAACGATCCGGTGTTTAAGTCACGGTCAAGGAAATATTTTTACGTTCGTGATTCTACCCGATTCCGCCTTCCCCACCTCTCCCGTACTCGTTCTTTATGAGTTTCTATCCCTTTTCCTTTCATCTATTTCCATGTTAATGAATTTTTTTTCGCCGTATTGCTGAACTTCGTGTTTGACTGTGTGTTTGGCCAAGGTGGTTCGCCTCTTTCTTCTGGCTATGCGTGCCACGAAACACACTGCTCCTATCTTTTATTATGTTGTTCGAATGGTTCCACCACATCACAACTGAATCTTTAATTTATATGTGCTTTATTCCGTAAGTGTATTTTTATCAGCTTCTGAAGACATATCTACAAAAATATAACAGATAACTAGCAACAGCACCATATAAAATATGAAGTTTGGTTTTCAAAAAGTGAGGGACACAAAATGAGTAGTAAAGCAGGAGGTCCGAAGAAAATCAGGATGGAGAAACGACACTTTAATTAAAATAAAAAATAACCACCTTGGCAACCAAAAGAAATACAGAGACTATTTTTTTCACTGTTGGAATAGCTGATTCTAGATAATGGATTGTAGCTGTTGAACACGTCCGGGATTGTTAAACAACCCCTCCCCATGTGTATACACATAATAAGCTTTGCGTTGTCGGATACTGATGAGCGAGCGGCGACCGCGGAAGCGAAGCAGTCTTCTTAGAGCGAGGGAGGCAGAGATGGCCAACGAAATCCCGGCCGCCGAGGCCACCTGGGTGCACGAGTGGACGGGGGTGGGCGTGGAGCTAACGGGGAATGGGTTGAGTTTTAATTAACCCCCGTCGAGGAAACGGCGCGTCGCCAAAGCTACTGGGGGCACCTTGGCAGGGGGGAGAGCGAAAGAGTGGATCGTGTAAATAAGGGGCGCACCGCGGACGAGGCAATGATTCTCCTTCGATTGACCCACCCATTCGGATGATACGTTACGAAATCATTCAAGATTCATTCATTCACTGGCCTCATTCCTTCGCGATATCCGAGGAATATTTAAAATAAATTAAGCAGCTTATTAAATTAAACTACGGAAAGTATATGTAGTCAGAGACAAGTTTTTATCGTCATAGTCCATTATTTTATTGTTACCAAGAAAAAGATCAAAATCAGGTAACTAAGTCGACAGAATTATTTCTGTAAAAGTGTCCTTTGCAATCGCTTTTAATAATTAAAATCGAACAACACTTATTTCTGTCAAAATATATGTTCATGCTCTAAACAGATTTTAATTTCAATTATTTAGTTGGGGTTACAAGGTTTTCCTTGAACAGTCGTTCATTTCTTGAAGTCCTCATTTATTTATAGAAATAAGTTCTCGAAGGAATTCGAAGAACTGGGAAAGAATAAAATAGCCAAACTATCTCTAAGAAATTTAGGAATACAATTACAACCTTCATATTGCCATAGAATAACATCACTGTGAAATCCAGAAAGTATTATTCCTTCGCTAAAAATAAGCATAATGACATGTAGCATTTATGGTTGACTTCATAGTGAAGAGCTTGCTTAATTTACTAAAAACCTAGAGTCAAGATGTCTATAACAGCATAAGTAAATTAATCAAAACCACAATTGAAACGTGAGAATTAGCGATTCAAAATAAATTTTGAAAATTTGGCAAATAGTGTATATAAAATTCTCAATTTCGTTTCCTCGAGGATACGAATTGAATAGACTACAATGCCGCGAGTGTAGAAATACAAACAATACATTGAGGTCATAAATGCAGAAGCGTCATAATAAATAATAACCGGGGGGGAGTTAGACCTCTTCGATCCCACGTCGGATTTTGCGATTTTCTTGAAAACATCGGCGTCACTGACTCCTGATGGCTGCGTGGGAGGGTTTACTGGTTTCCTGATGACACACGCGGGAGAAGAGAGAATGATGGCTATTTTTTCGGTATTGAGGTCATCGTCCGAGGCCCTCCGAGGCATAACGAGGTTTCAGAATCGCTGAGCATGCGGAAAAATTCTTTTACGACCAGTTGTTAAAAAGCCCTCGATGATAAATCAAGCATAAAGCACATTTAATGAGAGAAACCTTCTCTCGTCCAGGGGAAAGTGTGCATCGCCCATCATTGCGGTATTTAAAAGTGTATTATTATTTATTACTGTATCACACAAACGGAATTATCCATCTTTTTATGAATAATATTATGAAATGCGATGCACAAATGAAGCACGTGTAAATAAAAGCGCAAGGTTTACCCTAAAACTACGACTTAGAATAAATAACATTACAGTTTTCGTTGGTTAGTAAATACGTCAATATGCAATAATTCTTGATTGACGAATAGACAGCGTTTTCAGAAAAATACATCGAACAAGTTGGTAGAGGCAGTTAATATCCCTTAGAAACAAAGTAAAAACGCAGTACCTACTCAAAAGTATAGGGTAAAGTCGAAGAAAAAGTTCTTATTGACTCATCCTTTGGAATTATGATAAAGGAATTTGGCTTTAAGATTTCGTTCGAAAACTATTGTTCCCATATCAAAAAAGAAAACCAGGATTATGTGAGGACTGCAGGGCGAGGACAGTGATTTCAAAAGGAGCACTTGGAATAATCACCAGACAGGCGTTTGACATAATTAATTAATACTTTCTCTTTCTTTTGTCTTTAGTCTAATGGATTTAGAAAAAGTAAACATGATACCCTATCAGTCATTTAGTATCAATTATTGGCTCAAAGATAAATAGTCTGACGTATATGAACGATGCAAAGATAAACAAATAATAATGATTTTCCAAGTAAAAATATATCGGTATAAAAAAATTTACACTCTAAAGGAAGATATAAAAATTTAGGAAATTAGCTTGAATTTAAGTCATAAAAGTCATAATCTCTAAATGCATAAAATGTGTAAAATAAGTGATTAACTTACAAAGAAAAAAGCACCAGTCGACCCTGGTTTCGGATGGACGATGCCTTGGACCTCGTATACTTCGGATGATGCATATTTGTGCACTCTCCGGAAATTCCTCAGTCCCCTTTGCGTCCGATATCTGCTCACGATGGTAGATGTAAAAAAGAAACGTCGCTTAAAGGAATTATCTTATTTGACGAGTTGTCACCTTACTACTGTTTCTAAAACAACACCACAAAAAATTATATGTTAGTCGTAAAAGGATTTGGCTAAAAGCGAAAATTGTGAAATAAGGACTCATTGATAAGACTGGCTTATCAATTTGAACTTAAAATTTATAATATTTACGGTGAAATTAATTAAACAATTTTCCATGTGTTCGTAATTCCAACCCGAATAGTTGGATAATGGAAACTGAATTTATTTTTTAAATTAATTAAACTTTTAATGATCATAGACATTAAGACCTGAGATAAAATACTATATATTAGTTTTATTATTATTGATATTCCACCAGTTAAGGTAGGTTTTGGAATGGCAAGAATACACAATGGTACAACAATGCCTTGTCTCTCCTAACAAAACACAACCTGATATTCGACACTACGAAAAGCCCCCGGTGGAATGATTCATAAAAAATATTTAAAATGTTCTCCAGCCTTTCAAAATCTGCATATCAAATTTTAAACCTGTTTTTTCACCTTCAGAGACAAGTTACCAATTAGGCTCTAGAATGACCCTAAAATTGAAATTAAAGTTTTTGTAATACAGACACGCGTGTAATGTAGACAAGAACATGTTTGGAATTAAGAACAAATTACAAGAAGGTATAAGACGTAGATGAGGAAGACCTCTTCAAAATATTTTTAACTACAATGAACAAAGTCACGCGAGAATCAAAGCTGGCCAAGAAAGAATATTGTAATCTGCTATGCATTATGAAATAAAAGACAACATGAAAAGAGTTGCCATAAAACTTGTATCCAAAATGGAGAAAATTCACTTTTGGATAAAAAGGAATTAATTACACAGGAAATGACACGAAGTATAAGCTCTTAAAAGGAGGAAGAGAAATTATGTATTTGAGGTATTCAGAGGTGGATGATGTAAATGATTGTGGCACTGAATTAAAAGATTGCTAAAGATCACAACTGTGAAATACTAAGGCGAATAATCAACCATAGAATCAAAAGGAGAAATGGAAACAACTTGCCTAGGAAATCAGCCGGATTTCAGGAAAAAGGAAAAACAAAAGAGGACATGCTGTGCCAACTAGTATGGTCGAAAAAATTATCCACGCTAACTAGCCCTCCTTGGAGGCCAGTTGACTCTATGCCAGGCTCGAAGAAGAGTTGATGACGTCTGAGAGGTGAAAGATATTCAAACTCAGCCAAATATTTGAAATGGATCGCAAACACCTACAAGGACGGCATCAAAAAAATAAATGAGTACATAATTAAGAAAGACTTGGGAGTGCATTCTCACTGGCTGCACTCAATTAAACGAACACAAGTGAACCCTTTCGAGGGCATTGCTGTTAAACAAAAATATGCACATTTTATGTAAATACGGTGACAGGAGTCTTCTCTCCTCTTGTTCAAATTCACTGCTAAGCACACAACAACAGACAAAGAAGTGGGAATACTTGAAGCACCGAGCCGTGCCCAGCAGATGATATCGAAACTGCTTGGGGAAATCGAGCAGACCTGTTCCGCGGAACTGCGTGTATGAAGCACGAAAATCAATTGGTGTAAAACTAGTATTGGATGAAGTGAGGTAGGAGGATGATATGGTGTTATCCAGAAAGAGAAACAAGAAGGTCGAAAAGGTCACGGCCCGGAAGAAGCATCACACGGATTGAGAGAAGTTCGAACGAATACCAGCTCAAAATACTACATGATGGCTTCTATGAAAAAGCTTTCTGATGAGTACTGGAGCCAAAGAAAATTCGGTTAAAAGCATTGAAGTAAGCAGTGAGGCGAAACATCCGGGAGAAGTGATGCATACAATTTTGGATCGGAAACGTGGACCATTGGGCCCAGAGAATGAAGGTCAAAAAGGGAACTAGGGAAAAAGAAAAACGAAGAGCGCTGAAGAAGCAGGCCAGAGAAAGCGCTGTCGCCGTCCATTCTCTGCGAATTTCCTCTCGACCGCAATTTTCGATCCTTCGACACCCGATGATTCGCAAGAGCGCCTGGATTCGCGTTATGTCGTGCGTCGCTTCGGTAAATTTCAAGAAAGCAGGAGAACATTCAACACACGTCGCTGAAATCACACCCGTGATTGTCCGCGTGCACTACAAAAATCCATAATCGACCTCGTGGTGGCAATGGTGGATGCAGAATAACAAACTGAGATATAATGATGAAAAACGAGGACATGGAAAGGAGAGTGGAAGAGGAAAAGATGACATAGAATACTATTCGCATGTGGAGAATATAATAGCAAAATCAATCGGACATTCCTTGAGACAATTGTTGCAATCATCAGGGAGATGGGCGATCCCAAGAGGTATTCAAAAAGAGTCGATTAATGAGGAAGAGAGTTGCGGTGCTGAGAAAGTTGAAGATGGAGCTAAAGTACGGGATTTTTTAATTCTTTTAAAGCCTAAGTAAAGTTCTGAAATTTTGCAAATTATTTGTTCTTGTCGAATTGAGTGATTCTTTTTCTCGCTAATGTCAGCCAGGCTACTCGCCGGAGATTTTTTTTTAGTCTTGACGTGCAGTTTCCAGCTTAGTCAGTTAGTGTGGAAATCATCTGATTCGGTTAAAAGCCATTCATGGTAGAAGTATTCACCTAGGAACGTAGTACACATTCACTCGGTTCCAGAATGCCCCACGATATCTACTCTACGAAATAATTGGTTGAACCCATTTTTACAGTTGAATGAGAAGTGGCATTTGCGGCGGTCGGCAGAAATACATCTGCGCTGACTCCAGAGAAACTAGTGTTTACAAAAAATTACTGCGCGACTCATTTCAAAACTGGAAGTAAAATATGCCTCAGCAATGAATGAAATAGATTATATGGAGGGAAACAAATTGAATTGACAGCTGTAAGGAGGAGTGAGGGTGGTAAGCCTGAAATAGACTTGCCGAGGGATAAAAAAGGTAGGCAGTATAATTTATATCTGGAATTACGGTGGAATGATTCGTAAAAAATATTAAACATTTTCTCAAGCCTTTCAGAAACTGCATGTCAAATATTAAAACTTGTCTTTTCACTGAGAGAGACAAGCTTCAAATGAGTTTTTGGCCAAGGAAAAGCGAGATACTTGGGGGGGAATTAGAGCTTCTATTATATTCCAAGGCATTTTTTTTAACAAATTTGCAATCAGATAAACTAAATAAGGCTTTTAAATGGCGAGTGACAGAATGGTATATCGATTCTTATAACTTACAACTGAATTTTTTATTATAATATTAGTAGAAATGTAAGACAAAGATGATTCATTTCAATAATTCTGGGATAGGATAGGTTCTGGGAACATTTTTTCGGTAGAGAATTCATCATTTTTTGGAAGACTCATTAGAGCATCATCATTAACAATACTATATGAAGGAACAATAAAAATAACATCGGCAGCAACGGCGAGAGAAGCCACAGCAACTCAATTTTCAATTGCTTCATTTGTTTCAAGTCTTATATTTCATACCAATCTTTCAAAAATCTTATTCGTATCGTAAACGTAACAAACAATCGACTCCAATTAGAATTCATACTAAGACTTCTGTTCGCTTTGTTTGGTTGAAGATAAACCCGCATCTTAAGGAGTGCTACGTGACATTGTCTCATGTGTCATGCGACATGAACGAAGCAGTTGTTTCATAAAAATACAACGGTAGGTGGACAAGTTTAGGCTTTCGAAAACTTCCCAAATGAGGGCTGTGTTTCTAAAATGAAGATTTTTCGATTCGCCAGTTAATAAGTTTCGCGTAGCACTGAAAAGGAAGGTCCATTCATGTAAAAAATGTACGAAAAACGTCAGCTTGCTGCTTCTGGTGGGGCTATGTAATTAGGTATAATTTCGACACTTAACACCCAGTTATATTTCGGTCATAAAGCGTTTTCCCGAAAAATTTGGAATAAAATCTTTGAAAAAGAAGGGTTGACCAAATAAGTTAGCCTTATCGTCAGGGATACGTAAGGAACTTTACGAAGGCTCATCCACTTATAATTCAATTAGTGCACTGCAAATGACTTATAATTATCATCACATCATATTTTTCTCAGTTGTGTGACTGGAATTTATAGGAATTTCCGTATCTCATTTAGCAGTCGAGAAGTCCTTTATATTTTGACGAGAAACATGAACCTGGTGAAAGGTGGGCCGGTAGAAGCGCCGACGATCTCGACAGCTGTGGCGGTGCAATAATAATAAGCGATCCCTTGTCGGTGAAAATATGTTTTCATCACCAAAGCCGGAGGCTATTTTTACTCCGACAGCTTAATTAATGGCAATTAAACCCTCTTCAGATTGCTCATGGTGACGGTACCGATAACAGTTCACCATGTCATTTCGTCATAACAAAATTTGAGGTAAATGGGCAACATGCGACAACTTTATGTAAACTAACTTACTTAATGAAGGAAAATGAACTTATTGAAAGGGACACATTTGCATGTTATAGTTTTCCGAAACCAAGTTTGCAGTATAAAGGGAAAAATGACGGACACCCCCCTTCCTCAGTAATGTATACTGATTCCGTCATTTTAGTTATTTTCTTACGTCCATCCATAAATTTTCCGCTAATATATTTAGTTGGAAAATAAGGAGGTTGACAACTCGACTAATCATTTTTGGGAGATTGAAAATGTGAAAATATGCTTTTTCTTTTGACTGCTGATTTAAATTATTTAATGTTTATTAGGGTAAATTTTAAAAGATTGGCATTTATTTTCAAGAAAGTCATTGAATATATTCAGAGGTGAAAACTGAACAGTCTTGAACTTAGCATAAATAACAAAGCATAAATAGTTAGTTTATTGCCGTTTTGCAGTTGAGGTTTTTGCCTAGTTTTCAGGAATAAAACGTAATTTTGAGAAGAGAACGAAGAGGACTGGCGACTGGAAAGGGATACTAGACTTTGTGAATGGAATGTTTCAAAATGAAATGTACCTGAACGAAATCGTCCAAGACAAACCCTTAGCGTAAAGGATTATTTAAAAGTGGCAAAATTATTTGCCAACTTTTTACTTTTCCACCGTAATGTTATACCTACGAGTATATCATGAGACTACATGCACACGCACACATAAGGGAACAACATCCATGAAGATCCCGATACAACAAATGGCAAGAAAAAATATAATTATAAAATGGTAAATTATTTATATTCGAGTGGTTACAAAAATTTCCATTTTTCAATCCGTACATAAATCCAATATCAAATCCTTTACTTTCACTTCAAGAGGGAAAGGATGCCAATACTTTGCAAAGAATACTAATGTCGAGGTATCAAAGCATTAAAATCATATGAAAAATATATTAAATGCTCCACTTTTAACGCCTAAGGCTAAATCTATGGACTGGAAGAAAAAAATCAGTGAATCTGTCAAAAATTGTTCGCAGCGTCATAAGCGTTCAATGTGTAGACCCTTTGTAAAGGAATTCACGTCTTGAGACGGAGAAACGGAGACTAATAATTCCAAGAATAAGGTATCGGCCTGGAGAGACGCCTAAGCCTTGGGGGACCAATTCTCATTAATGGTGATTGTGCCTACTCATTCCTACCTTCGATTTCGCTAAACGAACACCTGCAAGTGGCATTATCTTCAGATTGAACACTATCTTACGCATCGCACAACGGTAAACTTGCCCTGGGTTACTTCCGGTCCTGAAAATTCCTAAGGCGGAACCTCCTGTGCTGACTTTGCACGCAAATTGATCGTCTGCCTTCATCACACCGTCATCAAAGAATCCTATCAGCGATGGAACGGAAATAATGTAAGATATCCTAAACGTGAAGAAACACCACTAATGGCAGCTCTAGTCGAATATAATTCAAAGGAATCGTATAATTAATTAATAACCTGTGCGATGAGAAAATCGGGAATATAACGACCATAATGGCGCTGGGTCATAGGCCAAAAGTCCTCTGAGGAGTGGTAAAATATTGCATTTTTTTGTATTTGTTTGACAAGTGTGTTGAATCGGAAATCATAACCGTGTGTTGGACAAGGTGGCTTCTGAAGCCCGGTGGGACGTGCGTCGTCCCTGCAACGGGAGAGGCGAGGTCTTTCCGATCGCCATCACTCGCGAAGAAGAACCAACGACAACAGAAGAGAAGAAGAAACATACAGAAAAGGAACGAACAAGTTAGAATGGGGACTCGCTATGCTAGGAACATGTTCAGGACAGTCATATTCAAAAATATTAAGCGGAAATATATTTATTATATGGTTGCGCGAGGTGAGATGGAATGATAGCGGGGTATTGTTGGAGCGAGAACTGTCGCGCACTGAAAAGGAAGAAAATTTGCTGGTCGTGGCAGAAGTACTCGTAAACTAAATGGAAAAACACGTAGTACTTATAGAGAAACCGAGTTATACAATATGACTATCACAAGTAAAAGCTGAACCTAAAACATTGGTTATTCCCAGCTCTACATACATGCTATCAAATAATCAAATGGCAAAAGAAGTCAACAGGGTCACTGCGATCAATTAGAGAAAATAATTGCGGCTGTTCCTGAATGGAAGCATTGGATTTGGAGAATAGGATCGCGACGGAAGGCTAATGAGGTAGAGGGTTAGAAGGCTTATGAACAAGTTATGGGAAAGAGTTATTAGAGAAAGCAATACAGAGTGTGAGACTGGCATTAATCGTAAAGAACACTTGGTTCAAACACCAGAGTTGGCATCCATGAAAAATACTGGGGGATTCAGAAAGTTATGAGTAAGCCTTAATTATGGTTAGGGACAGAAATAGCACCACCGTAATAATTTCGCACAGTTTCCCAGGAACGGATTCAGATCATAATTTAGCACTAATGAAGTGTCAAGTTAAATTCAAGAGGATAAAACAGAGAATACGGGCGAGGAAATGGAATGCAGAAACATTAAATGGAATAAAAAAGGGAGTACCAGGAGGCTATAGAGATTATTAGTGAGGGTGGTGAGACAGTACTGAAGAGAAATGGGGACATTTAGAGAATAGGATATCGAAAGCCGCAAACAAAACAATTGACAGAGACGATAGGAATATGAATTACGTGAGATATAGGACAAAGAAACCATGCATTACTGAATACCTATAAATGATAGAGAAAATAGATGATTGAAGGAAATGGAAAAATAGAATTAGACAGAAGGATGTGCAGTATGATAAATAATAAACTGAGGTGGGGAACTAATACGACGAAAGAAGCGTGGTGGCAGACGCAGTGCGAGGATATGAAAAATTTACAAAGGAAGGGTGAAATGAATGCCACGTTCAGAAAGTTGAAATATCTAACTAGTAGTAAGAAGAGAAAATCAGTGCTCACTATTTTGGCCATGCATCAGGAAAATTATTAATTGAACGAATAAATATTCTACAGGGATGAAAATAATATCAAAAGAATTTAAATGGTCAAGTTCTTATGAAAGCAAGTTTTGGCTATAGAAAGAGAACATGACGCCGATGGAGTTAGCTTAGTTCCAGGTGTACATGATAGCGAGACAGAAAGGATTGAAACCAAAGGAAAGGAATTTAATTTAAACCAAATTAAACCGTATAAGTAGACAACATTCCCGAGTAACTAATCAAAGTTTAGGAAGTGTTAGTGTGCTAACACGTAGTGTGTATGAGGGAGGATTTTGACCGGAAGATCAGGATTGTTGTGCATTCCAGAAAAGCGAAATTCAGCCATATGCAAGAATAGAGAACAATTAGTTTGATTTTATGCAAAGGAAAATTAATCCTTAGACTCATTAGTATAAGGAAAGAGAGAAGGGGTAACGATTGATTGGGAGATGAACAGTTCAGGGAAGGAAAGGATGAAGCAGGCGTTAAACTATAGCCGGAGGGAATACCACAACGCAAAGACCACAAATAGGAGGGAACAGATCTCAATCAGGATGAATTATTTTTCATAGATTCATAGAAGAAGTTTGATAGATTAAATACAGTAGGAATAATTAACGAAAAGAAGCAGATAGAAGATTGTATGGACACGGGGATTATCCTTAACTTTTATATGTGTCAGACTGATTTCATGAGTGAGGACGCATGGAAATTCGGGGTGGGGAGAGTTAGGGAGAGGGTCATGACATGCGTGTTTGCTCCCACCCGGGCTTATGAAGAGGAAATATAGATTATGCAAATGCCACGGGAGGAACTAGGTATTATTGTAGGTATCGTCGGAAGGGAATTCATAAAATCAGTTCGCAGATCAACAAGTTTAAGTTAGCCAATCAGCCAACGGGTTACAATCATTACTGATCACTACAGAAAACCATTGCGATAGGCATGGAATGAGAGTCAATTTTAGCAAAAAAAGGGTGATGAGGTTTCAGAGAAAGAGGAAACCTAAATTAAACACTCAAATAGCAGATGGAAAAGTTTACCTCCCTTGGAAGTGTCTTGGATCAAGTTGGAACAGCACTAATGACACAAGCAGAATTAAGCGAAGAGATTAAGAAGAAGCCTTCACAAGAAATTGGAAATTGATAACAGGGACGTTAAAGAAAGGCTAGTGAACACTTTACTTTGGTGCGTAGATTTTTTTCGACACGAAAATTGGCCGTTGAAGCAAGATGATAAGCGTAGGTTTTCGGGAGGTATTTGAGATGCGAGTGCGGAGAAGGTGAAGTGGACGGAAAGGAAAACAAATGAGGAAGTGCTGGGCATGGTGGGGGAGCGGAGAGCGTAGTTGGGATGAATCCGAAGAAGTCAGGAAAAATATATGTCTGGTATTTTGATTGGCGATGGAATGCTGTACACGATGACAGAGGGGGGGACATTAGGCAAGTGAGGTATGGGAAGGAAAAGGATAGTAATGTTGGGCAGGACGAAGGGAAATAGGATGTAGACGAGGTTTAAGGTCAGTTTATCGCAGTTGGGGTGTCAGGTTTTCCCTTCTTAGGCGTGGCAAAGAATCATAAATCGTTCCATCCAAAACGTACCTTAAAAAGCAGGCTACCAATAATAATTATAGTTATATACTTTTTGATTTATCTTTTTCATTTAAAATCTTTATTTCCCATCGTCTTCCCGAAACCATATCCTTAATAAATGTAATCCTGCGAGTATCGACTGAGTTTAATGAAATAATTAAAGCGCATTAAAGCTGAGGAGTGATAATAGATATGGATACGTCCAGCGGTAAATTTATTTACGTGAATTACAGTATATCCAAACTAAGTGGTTCCTCAATAGGCCTCTGACTGTCCGTCATGGGTCAATAAGCACAGGTGAATATGACATCCGGTTGTCCCTGGAAAACTACAGATAAAGTTAAGTGTAAACTAAATAAAAATAATAAAAAAATGAATAAACCACAACCCCCTCATCCCTTACCCTTTCCTTCCGGAGCTACATCTCCTGCCACACACTTTTGGTGGCTCGCAGGGTATTTATGTAGATGTAGATGTGAAATTCAGGCATTTGATCTACAGGATTCGTCAGGAAAATAAGTTTATGATTCGCATTCGCATTCCTTTTTGACTAAAGGGGAGTCGTCCACTACGAATTTGTACCTGAACGACAAACTGTAAATGCTGCATTTTACGTCCAAGTGCTCGACAGGTTTCAAAAACGAGTCGCCCGCGTCCGGCCAGCGATCAACCGTATGACTGACAACCTGAGCGACAATGCGCCGTCTCACACCGCGCTTGTCGTGTCGGACTTCTTGGCCAAGCACGGCGTGGCAACGCTGCCGCACCCGTCCTACAGCCCGGACTTGGCACCACCGGACTTCTTTCTGTTCTCGAAGATAAAGAGGAGTTTGAAAGGAACGCGATACGGGACTTTGGACGCCGTCAAAAAGGCCGTGACGACGTGTCTTCGAGAGGTTCCCGATGATGCCTTCGCGGGAGCGTTCCAGGAATGGGAACGCCGCTGGAACAAGTGTATCGACTCACAAGGGTCCTATTTTGAGGAATATTAGCTTAAGATATGTAAAAGTGTAATAAATTTTTTTCCTGAGCTCAGTACACTTATTTTCCGGACGAACCCTGTACTCATAGACTTGATTTATGAGCAAATATTATCATTAAAAATTAATCAAAAGTTTTAGGAAGTTCAAATTAGCAGTTCTTAAATCGTAAACGAAAAGAAACGAACTGAACTCCCTTATTCCATAAGTAAATACACGCTTTCAGCATATAGTACTTCAACAAACAGAAAGTCATTTAGCTATTAATTCAATGGATAGAATGAGTTCATTGCCAAAAATGTTGAATACGATTTAGTTAAGGAATCCAAAAAGATTTATTAGAATTTTTTGTCGACATTTTAAGCTGAAAAAAAACTAACCTGACCAAAGGCATTTTTCTCTGATTTTTACGTAAGTTAACTTTCACTAAAGTTTCCAGGACAAGAGAAGACTTTCTTTGATACTCTATTTCCGTTTCTTGTTTAAAAATTGCGCGCATGGAGAAATTTATTCTCACCGTAAAAAATTCTGGAAGGCGTAGGATTGGGAATTCAAAAAGGGCTGACATGTAGGTAGGCTGTCGCAGCGTGAGTGGGCGGGCCGCACACACACACACACACACACACAGCACCACCCGTCAGCAAGAAGGGGGAGGAGGCGAAAGGGAAGTAAAGGAGGCGCAGGACGGATGCTCTGCGGTGAAGAGAGCGAAGTCGAGCGGAGGGCGGGCGGGATTAAACAGTCCCGGGTTCCCGTTGTGTATCTCGCCGGCCGACACGGATCCAATCCCACACACCGCCACCCACACAAGTCCCTCCTCGGCCGCCCTAACACCCTTCCCCCTCGTTCCCAAACCACTCCAGCGCACGCCCCTCACCCTTGTCTTTCCCAATCGAGATTCCTGGAGAGTCGCCCCTAATTGCGTTCTTAAAGGGACGAGGGCGGGTGGGGACATAGAGAGATCGGAGATATCTGGAACGGAGGGCGGAGAGGACGGGAGGGAGGGCTGGAGGAGAGAGGGAGGGGAGGAGGGGGAGGTGATGCAGGGAGAGAGGGAAGTGACGGCGGAAATCGGAGGAGCGGCACTCCCATGCACACATGGCCACTTGGCTTTTAGTGCGACGTGCCTTCAATCACAGGAAAACTTAATTTTGTGATATTTATCAGGAGTGTTTTAAATCGCATTTCACGTGTCTGAACAATTCGAATCTGGCTTTAAACTGCGACGAATTTCGGCGCCAAAACTCCTTAATCTTCGAACGAATGCAAACGAAGGTCTGGTAAAACGCATTGCACATTGCCCCAGCACAGCACAGAAGTTCTCAAGACAAAATCCGATAGTATTTGTACTTTGTGGATAATGGCATTGAATTATGCAGGTTTAGTAAATATTATTTCACATAGGTTACAAAAAAGAGTACCAATTACAATCAAACGTAGCTGCATATCATTACCCTCAGCACTTGGGGTTGAGGGGTAGTTACTTGGGATTGCTACAAGAAGTTTACTGTATTGAGTATTCACTATAAGCATCTCCTGTTATTAAAAAATACATTGGCACAAATTATCGCAACAGGTTATAGATATATCCGGACTATTTCGATATGTATTACAACGGACATGAAAAAGAAGTCGTGAAAACCGCCTTACTTTCACATCAGGGTGCTGTACAGGCTAGAGGTGTAGCTTGTGTTAATAGGAACTTAAATGAACCAAAGATGGAAGTACTCACCGTTTGAACTATTTACGCTAAGAACTACGGATCGTCTCGCGAAGTCTAATTACATCAAAAGAGTTTGGTCACGAAGCCACGAGGAACTAACAAAATGAGAAGAGTACGAGAAAAAAGGTTTGAACGATAAAGTTTATTCACGAGCTTCGACTCCAATCGGAGTGAGTAGCCGCTGGCTTGGAGCCATTCCGATGTGCCATCTCTCTCTCTCGCCCCGGCTTCCTCGGCCGAAGGCGCCTCACGGCAGTGCGTCCGCCGATGACTAGCGGAGAATAAAGATCCAAAGGTGCTGAATAATTTACGCAATTTTATCCAACACATAAAAGAGGATACGAAAAACTGCTGCATAACTTTCTTGGTCTAATGCTTCCTTGGTAAAATGTATATGAAGTTAGCACTAGTGCACAAAGACCATAACACAGAAACACACAAAAAAGTAAAGAAACACTAGTTTTCGAATTTTCGGTGGTCCAAGAAAGAGCTCTAATACACACACACACACGCACACACACACACACACACACACACACACACATATATATATATATATATATATATATATATATATATATATATATATATATATATATATATATATATATATATACACTTTTTTGGAAAACCCACAAACGTGTAATGTAAATTCACTGATAGTCATAACAAACACAGAAACCAAAACACACAAAATAGATAAATTATTCTATTATTCAGACTATCTAATTATTCTATTATTCAGAATCTAATTATTCAGACTCAATATTAGAATCAATAATCATAGAGCCTCATGCAACAATTCCTCCCTTATTGGTATGCTCCCAATCCCCAAACATGCCTCCGAACACAACGCTGCCTTTGACCAATGTTTTAAAGTATCCGTCTTAGCATCCCTCCCACACTCAGACCCTCCACTGAAACTCAAAACATTAGAGCTAGCTTTCATCTGGTTCTTGGATTCCTGGAATCGCCCAGGTATTAATTTTAGACATTAATTGCCCCCTTTATGCATATAATTTCATCCCCCTCCGCCCCCAACAACTTCCATATCATCCCCACCTTTTTTAAAATTCCCGCGCCATACACTACCCTTCCAAACTCCTCACCTCGAATGCCTTCCCCCCTTTTTTCCCCCCTTTTCCTTTCTTTTCCCCTCTTTTCCCCCATTTCCCCTTCTCCTTCCTACCACTGCTTTCGGGCCCTCCTCTACCTCAGTTCTGTTCCTAATTCCTCTTGAGAGTCACTCCAGTAATCGCCGCTATCCTTCCATCTCACCTCGCAGAGACCTAAAACATCTATATTACCTCTTTCCATCTCTCGCTTAATATTTTCTAATTTGCCTCTCCTCAACATTGTCCTGACGTTCCAGGTTCCTATTCTAACTACTTTCATCTTCTTCTGAGTCTTCTGTCCTGCTGCAGTTACTTCTCCCCCGCAAGGATTTCGTGGGATGACGACCGCGGAAGCCTTGCCTCCCCCGCTGCCGGGCACGACACACGGCCCCTCGGGCCGAGTCCCGCAGTTGCCATGACTCAATTTCTGTTTTGCATCCATCATATTTTCTTGGGAATAATAATTGAGGTGGTTTCCCGTTGCCTTCCTCAATAGTGTTTTTAACGTGACACCATCACTTAATGGCCGCTTCACTGGGGTCAGACGCCTTTGCAGCCGCCTCACTGAGGAACAGACGCTGCGTGGACTACCTTTCGTCTGGCTCCTAACCTTCGGCCTAACTGGCATGGGTGACCCTACCAGGAGCAATTATATTTACTCCCGCCAGCACAGCTCTAGAGGTCATCGGAACACAGAAGCTCTTCCACCACGACAAGGTTGTAGTCCATGGGAGGGATATATATATATATATTATTATTATTTATTATTAGGTAATCTACCGGTTAAGGTAGGTTTTTGGATGGACACAACTATCAAATAAATATTTTGTAACTCCAAACAAAACCCAATCCAGCAACCTAAACTACATCACATATATATATATATATATATATATATATATATATATATATATATGTATATATATATATATATATATATATATATATATATATATCGAAATAGGTATAAGGAAAGGGGATAGGAAAATACATAGAAGGCGAACACAGGACATGTGGGGAAGGCGGTTTTTGAGCAGATCACGAAAGTAAAAATATTTCCTTATCCGGGATAAGGAAATATTTTTACTTTCGTGATCTGCTCAAAAACCGCCTTCCCCACATGCCCTGTGTTCGCCTTTTATGCGTTTTCCTATCCCCTTTCCTTATACCTATTTCTGTTTGAATGAATATTTGTGTGCTGTATGCGGGATTTTCAAGTTTATATATATATATATATATATATATATATATATATATATATAACTTTTGGACGGCACAATAGAACACAGATTAAAACAGATAACACGAACAAGGACACTCACACTGTAGATGAATTAAGCTTTCGGCCTACTCCGAGGCCTTCTTCAGGTCAGACTGAGAGGTTTTGAGGGAAGACTGCCAGGGGAGGGGAGGGGGGGCGGAAGGTTTAGGGACTGTTGGGAAGGAAACTAAAGATGGCGGTTAAGGGTGGGAATTTTAAAGGATCGGAAATATAGGATGTATGCGGATTCGCGAGTTCTCACCTCTATGCTGGTGGCTGAATCGGGTAGGGATTCTAGAACTGTTAGGGAAAAGCATTCGTCAAATGATAGGTTGTGTGAACTTGCGTGTTAAGGGATAGGAAGAGAAGAGAGTGAAGCAGAATTATATGAGTAGCGGTGATATATATACATATATATATATATACATATATATATTTATACATATATATATACATATATATATATATATATATATATATATATATATATATATATATATATATATATATATATATATATATATATATATATATATATATATATATATATATATCTTATCTTCCGAAGAAGACGGAGCTCGAGTCCGTGGAAATTATCAAGATATTATTGTGAGTGTCCTTTTTATGTGTTCTCGTGCTGTGTGTTACTGTCTAAGTTTTTTATTCAACAATTCCGTGTTACTTCGAAGAAATCATCTATTTTGTTGCTATATATATATATATATATACATATATATATATTTATATATATATATATTTTTTAATGGTCCTTTTGACTTAACAAGTACCATAAGATTGATCTGTATACACACTGGCCACTCTATGGCCACACTGTCATCTGCAAACCAAATAAAAAAACTGAACTGCACGGAATCTTGAGTTTATGATATTAGTTTAGATATGAGTTTAGATATTTTATGCCCAAACAACGATATAAAACAGAAGTAGTCATATCAGGAATGATTAGCATTATAATAACGAAAATTTTCAATCATTACCGGATTCAGAAAACAGCAAAACCAACCTTCCAGTTATCTGCGAAGTGGCAATTTTTAAACGGAAGCGTTGATATTTTATCGGAGAAGGAAAGGTAGTAGAGCGAACGGAGTCGAAGGTGACATTCGACGGATGTGGGTGAAGAGGAGTGGGAAGGGCCGGCGAAGGAGGAAAGGGTGGCGGGTGGAGGAGGGTCCGGAGGGAGGGCAGGGGGCGGGCTGCGAGGTGGTCAGCACATAGTGATTTGGGTCCGAGGACAATGGCTGCCTCGGGAACATTGATCTATCCCTCGCCCAACGACCGAAATAACTTTCTTCTCCCCGGCCGGATAATGATTCTCGGTATGGAGTGATACACGTCCTGATTGGCGCGGACAAAAAGCCCTTTCTAATACTCTCCGATCCAGTGGACCGATTTACGGAGTGAGGTATTTTTGGGGGAAAGTCGTGAAACCAAAAAAGCGGCTGTGGTTCTGCCGGTGAAGGCCCTGTCCGCTTGGGAGTGTTTTGCATGTCGTGATCCGAGGGAGATCGACTGCGTCCTCGCGACTTTCCTTGGGAGTCCTCCCGAGGTTGGCGAACCAAGCACGGAATGCCAAACGGCGACCATCCCCCTCGCCGAAGGAGAAAAATAACAATTATCTGGTGCATGTGCATCACCGATCGGGTGCGATTTCTCCCGAGGATTTCAGACGTGAGATGAAAAGGGCTGGTAAAACCTAGGTCATCGCCTGATCATTGAGTGATATGACTGTGGCGAATGTGAGTTTTTGAAATATTTTACGAAAATGATGAAACATCAACAAAGGAATTAATGATTTTCGAATAAAATTTGTTTAATTTAAATCAAGGGAATAAAATCCCGAAATTTCATAATGAAATGAAGTTGAGAATACAAGATTTGAATTAAAAGTATCGGTATTTGTGTTTTCCTGACGTGTAGGTGCAGTGCCGAATTCAGACTTTCGGTTTAAGTGTGCGCATGACTGTTAATCGCATCGGCATCCATAAGGTGACAGTGCACACCATTTTCACTGAAATTTTGGCAATGAAAAAGATGCGCGCCAAACGACTTCACGGACGACCAAGATCAGAGACGAGTGTCTCTGCTGGCAAAAACCTTCTGAAACGGCATCGCCACGATTCCCCAACCCCCTTACAGTCTCGACTTGACATCAGAAGACTACGTATTTCCTATTCCCAAAAGTGAAACCCTCCCCCAAAGGACACCACCATGGGACTCTTAATGCTATCAAAGAAGCTTGTATGTGTACCATTAAGGACCTCCTAGAATCAGCTTACCAGGGAGCCTTCGAGTCGTAGAAATTTTTCTGGCAAAAGTATGTCGGGATGTACTTTGAAGAATTTTGAGGCATTTTAGCGATATGTGAATTTGCCTAAATATTCCAGACACTTTTTATACAAAGCATGTCATATTCAACCACACACACTAACGACATATTTCAATATTTAATTTCACAACAACAAAGCCACAGCCAGCCATAATGATATCATGAGAGAATCAATCATTTGGCGTATAATCTTAGCCTATGATAAAAAGAATGGTCTGAGGCGTCACTTAGTGGAAGCGATTCATAACGGAAAAAGAAAATACATAGTTCTTGCACACACATTTGATGTGTGTGCAAGAACTAAGTATTTTCTTTTTCCGTGAGCCTATGATTTTTTTGGTGATTATTTTCATTGGAATCCAAGATTTAATCCAAATACAATCGTTGCTAATACAAGTCAATGTTCAACAATTCCCATTGAAAATTAGATATATGACTATAGAACAGAAAATAATGAACTCGAAAGAATCCGATAGCTATAGACGGAAGCCACAGAATAAATTCGAACTCCTGATACACTCCTCCGCGACAACGGTATTTTATTCTGTCCACAGCCACATTTATGCTCATTACCAAATATATTATAGCATGAATTATTAACATATACGTCCCCAACATAACGTATCCACATAATTTGTTCTACAGTTGGTTGCTTATTGGATTTTTACAGTTCAATATATCCGCAATAAATTTAGCATGACTACTTTTCGACATGACATAAATAGTCCCGGGGTCCTTCTGAGACCGTCCTCTCGACCTCACCGGAAATCGAGTACATTTATCATAAATTTTTAGGTGCTATTATTTTATCACTTAGATGCATGATTAAGTATGTGTAGTAAACATATCTCTTGTAATATGAGTAAAAGTTAATTAATTTTAGATTTGTTAAAAATTAAAATTTAGCCTGCACTAAGTGACAACTGATATTCAATTGTAAACCTTCACAGTCAAAAATGTAGATCTGGTGGATTCAATCTAAGGAAATTGAATTTTGCACGTCTACCTTCTTTTACCTCTATCTCATCAAACATAAAATGACTGAGAAATTTAAGATTGTAAATTAAAAACGCCTACAAATAGAAATAGAAATGGACATTTAATGTAGTGTCTTATTGCACGCGTAGATTATCATTAGGTAATCTACCGGTAAAGGTAGGTTTTGGACGCACAAAACTACGAAATAAATGTTTTGTAACTCCAAACGAAACACAACACAAATATCTACTCTACAACAAGGCACTTCTAATTTCTGCGTACCTTCTTCCTCCCTTCATCACGTCCGACATCCATACCCTCTTCCTGCCCCTTCCTCGCTTTTCCAACATTATCCCCTCTATGACAGTCTTCCCACTGCCGATCAACACGCCCTTCATCCATTTTTTCCTGCCTCCACAGGATTTCTCCCATCAATCCCTTCTCTTCCCCCACCAAACCAAGAACTTCATCATTTGCTTTCCATTTCACCTTGTCAATTCTTCTCCGTACCCACATTTCAAACGCTTTATCAAAATCTACGAAACAGGCAAATGCGTCCTGATTGTATTCTATATTCCTCTCGATTAGTGATCTCATTACTGCAATGGCGTCACGCGTACCTCTCCCCTTCCTAAACCCAAACTGATCATCCCCTAAATAATCATTTGCCTTACTCTCCATCCTTATGTTGATGATACTGCCGCTGCACGGGAAATAAAACTTCTTGTTCGGTAGTCCTCACATGATGTAGCCTTTATAATTTTCGGGATAGGAACTAACCCTGATCCCACAAAGTCTTCCGGCCAGATTCCTTCCTCATTGATGTTACGAATCAGTCCATATAGACTCTTCCCACCACAGCCCAGGGGTGGAGCGCTGGACAACTGAACGGAAAGCCTGGGTTTAAATCCCGGGCAAGCCTCTCTGGGCACCAGCATCTATACCCTCTGGTACCAGGTCTTCCTGGGAAACCAAAACCTGCACAGGCCAAGGAACTGCCCCCCCTACCCTGATGTGTGAATTTCACACGCTGTCGGTCTTAGTACTGGGTGAACTCTGCTATCACCTACTAAACCGACCTTGGGGTTTATTACTGTTCATGGTAATTTTCGTTGCTTTACATTGCTTCACAAGTCTGATAATGCTAAACAGCAACAAGATCTAATCACCTAAATTAAATGTGCATATATGAAACACAAAGCTACTCCGTCATTTCATAGTGAGGATTCCCACATATACATCCCAGAAGCAATTAAATTAAATTAATTGCGGTTTAAAAATGGGTTGAGTGTAGGTTGATTCCATTTAATCAATAGAAAATAATCAAGGTTGAATGTTATTTTATTCCGCTAAGTTGGACAGATGAATCGAATTGGGCATTATTTTAACTCCCAGGAACGAAAGCTAAATTAGACACTGTTGATTCTTAGGATTGCATGCATGGACCCGGCATGCAGAAGTAAATTAATTATCCCTACACCTAAACACATTTCTTTATGAAAGTAAACGTCCACCATCATCTGGAAGGGAACTAAAGATCTCTTTTATTTATCCGGTTGGGAATACGATTTGTGAAACTGTAGACGCGCTACTATTCTTCATGTGTGAAGGTAATGTATACAGGAGTGATAGCTTTCTAGAACCAATTTGTTTTGTGAAAGAACGATTATCCTAAAGAGCCTGTTCCATCAAGTCACTTGGTCGTGATCATTCCCCTACTTCGAATGACAGTCTGGATTAGCCGTTTATTTTACAAGGTTTTTTAAATTATGGCAGGCAGTACACTTGCCGTGTGTGACAGGCTCTAGCACCTGAATGGCGTATGTGGCGCCAAGCTGAGGCGGGAAAAACTTTTCAAAATCCGATATATTTCAAAGGAAATTGAACTCATGCAAGACACTCAATGGCCTCAAGTGCAAAAAAAAAACATCTTCTTACCAAACCGCACTGCGTTCGGAGAAATTTATAGGCGGTTGCTGATTTAAGCGAAAGACATCACAATTGTAATTTTTTGAAATCGTGGGATCGATCCGACGAGATGTTTACTTCTTGGGCGCAAGGGCTTCCCCGCGAAAGGAAATATATTTCCTCTCGCAGGGAGCACTGCGCACATGAGTTATTGCCGCTCGCCCAATCCACTCACTTCCCTCGTCCGAAGGTGCTTCCTGCCGCTCCGCCCCGCTTCCAGCGAGCACCGCGATTACTTTGCCTAGCGGACTCGAACGCCTTCTCCTCATATCCGCTGATATTTGATTTCCCCATCGCAAGAGAGTCTGGACAGACCGCGAGATCGGATAGGTAAACACGCCTAGGGTTACACCCTCCTCCCCCCTCCTCTCTCTCTCCTCCCGTGTATTTTTCACAGACGTTTCAGCTCAGAGGAAATCGACCGTTATAAGGAGACGCATTATCCTAAGAAAAGCTCTCGGAGGCGTGAGAGGGACAGGGGGAGGAAAAAAACTAAAAATCGTTTGGCACAATTGGCGTCGGGAGATCTCCCAGGTGTCGGAGAATGAAAATCCACAAGACCGCAAAGCAGGAGGAAAGCGCTCGCTTGATTGCTTTTAACAGTGCGCTTGATTTGAACGCAAAAAACCCACGGACGAGAAAGGAAGTTAATTAAATGCCGAAAAATCCTTACGGTTATTATATTGCCTCGGTAAATGGCAGCAAAAACAAAATACATTTCGGGCAATGGAATGCTTTCTAAACCGTTGAAAGAGCCATTTCATAATACTCATGGAAGAGAAATTGTTATGCGTATTTTCCTTCCAATTGATGGGAACCTATTTGTTGATTGTCAGAAAACTGTTACATACATTTTAAAAATTGGTTGAACTTGATACCCATTGACAGAATATATTATTATAGCCAAAAATATATTAATGTGCTGCTTACAAATAATATGGTGCAAAAAATCGTGATTCATCTTCAATTATTCGATAAATACAATGCATTCATCTACTTCAGGAGTAATATTGGAATAAAAAGAGTTTTTTCATGAAAATCAACACAAAATATTCTTCTGGCTCATCGCTCTGCAGCCTTTTTTCTGGTGAAAAAATGTTAGTATATTATTGGAAAGTTATTGCAACGAGAATAGATATAAACGAAACAAAGGCTATGCGATTTTCGAGAAAGAGGTTAAATATATTAAACATGAAAATGACAGTTCAGAAACTAGAGCATCTGGAACAGATTGCGTATCTCGGAAGTTTTTCGAACGTAGATGGTCCAAAGTAATAGGAGGGGGCGGAGAAGAATGGAGAAAGTGGACCGAAAGAAAAACAAATGAGGAAGTACTGGAGATGGTGGTTGAGGAGAGGGGTTTGTTGGGAGAAATCCTATGGAGGCAAGATAAATGGATGAAGGGCATGTTGATCGGAAGTGGGATGCTGAAGAGTGTAATAGAAGGGAGAATGCTAGGTGAACGAGGTAAGGGCAGAAATATAATAGGGATGTTGGACGGAATGAAGAAAGGAAGTGCAGAGAGATGAAGAAGGGCTTGTTTCAGGGTCAGATACTAGGTTTTATAATGTGGGATACGCAAGTGAATTATCGTTGCATCGTTGTGTAGCCTGTGTCCATTCCAAGCCTACCTTAAACGACACATTACAAGTATTTAGCGTGCGTGAGAATTTCCATAAATCGTCCGGTTGAACTTACTGCAGGGAAGCAAAGCACAGGAATACCAAGGTCGATTGTCTGCAGTGGCTGGTTAAATTTTGAGAGAATGAATGAGGGACCATTATAGATCAGGGAATGTAGGTGCCGGGGGGGAGGGGACTGTGCGTGAAAGAGTGGCAATAGTTCGGCCTTTTCTAAAGAATGACAGAGTATCGAATCTAAGGAACCAATATACGAGTAACACATGAGAGAGAAATGATTCGAGGTGAACATTTCATCACACTCGTGCGCCGCTAAAACTACTTCCACGTTGAGAAAAGTTTGAAGACTCAACCACCGAAGTGTTAATAAAGAAGCATATTAATAAGGTATAGTTCATGAAGTATACAAAGATTTTATGTAAGATTAGTAAAAGAGAGAAACATTGCTGCATTGGATTGAAATGCGATACGAATACCTATCCTGTTTCCCTTCGCTCATTATGAGACACTATAATATTAGAATTTTTATCAAACCCTAATTCTAACTAAATCCATTCTGAGGCTAATTTTTCTCTCGTACAAGTTTAAGCTACCAAAGAGTAGTGGATTCACATGTATTCACAAGAGTACATTTTGCTTGTTTAATGATCATCTATGAAATTCAGGATTACATTATTTTCCCCAGGTATGATACTTTTATTTGGGTGAAATTTACTTGAGCTTTACTCATATACGCAATTGTTATGACATTTGTGCGATGACGCAACAAATCTTGCGCAAGTTTCTTATTTTAGAAGAAATGTCTTTGCTGAATTTTATTCTTACGTAAATTTAACTTTGATTTTACTTTTCAGCCTATTCATATTTTTACCAGAGGTTGTGAAGGAAATTTTATTTTATTTGGTACCATTGGTAATAGGTGACTACTTCTGTATAATTAGCCGCAGCTTTCCGGAAGATCGCGGATTCGACCTCTTTTGGAATGAAGATGTTATAAGAACATTTCCGAAAGAAAAAATCGATTATTGAATTTCGTCATGGAATCACCTAAAAGTGGAGTGCGATTGCGTTATCCTTTAATCCTAAGATAAAACATTTACTTGCATTTCACTCATGGCATCCTCAATGAACTAGTTGGATGGGATTTCCTCGAATATTGAGGCAAAACCCAAGTTGGGTCATTTCGAATAGAATCGTTTTAATATGTGAGAGATGAAAAACTTTCATTAACCTATGCTGCGCGAAAATGGAAACCCTGGGCGATATTAAAAGGGCCCCTCCATAAATTTAGTGCATTAAATTGAATGTAAATAGGATAAACAATGAGACACAATGAATAAGAGAAGTAAGTGGGGATATGAGAAAACACGTTAGGACAATTTGATGGGATACTCATGCAAAAGTATGTCCCTCCGTTTCTGCTTCGTTCCTCCGTTTCTGCCGTTCATGCAAGCATGAACCGAGCATTTAATGAGCTCTAGTTGCCTCTTAATGCTCTTTGACCTCTCAATCTGCCAGAAGATGCCCAATTGTTAAATTCATTCCATCATAACGTAGCAACACATATATTTTGTTAGCTTCTATAAATGCAACTTCTGTTTATTAAAAAAACACTGTTAGAGTTGGAGTCTTTTAATATGAAATTCTCAGGATTTCCCAGCATCAACCAATAATAAATTACAATTTCTAAGCTTCTATTCTGAAGGGACGAATTTAACCAGATAAAAAATCAGCACTTGGAAATAATGCATTTAAAATAAATTTATAATTTCATTACTCTTATTAAAGTTTTTGCTAATTAAGTTTAGTTGTAATTCCCAAACGAAACACTTATTTTCCTCGAAGTTTTGTTATCATTGTCAATGAAGTTCTGAGAAAATGAATGTATTTCAGGTATTAAAAAGTATAACTTCGAAGTAAAAAATTGAAACACTGTAGACTTCCACATATAGAATTTATTAAACGACCCGGGTTTCATCGCTGAGCGACATCATCACCTGATGATGTCGCTCAGCGATGAAACCCGGGTCGTTTAATAAATTCTATATGTGGAAGTCTACAGTGTTTCAATTTTTTACCATGAAGCAATTCCACAAAGTTACGCCTGAAACCATTACTTTTATAACTTCGAAATTTACAAATTAATAAGACTCATTATCACTTAGAATTATATTTTATATGAATTAGAAAATGATATTCATCATAAAAAATATTTTTTTAACATCCCTTTCGTGTATTTTTCTTTCGTTTTAATGTAAATCTAGCAACAAATGTCCGTCAAAATAATCCTATTTTGATGCGATATCTTATTATGTATGCTCCACTACAAATCCCTGGGTGGTGGTGCAAGGAAACCTTTCCACTATTAATACTCTTCCTTATTTCCCTCAGATCCACATGCATAGATTCCATTTTTTTTAAACCAGCCAAGAGTTTTTGGAGCAGAGAAAGCAATGTGGATTAAGATATAATTAGCAATGGAAATGAGAATTTACCGCTGTGGAAAGTGTATAATTAGCGCTTAACATTTGCTGGACTTAATCCACTGACCCTTGAAAAATTTTAACGGCTCCGAACGGAAAATGACTCTAGTGCAAATTCGTTTTCCGCTTCACAACTTGGCTCACCTGCCGGTCACGAAGACGGCCATGGGAGCCATCAACTACCGCATCGCTTGCTTGACTTACACACGCCGCTGCCTAATTTAACCAAACGACCAACTTCATAGTTCCGCCGTAAATTTAACGCTACGCAATCAAAATAAGAGTACAAGGAGAAACGGAAAGCGTAAATAGAGTGGCGGACGCCACCACCAAGTACAGGAAGCATTAGGAGAGGACATCTTCAATTGAGAGCAAAATAAATAAAAACGGCAAGAGAAAAAAATTAGGCCGTTGTTCCGTCTTAAAAACCTTATTTTAATCTTAATTCCTCGCGAAACGAAAATAAGGATAGATGTGCGAGACAGAAAAGTTTGAAAAGGCAAGCAAAAAAGTCGGGGACGAGCACACGTTTGACAGTAAACCACAGATCATCAGGAATGGAGTTTGGATGCAGGAAAGTGATATCAATGCCTATGAAGTCATGGGAATGTCGTGATTCATTCGGCAGTTCGCTTGCGCTGACTAATTGGTCCTCCAACGACTGCACTCCTGGGAGTTGCGCTGCAGGGGTTTCGAGGGGCCAACCCAGCCAGAAAGAATCTGATGCACAGGCTACGTCAGATAGCGCAAGTGGAAAAAACAGCAGCTATGAAGTGTGAAGGACAGGTATATGGTCCGATTGATGGCATTTTCTGTCATAAGAGTACCCGGCGTGGAAGAAAGATCCTCAATCGCGGAGATAGATATGATTACAAAGAGTAACTGCATCACGTACTCGCATGCTCAAAATAAGGAAATGGTCTAATTGTGACAGAATATAATTGTTAGAATTTCCCTGAGTTCATGATGCATACTTTTTTCTGTGAATTTCAAAAATATTTTTTATTGTTATTTCTGTGACATTGTCGTGAATTTAAAATACCTAACATTTTAACAAAGATAAACTACTCGTGATTATCTGTGGCGAACATATTTAACTATTTTTTTACAAACTTACGTTTTTTCACCTCTCTATTTTTTGCGAGTAAAAATTAAATTATTTTTTATAAAAAGAGAAAACTTTTATCTGTGTGGGCATAAAACCATTTGAAATTTTTTAAACATTATAGTGCAGGAGAAATAAAAAGAATAAAGCACAATACAGCTACAAGAATTTTGGCGTAATGGAAGACGATGCGTTAAGGAAAGAAAGCGAGATAAGGAAGGTAGGGAGGGGAGTTTGAAGAGGAAAAAAGAAGTCTAGAATACGTAATGTGCGCCTAGGGGAGAATGGAAAGCAGGCAGTGAGGCGTGAATAAAAATTAAGAACGCGTGACGGGACGACATACAACTTAAGGGGAGTTTTCTTTCCGCTCAAGTGTTCTTCGCCTCTCTTTGTCTTCGTTTTGCTAATATTTTCGTGCTAGATTGCGGCTCACAAAACATGTACGAGGAAATACACATTTATGAAGACTATGCTAAGAAGTCGTGATTACATATGTGCATTGGAATCGAAATCAAGCCATTCTCACTTTTCGAGTTTTTTTTATTTTCAAAAATCAACTGATGTACGTAAGTCATGCTTTATTGACTAGCAAAGTTATAACTTACTACTGCATTCTAGAAAGGGAAGTACTTTTTTTTATAGGCGAAGGGAAATAGAAAGTCGGTTAATATTATGATGTCTTGATTCGTCTCGGGATTTCAGAAATAATTTTCACCTTATAAAAACTTGATTTAATGGGCAAAGAGATTCAGTAATCAATGAAATGGGTTAATTGTTCTAATTAAATTAAATTTAAGGAAAAGAGTACATTAGCCACGAGAGTTTCATAGACGCAGAAAACCTTTCAAACATTGAAGGGTAAATGAACACTTTTTTCTTACGCATTATAAAAGTGTACCTCTGTATGTTCTAGCCTATATTTTGTAGCATACCTTCATGTAATAGGAACTTGTTAGATTTTAAGGAGCTGTAAAATTTAGTAATATATCTCTCCTAAAACGTCAATTAAATTAGTTTCAAGAAAAACATCATTAAATTAGTTTACATGAGTTTTTGTTGGTTTAAAGAGCTGCATTTTAATGAAAATTCGTGAATTACTATATATCAAAAGAAATTTTCAACAAAAGTAAAATTGCTAATTCGAGGGATTTAAAACAATCTACACGGTTTCTTGGTCAGATTATGCTAATTTTGGAACAACATTAATGCATAACGTATGTAAAGAAAAATATTCCTAACCCGCCTTTATTTTGAAGACACAAACGCGAACGCAATCAACGTGATCACCAAAAATGTTTGCAGTGAATAGCAATTACAGGAGCCGTTTTCTATCATAAAGATTAATTTTTGGCTTCGGTCTTCACCTTTCATCGTAACTCTACACTTATCTAAAGTGTGATGTGAACAGGGTTTTAATAGTAACTTTGGTTTCTCATTGGGCTTGGAACTCAAAGGAGGTTTGGAGGATAAATAATATTAGGCTGATAATTCAGTAAAGAACAATAGTAGGATGGTAGTAGTAACAATAGTGCCTGGGGGTTGGTATTTTTCCAATCGGAAGATTGTTCCTGTTTAATGTTCATATTGTTGAACATGTTGACGTTACGTTACGGAAATAAGAAATGATTTTGATGATACGAGATTTTCAATACAAAATGAACATGTATTCTTATGTCAATAAATTTGTCGTCAAAAATAGCATTATATATTTAATGAATTTCTCCTGATATCAGACTGTATTCGGACTTCTTATAAATAGCCTTTATTACAATAAAAATAGGGCACATTAAAGCATTCGCTTTTCTCTAGCGTACTACACAATAAAAATAAAATCAAACTCACATTTTTAAGCAACCCTACTGTTTTAATTCAAAAAGCAAAATTTGAAGCTTTATTCGAACGAACTCAATACTGGGTGACGTAGTTTATATGTAAACCTACACGTTTTTATTATGTCGGGCTGTGTGTTCAAATATATGTTATAGAACCAACACCAATGCCTGGTGGTCTCTCTCGGCACTTTTTCAGATTCTTATAAAAGTTAAACTCTTAATAATTCAAAATCCTTCGTTCAGAAATTTCACTCGGTCCAGAAGTGACATCGTTAGTGTGTAAAAATGTGCAGTTTCATCTGGGAATAAATCTAGTCGACGAGAGGAAAGGTTTCACGGATGATTGCTTATCCTAAATACCTTACTGAAAAATTACAAGACTTGTAATTTATTAAAAATGTGTATGGAAACGTCCATAACATTTCATAGCTACGTTGAGCCAAGGGAAAAGAGTTCAGAAAAGGACTCTAGAATTATGACATTTAAGCTTAGGGTGTTAAATGTTGGCTGCCATCGTAAAAGATTTATTCTCACTGCGAATTAAAGGAGATATATTTTCGAACAATTAAAGGATAAAGATATGTTTCGCATCCGAGACAATAGAACTCGGCGACAACTTGAGTCCGTTTTCTTGGTCTGAGGCAGAAGTGAAAGTCTGGTCATTCCAGTCAGACTTATTAATTAATTAACGCTCGAGCGCCTGAGGTGTGACTCAATTGCTCCTTGGATGCGTATCAGAGCGCTCAATTTTTGCCACGTGGCCAATTACAAGGTTTATTGTCATTTCACCTGGTAATCTGGAAGTTCTTCTTGGGAAAGGAAATCAAATCGTATCCAATGCCGCAGAGTAATATTCACAAAAATAAAAATAGTTGTCAGATAGCCCAACATAAATTTCAAGTGCGCGCAAAAATTCTCAATTGTGTCGAAATTGTCAACTCCCTAACTTTCCACGCGGAAGAGAAGTGGCGGAAAACCTCAACAACAATTGTCAAGACCAGTAACCATTAATCTGGAAACGGACTCTACGGCCGGAGTTCCATTTTCATATGCTTATACTGGGGTCTTTTTTTCCAGTCTAAAGTTCACTTTAAGTTTTAAGGTTCCATACTCTGCGGTCTCTCGAAGAAATCGATTAACGGCAATGGTAACGCCTCAAGAGGAAGGTGTCCCAGGGTAAGACGGCGCATCAATGTCGCAAGAATTTGGCACCAAGGAAAATTTCACCATTCCTCGCCATAGTACACTTGAAATGTCCCTTCAAAGACGTGAACCAACGGAACGGGTGCATAGTTCACTATACACTACGAAATCACGGAGAGAACAATGCCAAGGTGGATGCCATCGTTAAGTACGCTCGCTTCCCGCGTGGGCCCATCCAAAGCATGCGTCTCTGTGTTGTCGCCCGTTGACGTGTTTTTCGCCCCCCCCCCCCGCCCTCACTCGTTTTCCTCTCTAGTGACGAATTGCATCGCGGGCTCACCTCTCTGACCACGGAGATCTCTCACCGTTGCCTGAGTTTACATTTATCAACACAAACGTACTCCTGAAAAATATAATTTACTTTACGTGACAATTGATATAATCTATTCTTTTAAACTCAAACCTGTTCACCACTTATACGTATTTAAATGTGCTTCATATTGTTTTGAAAACGAGGGAATTTAAATTCAAAACCTTTCAGAAAAAATTGGCATTGACTCGATAAAAAAAAACAAATAAAAATTTAGCATGCATCGATAAATGATTCATAATAATCTAATGTTGGCGATGGATGTTAAATAATTTCAAACTATAATTCATGCGCAATTTCATCAAGGATAAATACGTGTAACAAATTTTAGAATAAAATCCTTAGATAATAAACACATTGAGGCTCCCTTCATGAATAAATTTTCCTCCTGGGACCCATTTCTCAAATTTACAAGTCAATTCACGACTTCAGAAAAAATTTAAATTTTCATATGAGCAATTTAAACCAAGAATACTCCGAAGAGTAGCTGTAATGAGTATGGGACGATATAGTTTTCCACCAGGAAGTCCTCCACCACTTAACTTAAAGGGCATACAAATGGATTCGCAACTTTCAAAAATGTGCCACTGGTTTATCTCACGGCACTGTGCAACGCCTCACGTTAGTGTGTCACTAACGACGGTTTAGGGAATGCATTTATCAGCGAAAGGGATTTTTTTTAAAGTTTTAAATAACTTGCAATTATTACATTCCACGCACGATCGTTAGGGATTTCTTGCAATGGGAGCTCATAAAGATGACATTGGGATGCGCGGATACGTGTCTTCCACTTTCGAGTGCCACCCACAGCAGCTGCCGAGCGCCGGGCACCAGCCACTCGGATGGATGTGGCGGATCGCCGGCTAATTGGACTCTTCCACTCCCATCCCATTGCCCATCGCGGCTCACTCTCTTCCTGCCCCCCCCCCCAGAGTGCCAATTCGACATCTCCAACCCCTCGCATCCTTCTGCCCCCTTTTCCCTCGCCCCCATCCTCTGAAAGCGTTCATTCCGAGTGGCGGTTGACCGAGAGAGGAGCAGATGGACATTCGTCATGGAACGCCTAAATCGCCTCCCCTCCCACCCTCCATCACGTCCGAGGCTTTCTCCTTCCGCGAAAGGGTGCGCTCTTGAGAAAAAAAATGACAAACGTCGAGGGCGAGGAATTGATGTGGGAGGGAGGGGGAGTTGATCCTCTCCTCCCCTCCATTTTGAGGCATTCAGACCCCCCCTCCGCCGCACACACGCTGACTGCCCTTGATCGTTTGCTTCGCGAATCTCGGCACTGATGGACAAAGCGTGCGGTCGTGGACTCCCCCGCGTGCTCGTCCTCTCTCGTCTCTCCCCTTCAAGCCTTCATTATACGGCATGGCCCTTTTTTTATCAAGTTGCCCGCAGGCCGCTGGAACTCTCTCGCCGTTCATTCCTTCGGAAATCGCTTCCATCTTATCGTGCGGCGTGGCGCTCTTCCATCAAGTCTCTGGGCGGCACTTCATCGCAGGGCGGAGAGCGACTCGGGAGAGCCTCACTCGCCCTCCACCACCAAATAACTACCTGCGTCCTCGTTCTGCAGACGGATTCCGGAAGACACGGACACTAAATGGGTATTCGGTTAACTCTAGACACAAAGAGGTGATTGTATCTCGGAAATTGGCGATGGCTTCAGTTGTGTCACCAATACAACCGTTTCAGCGAAAAGTTTATTGCAGAGTTTTATGACTTGAACGTACGCACCGAGTTAGGAATAGAAATTAGTTTAGGATGACAGGGACATTCTAATTCTAAAAAAAAGATGCCATAATTATCCAAAACTCAGCACTCTATTTGACAAGCTATATACTGCAATTACCTACGGGTTCTCGGCCGATATTTTCAGCCATAAACTTAAAACGTCTTGGAAACTAAAGTGTGTTACGTTTAACTTGGCTCTTCGTCCATTCCGATCGACAATATGTCAGAAATAACGAGGCCTACTTAATTTAAAGAGGATTTAACAGGTCAGGGCATTACTCAGAAAGCCGAACGTAAATTTGTACTCTGAAACAAAAGATGTTGACTTTCGGATCCTCCCTTGGAATGCTTCAGAATCCAAACGACACCGGTCGAGGGTCTGCTGGGCCAATGCACAACGGAAAGAAAGGAACAAACGCATGATGTCATTAGCGAGAGTATAAAGAGAGAGACGGGTAAGAATAGAATTAAAACTTGAAACGGCCCCGCCACTGCATTAATCACCCCAGTTATCCGCTTCCGCAAGTGACTCTGCAGCCCCACTTTCCACGCCTCCCGCCGACGAACACGCCCCCCTCCCCCGAGATGCATCGCTCGCCACCCATCCCTCCCTCCCCGCCTGCGACACTCCACTTAATGGCTCAGTCGCCTCCTTGCTTCACACGTGCTTTGTACTCTGATCCTCCAAAGACAAAAATGTACTGTAAAAAAACAGCCACGTCATAATCAAAATTCAAGTGAAGGCGTGAGGAGGAGAAGAAGGGGTGGAAGCAGGATTTCTCGAGGATGGAAAACCAACCAGCGACTTTATTATTATTTTCTTTTTCGATACATTTTTTTCCGTTAACCCATCGGACGCGGTCAGTCTCTCGAAATTGCTTCGTCCCAGCCGAGCGGAACGGAAAAAGCCTCTCTCGCCTCTCCGGCGAGGGAAACCCTTTTGTGAGGCGGCCTTCGAGCGAAGTGTGGCGAGGGAAACCGACGTTTTGCGACCGGCTGTAAAGAGGGTTTTCCAAATTTCCCCATAAAATATAATGGGTCCTGTATTCTTGGCTTAAGGGCTCGGACACGAGGACTAGCAACCAGAGGGCAAGAGGAGACGTCCTCACAGGAAACTTGGCCTATATAGCCGTTGTGTCGGCCGCATTTGGCCATCTCTGCAAATGTCCACAGTAACAACTTCGGAGAAGCCAAAAGGAATAGTTTACTAGATGGTAGAAGTAGAAACTGTCCTTTTTGGAACACTGATCACTATCACTGATTTCGATGCATTCTGAGCGGATGTTTATGCTCAGTAGTTTTGTATTGATTTTCGCCTGTACGAAGACTTTCATCAGAAGAAATTTTCAAAAAATTGTCGCATATTGACGCGGACTGACTGTTTCTTGTTCTTTGTATACAATCGGCATGAATAGTCGTTCAGAAAAACTGAAACTAAACTACTGTCAGGATATTGACAGTATTCGTGAGCTCGAATTCGAATCCTGATTCGGTCACTTTATGTAGAATTCAGGGTTGAACTACTATTTTAATGTTTCTAACTGGTTGTGAGTTTGAGAACACTGGATACAATTTAGTAGGCCGATTTACATGATATAATAATCAGTTAATAATTTTAAAATTTTGGGAAAGAAACCCGACGTCATTACCCTAAATCAAAGCTCCCGTGAGCGAAAATCAATCAGCACAATCTACACAATCAATAATAGCCTTATAAATTACCCTATTATTGGACAACATGAATTGTTAAAGCATCCCTTCCAACGTAGGCGAAGAAATTCCTAAAGGTAAGGAAGGGAAAGTGAAAGTTGACCGAGGAGAAATATGAACTCTTAATTATCGTATTATTAGAAAAGTCTGAAGTCTAACACGATTTCCGAAAGGCAGAAACTGCCATAAACTTGGGAAAAAACAGCTGAAAATCCGCCAGATGTTAGTAGCAGTTAAGTTTTTCAGGTATTTGAAAATCCGTAAGAGACGAGACATCGCCTGAGGCGACATTTTCATTTTCGTAAGAACGATCTTTCTACTAACCACTAAATTCTAGCAGCCACGAGTTCTAAAAAGCTCGGTGAATGATCGAGAAGAATAACAAAAAGTGATGCACGTTACGTATGTCTGCATTTCCAGTGAAATGGCACTTCATATAACCAAAAGATATATTTACTAATGTCAAATCAATATTGGTATCTACAAATTGTAATTATATTTAGGGCGATTCCTATACTCCATCAATTGACTGGAGCAATTGTTATGGACATGCAATAGATAAGAAAGGCGAGAACAGCAAACGACCTCAAAATGCTCATCAATCTGCAATGCAGTGAAAAGCTAAAACAAAAACTAAAAGTTAATTAGAAGAAGAATAATAGTGACGGAATAATCAGTCACAAAAGCAGTTCTTAGAAAACTATATTTTTTAATGTGCATTGACATAAAATCACAACGTAGGTGAAATAGGTGGGTAGAAAATGAGATTAAAATATTCAGAAAATACTTAAGGTAAAATCTACAGTGTGTATTCACACTCGTATAGGGTGAATATTAACTAAAGGAAATAATAACAAAATCGACATACCTGACGTTACTTAATATCGACTCGACGAATAAGAATGGACAATAGAGCAAGTCGTCATGATCAATGGCTGCTCAATGTTTCATCTGTCACAAACTACAAGATGTCTAAAATAAAATTTCTGAATGGTTCATTATCATCATAGATAATACAGATATCCCATGTACCTCGGAGCGTAACCAATATTTTCAGTAAGTTGCCTTTTTAAGTCTTTGTGGGTATAAATAAATTCTTTTACATATCAGTGTCCAAAAATGAGAAATATTTGAGCCCTTTGGCGCTAGTATTCAATTGTTTTTTGGACAGAACTTGTCCAAAGCATTGTAGGATCTACTACTGATACACTACTCAGTCATACAGTTTGGCAGAATACGGATGTATCCTCGGCCCAATGAGTAACTATGTTTATCAGCAAAATACCATTATCTCAACTTCAATTAAAATAAACTATTTTCTTTGCTGACCATCGGTAAAGTGACATCCGAACTTAGGACCTTCTGACAGCAAGTAGTCCAATTATTTATTCGTGGTTAAACATGATCTTTACTGAAGCTAAAACAGCTCGTTTCTGTATTTCATAACTTCACTCATAACCTCCGATATCAATTCTTCTGAAGTTAAATAATTGTGTCATAGCAACTTGGAGGTAAAAATACTAATGATAAAGCTACATATTTTCCATTCTCTCTTCAAATGTTTTAATGTTTATGAATTTCTCTGCGTTCAATTGATGATTTAAATGGCAATATCATTTTTGCAACCGCTTACTCTGCATATACAGAAACAAAATTACGCGCAGTAAACTATGAACACTGAGATATAAAATTTATTGATTTAGCGTTACTTATGATGTTATTATTGGTGTTTACATGGTACATGGTAACTACAAATTGTTTAGCAATATTTCCTACTCTTTACTTCTCGCATTACTTGTATGATTATTAATCTGTCGATTTGAAATATATTTAATTATCAGTGGCATTAATTTTTTCCCACTTCGGTGAGCGCAACATTTTTTTACAAAGTCGGCAGTGATGCCAGTAGAACGTGGTGATATCGAAATACAGCTACTGTATTGACAAGCTGGTGTCGCAGTGACCGGCTGTAGGATGATAAGAGCTGAGTTTCGATGGCTTCAGGCTGTTGTTGCGTGCCACGCCACGCTATATTGCCAGTGCGTTCACGGATTCAGAGATGCATGTTCCGAGTTGACAGTGGGGGAATTCCGGAGTGCGAGGGGGTTGGAAGTGACTTTGGGGCGCCACCTGATTCAATTTATGCTTCGAAATGACTGAGTCTTCATCAAACTGACAAAACTTTGACGCTCAAAAGTGGGTAGAATGGACCTAACGGGATGGCATGTCGGTCACGTTGTATCACAAACTATAACTTCTGCAAAACATGTTTTCCAGCTCATTACTCAATTAAATCACACTATTTCAGTATTTAATATCAATAGTAGTCATGGTTTATAAGATTCCTCAGAGCTAATGCCATCTCAATCCTTTCTCCTACAAAAACATAATAATATCTAAAGATCTTCGACGAAATAACTTAATTTATAGTTTTCTCAAGAATCGACAATGAGTGCATTCAAAGATTCGTCTTAAATCAATTAATTTTTATTGGCATTTTATATTTTCCAATTATAGGAGCATAAGGAGGTCCTTCCATGGAGGTTTATTACAATGTCGGTATTTTTTACCCGGCAATAGAGGCCAAATTTTTACTTAGGTTTCTTTTTGCTGTCTGATTACAGTATTTAATTGCGTAGTTGAGAAAGTCAAGAAGCTACAAAAATATCCCCCCTTATTTACTCTGCAATATGAGTATTATTCGGAGACAAGAGTTTATAGACATACGAAGTCAATGAAGTTTAGGTGACAGTTGCTTCGCTTCTATTACGCTAGACTTGATTTCCAGGGAAAAATGTACTTAAAACTTTAAAGCATTTCAGAACTTTCAGTGAATACAGATACACTAAAGGAATTTAAAGTTTTGTTGTGTTTATTTTTCTTTGGAGGTAAAGATTGACGAAGAGAAAGTAACCATTTAATGTCAGCGTTTATTGAGTAATTAGTTCAATTAAAAACCGTGGAAAAATGTTTTCCTTGTAAAATGATAGCTTATAATTCCTAAACGATTTTTTCTGGATGTTGATTTACGTTAATTGTACACCAGAAAGTGTAATTCTTGAGATGATAATAAATGAGCTATTCGATAATTCCCAATCGAGAAAAACTATGTTAAACGTATCAGAAGTGCTGAGATGAAATGAATGAAAATGATGAATCCCATTATAAATAAAACTATGTCAAACCAATCAGAAGTGCTGAGATGAAATTGTCATAAGTATAGCGGCGTTCGATGCTCCACGAATTTTACATTCCAAAATATAAGTATAAATGGCATTTTCAACGATATTTTTTGCATGCTTGATCTTAGGCCGTTGTAATATATATTGCGTAAATGTTTTCTGTTTCATTAAAGGACAACACAAAATAAATGTCACTAACAGCATAGGGGATATATCGTTCCCGAAATACCCGAAAACATCTCTCAGATTGGGTGAAACTGTAGGTGGCCAATATCGTACCCAAGAATCGAACAAAACCCTCCAAGGTCAGTAAGCAAACGCTCCATCCCTGCGGACTACCACTTCCCCTTTGTGTGATTTTAATGGGAAAAGAAATACTTAGTTATTCCAAGCACTTTTTATTAAACACGACCCAGGTTTCGACTTACAAAGTTATCATTAGGTCAGGTCAGGTTTGTAAGTCGAAACCTTATTGGTGTTTAATAAAATATATGCGGAATAACTATTTATTTTCCGATATGAATCGCTTCCACCAAGTGACGCCTGAAACCATTGTAATGTGTGATTTTGTTCGGTGCGGAAACATGGCCATTGAAGTAGAATGATAGCCGTAGATTGGAGGATTTTGAAATGTGGGTTTGGAGAAGGATGTAAAAGGAAAAGTAGATTGAAAGGTTAATAAATTAAGAAATGCCAGGTATGGTGGGCTAGGAGAGGTTGGGAGAAATCCTAAGGAGAAGGAAAAATAAAAGAAGGGCGAATTGATCGGCATTGTGATGTTGAAGGCAGTGATAGAGGGGAGAAAAAAACCATAAACACAGTAATCAACCCGAAGGTCGGTTTAGTAGGTGATGGTAGAGCTCACCCATGTACCAAGCCCGACGGTGTGTGAATATTCACACATCAGGGTAGGGGGGCCAGTCCCTTTCCCTGTGCCGGTTATGGTTTCCCAGGAAGACCTGGTACCCGAAAAATCAACCAGCTTGGGTGGAGCTGCAGGTGCCCAAAGTGCCTTGCCCGGGAATCGAACCCGGGACCCTCCGGTCAGTAGTCCAACGCTCTACCCACTAGACCACCGTAGAGGGAAGAATGTAAGGTAAACGAGGAAAGGGCCGGAACAGGGATGTTGGACGGGATGGAGGGGAAAAAGAAGTGTACGAAGATGAAGAGGAGTCTATTTTAAGGTTGGATGTCCGGTTGTACATTGTTAAGAGAGGCAATAATTGTCACTATACCGTTTGATTGCATGGGTCCATCAACAATCTAACTTAACCGGTAGATTACCGACAATAGTAATTGCACCTTCATTATATGCCTAAGTTTTTAAAAATATGATTGAGTATAACGTACTCAGTATGGTTTCTTTTTATTTTTCCTGGTTCCTGCTGCTTACTACCAAATTTCAACAGGGATGTCGGAGTGGGATAGTAATGAAAATTTCAGTCATATTAGAAGCTACTTGTAAGGGTGATGCTAATAAACCACATTAGCGGGAGGATAGAAATAAAATAAATTAGGATTATAGAAAGGTTGATTATGTCAATTCAAAGAAAAATGTGAAGCAAGTATTGGAAATTTTGAACTAAAAAAAGAATAAAAGCCCTTTGAGGGAAAAGATTTTGTGCGTTCCGATGACCCCTAGAGCTGTTCTGGCGGGAGTAATAATAATTGCTCCTGGTAAAGTCACCCGTGCCAAATAGGTCGAAGGTTAGGAGCCAGAAATAAGGTAGTCCACGCAGTGTCTGTTCCTCAGTGAGGCGGCTGCAATGGCGTCTGACCCCAGTGGGGCGCCCATTAAGTGATGGTGTCTCGTTAACAACACTATTGAGGAAGGCAACGGGAAACCACCTCAATTATTTTTCCCAAGAAAAAAATGATGGACAACATAGAAAAATTAAGTCCTCGCAACTGTGAGACTCGGCCCAAGGGGCCGTGTGTCGTGCCCGGCAGCGGGGGAGGCAAGGCTTCCGCGGTCGTCATCCCACGAAACCCTTAGCGTGGGAGAAATAACAGCAGCAGGACAGAAGACGCAGAAGAAGACGAAAGTAGTTAAAATAGGAACATGGAACGTCGGGACAATTTTGAGAATTGGCAAATTAGAAAATATTAAGCGAGAGATGGAAAGAGGTAATATAGATGTTTTAGATCTCTGCGAGGTGAGATGGAAGGATAGCGGGGATTATTGGAGTGACAATTATAGAGTGATATACAGCGGCGGGGACGAGAGCCAACGAGAGGTTGCCGTAATATTAAATAAAGGGGTAGGAAGAAGTGTAGTCAACATAGAGCAAGCGACAGATAGAATTTTACTCGTAGAGATTAAAGCAGAGCCGACGAACTTGGTCATTGTTCAGGTATTCATGCCACCGAGCAACCACAAGGAGGAAGAAGCCGATATGATGTACGATGAGTTAGAGGATATCATCGCGAGTGTTCCTGCAGGGAAACATTTGATAGTGATGGGGGATTGGAATGCGACGATAGGCGAAGGAAGAGATGGTGATGAAGTGAGGGGCTACGGTTTAGGCACGAGGAATGAACGCGGGGAGAAAGCAATTGAATTCTGCAAGAGAAAGGAGTTATTCATCACCAACACATGGTTTAGACACCAAAAAAGTCATAGGTATACTACCTTGATCAAAATGTTCCCGGAATAACCACCGTGTGGCGCTCCCATCGTTCCGATTTGAGTTCTGTTTTTTTGTTAAATTGGTACATCTGTTGTTGATATTCCCTTTAAACCTTAGTGTCATAACTTGACATTTGCAAAAGTTACGTAGCCAAGAGTACATCTATCTCTGTGTGTGTTGGCGATTTTTTACAATTGCAGAAATGGATATAATTTGCAGCAACGAACTTGTATTAAATTTTGCGTAAAAAACGGATTTAGTGGCGCACGGACGTTGGAAATGTTGGAAAAGTGTTTCGGTAACGATTTTCTAAAATAAACGGTCGTTTACCAGTGGCACGAGCGGTTCAGAAGTGGTCGTGAGTCAATCGAAGATGATGAACGCAGTGGCAGACCATCGACATCGAAAGTCGGTGTAAAAATTGATAAAGTAAAAGAAATGTTGGTCAATAACCGCAAATTAACCATCAGAGAAATAGCGGAGGACTTGAACATTGCCTATGGATCCGCCCAAGACATTGTGGTTAATGATTTGGGTTTCCGTCGTGTAGCAGCAAAGTTGGTGCCAAAAGACCTCAATTTCATGCAAAAAAGAGACCGTGTTGACGTCGCAAAAGACATGATTTGCGAGGCTGAATCCGATCCCACATTCATCAAAAGGATCATTACTGGAGACGAGACGTGGGTTTATGAGTACGACACGCAATACAGACATCAGGCAAGTGAATGGCGTTCACCAAATGAGCCGAGACCAAAAAAACCACGTGGTTTAAGTCAAAAAAGAAGCAATGCTGACGGTTTTCATGGATTACAACGGTGTAGTGCATCATGAATTTTTGCCAGAAGGCCAGACAGTAAACAAAGAGTATTATTTGGGCGTTATGAGACGTTTGCGTGAAGCAATTCGCCGAAAGAGACCAGAAATCGTCGCACAGTGCGTCGAGACCGTCGCACAGTGCTATCATTATTCGTAATTTTTTGACGAAAAATGCAACAAATACCATCCAACAGCCACCGAATTCACCTGATTTGGCTCCCTGTGACTTCCTTCTGTTCAATCGAGTTGAAAAACCATTACGGGGAACGCGTTTTAGCAGCCGAGAGGAAGTAATGAAAAAATCGCAGGAAGCACTGATGGACATACCGAAAACCGAATATAAAATGTGTTTCGAGAATTGGATCAAGCGCTGGCATAAGTGTGTTGCAGTCGATGGGGATTACTTTGAAGGGGACAATATAGATTTAGATGAATAAACTTGTATTTTTAATTTTCTGAATAAATTCCGGGAACTTTTTGATCAAGGTAGTATATGGAAAACTTTAGGTGACTCAGAAAGGTATCAGTTAGATTATATTATGGTTAGGCACAGGTTTAGGAACAGTGTGATAAATTCGCAGAGTTTCCCGGGAGCTGATGCGGACTCTGACCACAATTTAGTTGCTATGAAATGTAACGTCCGTTTCAAAAACATAAAGCAGGGGTGGTGGGTTAGGAAATGCAATGCAGAAGCAATAAATGGATTAACAAGGAAGGAGTATCAGCAGGCTGTAGAAAACATCACGGATGACGGAATAGAGATGAGTACTATCGAAGAAAAATGGGAATGTATCAAGAAAGTGATATCGAAAGCCGCACAAGACACTATAGAAACCGTTAACGGGAAAACGATAAGGAAACCATAGGTAACGGATGAGATGATTGCAAAGATGGATGAGAGAAAAAGATGAAAAATGTAAACACAGAGTTAGGCAAAATGAAGTACAAAGAATTAAACAATAAAGTTAGAAAGGCCACAAATAAAGCAAAAGAAGAATGGTGGAAAACGCAATGCGATGATATGGAAAGTTTACAGAGGAAGGGTGAAATTGGTACGCTATAAAGCAAGGTTAAGTTATATTATAAGTAAGAAGGCAAGATCTGTGCTAACAGTTAAAGATAAGTGGAGTAAGAAAAAAGTTGAACAGAAAAAATCCAAGGGAGATGTTAGGAATATATAGAAACACTGTATGGTAAAGAACTTAGGCCAACAAGGTTAGACACAGAAAAGGAACATGACGTAGAAGAAGATAGCTTAGGTCCAGGCATATTCGACGGTGAAATAGAAAGGGCTTTAAAGGAGATGAAAGCAAATAAGGCCATGGGGGTGCACAACATTCCTGTGGAACTATTCAAAAGTTTAGGAAAATGTCGGAAGAAGACTATGGACTATATGGATTGATTCGTAGCATCTATGAGGAAGAAATCCGGCCGGAAGATTTTGTGAGATCAGTATTTGTTCCTATTCCGAAAAAGGTAAGGTCTACATCAAGTGAGGATTACAGAGCAATAAGTTTGATATCCCACGCATCTAAAGTTATTCTCAGGATCATCAACAAAAGGATAGAGAGTAAGGCAAATGATTACTTAGGGGATGATCAGTTTGGGTTTAGGAAAGGAAGAGGTACGCGTGATGCCATTGCAGTAATGAGATCACTAATCGAGAGGAATATAGAATACAATCAGGACGTTTTTGCCTGTTTTGTAGATTTCGAAACAGGGTTTGATAGAGAGAATAGGGAAGAATTAATGCGTGGATTGTATAAAATAGGAATGGATTGGACGGACAGGAGTCTGATCCGAAACCTGTACATGTCTCAGACTGCTCAGGTGCGAGTGGGGAACGGAGAGTCCGGATGGGCAGTGTTAGGAAGAAAGTGTAACCCAGGGTACCCCATTATCACCGGTGCTGTTCAATGTAAATGTGGAGGAAATGATTAAAGTGGTATAAGAAGGACTGGAGGTAGGAATGAAAGTCGGAGGGGAATTCGTAAAATCGGTTAGGTTTGCTGATGGCCAAGCATTAGTTGCTCAGTCAGCCAAGGGGTTGCAAGCATTGCTGAGTGAATTGGAGATTCAGTGCGATAAATATGGGATGAGAATCAATATTAATAAAACAAAGGTTATGCGATTTACCAGAAAGGAAAATGTTAAGCTAAACATTAAAAAAGGAGGGGAGAAAATAGAGCAGGTAGACCAGTTAACGTATTTCGGAAGTGTTTGGGACCAACACGGTCAAAGTAGTAGGGACGTTAGGATAAGAATTTCGCTATCAAAGTGGCTATCTCAAGAAGGAGGGAGTGAATGACGAGGACGTTGAGTAGGATTGGTATGACAAGACTCGTAAAAACTCTGATATGGAACGTAGCTATGTACGGCGCGTAAATGTGGTTACTGAAGCAGGAGGATAGACGTAGATTGGAGGCTTTTGAAATGTGGGTGTAGAGAAGAATGGAGAAGGTGAAATGGACCGAAAGGAAAACAAGTGAGGAAGCACTAGGGATGGTGGGTGAGGAGAGGTGTTTGATGGGATAAATCCTATGGAGGCAGGAAAAATGGATGAAAGGCGTATTGAGTATTCTTCTCCTTACGTCCCTACCACTTTGACCGTATTGGTCCAAAACACTTCCGAGATATGTACACAGTTCTACCTGCTCTACTTTTTCCCCGCCTATTTTAATATTTAGCTTAGCCTTTTTCTTTCTGGAAAATCGCATAACCTTTGTTTTATTAATATTGATTCTCATCCCATATTTATCGCACTGAACCTCCAATTCACTCAACAACGCTTGCAACCCCTTGGCTGACTGAGCAACTAATGCTTGGTCATCAGCAAACCTAACCGATTTTACGAATTCCCCTCCGACTTTCATTCCTACCTCCAGTTCTTCCCATGCCTCTTTAATCACTTCCTCCACATATACGTTGAACAGTACCGGTGACAATGGGCAACCCTGCCTTACACCTCTTCCTAACACTGCCCATCCGGACTCTCTGTTCCCCACTCGCACCTGAGCAGTCTGAGACATGTACAGGTTGCGGATCAGTCTCCTGTCCCTCCAATCCATTCCTATTTTCTGCAATACACGCATTAATTTTTCCCAATTCACTCTATCAAACGCTTTTTCGAAATCTACAAAACAGGCAAAAACGTCCTGATTGTATTCTATATTCCTCTTGACTAGTGATCTCATTAGTGCAATGGCATCACGCGTACCTCTTCCTTTCCTGAACAGAAACTGATCATCCCCTAAGTAATCATTTGCCTTACTCTCTATCCTTTTGTTGATGATCCTGAGAATAACTTTAGCTGCGTGGGATATTAAACTTATTCTTCTGTAATCCTCACATGACGAAGCCTTTGCCTTTTTTGGAATAGGAACTAACACCGATCTCACAAAATCTTCCGGCCAGATTCCTTTCTCATAGATACTACGAATCAGTCCATATATGGCCTTCTTCCCACCTTTCTCTAACCATTTCAGCATTTCTACAGGAATATTGTCCACCCCCACAGCCTTATTTCCTTTCATCTCCTTTAATGCCCTTTCTATTTCATCGTCGAGTATGCCTGGACCATAGCTATCTTCTTCTACGTCATGTGCCTTTTCTATGTCTAACCTTGTCGGCCTAAGTTCTTTACCATACAGTGTTTCTATATATTCCTTCCATCTCTCTTGGATTTTTCCTGGTTCAACTATTATCTTACCCAATTTATCTTTAACTGTTAGCACAGATCTTGCCTTCTTACTTCCCGATAATAACTTAACCTTGCTGTATAGAGCACCAATTTCACCCTTCTTCTGTAAACTTTCCATATCCTCGCATTGCGTTTTCCACCATTCTTCTTTTGCTTTATTTGTGGCCCTTCTCAATTTATTGTTTAACACTTTGTACTTCATTTTGCCTAACTCTGTGTTTACATTTTTCCATCTTCTTCTCTCATACATCTTTGCAATCATCTCATCCGTTACCCATGGTTTCCTTATCCTTTTCCCGTTAACGGTTCCTACAGTGTCTTTAGCGGCTTCCAATATCCCTTCCTTGATACATTCCCATTTTTCTTCGATAGTACTCAGTTCTTTACCGTCATCCATCATTTTCTCTACAGCCTGCTGATACTCCTTCTTCGTTAATCCATTTACTGCTTCTAAATTCCATTTCCGAACCCGCCGCCCTTGCCTTATCTTCTTGAAACGAACATTACATTTCATAACAACTAAATTGTCGTCAGAGTCCGCATCCGCTCCTGGGAAACTGTGCGAATTTATCACACTATTCCTAAACCTGTACCTAACCATAATATAATCTAACTGATACCTTTCTGAGCCACCTGGCGTTTTCCATGTATACCTACGCCTTTTGTGGTGTCTAAACCATGTGTTAGTGATGACTAACCCCTGTCTCCTGCAGAATTCAATTGCTTTCTCCCCGCGTTCATTCCTCGTGCCTAACCCATAGTCCCCCACCTCACCACCATCTCTTCCTTCGCCTACCGTCGCATTCCAATCCCCCATCACTATCAAATGTTTCCCTGCAGGAACACTCGCGATGATATCCTCTAACTCATCATATATCCTATTGATTTCTTCCTCCTTGTGGTTGCTCGGTGGCATGTATACCTGAACAATGACCAAGTTCGTCGGCTCTGCTTTAATCTCTACGAGTAAAATTCTATCTGTCGCTTGCTCTATGTTGACTACACTTCTTCCTACCCCTTTATTTAATAATACGGCAACCTCTCGTTGGCTCTCGTCCCCGCCGCTGTATATCACTCTATAATTGTCACTCCAGTAATCGCCGCTATCCTTCCATCTCACCACGCAGAGACCTAAAACATCTATATTACCTCTTTCCATCTCTCGCTTAATATTTTCTAATTTGCCTCTCCTCAACATTGTCCTGACGTTCCAGGTTCCTATTCTAACTACTTTCACCTTCTTCTGAGTCTTCTGTCCTGCTGCTGTTATTTCTTCCCTGCAAGGGTTTCGTGGGATGACGACCGCGGAAGCCTTGCCTCTCCCGCTGCCGGGCACGACACACGGCCTCTTGGGCCGAGTCCCGTAGTTGCCAGGACTCCTATTATCTATATTGCCCATCATTTACATTCTTGAGAATCATAATTGAGGTGGTTTCCCGTTGCCTTCCTCAATAGTGTTTTTAACGTGACACCATCACTTAACGGCCGCCCACTGCAATGGCGTCTGACCCACTGGGGTCAGACGCCATTGCAGCCGCCTCACTGAGGAACAGACGCTGCGTGGACTACCTTTCGTCTAGCTCCTAACCTTCGACCTATCTGGCATGGGTGACCCTTCCAGGAGTAATTATTATTTCTCCCGCCAGCAGAGCTCTAGGGGTCATCGGAACACACAAGCCCTTCCACCACGACAAGGTTGTAGTCCATGGGAGGGATATATATATATATATATATATATATATATATATATAATGTAATGTAAAGGGATGTATTATATATATATATAATGTAAATTCACTAATAGTCATAACAAACACAGAAACCAAAACACACAAAAGAGAGACTCATTGGTTCTCGAATTTTCGGTGGTCCAACCACCTTTCTCAAGAGGAATTAGGAACAGAACTGAGGCAGAGGAGGGCCAGAAAGCAGTGGTAGGAAGGAGAATCATCTCCTTCCTACCACTGCTTTCGGACCCTCCTCTGCCTCAGTTCTGTTCCTAATTCCTCTTGAGAAAGGTGGTTGGACCACCGAAAATTCGAGAACCAGTGAGTCTCTCTTTTGTGTGTTTTGGTTTCTGTGTTTGTTATGACTATTAGTGAATTTACATTACTGTACACGTTCGTGGGTTTTCCAAGAAAGTGACTATATATATATATATATATATATATATATATATATATATATATATATATATATATATATATATATATAACTTTTGGACGGCACAATAGAACACAGAATAAAACAGATAACACGTAAAAGGACACTCACACTGCAGATGAGTAGTCAGTCTGACCTGAAGAAGGCCTCGGAGTAGGCCGAAAGCTTAATTCATCTACAGTGTGAGTGTCCTTTTACGTGTTATCTGTTTTATTCTGTGTTCTATTGTGCCGTCCAAAAGTTATATTGCTCTCGTGAGTACTTCCGCATCATCTATATATATGTATATATATATAATATATATATTATAATATATAATATATAATAATATATAATGGAGCTTATAATATAAATTCTTAAACAAAGGAAGAATGAATCTTGACCTTCCAACCATAGATTTCATTGGTAGAAAAATAGTTATTGTCAATATGAAAATGCGTACTAGTACTAGAAGGAATTCAATATTCTTGGAAACGGGTAGGTATGCATGATGACGTATGGATAGGTTTGAGCTCGTGGTTAAAAGAAACAATCTGATACAGAGATCCTACTAGGCTGCCAACGGTGTTACCCAATGCTAACGTTGCAAGAATCGATCAAAAAGAGTTAGTATGGGAACCAGGCGGCTGAGACAGAGTATAGACCCACAAAATCAACCATTAGGCGGTAAAAGCCAAAGGATTGACTTTTTTTGCCTCATAATACAAATTTCCACATATTTTGCCCAGAAGATTTCAACTTGACCTCCATGAACCATAAAAAAATACTGAGTTTAAAGGCAAACGAATAATTAATATATTCTTATACAACTCAATCAACGTGATGAGTTGGGAAAGAGTAAATAGGACAAACAAGACCGTCTTAAAGGAATATAAACGATGAAGTTTCATACAAAAAGAAGAAACGAAGGAATATGAAAGAGAAATACGAAGATAATAGAAAAACTGACGAAGGAATGTGCAAAATGAATTGGAGAACGAAGAAAAAGGCAATGAAAAGTGGAACAAATTGATAGCGTTGAGAAGTAGGATTGGTTTATATTACTGAACAGAGATGATCAGAAGTATGTTTCCAATTTCTATCACAAGTATATCACCAGAAAATGGTGCACCTTTTAAAAACCTGGAATCACATCTGAAAAATGCGAATATTTTTCATTTAGCGAATTGCTAAAATAATTCTTGAACATAAAAATCGACAGTTTCTTATGTTTTCATTGGTGAAATAATTAAACTTGATGAATAATACCAAAATTTACAAACTGATTGAGTATAATTCGTATGATTAAAATAATAAAATCTAGAGTTAATTAAAAAAGCTCAAAATTTTTCAAGCAAACGCAAAAGTTAGTGACCTTCGGGCCTTGACTTACATGTACGCAGAATTTCTTAAAATTTCGGAGATTTTTCTGCCGAATCAGCGTAAATCTTTACCTTACGGGTTGAATAAAAATATATAAATATCCATAAAAAAATAAGGTTTGATTAAAACGTATCGAAAACCATATTTTTCTGACGTGCGCGTAAAGTGCTGAATTCAAAACATCGGTTAAGTGTTGCATGATTGTAAATCGGATTGGCATTGATAAGAAGACAGTGTACACCGTTATCACTGAAAATTTGGCGTTGCGAAAGATCTACTGTAAACTCGTCCCGAAGGTCTTGACGGACGACCAAAAGCAGTGTTGAGTGTCCGCTTGTGAAGACCTGCAACAGCATTGCGACGAATACCCAACCCCCATTCAGTCCCGACTCGGCACCAGTAGACTATTTCCAATTCCCACAAGTGAAATGCTCCCTCAAAGGGCACCACCATGTGCACCACCTTAAGTGCCGTCAAAGAAGCTTGCACGAGTACCCTTAAAGACCTTCCGGAATCCGCCTACCAGGAAGCCTTCGAGTCGTGGAAAAGCCGCTGGAAAAAGTGAGTCGACGGTCAAGGAGAATTTTGAGGCATTGTAGCAATATCTGAAATATATATATTTCTCGGAAACTTTTAACAGAAACCATTTATGTGATATAAATCCGGTTTTCAAAATAAATCCAAGCGAGAGGAGACATTTCCAAGTGTTAAAGCACGAGACAAACACCTCGGTGACTATGAGACGGGTATCGACCCGAACCGTTGGATTGGATCGTTGAACGTTGACACCTAATGACACCAAAACCACAAGATCCAGTTGGAACAAGAGGCGGCACGGTTGCTGGAAAACCTCTCGAGTTGTTTCAGCGTGTTCCTTTACATAATCGTTGGTCCATTCCGTCGAGAGTTGAGACGCGGAGAAAGTCGTCAATTTCTGAAGCACGGATGAGTTGATCGGGCTGAGGGCGATGGGCAGTGGTGTGAGAGGAGAGGGGGCTGAGGACAAGTCGAGCAGGGGAGCGGAATAAATAACCTTATAATAGAAAACACTGTGCGAATGTTAGGTTTAAATGTGACGAGTTTACCCAAGGAATAATATTTTCCGTAGAAACTTTGGTGTCCTCTTAACAGAGCCAATTGTGCATAAATCAACATTTGTCGAGAAATGAGCATGGAGGGGGTAGTGTATTTGAAGATGAGTAGTGGTATGAATTAGGCATAGAAGAGGTGAAATAATCTTAGCGTCGCTATGAGGAAAGTTACCAACACTAAAGCATTAAAAGCAGGAACGTCCATGCGAATTCCGGACGATTAGACTGAGTCCTTCGCATGATTTCATCGTTGATTAGCCTTGGTGACACCGGTTGGTAGTAATCAACACTCTTGCCATTCCACAAACAGTGAATATCCTATATTCAGGCCCACGCGATAAATTACATCATTGATATCAAGGTATTTTCCGTGAAAGCTGATGATCTATGCACCATGAGTTCCACGTAATTGAGTAAAAGTACATCTATGCCTGGGCAGATAGTTGAGCTCTACTGGCAAGCGTATTATCTCGGTAATGGCATACCCGCTTGTCATATCTTGGGAAATAGGTACTTTGTTATTAATTGGAAGTCTATCGTTTTAGGTAGGTTTTTCGTGGACACAATACTTATCCTGGCCGCACTTCTTCACTAAGTCTATCAGGACACAGCTTGGTATCCGGCAATTGAGTAAGGCCCTCTTCAATTCTACGTACTTTCTCCCTCCCTTCATTCTGTTCAACATCTCTATCCTATTCCTACCTCTTTCCGTCCATTTTATCTTTTCCACCCTTCCCTACACCCACATCTTAAGTCTCCAATAAACGCTACTACTTAAACCCATTTGTACATAATTGATACAAAATAATCAGCAAATATAGGGAACCCCGTAGAGAATCTAATTTTTTGTACCTACTACCAACGGAACACTTTTATGTGGCGGAAACGTTTATAAGTGTGATCATTTAGGAGCCTCTGAGATTGTATATCGTACCAGATACCAACCTACATGAACGCCGAGGGAACTTTTTCCTTAAATATTTACAAGCTGAAGATGTTTTTAAACTAAGCTATCGGAACCCGTTCGTTTCACGCTTCGACTCTACTGACTGACTGACGGAAAGAGAATACAGAAGATTCTGGAAGATTCATTCATTTTTTTACCGATCAAACGATCAGATACCATTCATTCTAGGGTCTCGTATTTCTCTCTCTGTCAGTCGAGCAATCTGGAACGCCTTAGGAACAGGCTGCTTGCTTTGTCCTTCATTGCACTTGTATCCACGCACCAGGAGCCAAAGGCCAAGTCCAACTTGCTCCTCAAAAAAACTATGAGGAATCCCTTTTTTCACCACAAAAAATCAATTTTGCTTCTTTTTCTGAAAAAATGCTTTGAAGGAAACGACCCAAAGGAAAAGCTAAAATTGCGCATGATTCGAGCGGGAGGCTATCATCTGCGAAGCAGATTTAAGTTCTTTCTCCATAGGGAAATGCTTTTGGAGGAAATGATGGACTCCTTAACGATCCTCTTGTTACCGACGGGTTTTTGGAAGAGAGAAAGTATTAAGCATCGTTTGTATGGCTTGGAAATTTTCTCAAATAAGAGGCTAAAAGCAACCGACTTTCGTCCGTTTATTTGCCAGAAATACTAGTAGGTTCTGCGTGCAGGATAAGGTGCAGTAAAGGAAGATCAGACCACACGTTAGATGGATGGGGTCAACATGTAGATACGCCGCGATGGGTCATTGACATGTGCTGCGCCTAGTTACTAATCCAAATACTGTCAAATCCCATCAGGGATCCCAAAATAGATCCACCATATCATAGTGGACGGATTCACAGTGACACTTCTCCCGAGTCACTTCAAATATTTGTGAATCCTGCGGCGAGGAATAGTATGTAAAAATTCTTTCGAAGCTATCAGTCTAACTCAAAATGCTAAATGATCAATTTTAGCAGTAGCCTGATTCATTATTTTTTATTGAAGCGTAAAAACTTTTAATGCCAGGCAAATAGCTTTGAACCATTTCATCGAGGTAATGTGGAAGGACATTTGAACCCTGTGCTTTAAGTGAGTACGAATGCCGTAATAATATTAGATAAATAATAGAAGTGCCGCGGATCTTGAAATACTTGTGAAAATGACTTCATTATGGTCCCACAGAACCAGTAAATGGAATATATCCAGAGGACATTTTCGGAAGCATTTCAAGAGATACTAACTTCAATCGTGTGAGCCTTCACATTTTTCTTCGGCATTCATATCACAGTTAAAGCGTGAGCGTTAAAATATTAGCAACTAACTTGAGAACATGCTCGAGAAAAATTCATAGAGATGCGAATTGGGTTGATTGAAGTGAAGAGTATCGGCTGAATTATTAATTAATGGAGACGAAACGCGGATGTACGTGGGACCCTCCGATCTTCGCGCGCCGTCCCTTTCCCATGCGGGCACTATGCGACGGCAGACCATTAATCAACCATCTCGAAAACTCCCACCGAATCTGTCAATAGTTCCGTTGAGTCCCAATCATGGCCACCCTCTTCTCGCGAAAGCCCCACCTTCACACCTCTGCCAGCATTCATCTTTCAAAAGCACGACCGAGCCTCTCCCCCCACATGCATGCATGGCAAGTGGGCCGCGATGCAAGAGAGGGAACCGCTCCCCTCCCCCACCCCCCCCTCGTCCACGCGCACTCCCCAAGGCATCAACCCGCCCTCGGCACACGCACGCACAAATACACCTCCGGAGCACGCACTCATAACGGCCGCCCACCCCCTGGAGGCCACTTCGCGGCCACTGCCCCCACTCCTTTTGGGCCGCTCTGTCCGTCAACCGCGGGGTCCCATCCCGCCCCCTCACCGCTCCCACTCCAACGAGAGGGCGATTGATGACCGGAAGTGAGGGCAGATGGACTGGAAGGGAGTTGGGGGGGGGGCGGGGTAAAGGAGGGGGGATCCACAGACGGACATTTTATGCCACCCACTGCTCGCGTGGAATTACGCCACGAGATTTCTTCTTGCTTTGGCGTCACAAATGGAGACAGTTTTGTCATCATTAATGGGCGCAGACGTAAACAGTCGGTATTTAAACGTCATCTTTAATTATTTCAAGTTTCTAACGTGGGTGGAGGGAATTTGGTGCACAATATGGCGTGAATTAGCGAAATACCTATTGAAAATTCTGAATGGCTTTTTCTACTTCTTCGTCGTCGCCTTTTTTTTCGTTTGTAGAATGCTTTATGAATAAGCAAATTCAAACTGCAATTTAGGAGCAACATAGATTTTTTTATTTTCAGAAAAATATGTCAAAATTATAAAAGAAGGAAGTTAAAGTTATTGGTACTCTTGATAGGTGAATTAAATTTTTCAAACCCATAACGACCTTGAGAATCAACTACTGGACACAGCAACAGAGGGCTGAGGAAGAAAAACCACCCAAAGTCTGTCGTAAAAGATCTTCCAAAATAGTAATTCATTAAATGAATAATGAAAACTTCGTTGCAATTTTCCACAGTTAAATTTTTCATTATGTCTCGATTCCACAATATCACGCCTGATTCTTCACTTTTCGTAGTAATTCATTAATTATTTCTTATAGCAGGCAGTGTTAATAAAAGTATTAACTTAAATTGAATTGGCTGATGTTGCTGCACAGATTAACAATAGTTATCAAAACAAGCTTTAATGAGCCACGAAGGTTAATTCGAATTTAAATTTTCAATCCACAAGGAAATATGAATTCTGCCGATTGTATGTGGACCCAGACAAAATGCTAAAACCAGCACCTTTGGTGTCTCTTGTCTGTATTTTCGCAGAAACGGGCATCTATTTCAGAAATATCTTTCATTAATAGTTCCTGCTTTACACTCCATATCTGGAATTCTAGTCCTTCAGAAAATGAAATATTGTCATCACAATCATGGAAACCCCGTTATTTCAATATCTACCTCTTCCTTCGACAACTCAGGAACCCTCATATTATCTCGCCAATCTATTCTTCGACTTAGGCAATCAGTGACTTATTCTTTTCTCACTTTGCAACCTTTCGACGGATAACCTACACAAGTTTTATTCAAAATACCATCTCTTCGAAAGGCATATAGTATCTTGCCTGACATTGAAATATCGGCAGGATAACGCAAAGTACGAGAATAGAATATATTTTGGCATTCCTTGCAGTTAATTCTGGCATTCCGGGTGCCGTTGAAACACTGAGCGGCTCTTCCACAGCTCTCCCTTCCCCCCCTCCTCAGGGGTCTGATCCCCCCTCCCCGTGTCTATCTACCCTCATCCTCTCGAGCCTACTCTCGCCGCCCGGGCGACCCACGCCCGAGTGCACCGGGAGAGGCGCTAACGCCCACGCGCGCGCGGGGGCCGCCTCCGCCCCGAAGCAGCAGTGCGCCCCCTTCCACACTCCTCCCGGGATTCTACCGATCACCCCGTCCAGGGATCCTCTGAGGTCAAGCGACACGGCACGTGTGGAAGGGAGGTTCCCAGCGAGGAAGGAGGGTGGACCGACTCCTGCGGCGAACCACCCACCCGCGTCAGTCGTCTCAAGAGCACAGTTGGCGATTTTGGACGGGAGGGCGAAAATTGAAGGGGTTTCCGTCTAATAAACCTGGAAATTTCATCCATGAGCTGCGTATTTCCTCCGAAAGATTGGCAGTATCGCCTTTTTTGCCACAGTCATTACTGAAGAGTGCCGACGGCATCGGAGACCTGACCTATTCAAAATGACTGCTAAGATCTTGAAAAATGACTGCGATGTTATAAATAGTTTTTCACCCAAAAGCAAGGACTGTACCATCACGGTTACGACGCGGTTGAGTCTGAAACGATCAATTTGATTCCAGAGATCCCTTCCGGGAGGAAAAAGAAGGACTAACGAGTGGCAGTGGGGAAATTGATTGAGGACAGGGACACAGGTATGGTCGATGAGTGATGGAACCATCACAAAAAAATGTATCGAAACCCAAAAATGATAAAATAGGAACAGTGTATAGAAAATGACAAGGAAACCATGCATTGGAGATAAGAGGATCAAAAAGACACACAAGAGAAGGAAATGTAAGAATTTTAACTCAGCATCAGGCGGAAGGACGTGCAAAGAGTTGAATTATAAACCGAGGTGGAAAACAAATCAAAGCAGCGTGGTGGGTGGGACACCGAGTACGAGCATATGGAGAGTTGGACGGTAGAAATAGGCGCGCTGTCAAGGAGGGCGGAAGCACTATCAGAAAGTACGAAGGGAAAATCCGCGCACACTATCAATGATTCGCCAGAAAAATTATTAACTAGCTTAGGAAAGGTTTAAAAGAAATTGATAGAATACGTAGAGGATCTAAAAAGTAAAATTTTAGGTCAGAAAGCTCACGCATAGAAAGGGAATGTTACGTAGATGATATTATCTTAGGTCCAGAAATTAATAGAGATTAATAAAATAAACACAGTATTCAACCCGAAGGTCGGTTTGGTAGGTGATGGTAGAGATCACTCAGTACTAAGCCCGACGAACTGTGAATTTCGCACATCAGGGTTATGTTTTCCCAGGAAGATCTGGTACCCGAAAAATCACACAGGTTGGGTGGAGCTGCATGCGCCCCGAGAGGCTTGCCCGGGAACCGAACCCGAGACCCTCCGGTCAGTAGTCCAACGCTCTACCCCCTGGACTACCGCAACCCACAATACTTGATTGAGAGATAGAAAAAGCGAAAAGGGAATCGAAAACAAATAAATCCGTGAAAGTAGATGGCGTTCCCGCGGACATAACATCCACCACTGAAGAGTTTAGGAAAACGAGAAAGGGAGAGTTTTATGGGTTAATTCGAAACGCATGTGAGTAGAAGATTTCGTTAGATCAGAGGTAGTTTCCATCCAAAAAAAGGGAAAGGCAGTCCTATGTGAGACCTATGTTGATTTTATGCGTCACTGAAGTTTTTCATAGAATAATTACTAACAGGATGGAGTGGAGGGGAAAGGATTACTTGGGGAGTTTGGGTTGAGACAGGGGAGAGGCAAGCGTGATGCCACTCCAATTATGAGGTCACTAATAGCGTGGGACAAATTAGGCAATCAGGATAAATTAGTTTGTTTTGCGGATTTGGAGAAGACGTGTGATAGAGTAAATTGGGCAGACTTTATGACTGTACCTATTGTAGAAAATAGTAACAGGAGAAGAATAACTTTAAGGAATATGCGACATATCCGCAGCCTGTGCATGTCCGAGACTGCTGAGTTGCGCAGAGGTGGATGGAGAGAAAAGATGGGTAGTATTTGGAGGAGGGGCGTCTATTATGAGTCGTGGTGTTCAGCGAATATATAGCGATAGAAATAGTAAAAATGACGTGGGGAGAACTGAATATAGAAATGACAGTCGGTTTGGAATTCATTAAAACCAATGAAATTCGCGGATGATCAAGGTTTAGGTAGCAAGTGGTTTGAATCACTGTTGAGAGCATTAGAACGTCAGTGAGATAGGTAGGATAAAGAACAATCTAAACTAAGTTAAGGTTATCAGGTTTTCGAATTCAAGGAATGATAATTTAAATGGTAAAATAGCAAGTCATATTCTAGGGCAGTGGGAATTGTTTACCTATCCCGAAAGCGTTCTAGATCATGGTAGTCAATGTATGGAGGGATGCTAGAAGAATTGGAAATTTCTGACAAAGAAGCTTTCCATAAGGGTATTGATGGCAGGAACGTTGAGTAGAAATTCTAAAAAAGGATTAGAGAATACTTTGGTATGGATAGTATTTTTGTAAGTCATGACTAAATGGTCATTGAAACAAGATGATTCAGGTGTATTTTGCAAGTTTTCGTATCATTGCTCAGTCCGTGTATTCTCACGAAACCTACTTTAAGCGGCAGGTAACCTTCCCAGAGAAGCGAACTCTGATTGTTTTCAGTGATACCTGAGAATGATCGACATACATATGTGATATTTGCCTGCAGGATAACCACGACACCCTGGTTTCCTTTGCAGTGATATCATTCGAAAGAAACTTCTCATTCTCCTGTAACATCAACTCCAACTGCGCATTAACTTTCTCGAGGACGTCCTGTTGTTCGGGTATAAGCAGTCGCGAAAGTCACAGCGCATAACCAGATTTCTTGTGCAATTTCCCTCTTGCGAGCATGGGAGTGACACCCAATGAAATTTGAAATTTTAATATTTGTAATAGTACCCTTGAGGTAATTCGACGATCTTCTCTCGCAGTGACAGCAGCGGTATTACTTTCACTTCCGTAAGAGCAGTGACTCCGAGCCCTTCATTTTAAAAAGTAATTGCGCGTCCTTAGATCTTGCTATCCATAAGTATCCTGTACAACTGCATGCACATAGACTGTAGACGATTTTTTCAGGCGAAAGCACTATTTCAATGTCACGTATTGCTAGCCGTAGGCAACGTGACATGCACACGAACAAATTTGGATTTACAACGGTTGCAGATATCAAAATACTCGATTCGAATCAATGAAACCAGTACAGCCTATTTATTAAAAATTAAAATTACAGCATTTTGTAAAATTATATGTATTCTCATGAAATGATGGGATTAAAAATTATGATAATTATTTATCGAATAAATTTCGTTCAAAGAATTTTTCCAATACTTTTGACTTCGGGAAATGCTAAACTTAGTCATCACGTGTAATAATTATGCTTAACACTCGTATGAACAAAACCGTTTTCTATCCTTTTTTATTCATAAACACCATGGATTCATAAAATTTTTCCCGTTCTAATTAATCAATATTACATTTCTAGTTTTGTAATTGTATAAAATAAATATCCATGATGCCTCTTTTCAATTGCCTCTTTTCAATGCCTCTTTTCAATGCCTCTATTCAATGCCTCTTTTATGTTGACTTTGAAAAGCTTTTTCACCAGGAAAGCAAAAGCAAATAATTAAGGTGATATTATTTTAGAGATTCAATTGTTTTATTATCTTTTATTCAAAGTTCTAAGAATTATAGTTATGATTTTAACTTGGAACTCTTGAACTTAAAACTTGGTATTTACAATTTTTAATCATTCAAGACGTAAGAGCAAAAACAATCGTAGTTTATTAAAAAATTAATTTGTTTTACTGGATTTTTCCCGACCTTGCACTTAGCTAAGGAAAAATATACCGATAGAAGATTGCTTCCGTCTGTCTCATCCGATTTATGAGATATTAGGAACAAGTAAATCGTAATCGTATACTTATAAATAAAATGGCATTTTTTAAGCTAGGGAGTGAATGATTGGTAAACAGGTCCATACGCCTCCCTTATCCCTTAGAAAAGGTTCGCGGATTTAATAGCCATTTGCCAGTCACCGTAGCACAAAAAAATTCTGTTCCTCAACTCGCTGGATGAGAATGGAATGCAATTATAGCATGTGGAATGGCCATACCGAAAACCCGATGGTCATATGAAATTTTGAATACTTTCTTTTTTAAGCACACACTAGTAAAGGGTGTTAATGTTTCCCGATGTTTCAATGCCCGGGTTGAATATCGTCTTCAGATTTCCTCAGGCAATGGACAAGTCGATTTGCTCGAGAAGAACTAGAAATACACCTACATTCCAAGAATATATTTTCAAACTTCCCGATACGATTCGCACTGGAAGGCGTTTTGACAATGCATTTGTTAAAATATGCCTCGTTCTCAATGACAATTTTGCTCTAGGTCCATTTACCACTTTGGTATCACGGGTCTCAAACAGCTTGGAGTTTGCCATGAAAATCATTTATTAACATCTAAACAATCATGGAAACAATGCAATAGGAAGATTTTAAAAAAGTAATGAGCAAACGTCTGAGTCTAACAGCTGACCCAGTCACCAAGACTAGATTCTTAATTAATAAATATAGGTTTTAAATTAGGTTCTCCTTCTTAACCATAAGTAGAGCAATATAAATCTAGTCTGTAATGTGCATGGTATAAGGTGACCATTTTTCCCTAATTCTAAGTCGCTCAATAATAACTCGAATAAATTTATAGCACAATATAAGGTAAAATAATGCCTATCTATATTATTCTAAACTATTCCATAGTATTTTATTTGCCTGATAAAATTTATAAAAGCCCATTACCGACGTGAATTGTTGTTGAAATAATGTCAATCCTGATTTGTTGCCCAATTAACACAAACTGACAATCCAAGTTCTATGGTATGAATATACTACAATACCGTATTAGCTTTATGCAGGATCTGCTGAAAGTTGATATAATATGTGGGTAACGGAATCACGTTCCACGTACGAAGTTCGGTGGTGTCCGCAACGACTCATTGCCGATTGGTGAGAAAAATAATACTCTGAATCTTAAATAGTTTATCGATTCATTACGTGCAATCCACAGATTATTTACTACTAAATCCCTGAGCGCAGATATATTGGCACTCACTGTGGATGCATTCGAGACCCGTTTCGCTGGAACAGGGCCACCACAAACGTTTATATCGAACTATGACTTCTAAATCATCAATGATCTTGCCGCCGCTTCAAGTTTCTACCGGACGGTCTCATAATTGTTGCACCAACGGTACATAATCGCCGCGGATGCGGATTCGCCAGCACACCCCGAGAGCACTCTCTCTTTTCCTCTTTGGCGAAGGATTGCACGAACGTGCTACAGCTTCCTTAAACCTCTTGTGTCGCAACGTTCGATCCGACCGTCGTGTTCCACATATTTCTAAACCGCAAATAATACATCGCGCGCGTCGTAGTACGTGCGATCACATTCGTCGCCCCATGGCTGCTGTCTGCCTGATGATCGGTGTTTTCCTGCAGTTTCTTTCCGTTCCACAAACACGTTTCCGACACAATTTTCTAACGTAAGCTTCTAATAGTTGTTGCGTCAAGGATTGCACTGGTTCCCCTCTCTTCCCACAAACTCGAGCGAATAGAAGCGTTCGATTAATCCCGCAAATCAGATTCCCGCAAAGGAGATTATATAACGCTGCAAACGCTGCGTAAAGTATCGTTTTCCAAACATATAACGGTAAAACTCTTTTCTATCTCGTCCTAAATTTAAGTTATGCTACATCTTTATTTTACATGCAAATGCCCTCTGCCATGTAAAACGAAAGGAAGTAAGGAACATGCTCTTGGAGAACTTAATACGGCTTGTTTTACTGATGGTTCAAGGAAATGAAAACGGTAAAATTACTGAAGGTTAGTGTCTTAAAGGAAGTGCATAATATGTCGTGGGTACGACAAACTCCATCCTCAGCTTAGAACCAATAATTTAAAATTACACTCTTGGTAAGAGTGAAAATGTGTTGAAATACTAGTTGCAAAATAATCTTCATGTTGAAATCATACTTTGAGATCACATATCTTAGTTTATGATTTCCTCAATAATAGAGAAGAATTGCGTCCGCTATATCCCGTTATACGTCGTACCCTTTGGAAATCCATTACTCAGTTCATTGTTTTTGTCTTGTTACCGTACTTCCATTGGCGAATAACAATTTTGCAATTACTCATCTGAGCGGATCTTTGAAGCACATCGTATGTCGAGTCCAAGGTTTCACGGAAACGTCTGATGTCGCATTAATCAACAGCAGTAAATATTTACTAGAGCAATATCACAGGGGGAAACCTAGTCGCGGAACATGCAGAGTAAGATGGCCTGAAAATTTACTAACGCGTATAAGAATTTCCAGGGGACTGTGCCAGAGCTGTGGGTAAATACAGGTTTTCGTTGAATCAGTATCTTTTTTTCGGTTATAAAAGGTTTTTATTCTGCCGTTCCAGTTATATCTGAAAGCAACTTAGTTACTTGAAATCAAGGAAAGGCTATAGAAAATTTACAGAACAGAAAAAAGAGTTCAAGTCGTAAGTATCACTTTACCTCAAGATAAAGAAAGCCAATCATTGCGTACTGGATGAAGAAATACAAATGCAGAGTTATGACAACTAAAGAGTAAGGCTATTTATTCATTATTTTCGAATCGAATCAGGTTGCAAAATGAGTGCACTTGTGGGAACATTTTGGTTATAATTGGTGGATTTTGGTACATATATATATATATATATGTATGTATGTATGTATACACATGTGCCTTCATCCACCTAAAACAAAATTATAATTAGTATCGTTTATCATGACTCCATCCCTAATCGGAAAGATATATTCCTTCCTTTCTCAGAAACTATCAAGATACTGCGCGACGGGTTTATCTCTGCCATTCTGCTTTCGAGAAGGCCATTAACAAATTATAGTAAGTGTGCAATCTGTTAAGTGAATTAAGGAAGCACGGCGTGGCTTCCACCATACGCTCATGCATATTAGGTATATCAGCAGGGGTCGTTCGCGAAAGCATGAAAATAACTTTTATCCGATGCAACCGTTTTTAGATGTCAGTACTGTTTATCTGTATTCCAGGTGCGATTTAAGTCCTCAAAGATCCACTTGCTAAGTGTCTTTACTATGGAATATTTAAGGAAACAATTTTAAGTCCCCTGGCACTCTTTTCCTATGTTACGTAGTTATTTCAAAGTCGTCTATCTTACTTTAACCAAATCTATATATTCTTACGAGTTCACTTCCTATATCAAACACTGAAGGTTTTGTTCTTATTATTACTCATGCCTATCATAGTGCCCAGCAAAACAAACGTTAGTGCGCCAAAGCCAATCAAGATTAAGTGGCCTTCAATTATCAAATGCTACTTTGTCATATGAAACTTTTACAAACGATTTCACTCGCCAACGTATTTCTCTCGTCGAGTTAACTTAAACCCACCTTAAATCCGGTCCATCCCTAACAGTCTTGTTCTCACTTGGTTCAATAACCTTTTGATTAATCGATTACGACACCGCACCGTAACGTTTGGGTCGTCCTTCTCCAATCATTCATTCTTAAAACTCCGGAATGGAAATTTTATTTTCAAAGCAGACACACTAGTGGCATCCTTATGTATTATTGGCAACGTTTCCGAGTCAAATGGATGGTTGCATTCTGTTTGTGGTGCCATAACAATTTCACTCTGCTCAGATCGTCACTAACCTATCTCTTCTTCATAGCAAGTTTATACAACGTGTAGAAATATCTCTAAAAAATTAATAACATACCTCGAGAATTGTTAGACAAAATGAAGACTTCCCAAAAGAACGTGTCGGAGGACAGTAGCCAGGAGGTGGCTCTGAGGAGCACGCTCTCGGAGATTTCGTTTGCCGCCTACCTGAGCAGGAACAAGTCACTCGCTTAATTCAAGGCACGATGGAGGCGATCCCATTTGATCTTTAGACTAGCAAGTAGCCCAAGGCTGGGCGATTTCTACTGGGCCCGAGGTATTAATGCGGACGATTCAGGCAGAAAGTCGATTGATGCCTCCATCTCAGAAATAGAGCAGCAGTCTGTACTTCCTGAGCTGAGCAAACCTTATATATTTTTTCAGAATATTATTTTTTATGCGGCCCAATTTGTAACTTGATAAGCCTGCATAAATTCCAGTCACCTGCTTCCCTCATAAAATCGAGAGGTGATTTAATGTCCTTAGCTTAAATTTCCTCAATAGACCGCTTTGAATAAATCGATGTTTACTTCAACAATTCCCGATTCGAATAGACTATTGCCATAAGATTATATTGCTATTTGCTCCAAGAGCATGCGTCGATTTAAAGTGAATCAGCTCGAGTCGTTTCTGGGGAAGAAGGTTTAATTCAACAGGCAAGTCAAGACACTAGCGTGTATATCTCTGTTAAGTTTCATTCTTAACGTAATAGTATTTTTAGCTTCCCAGCGAAATCCGAAGATATCTAAAATTAACTTGCGCTTACAATCCTCATTGTGACAAATTCACTCAAAGGTACGATTCGTCGATCTCAGATACCTCTAAAATCCACTCTCCAGGTTGCAAAACGAGCGGCTGGCAGAGGCTGTTGGAAGAACAACCAATAGCGAGTTGGGAATTGAGTACTTAAAGTAAAAATTCATATCAATACTGATTAATATATCATCTCCCCGATTCAAATTGAGTCTCGCAGGAATGTGTACTTACTTACTATCAGTTCGACGTTAGCATATTTCTCTTTTTCTTTGCAACTGTAGTACTCACTAATTTCCCTGTGCGTATAAGCCAGGATCCCACATAGCGGGTCAGATTGATTTCTGAGGGAGGGGAGGAGGGGACGAATGGTGATAAAAGACGCTTCTCCACCTTTAATTTCCATTAGAGGGAAGTATTTCTTCCATATTATTGATGCATTTAAATTCCTTGGTTCACGAGTAAATGACAGTGCATGAAATTAGTAAGGGAAACGAAACTCGAGGGGAAATTCCTTCCTCGAGATCTGCACTCATACATCCCAGGGTGGAAAGAGCACTGACTGATCACTCATTGACAAAACTGTCCCGGATACTTTAAGCTGACCTAATTACTCTACTGACCAATTTGCCTTCTTCACCACAAGAAACGTTGATAAATTTTCGGATCACCTTTGAACTTAATGTAATTATTTCATAAAAATTTAGGTTCTCCTAAACGGGAAATGAATCTCTGACAACGGACAGGTAAAAATATAATGAAATACCCGGAATATTCATGAATTCATGGTCATCAGAATCGGCTGGCCGGCATTTGTAATCATTTCTATTTTTGGCTAACCCCTTTTCTTCAATATAATTATTTTTTTCGCCTTCCTGTGAACTTCCAGCAAAAGGACTCCGATGCGAACCGAGGTCACAGAATCATTCTCTTTCTGGCGGGTGAAGATATCTACTGGCGAAGTATTTCCAGGGAGGTTTTTTTTCTCATTTCAAAAGGAGAAAAAAATTACAAATCATACCTTTCTTACATTCAGTTTGCAATAATAGGAATTCTTATCTCGTGTTAAACTTCTTATAATAAGGCAATTTAGACGATCTTGCTCATAAAACATCCCGAGAACGACTACGTTTGGCGAAAATCAAAGTGAGTTATATATCGAAGCTATCTATGACCAACGTTCTCTAATTCTGTAAGAAAGGCAACATAAAACGTCGGTTCTAACAAACATACTGCAGGAACGGCGGTAGGGAGGTGCTCAGGGATAAATAAATTACGAGTAAAAAATACTCCTCAAGTATTGACTTATCGTTTCCATTACTTTACACAAAACCAGGCTAAGGATAGTGAGAACCAAGAGGAGAAAAAAATTTCTTTCGTAATGAATGATCTCAGATTTTCCCGGCGTATGGTATTCAAGAATTTTTCTCGGGTTTCCCACCGGGTCAGGTTGATGAAGTGCACCGACGTTTCGAAGGCTGACTCTGCCATCGTCTCCTTCGCCATCGCAGCCTTCGAAACGTCGGTGCACTTCATCAACCTGACCCGGTGGGAAACCCGAGAAAAATTCTTGAATTCTTTCGTAATATTTGTTTTATAAATACGTCTTTGAATTGACATTCATTTGAGACATAAGAGCTTCAAAATCGATGGCGGCAAATATTTCGCCATTTGATTATATTTTATCTAGAGTTATACAGGTACAGGTATTTATCCTGTATGAATTACGTCTGAAAACTTTATTTCACAAAATTCATCAATCCCCTTCGCAAACAAAGATACCACATATGTGTTATAGCATATTCCCATGCCCAGAATAATGTATGCATATTTTGCCCATAGAGAATAAGTAATGGCGGAGGTAAGATAAAATGGAAGATGAATACATAACTACAGAACGACCAGATTTTTGGCATTATGCTGAAGAAACTAACTGAAATTCTCTGTAGGTGGAGTGAGTGCTCTTATCGCATCCGATTTAATGGACCCACGTTACTAGTCACCAATAGGCACCACACCTCGAACGCCAGTGACGCTATGGGAAGAGGTCAAAACGAGTTGCCTGACGATAGCTATTTCCGGGCTATTTATTCACAATGAAGGAAACAAGGTAAGAAATGGGGAACTGAATACAGATGGACTGTAAGGTCTTGGCCGTCCTTTGGAGCTGATTAAGTGACCAATAAATATACGGGGTGGACATTCTCTCACCAAGAAAAACTATTGCCAGCTATATTTCAAATATCAAATGTCTGAGGCACCAAACATGGATTTAGAAAGAAGATACAAATTCAAGTACTATGCATCATTCTCCGAGGTCCATCGCCACAAAAAGATTTTTCGTTCAGACAGTGAAGTAGTCCCACTCAGGCCATTAAGAGTTCATTGATGTACCCACCTGGAAAACTTTATGCCATAATTGAAATAAGTACAAGTTAAAAATTTTTAATCTCCCAAAAAACTGAGGAAAACATATATAATATAATAAATATAATAATATATATTGCATGTATAATTATGATACAATGTATATATATATATATAATAGCTTGACCGTGATATCATTACAAAAATATTATTGCGAAATTCGTGTTTAGTTTAATAAGATCATAAGTCTAACCTTAAAATGTCACAACTATCAACAATTCAACTGCTATCAGAATGAGAAGTACGTGCACTCTTGAATTACAAAACTATCGGTAAAATAAAAGCAGCATTGCAACAGAGGATCGCGCGGTAACGTTTCTTCACACCCTGAAACTCGGAAGGAAATATTTTGCAAAGCAGAGCTCGTAGAAAGGTCGTCAGAGGAGCGCCCCTGGATCTACTTCTCTGGCACGGGAATTTTGGTTTCAGATCAAAGTCATCCACCCCTTTGTTTGGCCGATCCATCCTCGATGTTAAAACTGTTTCATCAATTATTCATTAAAAAAGAGACGTTTTCAGTCACCAAAAACTAAGCATTATGATGTTAAGTCGCTACGGAAAAGGTAATAATTATACTAAATGCTCATTGGCAACGAGAGTAGGGAAGGTGATAATTAAGTTAGCCATCTTAAAATAACTCAAACAGAAACAAGAGTTCTGTTGTTTGGCTAGGGAAGCGTGAGCTAAGTGGATATGGATTCAAAATGGGAACTTCGTCGATTGGGGAAGCACAAGGCTGTAGATCCCCGTGAACCGTCAACGATATTCAACTGTTAATGAAAGAATTCCAGGAGCTATTACTAATTGCCCTTTCCAAAGAAGCGGGCACTGTAACTTATAAACATATCAAATTATAAAAGTTTCATTTCTTTTTGGTAGTTGACAATTCGCAAGCATTCAGTGTGAGCATTAAAAAACTAATTTCTACTACGATAATCAATTTATTTAAAACGGCCAGACTTGTTTAGGTAATTTCAATAAGCATATCTGAAAAATAAAAACAAAGAATATTATTGCATTTCAATTATTCACTAGTAGATGGCTCTAGGAATTTCGTGACAGGAAGTTTTCGTTTAAGAGAACAACTATCGTTAAAAGTTATAATGACTCTTACTTAATTCCTATGGGTAGATTAATCGGAGGACAACATCAATTATTAGTTGAGAACGATTGGATAAATTGATATCACGAAACAAAAACAATCATGGGATGGCGAACAATTTTAAATTCTAAACTTCAGGGGCAATGGAAATTAAATTAAATTATTAACGATCGTCCCTTGATTGTAAATATACTGCATGCTCTATTTTATATTAAATTTTTAATATGCATTATTTCCTAGCCTCCCAGCATAGAGCGGTTAAACGGATAGCGGATAAGTTAGGAACTATCCATAGATTTGAAAATTAATAATGTCACATTTATTTTCATTGGTACTGATAAACATTAGTTTAGCCTTGATCTTTTAGTAGTAGATAGACATTAGTTTAGACATTAGTTTAGTAGATAAACATTAGTAAAGCCTTGGTCTTTTTATGGATTTTATTTAAGGAATTAAAAATTATTAGTTTATCACTTTCATCTTACTATGTTGCTATGGAGTAATCGCTAAGAGTTTGGCAATCAACAACAAAACTATGGGATGAATCAGAAGAAGTGGAATAGTTCATTTATTGAGACGGTTTTTTTTATGAAAATGAATGTCAGAATAATAGATAGATGAATAGATAAATGATAGAAGAATGTCGTTAACAAAAAAGTCATGTCCTAAGAGGAGAGAATTAATCCTGTTAATAATGAGTGAAGACAATTAACAATTTAAAAAAGTTTCAATATGAAGCTGAACGCAGGGTGTTTGGAAACCTGCTCTCGTGTTCACGCGGTTGGGTGTAGATAGAGGTTTTTGAGTAGCGAGAAAGGAAAACAACTGGCGTAGGGGAAACTAGCAACGAAGTATAAGAAATGGTGGGAGAAGTGAGACAAATGCTACGAGAAATTCGAAAAAAAACAGGAAAGAGGCATGACGGAGCCATAGATAGGATTCATAAGACGTAATAAAGGGATGGATGCTGCTCAAATGGAGTTTGAAGAGAATTTATGAACGGCCTGCGCAAGGATGGTAGAAGGTATAAAGAACTGGAGAGGAATGTGATATGAATGTTGCAAACAAGTTTTTAGTTGGCGAAGTCCACTGTTAGCGACTGTCAAAGGGTTACTGTTTTAGGGAGACTACATATGATGATGGCTTACAGTAATAACAATACTAATAAAGTCTTTGTTGAGGAGAGTTTGAGACTAGGTAGTTTCTTCTTCCAACTAACCTCTATTCATCGACGCGCATAACATTTTTAAAATCTTTATAAGGCAGTGTGTGCAATGATAGAAAGAAAAGTGAAGACCTAAAAGCGCAGTGATGCCGTACAATTATCAACATAAAAGGAGCAATATAAGCATTCACAAAACAAATTAACACATACATACCATCATCATATTCACTTGTAAAGGAATATTAGCCGCCAAGTATACAGTAATAATACGTATGTAAGGGATGAAATAGCTGTTTAGCGTGTTATGAGTCAATGTACTGTACCCTAAGGAGTGTCTCATGTGTCGCTCTTTTAAAACATGTCGATGAAAGGGCATTGTTTGCTGTTAATTTAAGGGTATTCCAATCTTGGCTAGCGGTAACAGGTAAGAAAGAGGAAACTACTTGTTGTGCATGATTGCTCGGTGATGAAATATTACATTGATTCCCTCGGGTATTTCTTTCGTGTACTATATCAAGACTTCGACAATTTTCGGTGTTTTGACTCTCAGAATTTGGTGTCGAAGAGTTAGAGAATGAAGTCAAAGTTTTAGCTAAGAGAGTTTATCAATATAATTAATAATGTGATCAGATATTTGTAAGTCCAAAAGGTAAATCAGATGCATGTATTGAGGGAAAGTAGGACTTTTATGGAAGCTCTTCATATAGATCTTGGTATTTTGCATTACTGTAGTCAAAAGAAAGCGACCGATTGACGACTTTGCATATTTTAATTACATTAGATATTCATGAGTGACCGTCACCCGTTATTACAACTGAATTTATCACAACGTCGCAATTTGATACAGGGAAACCTGTGATTTCGGCAATTGCTCTTTCTTTATTGAAACTAACGATGGAGGCTACAAAATAAAAATATATTACAAAAAAAATCAACGTTCATGCATGTTTTTCGGGAGGCTGTTGTTGCTTATTAGGCTTTTGGGATCGGGCGTCAGAGGAGAAAAAATGTTCTCAGATTCGCCAGGATAGTCTAAATGTACGTTATTTTCAATTATTTTCCATGTTTAGCCAAGTTTAAGTATCATTAAAACCTGTATTGTGTATTCAATTTAAAAAAGGAACAAAATTGATACAATAGCAAAAATATTCATGGATACAGTAATTATTATTAACAAAATGGAATCTGAAGAAAATTCTTGACAACAGTTGTTCCTATATAACTTAATAAATCTCGTTAATATAAAGAATTAATTCTTTGTCTAATGTGAGAGTTTTGAGTATCCATAGAAATAAAAGACATTTCACATTTCCATATTTTTTCTACGCAAAATTTTTTATTTGCCAGAAGATACCTTACTAAGATAAAACGTGATGAAGTTCGCCTAAATAAAATTGATAAAAACCGCAAATTGTTTTACTCGTATACGGTTACATTTAATCTGTAAAAAATCCATAAATATGACCTCTATTTTATAATGTCATTCTTGTATTACCCTAAAACCTTAAGAAACGCATCATGGATTTGAATACTAGTATATCTACTTATTTGCGTACTAAAGAATATTGTAAAAGTATAATAATTTAGAGTCGTATACAACTAACAACTCGTATATCTTTGGCACTGACAAAAGCGCCATAATACTACGGGGGAAATATTTCTTCAAATGTACATGTATGCATAGAAGAGCTATGGACAAAACGAAAAAATATTGCAATTAATTGCTAATATCAGTGAGAGATAACCTAATTAAGCCTCAAGGCCGGTGAAATCAACATTTATTCCCGGAGTTATCAATTATAATATGACTTCTATTCAAACAGCCGCTAAGATAGGTGATAAATGCTTAGTAGAACTGACTACGTGTAATTCTCAGTCCATGCTTTTCCTCCTTCAGCGTCTTCAACCGCATCGAAATAAACGGATTAAGAAAGAAAGGAATTTCATGTTTGAAAGTAAAGGCGTCCACGGGAAAATACGAGACAGAACTCGACACAGTTCATGGGGAAACGCCCATTATTTTAGAGAGGACTTGTGAAGCGTAGGATTAACACCACGCCTTCCCAACATTTCTTTCGCCGACGAAGTGGTTACAAGAGTCAAGTGTCATCCAATATGACTCCGGGGCGGAACGAGGAAGGATGGTGAAGATAGACTTTCACCTTCGTTCCGACGCGTGTTAAGTATTTACGAAGAGGATTCTTTTCAGAATAAGACTGAATGAGAATCAATGTTTCCCGGTAAGGATATGTCGCGGCCGAGCCAAGAACGATGGACACTTTGCGACGGGCAGGAGCAAACGTACCTCAAATATTGTAAAAAAACTTTAAAATAAACAATATAACATTTATACAACACATAAACTTGTGCTTTGAAAGCAAAATTTAGCCATTACTTCAGTTGTTTTTATCAACAACTCTTTCGAGGTTCGCGAAAAGGCTCTGACGATGTATAGTAACTGTCTTAAACACACCGGGAAGGCGTTTTCGTAGCAATTTGAAGAAATACTGAAATCATGACTTATTAAACTTCTCTTAAAGTATCTCGGAAATCGACTTTATTCCAGTCTCACCACTGACATTCCCTTTTTTTGTCATTAATATGTCCTTGCCTTGTTATACTCTTTGTTACTATTCCCAAATTTATTTCCGCTAACATCATCTATGTCAAAATGTAATTTTTCTCAATGACAACATATGAACAACTTCTTTGTTTTCCCAATAACTAATCCAAATTGCTCTTAGTCGTCATCTACTGGAGCATAACGTGCAAAAATCCCAAATCTTCATGAAGACTGAAGAATCACACTTTGAATCCCTTTACTATTTAATTAGTATAAAATCACACAAATGTAAAATAACGAACGGAGCGGAAGTGAACAAAACAAAATGCTATGAGCAAAAATTTTCATTTACAACTAATCAATTCCTTTACTTGTATGTGAGATATTGCAAACTCGCTGACTTCGTTGGAATCACATTTAGCTAGACGACCGGCTCTCATTGGCGATTAAGCCAATCCAATGCGGTGAGCTTTGAAGCCATTGGATGTCCGCAGAGAAGAGAGTTAAAAACTTTATAACATTTACATTATTCAAAGTTTTTAATATATTGAGCTCTTTTAATGAACGATAACTCTATCGGCTGTCCGGTAGCCTTTATCAAGTGAAGCCATTCCAAATATAGAAAAACAAACGAGCCCTTAATAACATCAAAACAAAAAGCATAGCGAGGTGGAAACCTAGCAAGAATAAAAAACTTTCAGCCTCAACCCAGCGAATCCTTATTGGCAAAGGTAAAATGTTATGTGCTCGAAAGGTCTTTCTTCAGTAAATTAAGACCAATACCCGTTTCACATTGTGTTTGGTTTCTCTGCGAGAGATCCAAATCACTTACCTGCATTTAATGGATGGAAAATCCTGCTACATCCACGTCTATTTGAATTGGTCATCATTATCCGCTCAGAAACCACAGGATACCAGACGCGTGTACGCGGCAACTGCGGTTAAGCACATTGGTGCATATTACTTCGGCTCACGATGCGGTATCCAAACGAATCCACAAGAGACAAAACCACATTAATGTCGTGGTCTACTCATCAAAATTAATGTCATAGAAATGCCTCCAAGGTTCAAGTTACCTATGCAGCAAGCATTCGGGCATCTTATAAAAAACACCATTCATTAGCAGATTATAATATGAAAGTTGAGAAGGATTATTTTTAACAGAAGCAATTTTATTTTAGCTCCCCAATTTGTAATGCCCGCGCACTACAGAGGAGTCTATGCAGTTACCTAACACGAGGGATTCCAGAGTCCAGTGCTTTGCGCGCTAAAGAAGACGATCAATTAAACGTGTAAGATTAAATAAATATTGGAATTATGCTGAAGATTTCAAGAATTATATTGAAGCCCATTTAAAAAATCTAAACATGACTTGAGCGATGTGCTAAAAGAGTTGGTCGAAATGAGAAAAAAATATGATGTACGGAGTGGAGAGTTGGTTTTTGTTCTGTGGGAGTAATGGGTGAAACCTCTAAGCGCCATTTTGGTAAAAGTATTAACCAAAAGTTTATTTATTCTGTTTATGTAATGAGAAAAATTTCATCTATCCCAAAATACACCTATTTTAACCCACGTTGAATTAATAGTTCACTCAGAATTGGATTTCAGTGTCGTCTGTTTGGACTGTACAATTTGTATCACACATGCACTGTATGCATGGAGTGGTGAAAGTATTCCTTCCTTTCAGCTGAACACTATCAATATTCTTTGAGGTAAAATCTCAGAGTGGTAACTGGATAGTGGATGTTTTTATAAAACATTTTGTAAGTACATCTATTCGACATAACATTAGTTTCTTTAATGAAAATTGTCGTATTGTGGAAAATGTGCGATCATTCAGATCATAATATATCATTGATTTGCAATCTAGGAAGAGCACTTCGTGATATAATATACGATATACCACTTACTTCATCGGAAATTGAATACTGGCACACGGTGTACCCACCGCACGTCTGCACTAAAACTATTAAACTGGACTAGGAAATCATAGTTCAATTTTATACTCAATACAAATTTGCTCACAATTCAGGAAGTATAACCAACTTCGATAAAATTGAAAACAAACTTATCTCAAAATATAAATTACAGATTCAGGTGTGATGTGGTGGAACTGTTCCATAATAACAGAGACAAAAATTATTGCAATTTTCCACTTATTTGGAAAATTGCAAGAGTTTTCGTCTCTTATTAAACGTTCTCCTCTGTTATCTTAAAATATTTATTCAATCCAAACGAACCACGAAAACTAAATGAAATATGAAAGTATTTCTCTTGCCTTTTAGCTGTTTAGTTGTCAAGTTGCTACTTTTGAAATACATTTTTCTCGACAATCTTTGTTCAAATTACATCAAATAACCATGGCTGAAAATGGACCTGAATATAAAAAAAACAAAACTGTGGAATTGAAATCCGCGATGGCCAAATTCACATTCCGCCCATTCACAAATTGATGAATACTAAAGTACACCAGAAACGTGAAAACAGTGCTCGTCAGTACAGCGAGCACACCGAAAACGTGCATCATGGGAGGTTGTTTGTCAATGTGCATCCATAAACACCATGGAAACTAGCGTGTAAAATAGCCGTTTCAACTCCAGTTTTGCCGATTCTTGGCTACCTACAAGTGAAAATATTTTTAGAGGGAGAGAAATATGATCTAACTTTAAAATCCCAGCGTATTCAATCTTTCTTTTAATGGTACCAATCAACAGAGGATGAAATCGTTCACGTACATATCGTATGTTGGCCCATATGCAGATTCTTGATATGTCTGTGGGCCAAAGAAATATCTCCTTAGCCAAAGGGAAGGAATTCGAAACGAGGAAGCGAGAGAAGGATCTAAGTGATCAAGAAATGGAGGAAAGAAGCGTCTCCGAAGAACCGGAAGAAATGCACTCGGGGGCCGAGCGATGCAAAGTGAAAGGGAAAGTCCAAGCGAGGGCAGGCGATAAAGTGAGGAGACGGAGAATGTGACGGGAGCTCGGGACGCAACCGCACGCACCCGGGGGCCGGGCGGGGGGATGTGGGAGGTGGTGGTGGTGAATGGTGGGACCTGAGGGAGGGGGCGAGTGGTTGCGACGGGCGACCAGCTGGCCGACCGTTCCGTTTCCCATCGCGGGGCGCACGGGGAATTAGCACGGCGATTCGGGCGTTGATCTCTCCGCGACCGGTGTCCTCCCCCAACGGCGGCGGGACCGGGCCGAGGACGCAACCGAAGGCCTTCTCGAACATCGGGGAGCGGTGCCCCTTCAGCAGTGGGGCACATCCCGTGGGTCGCGACGCCTGCTCCTTATTCTTTTACTTGGTTTAATATTTGGCATTTTATATTATAGCTTCTTCTTTCGTTACAAAATAAGAAACATCTTTTTATTCAGTTTAATTTACAATGTCCTTTCTTAGAAAATTGAGGTACTTATGCAATGAGAAGGGTCGCGGTGGTCTAGCGGGTAGAGCGTTGGACTGCTGACCAGAGGGTCCCGGGTTCGATTCCCGGGTAAGGCACTTTGGGCACCTGCAGCTCCACCCAAGCTAGTTGATTTTTCGGGTACCAGATCTTCCTGGGAAACCATAACCGGCATAGGGAAAGGAACTGGCCCCCCTACCCTGATGTGTGATTATTCACACGCCGTCGGGCTTGGTACATGGGTGAGCTATACCATCACCTACTAAACCGACCTTCGGGTTGATTACTGTGTTTTTTTATGCAATGAGAAGAATATGGTATTAGCTAATCCCCTCTTCGAACAACAAAGACAAAGGAGGTAAACATGGAAAATTCCATGAGATATCGTAAGATACCAAACAGACTACATACTATTAAGAAGGAGACACAAGAATCAGGTGAAGCAGTGCTAGAGCTACCCGGTGCAGACATAAATAGCGATCACAACCTAGTATTTATGGTGAGCCAACTTTGCAACAAGAAAATTAAGAGGAACAAAAAAGAGCCAAGGTGAGACCCTGGGTTTCTGGAAGAAACCATGGATGACAGTGGAGATAAAGGAACTAATAGAAGAAAGAAGAAAATAGAAGAACGCCAGGAATGATGAAGAGGAAAGGCTCTGCGAGAAGCTTAAGGACCAAGTCAACTGAGAATGCTAGGGGGAAGGCCAGGGAGAATTGGATATAAGGCTGCTGCGAGGAAATCAACGAAAATATGAAGAAGGGGAATGCCCACACAGCACACAAACTGGTGAAGAAACATTTCGGACAAAGGAAAATGAAAAGCAACAACATTCGGGATGTAAACCAGAATATACTGATAGAAGGTCAAGATATTGGCAATAGATGGAAACAATACATTAAAGAATTCTACCAAGGTCGGAGGCCACTGGAAGAAAACCTGATGAAGGACGAGAGTGAAACGGATGACGAAAACCAGGGTCCATACATACTAAGGAGCGAATTCGAGTAGTAGAGGACCTTAAGAAATACAAATCTCCTGGAGAAGACAAAACCGGCGGAGACATCGTCAAGGTACTCGGAAACAAAGCCAAGGACAATCTGTATGCCTTAATCAAATATAGCTACCAAGACGGAAAACTTTCAAAGGAGTGTGATGATCGTGATACCAAAGAAGACCAAAGAACCAGGGAAGCCATACTCTGTCTGAGAATCATGATTGAGAAAACAATGCATATGAACAAGCAACTTTTAGTGGCATTCGTGGACTTGGAGAAAGTCTTCGGCAATGTGGAATGGAACAAGATGTTTGGACTGCTAGAAAACTCGGAAGAGATTACAACGACAGAAGAATAATCTATCAGCTACACAAGAAGCAAGTAGCCACAATGCAAATGAGAGATGGGAGCCATTCAGAGGCTAAAATTAACAATGAGGTTAAACAAGGATGACACTTTCAACCTGCATTTTTCGACATGTGCCTGGACGTGGCAATTAAAGAAGCACGAGACATCGGATTGAACGGAATTGGGATGAATGGAGAAGAGAGAAACATGCTACGCTTCGCCGATGTGACTGCAATGATAACAGAAAACCAGGAGGATCTTCAAAGGCCACTAAACGTATTGGATCAAGATCTAAAAAGATACAAGATGGACATAAACAGGACGAAGACTAAAATCCTAGTACGTGGAAGAGATCAGATGCATGGACCATCGGAAAAGTTGACCAGAAAAGACGAGAAGCCTTCGAAACCTGGTGCTGGAGGAGGATGCTTAAGATCAAATGGACGGATAAAATAAGAAATGAAGAAATTCTATTGTTTCAGGCTTCACTTCGTGGAAGTATTTAATATCCACACCAAAAAGAAAGACTTGTTCAAATCTGTGGAAAAGTACAAGTATTTCTTTTTAGTATGGATAAGAAATGAAGAAGTTTGCAGAAGAATAGACGAAGAACCGACCTTATGGAACACCATAGAGAAAAGAAGAACCAGATGGATTGGCCACGCCCTGAGGCACAATGGATTCGTGAAAAATATAAAAGAAGAAAAAATTGAGGGAAAAGTCCCAGTGAGAAGGGTCCAGGGATGAGACAAATAAAGAAGAAAGAATATTGCAAAAAATACCAGGAAGTAAGGCAATTAGCATCGGATAGGGTAGGATGGAGGGCTGCAGTCAACCAATCTTAGGATTGAGCACCAAATGATGATGATAATATAATAAAATAATTATAAATTAATTCAATTTACTTGTTTCCAATGTGGTGTATGGATTTGTGAGTGCACGGATGAAATGAGTGACTGCAACTTCCTGATGAAAACATATTTCTGTCAAATAATATATCAAATGAGCTGTGAGTTACTAAATAATAAACACATATCGCCGGTACTATGATATTTCCGTTAAAACCAAGAATGATCGAGTTGCGATCTCCATTCTTCCAAACTCTGAAATATAGCACAACATAGCAGATTATTTGAACCTCTTAGTTGAATTCCGAGACAAAGGTGTTCTAAATAGTTAATTTATTTCCATTAGTAACAGTTAATTTTTCGGAAAGCATCAATGTAATTTCCGGATATATTCATGTAGTTTTTACAAAATGCTGTCATGGGTTTTATAATTTAGCCCTAAGTGAGGTGTAAGAGACCTAATTTCTAGGGAGTCGGAATGAGCTCGAGGTGGGAAAAGGTCATTCGATTCCCACGACACTTAAGCAAAGGTGGAAATATGCTTTGCGCGTAGGCGAGTGAGCTGTACAAGGCTCGTATGTAGTCCAGTTGTGCTCTTAAAAGAATGGTATTTTTAAGTGGTCTTCTCCTCCCATTTGAAGTGTAATGCACAAGGTTACCTCAAGGACAACATTCTACGCTGATGTATTCTATTTGCTGAAAGCTATGTCAAGTTACATTTTTCTAAACTTCCTTAGATTCCTACCTCACCATTATTATCAACCATTCGTCAATTGTGTGTGTTCAAATTCAATTCCAGAAGATCTCATATTGGCTTTTTCCGTTAGCATTCCCATGTTTCGTAGATACATTTCTATTGCATTAAAATAGTATCACAAATATTTTTTTTAATTTTTACGGTAATTGAAAGTTTGATTTTGATTTGAAATTGATTTTTTCATGTAATAGCCGAGGAAATGACCATACGATTATGAAATATAAAACCGAGAACATTGCTTAAATAGCATCCGACTAAAGGAGACCATCCAGTCCAATTAATAGTGTTCCATCCAAACAGCCAGTTCCAAGTAAATACCATTAATTAATGAGGGAAAAAAATAGTTGAAAAAAAACACAAGCGTTTTTCTCTAAAATATTTTTTCAATGCACGTTTACTCTTTTTTTTAAACTTTGATAAACATTTCAATTTTATTTGTGATCTTATAACTTTGAAACATTATTTTCCCCATCGCCGAAGCTTCTAAAATACTCATCCACCCTTTGTTTACAGAATCTGTCACCGTCTACTCAAACCAATACCTAAGAGAGCCTGACTTCGTTTTTCTATTATTAGGGCACTCAATTTTGAGCGAAAATATTCCCACGTCGCTTTAAAAAATATCCCGTTCAATAACAGTCTTAAAATACCAACAACAACAATTCCAGGTGGTACAACATATCTTAAACATTAAAGTACATATGAAAATGTTAGTGACTTCATTTTCCTCCATCTGTTAGACAACACACTTCTCTAAGTCATTAGTGACATGCAGGTATACATAATGATTAGTGCTTCCTTGGTGGAGAATCATAGGTTGTCAGAATCATTTCGTTGGCGATATAGCTGTAAAACCACACCGCAGTGCATAAGCAGTTCCATAGGAAGCGTTGCGAATTTTTAATCTCCCAAAAAACTGAGGAAAACATATATAATATAATAAATATAATAATATATATTGCATGTATAATTATGATACAATGTATATATATATATATAATAGCTTGACCGTGATATTATTACGAGGGTCATCCGGAAAGTAGTACCCGTTCGTGCCGCATGAAGTGCTGACGACGCGAGTAGCCGCTGGACGAGGTCAGGTAGCTTCAGTGGCTTGTCTGCCTTCTCTGAGCCAAGTTGCGTGACGCTAGCATTGCCTGTGTTGTTTCTGTGATTGTTTACAATGTTTAAAAAAATTGAGAACGCCGCCAGTTGTGAAGTGAGGGCAGTGATTAAATTCCTCAATGCAAGAAACTTTCGCCCATGTGATATTCATCGCCAATTAAAGGAGGTGTATGGAGACAATGTAATGGACGAGTCGTCTGTTCGGCGGTGGTGTCGCAACTTCAACATGGGGAGGGGGAACACACACGACGATGAGCGTTCGGGGAGACCGTCTGTCATTACAGACCAACTGGTGAGCTCAGTTGACGAATTCGTGAGGAACGATCGGCGCGTCACAATTGATGACATCTGTGAGCATTTTCCCAATGTTTCTCGAACAATTGTTCATGAAATTGTTAAACACCATCTGCATTATGCAAAAATTTGTGCAAGATGGGTCCCTCGCATGCTTACAGATGAGCACAAAACCAAGCGTTAACTTTTTTAAGCGTTAAAATTTTTGCAGCAATTCAAATGGGAAACTTTCGACCATCCACCGTATAGCCCGGACTTGGCCCCTTCAGATTTTCATCTCTTTACAAAGCTTAAAGACTTTTTGGCAGGAAAAAGATTTGACAGCGATGAAGAACTTAAAGAAGGAGTGACCCTGTATCTCAATGAGCTGGCGGCGAAGGACTATGCAGCAGGAATACAGAAACTTGTCACACGTTATGACAAATGCCTTAATTTGCTTGGAGATTATGTTGAGAAGTAGTTTAAAGTATCCTCTTTCAAATAAAATTTTTTATGTTTGTTAATATTTACTTTTGTGTCTTTATTTCACGAACGGGTACTACTTTCCGGATGACCCTCGTAAATGAATGTGTTGGTCACTATAGCTCTTAAAGCTCACCTGGTAATAATAACAAAACATCTTCATTGGGGCTAGATTGAGACTAGATAGTCCCTTCTTCCACCTGACCCCTAAATTTGAGTAGATTTGTGTGGAAACGTTATAAGAAACGCTGCTACTACGCCATCGAACAAATGACTCCCACGGGTGCAAACTTGAACAAAGCAATGTAAATCTCTGTTACAACAGTTTTCTTAGATGACTAAATTACTATAAACCGCCCGTATTGTGTACGTGCCTTTTGCAATACTATCAGTTTTTAAGTTTGAATTTATCTTCAAGCACAGAGGAGATAATTAAATAAAAGTGTTATTTTTTTAGATTTTGATTAAAAATTGACCACGCTCACCTTGGATGTCATGGAAGCTGATCCCATGGAAAACTTTTAGAAGCATAGATTCCTTACGAGGTCTTGAAGTGAAAAATTCAGTGCTTGATGGGTCGATCTCCCAACAGCTAAGAGTGACGGTGCATGCGATCGGCAGAAATAACCACCAATCGCGTCATTCCTCCACCTGTGAGCAAAATAAAGTTCAGTATATTATCACCTCAATGAGAGTTTCACTATTTTACTATTTCACTATTAACAGAAAAGTTACAGTTAAATATTTCTTGATAAGGGAAAATAATCCAAACGACTACGTACTATATACAACTCATTGCAATGAATTTGGATAATCGCCCATTTCATACAGGTGAGTTTTGGATGCTCCCTGATGACTGCATGATTTATGGCATTAGTTATTAAACCGATGACGACTTCTTCGGATTTGGAATAAAATCAAGATCCGAGTAAAATATCAATTAAACTCTTTCCCGGTGTGTTTTAACAAAGAAAATAACACAAAAGCTGCGTAATTAAAATAACGTAAACCCACTTTGAAAGAACTTCCAGTTGGTCGAAGCTGCGGATCGCGGGGTTTCGCTCTCTCCATGGCTCTCCGTGACTCGTGGGGAAGGGGAAGAGGATTGATTTGTGACCACATGAAAAACAATGATGAAGCGCAAGCAGCGCGGAGATAGACAGTGGCCAGTGGAGGACGTAAAACGATTGGATGCACGGAAGGAAAGTAAAAAGTTTTAAACGCCCAGTAGGCGGAAAACTATGAATTCCTTATGCGATTCATTCACAAAAGGTCGTTTATCACTTTCATCCTTAGGAATGTCGATTGAAATCGCAGGGAAATGAGGGAAACGAGCGCTTGCGATTAAGGTGAATACTGCTGAATCAGTTCTGCACTTTGGTGCCCGCTTAAATTTTTTCAACCATGCTTCGAGTAGTAGTAGTAGTATTGTTGGGGAGGCGACCGACAGCTCAGGTCATTTGCGCCATTAGGGATGGGTGGGAAAGGATGAAGGGTGGAGAGAAACCCGGCGTCGGCATTAGCCTGCTCTTAACGAAAGGCGCCAAGGGGTCCGCAGCTTAACGTCCCATCCGACGGATGGCGTACTTACTCAAAGTGCCCTCCACAAAGCACCTCAAGTAGGGATCGGGATACCACTGAAAAATATCTGTCGCCGCCGGGATTCGAACCCGGGCCCTCTCGGTGGGAAGCCCGTACGTTAGCCACCGCATCATCTTGATCCCCCCCATACTTCGAGTACAGGGTGAAAACTAATATGACTTAAATGTTTTTCAAGAAAACTAATTATCTGTCTCCCGTCAATTGCGCAGGGCAAGGTATGATTTGGTAAAATAAATCCAATGGGTTTAAGATGATAATAACATATTTAGAGTATAGAATAACCACTGAATTTTTCTTCTTGCCTTTTACATTTTTCCTCTGAATTACATATTTTCTTCTTAATAACAAGTTCTTCAAAATACGCGAAAATACATCTACATCAATACCATGCGAACCACCAAAAAGGCAGGGGGTGCTACACCAGAGGGAAAGGGTAAGGGATGAGGGGATTGGGGTTTTTCAAAAGGGTGGGGGTACATTGGGGGTACCTACAAAAAATATATGCATATTTAACACCTAATATATATATAATATATAATACCTCACATAGCGTTACACGCTATTTTTTAATGCGAAATCGACTATGGCAAATAATCTATTTTAATAAATTAACTTGAGCACAGGACTACACATTATACCTACTCGCTTTATTATCAAGAGATTTTATTGGGAACAAACCATGAGTTTGCTTTGCAATTACTTCCTTTGTGGAGCACTACTTTGGCGAAAAAATCTCATTAAAAACCCAAATCGGACTGATATATCTTTTGATCTTATATCCAGGATTCCTTCTATCTAAGGAGGATAAATTATAGAGTTCAATTCATTATCTTAGCGAATAAAAACAGATTCAAATTTAGATATTCTGAGATATTTCATCCATTATTTCACCATCGTCATACCTTTCAGGTCGTTTCATACCTTTACAGGGATAATTTTAGAAAATAAGAAGTTGGAGAAAGGATTACGTCATTTTTCTATTAAAGCAATGCCCATGTTTAAAAATCTGGATAAACTTAAAAACAGTTGGTTGAGAAATTGTTAACTTCAAATATGAACAATTTCATAAATCGATAATTCACATTACATTGAAATGTCAGACCTTAGAGATAGGACAGAGATCTGGACGGAAAGGAGAAAAAATGAAGACATAGATATAAGGCAAAATGGGGGAGGATCAAGAACTATTTGATACAATGTAAAGGAAGCAGAATCTGTGGGTGCAGAGCATTTTAAAAGCGATGAAATGTGAGGGACTTTGATAGGGGGGAGAACGAACAGCCAGCAGGGTATGGAGAGGAAAGGAATAGGACTGTTGGACGAAAGTATAGTAATTAGAAAGTATGAGGCATTCCAGGAGGTTTATTGCAGAGCTTGCTATCATTATGAATCGTTAAGGATGACTTAGAACGGTAGACTTATTCAGTTTATCAATCCAAAATTCACTTTATACGGAATAATATGAAAAAATAATAACTAGAGAGTTCATAAGAAAATTTTATTTTTGAGATCAAAATTTCAAATTTTAAAATGGTCCATGGAAATAGCTAGCCGAATAGCTTAAATAAGTATAATCCCTAATCTTTGTTCTTCCGTTAACAGCCGGACATGGTTCATCGAAGGTCAGAAAATGTTTCGATACATTATTACAGAGATATTGGTTTCTTCGTATGCGCCAGCAGGAATTTCAACTACAAAGAGAAATTAAATTTCTCATGTTTATTGGATTTTTGAAAAGCATTTCTTTGAATTCCAAGGATTTTAACTTAATTGTCCTACATTTTTTTGGAAAGGATCAAGAAATTCCTACGAAATAATGAAATTGAAGTAAGGTGCTGGTCAACGAGTTTCTTTCAGAACAATAGGGCCAAACTTTATCTTCTTACTTGTTTGACCTAAATCAATGTTTTCAGGTCCTTTCGTCGTTTCATCCGGTGATGTATCCGATAGTCAATTATTGACTCTATTCGCGATAGTCTGTATTCGTTAAACTATGTAAAATAAAAAAGCGTACAACCGGTTTTTTGAATAAAGATGTAAGGGAAAAAATATTTTTGAGCAGGCTGCAAATTTTTTGTCAATCTCTAATCCCAGACATACCGAAAAAACTGATTCGGAATCGATTTCAAAGCGTGCCATCATTCCATGGGAACAGCGCTTGGCACATTAGCATGCAGTCCCGATTCCTAACCATATTGAGCACCCATTTTTGATGACTAATATGTAGAGGTATAAATGCCGCATTTACTTCCGCCCCAATTTGAAACGGTTTCATCTGAACATTTTTTATCGCTGAATCGTGACTTGGACATCTACCTGTATCTGAAAACTATATCGAATGATGCTATCGTTAAGACTTTAATAGGCTTATTTCCTGGACGTCAAAGATAAACTGACTTTTGCCCTTTAACGCTGATATTTTCCAGGGTGAACTCAGTGAAAGACTTCAGAGCATCCTACAGAAACGGCATATTCTTTATATTTTTGTATCAAATGTATGCTCTCGTATTGTATTTTATGTGAAATAATTTAATTCATGTCTTGCATTTGGCTGTAGGAAAATATAAATATTAATCCAAATTATTCCAAAAGAAAATTAGTCTCCCACTCAATATTTGCAATGGAAAAAAGTAATTTGTTCTAAAAATAGAAATGAATATGCATAGATATGTGAAATTCATGTAGGATATACTCGCAGCAATTCAAGGTGGTTTAAATACTTCAGGAAATTCAACTATCTAAATGCAAGGTAAATTCATTTTTTCTATGTGTAGCTCATATTTCAACCTATTTTAAAGGCAGATTATCCTCCTCCTGTTTCTAAAAACAGCTATTCCCATTGCTGCATATAAATTACGTAAAATAAATGAAAATCCTCTAAGTTATTTAAAAATCCACTATCCTCGGAAATTTTTCAATCCTAACAATTATATCCCGCAGCTTTTCATTTTTCCCTATTCAGTGTCGATTCCCTTACCATCCTGATAGTTTATCTGTTTAACGTCCTTCTTAATATGTCCTATCTATTTTATCTGGGTTTTTCTCGCATGATTTTCCTTTCAATTTTCCCTTCTCTTAGGCTCCAAACAAATCAAATGTGCTTCAACGTCTGTTCAATCCTCCCAGGTCTTCTTTGCTCTCTTCCTCCATATGGGTATTTCGTATTCCACTCTTATACACACGTCCTCATTCATCACTACGTCTGTCCATTTCGCCTCCAAAGCACCATATTTCTAAGGTCTGTAGTCTACTCTGGTTCACTTTTCCAATGTTTTCTGTCTCTGATCTGCAGATTGCCATGATCCATATAACTTTTAGACAAACTGCTTCCTTGTTACAGCCACGGGTTTCTGAACATAGTAGTAGCCTCTTCTTCAAGAATTTTTCTTAGCTTCATCTATTCTTCGCTTGATGCCGATTGACCTTCTTCCATCCCAAGGTAGACTGCTGTCCAGCTAGATAAAGGATTCCACTTTTCTAGTTTCCCTCCCTGAATTGCCTACGGCTCCTCTCTTCCACACACAATGACTTTAGATATTTTCTTTCTGATTCTCATATTATACACCCCCGAAGTACTTGATCTATAGCGTTATGGTTGCAAGCAAGTCATCTTGCGTTTCTGTAACTGCTGCAACGTCATCTGCAAACCGGAGCATGCCATTTCTTCACCATTCTCCTACACTCTTTGGTATTAGTACTTTTAGGGGAGGTGGCCGACAGCTGAGATTATTTGCGCCATTAGGGATGGACAGGAAAGGAAGAAGCGGCATAAGCCTACTCTTAACGAAATGCGCCCAGGGGTCCGCAGTTTAACGTCCCATCCTACGGACGGCGTACTCACTCAAAGTGCCCTCCACAAAGCACCTCAATTAGGGATCGAGATACCTTTAAAAACATTTGCCACCTCCGGGATTCGAAACTGGGTCCTCTGGGTTGGAGGCCAGTACGTTAGCCACCGCACCATCCAGATCACCCCTGCACTCCTTTGATAGACAGTTCTTGAACTTCTCTTATGGCCACTTCAAGAGACATGTTGAATAGTACAGACAAAATATAGTATTGCATCTTTGTCTAACTCCTTTGTTTATTTTTGCTTATATTTTCCTTCTGTCATTCATTTTCATGCGCGTTATCCAATTAATATAGATGCGATGAATTACCTTCAGACATTGTAGTCCATTCCGAGATTGCCTAGTATCTTGAACATCTTACTCGATTCCACGCAATCAAAAGTCTTTTTCAAGTCCACGAAGACCTCAAACTATGGCTTGTTTTGGTGGACCACTTTTCCAGCTAGTGACCTGCAAGATATGGCTTCTCCTGCTCCTCGGTTTTTCCTGAATCCAAGTATTTATCTTTGAGGCTTTCTTTGATCTCTCCTGCCATATTTCGACAAATTATCTGGTTTAATATTTTCGATGAATGATGAAGATGTCAGGTTCAATATTTTGCGTCTATTTCGCAATTATTTGTTCTTAGTTGCAGAGAATTTTCTTCATCTTCTTGTATCCCAGTTGTTTGTCCATTACTAACTGGCTGTATTCACTATTTATACCTGTGCCGGATTGGCTCTTATACTATATTGCTTAACTTTGTTCTAGTACCTCGTTTTAACAAAGATGCAGTCACTTCGTCATCTTGCCCCATCCCTGACCAACTTCCATGTGTATCTTCTTCTCCGATGTTGTTCGAAGAGGGTGTTTGCCGACACCATGCTTTTTCTTGTCGCGGAATTCTTTCAATTTTTCTCCAGCGACGTTTCGTTTTCCTAATACAAATTGTCCCACGCTGCTTCTCCTGTGACCCTCTCCCACCAAAGCGTTCCAGTCTCCTACCGCGATTAGGTTTACCTTCCTTTTTAATGCTCCTGTAATCTCTTCGATTTGCTCGTATATTTTTTCTATCACCTCCTTTGAATGGCTGGACGTTGACATAAACGTCTACAATATCACTGTATCCAGATGCTCTCCTCCTTCTAATTATATAATGATTGTATGGGCAGCACGATTTGACTCTTCTTGTCGATTCTTCTCTAAGCATGATCGATGCTCACTCCTACAATATTCTGGTCGTTTCCTGATTATATCACCGAGTTTCCGGCCCGCCAGAATTCGTTAAAACGTGGTAAAGCATAATACGGTTTAGAGACTTCAACGCGCGATTGAAATTGCAACGTACATATAGTTTCCATGACCTAGTCCTCGTAGTGAAAGGCGAGCAACATTCGAAGTACTATGATACTTCTTAGAATGAAGTGCGACTGGAACCCGATCCTGGGCAGGATCCAGACCCAAAGTAGTCTGAAGACCTAAAATTATCCATGACAAGTACGGCAAACGGTGTTCTGGTCAAGCTTGAATCGAAAAGTCAAAAGTGATACATTAGCTGCTTTTATCATTAAGAATAGCCTCTAAACAAAATAAACAATGATACCTTCACCTTAAACTCGCTATTTCAGGGTTTATGCGTATGACATGGTTCATTTTGTTATTTTACCTGTCCTTATAAGATCCAAACCACGGAAATGACTATGTTGAATGAAAGTGGTGGAGAGGCTTTTCAACGCGTCAACACATACCTGTACACGATCCGTCAGAACGTGTACAGGCATGTGTGAATAATGCGCATAGTAAAAATCAAAATTTACTCAAAACAATATTGATTACGGAAGACCAATACAGCTATTCAAAAGTTATTTCAAAACGTTTGTTTTGAGTTTGATTTTTCTGAGATTAATAATGAAAACCTGTAGTGCATTGTTAGATAACTGTTCAGGTAAATGTCGTTTCTTTAAGTTTATCGAGTACCAGCTTCATTTTTTCTTATTTGGAAGCCGCTGTCACGAAGGAAAATCCAGCCCTCAGAGCGTGTACCCTATTTCTCACGTACATCCCAAAAGATTTGCAGTATATTAAGAAGGCACAAGGTTAAAACCATGAGTCAACCACAAAATAAGCTAAAAACGCACCTTGTTTTTGCCAAAAACAACGCAGGAATGAAGACTCCACGGATCAACAGAGTCCCGCGTGAATGTGGCAGAAGATATATCGGATCCATTGAAAAGCGGATGAAATAACGTGAAAAACGTGTTAGACTCCTCCATCCAGAGATATCAGAATCGGCCAAGCAATGTCTCACTACGGGCCTATTGGATTGACTTCGTAAGCACGGAACACCGATACCGAGGAAAATGTTACTGGGATTGTGCTGTGAAGGAAGGTGTGGAAATGAGATTGGAGAACAACTCACTTAATAGGGTTGGTGGCTTCCAAATAAGTAAAACTTGGAATCCGATGCTCGAGGGACGCTGGAATGCACACAATTGGTCGGATTGGAATATCGTAACTCGCCGGACCAATCAGAGAACACCTGATTGCTACCAACCAGCATGAGTACGAGGCAACTTTTCCATTAGGGATCTTTTGTCGAGCAACAAAAACAGCATTCGGACCAAAAACGGAACGGCAGTATGTACTTCCTCAGTCTCCCATTTCCTCCTGCAGAGTTTCTGTTCCTTATGCTAAAATACACACAAAAAGGAATAAGATTTCTGAGACAAGAACTAAAGCAAATGCGATAGAGATAAAGAGATTACCGAAATATATGTTTTCTCTCAGCTTAGCGAAGTGCAGCCCCTGTTGTGTCAAATGTTGCAAAAAATCTAATATTCCATATAAGCTAAAGAAGTTTCCCAAACTAAAGTCGTGAAACCTTTTTTAAATATATACATTAAAAATAAAAAAATTTCAAAATTACAATAAACATTATCCTTTACAGATATGCATGTGTATCTTCATTTTCATTGCACGTATTTAATACATCTCTCCGAATTGGATTATATTCCAAAAATATTTTGTAATTGTAGATTCACATACATATTCCCACTCGACCATTATTTATAGCATGTACAGTACGTACATAATACATCTAATTACTGTTTTCTCGAGTGGCGAATTAATTATTACTCGACTTAACGAGTGCTTGGCTAATACTCGATGAAGCAAGTCGTAGGGATAGAAGTACCTAGCCTCATAATTTATTAAATTGGTATCTATAATTGACTGCATTTATAATTTGGCAGTTATTATAAATAAAATATAACCATTTTTCATATTGTAAGAGCTATGAAATATATATGTTGTGGTGATTAACGTGAGTGAGCAACCGACGATGGAGTTAGGAGGGCGTGTAAACTCGAACACATTGGTTTACTTGTCTGGAGTAAATCATTATGATCGTGCAACAAACCCTTTCTAATTTAAATTCAAAGAACCAGCGGGATATGCCGCGACAGTAACTCTTAACGGAGAAGTTATGCTTATGCGCTTTCCGCTTATGCGCATCACAATGCAACAATTTCAAAGGGTAAAAATGATTCGCCCTGACCGGGATCTCGGCTAATGATTTTACACTTTGAAATTGTTGCATTGTAATGCTTTCTAATTCATTGATATTAAATACGTGGCAGCGGATTCTTGATTACGTTCTACAATTTTAGACTTGACCTGCATTTTGGTCTTATTGTTTTTTCTACTTTATTTCTCTCGACATTTTGCTTTCAGTTCAACTTATTCGAAGTCATAAAAAATCACATCTACATCCACATAATACCCCACAAGCCACTTCAAGGGCGTCTGGTGGGGGGTGTTAGGTCACCACCCATTAAAGAAAATATAACCATATCCAAAACCAACAAATTTATGGAGCAATATTTTTCAAGACGCAATAGAGACGATTGTGCTAACATTCATGCGGAAAAATGTTCTACGATTTGGCCATTTACATTCTCCGCATTCGCTCTAGCCCCTGAAAGCTACCATTTTACAAGAAATTTTATATTTTCTAAAATTTTGGCAGATATCAATTGATTATACTTTCATTTTTGTTATTTTTCCACGATTATTTTGATTGTGCCTTAGAATTTCCCAACGATAGTTATCTCTGTCATGATTTCGATTAAAGAAAACGGAACATGAAAGGTACTTCTTCAATATTGAACGGGATTTTCATCACCAGTTATCTCTGGTATGATTTGATTTAAATAAAATTGGATATGAAGAGTACTCCCGCAGTGTTAAACTGGATCGAACAGGAGTTTAGAATTAACTTTGCAGCTTCCACATAAAACTGGATCTTTATTATCTAACTTAAGCCAGCCGCATCTCTAATGGAAAACCGTCACCGCCCTTCCGGCATCACTGTATGGAACCTTCCACGGCACAACAATCTTTCCATCTTCTCCGTTTACTCAGCCAATCGCCCCTGATCATTGTGGTCATAGGATAAGAGGAATCAGAACTCTCCTGAATAATCTTCATTAGATTGTCCATTTAATCTGCATGCCGGTTAATACTAGGCGCATCAACCTTAAGCAAAAATCTGATAATAATCTTTGGACGGTAACTTCTAATAGCAATATCAAAATTCAAGTTATCCCCCGAAAAGGATATTTGTTAGACAATGTTGTTGGACACGAACATTTTCAATCGGTGGTCGCTGGTTCATTTTACGTCATATCTGACATAATGAATCCAGAATATCTCAAATTCAAACACGCATGTTCAATATCAAGGTTTTAACTTCGTGAAAATTCACGAAAAACAGACAACTGATGGTACCTAACACAAATAATGTGAGATCCGTATCAGATTCATAGTTATTTTATAACAGTCAATTTCGTAAAATCAAGAATTTTGGATATCTCAATGATCAACACAGTCCAGTGACGATTACCCTCGATTTGATTCTGCTCTGCATGGCGTTTCATTGCCAATTTTCAGCAACACTGATCCTTGATTATTATTTTGGCCAATTCTCACAATATCATTAATCATCTAGAGCCTGGCGTAGAAAATGTAATATAAATGGCAATTATTAAAACATTGCCGAATCTGTTCTTGCTTTCTTATAAATGCAACTCAGGGGTGTCGCATTAATATATTTAGTCCACCATAATTGAATCTGCATATTATTTTTTTAGAGAATCACATTGCACCTTAGTTCATATATAAAGATAAAATTATTATTTTACGTATTTTATTACACACCCAAATATATCTTTAAGATTCGTTATTTTCACCTCCACAGGCGATAAAATTTACTCCCCGAGTAGCATGATCAATATTCAAGGATATACATTTAAAAATGCAGGATCTGTAAAATGCCTAGCTCGGTAATGTTTAAAATACTCCGACAATTTTCGTCGTAATACGTCAAAAATACTCCACTTTGGCTTTTCCGTATTCTTAGCATTCTGAGGGCAATCTTAGGCTTTATTGATGAAAGATCGAATAAAGATGAGCTAAATAATGAATTAAAAATGAAAAATCGATGATCATCTCACAATTTAAATTACCTTCTTTTAGGCGTTCATATTATCGCTTCCCGTAGTCACGGGAAAAGTGAGAAATAATAACTTTCCGGGATGAGAAAAAGACACTTGAGATTTTGTCGTCACATTTGGACCTTCCACTTTTAAGAAACACGAACGTCACTCTTCCCGCTCGTGAATCAGCTTTCAGCGAATTCTCGAGAGCGCGGATTTGAGTAACGTCTCCCGCTGAAAACAGAAGGATGACCGATCTCGCTCAAAAAATCTCGCCGAGCACTTTCTCCGCCTCGGGCGACTCGCCGATCGAATCCATCACCGCGACAGAGCACAGCATTTTCGGCCGCGAGAACGTAACATCCTGCGGCGGTCTCGATGTTAAAAAGCGGGGGAGATTAAAAATACGCGCGGGGCGGGGAAAAAATACGTCTGCATCCTGGCGCGCAGGGGAGTGAAGGAGTGGGGAGCGATGGCGATCTTGCCCCGGGGGACGTTGTAGCGAGGCCGCGGAGGCTTGCCCGGCGGGAGGCGAGGCAGTGTGTCGGCCGGAGAGCCCCCTGGACGGCGGGTCCCGTCACTAACGGTGCTCTTTCCCCTCCCCGCCTCTCCCCTCCACCCACAAGCCATCGCCTCTGAATGTAGGTCTCAGGCGTGATTGGGCGTTGGGTCTACGGAAGAAGGGGTGGGTGTTTCAGAAAGGCAAAAGAACTTCACTTCTTCACGACCCCTACCTACCATCTCCCACAATCTCCTCCCACCACCTCCCTCGGCCCCCTTCTTAGTGGATTTCCTCCTCCTCGGGGAGAGAGGCTCCCAGCGCTCCCCCCCTAACCACCCCCACTCCACTTCCCTCTCCGCGGACCGCCCTCCTCCTACCGCCGTTGAGCCAGCCAGGGCAGTCCTCACCCGGAGCTCAAAGCCGCGGGTGCCTCTCCCACATTCCCTCGCGGTTGAAGGAACGCCTTCTCTCGGTGCTGTGGAGAGTAAGCGGATGTTTTACGTTTTTACGGTGACTCGGCGCGGTCTTTTTGAAATATTTCGTCCGAATGGGAAGCCGTTTGCTGCAGGTGCGGAAGCCGGACTAGTCTCCCGGAAGGCGTGATCTCCATGAGTGATTCCCAAGGGTAGAGTGTGTGCATCACATTTTTGGGGTTTTCGCATGAAACGTTCTGCTGCGAAGGCGTTACCGAAGTGTGGTATTGTTTCGTTCAGTGAAGCATTGTTTCGGTGTTCACCAATGCCGGAAAAATCCATGTCCTCCATTTGAAGAGACACGGTGAAGCAGAGGAGATGGTAAACTTTTGCTCAGTGTGCTGAATCATAACGTGTGATCACCGTCTGGGCTGGTCAATTCAAGTGCATCAATCAACGGTGGACGAACTTGGACAATTACGTGGGGTTTTAATTCGCGATAAACTTCTTTGTCCAATATTCGATAATTTTAACTGTGTTTAAGGGACAGTGCGTTCTCCACCAATTAGCTGCAAAGGACCTATTGGTATTTTTTTGTATCCGAGGTGTGATGGTGTGTATGACTCCCCAAACAGAGGATAACAGTAAACACAGGCTGATCCTCAGAGTGGCAGATCGTGGAGACTTCAACGCTTGAAAGAGTTACGTATACACATGAGGGACTCATTTCCACTGGAATGCAGGAACAAAAATGTACCCGGTGTTGACGCATTATCCTCACTGATATTTTGCCGGATATTGTTCCTTCGAGAAAATAACAACCTTCCGTGAAAAAAGGATGACGTTGTTATGCGTCATTCTGTGACCAGCGTATGAGAGGAAGGATTGACGCTCTTGCCAAACCAAGGTAGTGTGAACGGCAATGAAAAATGATGGTATCGTTACGAATACCAGTCATAGTGTTTGATCTTTAAAGTAAACTGTTTCTCTGAGTGGACAAGAAATCTTTGGCAGGTGATGTCGTTTTTCTTCAAGCACAAATTCTTTCAATAAGGAATAACGATATATCTTGCAATTGGATAGTGAAGTTGTGGTGCACTCACAGTGTATATGACATACTATATATTTCAATTGGAGCATAAGTTAAAATACGTTAAGAAGCTGTAGTGTGTGCACAAAAACTTTTATCTGGATAATGCTGTACATTTGAGAAGGAAGGCAATTAGCATTCTGTGGTATAATGTGAATGCGGAGTGAAGGATAAAATATTTGTGCAAGAATACGGCTTTCAGTAACCGTGCCGAGTAGAATCGAGACCGGGCTATAGATTCCTTATGTGTTTAACATTTATCAACCGGAGTTTTTAAAAATAAGGGGGAGTTGATTAAAACGATCTGAAGGGGAGCAACGCTACATTTTTTTAAATCGTGACTCATTGGAGGCGTACGGGAATACTTGTCTACAAAATTAAGGTGAGTTTTCCTGACAAACTATTTTAATTTACCCAATTTTTTGAGTTGTTAACATCATCAGGAATTATTCATAGTTTAAACTGTTGCTCTGCAAAAAATTTTCGTTTAATTAAGAATTCCACTTATTTTACATCGGCAGACCAAATAGACTAGCCTGAAGAATTAATAAAACAGTAGTGAACGTTTCCGGAATCATTCCGAGAATATGAAGGGAAACCTGGCTCAAATTAAGTCAATTTAATAAGTACTCCTTGATAATAGTGAGATATAAGTGAAAACAAAATTACTTTTTTCCTGGATATTATCCGTAAAGGAACTGGGTTTCTGAAAATAGCGTGATTACAAGCGTTGATTAAATTTTCAGGATATTTTTACTTTCGATTGCTTCTACATTTAAATCTGCCCAAAGCTAAAAAAAATCCAAACTTAGTGCTGCAGTCCCTTTCCGCGAATTAAAGGTAACGGTTCCCGTATCCTTGAAAAATATGGCAACCAAGCCTTTCATTTTACCGTTGACCAATATCGAGCGGTGGAAGTCATTTACAGTCTTCAGGCTTACTGTATCGGCTTCACAGCGTTTGCGCCCAAGTCCTAATAACGTATTGAAATAACCTACATTACGATTTCTGCAGGATCATTTTCGGCTTCATTGTATTACTATTAGAAAACGTATTTAAAAATTCTTTGTTGGAAAATAGAAGGGAATACACGGTATTCGCCTACGTACTATACAAAAATGATATCAGCACGGGTATGAATTTGACTCTTTCCATTAAAATATAGGTATTAATAACATTTGGCTTAAGGAAATAAAATCTCGTCAAATGTAGGGAAGATTTGGAATTTATGAAACTATAAATGAGAAAATTAGAATGTATCTGCATACTTGTGATAGATGGATAGATATTGAACATGATAAATTTAACTCATCAGTCTATGCTGCATGAGTAACTAACTGGATTTGTAATTGAACGTCTAAATAAAACCAAAAGATAATTACAACTCTGTGGGTAGACTCACATTGTTACCTAGTAAAAATCAGAGTTATATGTACTTTAGGAGTAGAAAATAATAAAACCGTTCCTATCACATGTCGAAAATTGCATTCGAGTTTTATGCCCACGTTATGCCAAGATTCGGCGTTCCTAGGCTTTCGCATACTTCCGTATTTTTGCTTCGCCAACCGTGACGCGAAAAATGTGCACTTTCACCAGGAAAAGTTTACAATACCATAAAATTGGACATAAAATATGACATTCATTTCGGTTGTTAACCGATCGGAAGAAGAAGAGAAACTACATTTGGTCATGGTGTATTAATCCCATCATTCATCTTGCATATTGAGAGAGATTGTGCTATCAAATTCATTGACGCAACGTAAAATTTTCAGTGTCAGGTAATGGTTAAAACTATAGATATTATTATCTATTTCTTAGATTCCTCCTACTTTTCGAAAATAGTAAAACAATGGTTTCATTGTGGTTTTTTGTTTTGGTTATAATAGGATTATAATTATTCTAAAAAATTGTTGAGACCCCTGTTAAGAAAAAATGGATCATCAATTTGTTTAAAAAATTGTCAAGACACCTGTTAAGAAAAAATGGATCATCTTTTTGGAGATCAATATCCATCTGAACAGTCGTTTTTGAACCCTGATTCCTTTAGGGCTTTATCACTACTGCAAGGGCGAAGTAATTTAGCACGCAGATCGTCAGACTAATTCAGTGAAGGCCCGGATTCGATTTCCAGTGACGTTTAACACAGCTGCATTCATTTTCGCATTTAAGATCTAACTGTGAAACTGCGGATGGTAGGAAAACGGGTGGAAAGCATTAGCCCCCATTCCCTGAATGTGAAAAGAGATTGCGCCGTATAGGGGTTAATACGTAGTGAGCTCTACCCTCACATTTCCTCTTGTGACTTACCCCATTTGCTATTTAATATCTTTTTAATTATTACTTTTGTTAATATTGTTCAATACTGCTTCACATACTATTGGGATTTGATCACTGTGCTGTTTTCTGGCAACTTATAAAATTGTATGAATGGTGAATATGGACTGGAAAAACCAAATAAAGCAGGCCGAGAGTTAAGATAACAAAGACGGTTTCGGCATATGTTTTATCCCTTTTTTCTATTTTTTGTGGTTATTACTAAAACCCAATACATAAATGATGGCTCCCAGGCTTCAGCTTTTCTGGAAAGGCTTCAATAATGAAATTTCCACTTCTGCAACTGAACTGAACAATCCTCTTGAGCATTGTATCTATCCACCGAGCCACACAAACAGAGTTGAGCTAAGTGAGACAATGAAGACTTGGTAATTTATCCATGACCCTATTAACCTGCCTTAGGCGTAAGGCAATTCAATGTTAAAATATGCAGCAAATGATGAGCTCATTTGTTAATTTCGTTGGATAACACTGTGAAATGGAAAGTAGAATCAAAATAACATTTTTACAGGGTTTTAGCTTTATATTTCCAATTGTAATAATCAATTTTCAGCTTAATATGAATTCCTAATTCGGTTGCTTCATTGTGAATCTATGTCCATGTTTTGGTAGGAATGGTCATTTGGGATTGTTAAACCAAATTTTACTGGCTATAATATTCATTGCTCAGGCTTGTAGTACATTGATTGTAATTTGTTTTTTTTGTTGAATATAAGGTTCATTCAATTTTACAAATCATATTAGGTAGCAAATTTTGCCAAAAAATTTTCGTTTTAATAAGCATGTTCATGGGGCTAAGTCTATGTGCATCACGGTAACTTTCATACTTGGAGAGGCATTTGTGTGTTTTTGAATCCATCCTACACACTGTCGAGCATGGGAGTGCTCGGCAGGAGGATATACATAATGACAGATGGAGGCCACCTTTCTTATTCAATTCTCAACCTAATTTTATTATATGAACCAATGTCCTCGAAGTCCATCTTTATTTGTTTGTAGATACTTTTATTCTAGTACTATTCCCTCCCGTATAATCATTATGCCGTGTGCTTAAACTTTTACCATTTCTTTGCCATCTCATAATCTTTGATTTTTTTACTCTTCTTGTCCTCGTGCCAAAATAATTAACTTCGTTAAATGAGGCACATACCTTGAGAAGTTATTTTGTGAAATATAGGAAGGAAGAAGGGTCAAGGTTTTCCATTAAACTGAGCTTTTCTAAGAAACATCTAGCAGGTCATCTTTGGGTTCCTAAATTAAATTCATCGTCTTTTTCCTTTCATTTTTCTTGGCGACCGCTGGAAAATTTAATTTTGAAATACATTTTGACAATATTCAACTCTTTCTAACAAGATGTATATCCACTTAGAAAATGATGTCACTTAAATAGCAATTTTGCCAAATATTTTGCATTACGAAAAAGTATAGCATAGAACTCTGGACTTGAATCAGACAAGAGATACATTATATAATTGCATTAAATCGCAGTGGCATTTGTTTTGGGTGAGCATTCTCGCACGGAAGGGTTTCAAGGGATGGGCAAACTAAGCGATCGTTTGGGCTCAGGGTTCCACTCGTTACCAATTAGCAGTAAAATATTTCCGAATTATTATTTGGATTTTAACACTTCATGAAAATATTAATACTTTATTGTAAATAAAGAAAAGTATAAGGTTCGGCCAAAGGGTTCATCGCCCGTTCATCTCTGGTGATGTAAATGCAATCACATTAGGAGTATCATCGACTGACTTATCTTTCAAATTTCGTAAAAATGTGACGAACTCTTTAATTTCAAAAGCACTTTCTGGAAAAAGTGAAAACTCCTGACGCATAACGCTACAAGAAAGTAATTATTATATTGGAGAAAGTAGTTCTCTTAACGCTCTACCGTTTTTCAGTTAAGTATGTATCTGTAAAGTAGTTTAAGTAAGGATGTCTCTCGGCAATTCAGGTCATTTTGAGATATAATTGCAATTATGATAAAAGTTAAAACTGGAATAGTGGATGTTGGAAGGGATATTAGTATTAGTATTGCTGGCGATCAATAACACTATTGTCAATGAGGCATCAAAAAACCGCTTGAGCTCGCGAGGTACCTTATAATAAGTTTTGGAGGCGACGCAAAAGGCGACCAGGCCTGCTCAAGCAATCCGCGAGAGGAGTCATCCATCGTCTTCCGTCGCCGGGCGTCTCCTTTGAGATGTCGCGAGACACCACTCCATCTGCGGTGGTTCTCTTCCCTTCAAAAAGAGACGCACGCGACTTGACTCCTGACCCACCCCCCCTTCCGATTCCAGCTCCACGCGCTCCCTCCACATCCTTAGGGGGTATCCACAGTTTGACCCTCATCTCCGCCCCCATACACATCTTTGCCTCAGCTTCTTTTCCCATTCTTTCATTCCGCCGAGGAACCCCAGTGAGCCATTACGCTCTAGGTACGAAGCCCATGCGTAAGCTTTTAAAGAGAAGCCGTATCTGACAATGGACGTCTTGTTCATTATGGCTCATTCATTTCTCATTTTGAGCTTATTTTTTAATAAGGATCTCGACTCGCTAGCCCACAGCTTAATTCAGTTCGAAGCGCCCTGGCCGTCTAACTTGAATGCCACCATTAACAATACTACCCCGGGAATGATGGTCACATTAGGATTTAATGACGTTATTGCGCTACATTTTACATCATGAAAAAGCTTCGCCATAAAATCATTTGAAAAATCAGTCAAACCTGCGCATTGAAATCTCCAGTACAACTAGCACAAGTCATACAGTCATGCTGTCCTCAAGATTTCATTCTCGGGTGGATTTATTTATTACTTTTCTTAACAGATCAACATGATTGAATTATTAGTTTTTGTAACTCTATGCCTGATTAATTAATATTTTCCTAGTTAAGAGTGAACTTAGCAGTCGGAGAAAACAGTTGTCCTAATGATATCTTTAGGTAAAGATTTAGTCACGGCGAATTTAGGGCACATATTATTTGGTTAAATCAAGCACAAAATCAATTCGGAAAGCTACATGAAAATAAACGAAGAAATAAACTATGCTATTCCTCATGCCTCTAGCAAGGCAAGCGCCTTTTATTTACCATTTTCACTCATTAATTTATCAAACGTTTAGAAGGAACATTTGCCTTTACTGATATCAATGCTCGTAATTTGCTGACCTGATATCATTTCTTGACTTTTTATTATTTCTTGACTTGTAATTATTCTGAGTTGACATTAATTCTTTCTAAGTCACATATTCTCTCTCGTAGATACTTTTCATACATCTCTCGTAGATACTTTTGTATCAGTAATTTCCATCCATGACGCCCTCCATTAGGCCGAAAGAGGAACCCTTCTATAATTTTTTATACTCTCATATTTACCCACCGATGAAAAGCTATTCATTAGAGAGAATTGCGGGACCTTAGAAAGAGAATTCTAATTAATGTATTTAAAAAATACATTGGTTAATAACACCCGAGTTGATTAGTTTACACAAAAAATAAGTTGCTTACACATTAACTACTACCTTAATTTTGGATAATGGAAACATTCTCTTCGGTATCCGAGTATATTTGATGTAGATGCAGATGAAATTTGGCTGACCGTTTGGAAAATTAAAGAAATAGGCGTGCAACTACCACTTTGAGAAGGCAACCTTTTGCCCAGCCAAAGATGTGCCTGAAGCCACAGTCTTGGACACTTTGTTCCCCCGTGTTGCAGCAACAGCCCGAGGAGTAACCCTCAGGTCAAATACTTGTACGTACATATGTGCCAGGATGAGAGCACTTAAGTCACACGCAGAGGTGGTGCTGCAATTGGGCAAGGCCGCGCGCGGGCCGGGGAGGGAAGGAGACCTTTTCGGGTGTGCAGCTCAATCGTTATGGGGGGACAGAGTTATGTTAAGCTTCCTTTGTGTTTCTTGTTGCCAGAAGGTCACCCCACATGGAAATGCCTTAAGTGGCCCAGAAATAGAAGGAAACCCTTGGCCACACGTGCTATTAAATGACCGTCCACCGCACCTCCCGCCTCCGTGGCTGCCACCCCCGGCCTCGCTTATTATAAGTGGGTGGAATGCAGAAGCCTCAACGACGCTTGTTTGCTTTTCCAGGCGCCGGAATGTCGTTAGCTGCGTGGATCAGTAGGGGGGCATGCGAGGCAATTACTTGATTGCTTCTACCCCATTGAAAAGAGCAGTTGCCAGGGGTTCGCTCTCCCGAACCTTCCAATTGGTAACCAAAGGCAAGCCACCACATTGGAAGCGAGAAATGTGTACCCACGATTGGCGTTTGAAGACATCTCATAGCTTGACGCATTGGCTAAACTTTTATGGTGTGTTTACGCAAGCTTCTCCGGAGAAACTTTAAACCTCTTGACACCCACTTAAACTTCTGCTTCAAAAACCTATAACAGCGCCGGGACTGCATTAATAAAACTGTGGCTATTTTGATACTCCGTTAAATTTACGAACCCGGGATTCGAAGAATCGTAAACAACCGAATAAATGGTTGTGGTTCATTTTTATTCCCTTTTCTCGCATAAAAAAAGAAATAAGTAAATTAGGTGAATTAACCCTTGTTTTTAATTAAGTCTTCCTCCAGCATGCATATAAATTTACACGTTATTTGATAGTTTTTACCAAATATTTTCTCATTCACCCATCTTCTCCCATATCCTCCCTTATCACTTACCCTTCCCACATGGTGATTGTCATACACGCCTTATTGATGGATCGCAGGATAGTCATGTCGCAGGCAAGCGAAAACGTAGTTTTATCGCAATCGTAGATCTTGGATATCAAACATAATCATTAAAAACATGAACACTCATTTAATCTTAAATTATTAGAAGTTTAAAAAAATAATTGCCATTGGCCTGTTAATGAAAGTATCAAATAAGTGGTCGAACCGCATTCCTTAACCTTGGTTTAAATAGTGATTAAGACCTCGAAAGACCCTTTGTGGGTCAGCGACACGATTCACCATCGAAACATGTCCTGCGATAAAAAAGGAACGACTAGTCAAACAACGTGTGTCTGAAAGTTTTATGAATTCTTTGTCATTTTTTCACGCGTTTTTTATTCCGAACCAAGGGGAAATGCGATCACTTTCCTCGGATTCAACCGCGCGCAGAGGAAGAAAAAGAGTGGCTGAACAACCATCCAATTTCTTCTTGTCTAAAACGCATCTGTACGGCTTGAATGAGATGTGAGGATGCGCCAAGAATTTTCGATGACCTGTTTTCACCACCAAGCAGTCTGGGAGGACAAGTGTGGAGATGCGACGAACACTTTTTAAGATAGCGAAAGTCTTCTCCATTTCCGTCTCTCCATTGCTACTTCGTATTTACCTGAAGAGATCACTTAGGGTAAGAGCAATCACTCAATTGAATGGACTTCATGACCAATGCAACATACTACGAGGACGTCACCCATCGGGTTTACCAGGTCATCTTGAGCGTTCTCCATCATGGAAAACTAGTTTTTCACGCGCTAGTCATGCGCTCATCGACTTTCATATAACTTTTACCACATTTCAACGATAAAATATATGTATCTTTTCTTAAGAAGTAAATGTTCATTAGAAATCGCGTAATCATCTGATAAAAGTATCTAAAAAAGCCTTATGTGTAGTAAATAAACTATTGTCTAAATATTCAAAGTTGTAATCATTAGGTTAGGACATCTCTGATTTAATATTTTTTGTCTTCATTCGATTAAAATTCGAATATTCCTCTGCATAATGGATATTCACTTTCCATCGCAATTTTATGGCGTTTGGGATATTTTCTCTACAAAATAAAAATGTTGTACGTGGATTTAACTTTAATTTTTGGTACACATTCAGTTCGAACAGAAGCGGAAAGCGTTTGCGTTTTAAATCCATCGAATGTAAGCCAAGTATGAGAGCCAATTAAACGGATCTCGCGGTAAGCTCAACTCTTGAAGTAATCCATGCCAATATTCTCGATCTACTGAGGAATATATGTTGACCATAGTTGACCCACTATCGGTAAAAGTGGCCCAGCAATCCAATGCACCTACCTCGGAGTCCCTCCGATATCTCCCTGAGAAGTCCACTGAAGCTCTCCCGCAAAAGTCCCCTGACGGAAGACCGCCGAGAAGTTAGTCGGCTTTCCGGGAGCAGCCACACGCATGCTCAATCCGACTTCTGTTCCTTTTGCATTACGGTTGTATGCATGTTTTCCACTTTTTTACACGCTGCCCGACCTTTTTCTCGTGACTCCCATTTTTTTCTCTTTGTTTTCTACCGGGCGCGTTTTCATCTCCCGGTGGCTCTCGCCTCCCACTGGCATTCCGCCTTGCACTCCCGTGCAAAAGGGCGACTGCATCAGAGCAAGAAGAAAATCTGCTCTTCGTCCATCCCTCCCCTCCCCTCACCCCCGCGACATCCGGCAAAACCCGTCCTCTCGTCCATCCCCCGCCCCATGCGCTCGCTGTATTTATACGTGAGTCGTCTGCATCATGTTTTTGTTGCTCCTTCCGAGACTTATTACTCCTCCTCCTCCACCTGCAGTTCCTTCGGAGGCACAGAAGGAGCCTACTCTTCCGCCACACACCGCGGAATCTTGCCGCTTATCACCGGCTGGCGAATTATTAAGTCAGTCGGTCAGTTCTATTTATATAAATCGACTTCGGAGTGGGAGGATGAGATCCTCTGAGGAGTTCAAAGGCCCCACGAGAGGGTCCTCGATTGCGATTTCAGCTCGCGCCCGACTGTGATGGGTTGGGTGGTACTTCGCCGTCGGAAAGCAAAAGGGGGCAGGAAATTATCGGCCCGCCTCCAGCTGATTGATTGAGGAAACCGGCAGGAGTGATGATGATAGAGGCGAGTGCCGTGCCCCTCCAGAAAGGGAAATCTTTTGAGGAAAACGCGGAGTGTGGAAATTCACCGGTCGGAACAGGAAGAAGAGAACAGAAGTTGGTTCACACAATCACTTAAAAAATTTTGATCTAGGAAATTGACTGGTCGGCGTATTTGTCCTGAATTCTGAATTTGAACAGAGAGTCGTTTACCGCAACTACTTCCACTAGAAAAAATCTGTGTAATCTGCCGCTACCAAAATAAATGTCTTTGATTAAAAATTAGTAACCAAGAAATAATTACAGCTGCATGAAGCAATCGAATCACTTTGTCTGCTTCATTAACAATGAACAACATGAATGAAAACGTAAATGTTGACTGTAAAAAATATTAATAATTAGCATCGTTTGCAAGTGTTTCCAGTATATAAACGCAATTACCCGGATGAGAAAATTAGTGATGCTCTTCATTAAAGTAATTAATAACACGAAGTTTCTTCAACATTTTTTGAAAAGATTCCCAAATTCTATTTCCCATCCATTGCAACACTTATTCAAAAATTGTGACTCTCAAAATTTTCACATTCTAGGCGCTTCACATCCACTCGAAAACTCATTCTTTCAAGAGGACCATTTTAACAGATTGTATCATTAATAAATTCTTACAAATAATTCACTTACAGACACAAACACAGAAACACATAAAAGAGGGACTCAAGAGTGAGTCCCTCTTTAACGTGTTTTTGTGTTTGTGTCGACTAGTCCATTTACATTACTGTGCACGTCCGTGGGATTTTCAAAAAAGTGACAAAATTGTAATATATATATATATATATATCACACCGCTCATCAATCGATATTTCGCTGATTTTCTTTAGAGCAGGAGTAGTCAAACAAGTTTATTCAAATTCCCAAAATTCGACTCATAGACTCGCGCTGGGATAGCGGAACTATTTTTTTCTAATAATACCTTCTGATGGAAGTCCTGTCTTCTTTTGCATTCTGTATTTTTGAGAGATTATACTATATTATTCACATTAGTAGTAGATAAATAGTATTTATATTCCAATCAATGCTCACAGTATATAATTTTCCATTGATGATTCCTACACGATAATAAAGGAAAATTAAATTCGCTTCCCTTCGAGATAAATGTTAAGAAATACGAAACCATACTCCATACATATTGACCCATAGCGGAGCAAAGAGTACATACATGGTTAAGAAACCAATTTATCCAATTATGGTTTTCTCCTTCGCACATAGGTTGTCTTAAGATTTACTTCAAGTTTTGAGAGCCCTCATAATCAAACTAAATTTTGACTGCGTGAGTGTATCATCGAATTGAACGGTCCCGTTCGGCCGGATCACGAAGTACTTTTCCTTTGCGTGAATAAGTCGCGTAAGAAGAGAAAATTCTTTCCGCCACTTCCTCGCTTTCCGTCTCCAACCCTCTCACCGATCTTCTTTCAACTAAATATTACTTTACGTGAGAAAAAGCAAGTAGGACGCCGGTGTAAGCAGTTTGAATATGTAATTATTGGTCTTGGAGCAGATGGCGTAAATGTAACAGTACAAATACATGTCACTTCGTTCCAGTGAAATGAAAACCATACAACAGTGATCAGAAATCTATTTTCCAGAGACCAATCCAAAGCCTTCTTTATGCAATGAAATTTTACAATAATAAAAAATGGAAACAATAGGTGAAAAGGAAATCAGCGATTTTTTATGCATTATCTTACACGTAAAATGGACTGAAACCAATAAATATGAGGGACTTATTATTAATACGCATTTCCCTTTCATGTGAAAATCATTCTAGGTCCAGAAGAAACGGACATAAGGTCAAATTTCATGTATTTTGCGGTGAATATGTCATTTTCATCATTAACAATGATCGCAGAGCTTTTGCTTTTTTGTCTTAATATTCCATGTATAAGTAGTTGTCAGGTGAACCTAAGTTGCAGATATATTATTTTGCATTTCATTCCTGGTAAAAAAAATTATTATTTTAAAATACTGCTCTGCGAATTGCAATCAGCAAAGTTTGTCCGAACGCAAAGGGTTGTGGTAAACAAATGGAAAGCTACGTCAACGGTAACATAATCTAACGAAACCTGCGTTGTGCCAATAACATTTATAGACCAGAATAAAGTTTTTTAAAAATTAACGTCCGTCTAATACAAGAGACAAATAATATAAAAGTTTTCACTTAAGTACATTGTTTTCTGAATTTGAATCAGATTCGTGAATGAATTTCATTTAAAAAATAATAATAGGCGCGACAACACAGCAAGAAAATATATCTGTAGTGTCAACTATGGACGAATAGGATAAAAGAAAGCATTTGTAATATTATGACAAAATCGATATCAGCATAAGCAGAAACTTGACAACAGATTACAAGAATTCCTCCAGATATCCACACACCGATTGCAAAGTAAATCATCAGCGTAATCGTCGCTGTAACAGCAAAGTTAGAGTTATCCCTGAGAACAGGTAACAAATAAAATATTACGTGTGTTCCAATGAGACGAAAGAATCAAAACAGATGTAATCCTTAATGCGATTATTATTAATATCAACGATATAAATAAACTATCCTCATTACCTTATTAGTTAGGATAAATATTTTCTAGCTTCCATTCGCTGTGTTAAAACGTGCTGCAGTATGAAGACTAAATTTTTCATGTTTCTCAGCATTTAGCAGTGTCGAAAGCAAGTGTATTGGATGAGCAACCAGATATCTATGTCGAACAGGTGACGCCCTTCGTTTAACTGCAGCTGACCACATGTGCAATGATCCAATGCTCGTCAACTTGAATTCGGCGATGGTGAAGAATACAATTTAATCTCTATATTCTGACTTATCTCACTCTTTCCGTTGACCTTGCGAAGACATTCCTCTGAATTGAACGGTTGTTTGATCTTTCAGTTCGCAGTGATCTTATCGCCCATCTAATCTGGATCGTGATTATAGCGTTCCGCTAAGTCGATCAACCCCACTAATTCTGAAATATCTCGGCAACGATATCTTAAATTTTCGGTATAACAATGTGATGCATAGCCTTTGTCGGCACGGAGAGGCGTGGCCGTGGAAGAGACACTGCTCATGTCGACTGTGAGATCTCTCTTTTAATGTTAATTAATTGGTATTTATAATTATCCCCTAAAGTTGCAAAGAAGGAGTTTAAGGCATGGGAATATCTGAATGCATATGACGCTTAAGCTCAACGATGTATAGCCTTTTCCCATTAAAGAGTACAACATTAATTTACCACCATCAATTTAAAATGAATTCCTGATTCCTAATGGACGATTCATAATTCTTAGTTTTTAGAGGTAATGAATATCTTTAACAATGCAACATGCATGTTAGTATGAACTTATAAATTTTCAAGACGCAGCAGATAAACTGATGAAACGCTTCAACAGTTTATATGACCTACTCAGTGTCAAAAATAAATTCTTTTCCACGAAAAAGACGCAATATTTCATAAAGTCGTTTCCACTTCGAACTATATTTTAAATGATGCTATTATCATTTTACTTAAAGTCTACGTGTCTCGGTGACTTGGCTCTAAGGTTTTATTGTTGGTACATGATCGTGGCAAGATTTAAGAAAGTATTGCGGGGAATAATCGAATAATAACGATTTCCTCAGGATTCTTCCATGAATTGAATACTTTCATACATTTCATGTTCTGCATGTTCATCGAAATCGTTGTATAGAGAGAATACTATATACATGCATTTAGGATGAAAAGTAGGATGAATAGTATATACATGCATTTAGGATGTAAACGCGCGAAAACATTCGTAAGGGCGTCGAGTCGCTCTCTACTTCATCTAAGAATTGGAGGGTTCGGATGCTACATTCGACATTGATCTTATTATAATTTGACGGTTTTTTTCCCCCAACGTCTGAATAATATATTATTCTTACCATCACTTGTACTTTCCCTTCCTCCTTGATATCGAGTCATACCTCAGCAAAGTGCCTTAAAACTCTATGGTGTATCGAATTCGAACCCTACATTCTCACACTCAAGGAATCACAACTACTGCGGAATACACTACTCAAATAAAAGCTGCCATGAATGTATCAACTCATAAAATCCATATTTTAAAGCTATATCTTGGAGGTCGTTTATAAGGTAGTAATTTTTATCGGAAAATTATTACATATCGTACATTGAAATCAAACGTATCATCCATGATGGTTGAGAACTGTCAATCTCCGAATTTACATAAATTGTTGGGAAATGTGCTCCGTAAGATGCGGTATAAACAATGCACGTTTACGACTTGATTACCGAGAATTAATTTCCTTAAGTTCCAACTCTCTTAGTTTTGCCTTATTTTACGTTTCATCTAGTGTGTGGCGCATGTGGCACCTGGATTCACTTTTGCAGAGAATCTGAAAGCAAGAATTTGGCCATTAGATTCAAATATCTAAATTATTTTTTTACACGAAGCTCATTGACTCATAAATAATTATAATATTGTGAATTCAAAATGCATGGTTTAATCCACTACGCAGTGCATTGGGTTGTATCGTGCATATTGATTCTTTCCTTCGACGAGAAGTCTTTAAAGAATGATCGAAACTTACTGGTTCGCCTTATTTTATCTATTTATAAGTACCCTTATTATGATACAACTACGAATTTAACTGGTGCAATTCGATTATAAAGCCAGTATGACAAATAACCTGATAGCCCTTTCCTCAACAGCGAAAATTTTAATCAGGTGGTTATTTGTTATTGCCTAAATACATTTTAAACCTCAATCATTTTTTGTGGGATGCATATCTTTCAGGCCGTCTTAAAATTGTAGTTCCACTGCATAGAACACAGTAGGAATACTGCCACCACAAACAAGTTGAAGATAAAACTCAAGTGCTTACATACCATGTCGAAGCAAAAGTCCAACTAAGAAGAAAATAAGACGCATGGTTTCTTGACCCTTCCGCCTTGCAGCTCTCATCTCGGTCGGACGGGGAAACAATAACGGAGACACGACAAAATAAAGCAAAGAGGCATCAAATCGAAGTGATAAATCAAAATGACCACGCTCTGTGGTTATGCCAAAAAAATTCAAAGCAAAAAATCGCATGAAAGGACGATAAACTGTTAGGGAGGAGCTGCCGACAGATAGCGGTTTCGGCTAGAGGGAAAATAAAACCATTAAAAAACAAAAGGTCCAGATAGGAACTTAGGCCGACACGAAAGCTAGGGACACCTTTTTTACGCTGTTTTAAGTTTGTAAATATTTTTTAGCAAAACATTGCAGAAGGTCGACCGCCCTTATACCATTAATCAATGAAACAACGTAAATAACACCTGCCAAGTAAGCATGACTCGAATTTTAATAAACAACATCAATTCAGGGATACATATTTCCTCAGAATTAAAGCAATACGGCAGTGGATGAACGTGTTTCTATATTAGCGAAAGAAAAGAGTTTTCTGAAAGCATGCGCACACATGTGCGTGTTTCAGTTGAGGAACGATAGAAGCCACACTTACACCATAGCCCTATCATTAGTTTAATGTTTCCGATCAAGTTAGGTTTCCGGTGGACCCTGGGACTAGCAGCACTCCACTCTTCATCTCCACCTACTAAGCTCACTATTTAGCACAATAGTAATTCATCCCTCACCTCCGCATATTTATTGCCTCCCAGAGTTTCATACAATGCATCTACATCTGCATTATACCCCGCAAGAGCGTGTGGGGGGGGTACAATAAAGTCCTATTATTCTTTTCTTTTGCAGTAGATTTGCCTTCGATAAATTTAATGTCCAAGCTTGTTTTGAAAGATTAAGGGAATTTTCACACATACTTTCCTTAAGTCGTGGGTAGTAATGTGGTAAAACTTAAGAGGACATAACTTTAATAAATTTCGAGCTGAAAAAATATAATTTAGTTACTCATAAAAAGGTATATGTAGGTTGATAAAAATGTCACATTCAACGGCTACAAGTTAGAAATAGACAAAAAACACAACTATGGCCATGACTTTATATTAAAATGTAGTGCTTGCTGATATCTCAAAAAATATATGATTGCTAATTGATGGTTAGCGAGGCGAATAAGCAAATAATTGCATTATTATATCCACAATAGATACTCATATGAGTGTAGTACACTTGTTCGTCACCTATAGTCATATTATGGTTGAGCTATTCACTGTATCGGGTAATCGACTCGTGCAATAGCAACGGAAAACAGCCCACAAAAAGGATATACATATCATCAAATATGAAAAGCGATAAATCAGGCAATGTTGAGAGCTCCAAAAGAAAGAGCCGTTTCCCCTAAACTAGACAGCTGTCTGTTAATTCCAATTAGACAATGGAAATCGCGGAATCATCAGATATTCAGGAATCCTAGATTGAAGAATGCAACGAGGAAAGGAGAACCGAACAATGGTGCTGCAAAACCCGCCTCCTGGCAAACGACCATCGGCCCCGCAAACTGTTCTGAGATCACGAATCTCCTCTTCGACTCCAAAGAAAAGGGGAAAATTTTCGCCATAATTTTTTCTCCACTAGCCGATAAGGGTTATTTTTCTTCCCTGAAAGCCGGAAGTTCTAAACGTGATAGGATGAGGCGACGCCCGATAGTTAATTTAAAACTGGCTCCGTCAACTATCTCACAAATGGTATCTCTCTCACTCTATCCTTTATATCCTTACAGCTTCTCCTTCCCAATTAAAACGACGGCAGAAATGCAATATGATATTACCAATTCTTCTGAGCGATGGGAATGAGACATCCATCTCACGAAGCATTGTATATCTTTCCAGAGCTCAGACGATTACGAATAAATTGTATGCATCACAGAGCGATATCGGAAGAAATTCCTCTCCTTGGCATAGGAAAGAGGAGGAGTCTTTTCCTCCGCAACTATCACGGGCGATTGCACTTGTTTCTTATCTTTCACGTAGGAATCGCGAAGTGGCGGCTGAGATGGGAACTTGGAAAATGGCTCCCTTTGAGCATTTTAAGATTCCCTGAAGGGCAAGAGAGAGAGAGGGACGAGATTGATGCTTAGATTTGCACGGTCTCGGAGAGTTTTAAAGCGTCAGACCAACGGTAAATTGGGTAAAACAGGAGGAAGAAGACAATGTTGTCTATAGTTGGATGGGTCAGTTACGGTTTTGAGCCGTAATTGTTGGGTTTGTAAAAATTTTTCCAACTTCATCGTTCAGCCGCTGCCTTGTTTTTACGATGACCTTTAACCGAATAACTGTGGTCGTGGATTCCATCATTTCCATTAAAACGCAGCATCTAGCGTGACAAACATTTCATAAATATGATACCATTGTAAACATATCTGTCTTAATTAACTATTATGCCCTTGATAAAAACGTCTGCCTTAATGTAAAAATATGGGATTAAGTTTATCACGAAAGACAAAGTGCTTATTTAATGATTAATATTTGTTCATGTTTATATGGCCTTGACCCACATATTAACTCAAGGGGAGGGTTGCCTTATTCGGAATATACTTCAAAGTGATTTTCTCAATGTGAACATCCCCGGTTATTTCACAACCTTCTTTGTGCAATAATAAAATGATAGAAACTTCAATGCTTGTGTTGATGCCATTTAAGTCCCGCAGGCGAATGTGGACGTCCTTGTTCAGTTTTCAACGAAATCGGTTCTCGAAGTACACGTTGAATATGCTTGCAAAATATGACAATTTTAAGATAGATTTAAAATAATGCGAATGCTAAAATTCAGTCATTCTAACTAGATCATTCACTTCCTTGATACATAGGCATTGCTTGCGAGACCGCATTCAACGAGAGGGGCAATTTATTCAGAGAGTCTGCAGAGTAAGTGAGCTCTGAGAAGCTCCACTTAATTGTTGCAATGGGCAAAAAAATGAGCACTGTGGTATGGCGTGACGCACGAATGTAACGGTTAATTTTACATGTTTGCTCTTTCGACGAAGGAAGTACCTCTCGGCCCCACGGTTTGACTTATGGAAGAAAGAGCTGCAGACAAGTTTATGGTCAAAGGTGTTTCCAAATCACTTTAGTCCTAAAGGTACCTATTAAGCACCCACGCAAGGGAGAAGAAAGCAGTGTTTTTTTAACAAGTCTTTCCCCAACACTTGATTTTGCGTACCCACTGCTTTATTAGTTAATATTTGACCAGAATCGCGTGTGCTGGTTTACTCCGTCCGGCTAAGGCAACATCGCTTAGTTTCGGCATTTAACACCTTTCAAGAAATCTTAAATTTGAAGTTAACGTGACTAGTAATTTTTCATGTATTTTTTATTAATATCGTTTAATCATTTAATCATTAATCATCGTTAATATTATTGTTAAGTGACTGTTCGGTAGCCCATTTGTTTCAGCTTTGTTTGGCTTAAGGTTTCAAATCAATGTGATATCTTTGATGACATTCCTATAATCACCCAAGTTGGTTTTATGGCCACCAGATCTCATTAGTAAACCATAGGAGGAGCAGGGAAAGGAAATGACATATTACAACTCCGATAATGTGCGACTTGCACATGCCTGAGGACAATGCGGGGAGAAATTTATCTGAACCCATAAAATAAACACTGGGGTACATATCAATCCTTTAATCATAAAAATGAACCCCTTCATACTTAAGGAAGCTTCTGGTTATTATAATTGTAAGTTCTGAAGCTTCATGGTATTTTCATCGCATGTTCGATTAAGGCCCACATTTTCAGTTTTAATGCGCTGGAAGGAGGACATAATGAAAAGAACGTAACTAGTGTGACATATTAAGAGCCTGCTGTGGTACATCTCACTCTCTTCATCTGCGGTCTCCCTCGACTTTCTCCTTCTCCAACCCTTTCCCCTTTCCCTGTCCACGCATATTATAATTATATTGATTCTTATGTCATGGGCATGAAGATAATTTTCATAAGTGGAAAGATGCTTGGAATATTTTTTAACAACTTTGTGGAAAGTGATACCGTCTCTTATTAAGTAGGTACATGTAGGCCCCCCGCCACACGCCCTTGCGGCGGCTTGCGGGGTATTATGTGGATGTAGATGTACATTTAGGCACAGACATTTTCTGAAGTAAAATATGAATCATATTAGAGTTAATCCATGCTGCTAATACCTCCACCTAGTCTAGCAAACCATAAACGTATTTGAGAAACAACAGCAGCCATTAAGTATTCAGACCCAAGAGTAGACGTATCACAACACAAGTTATATTAGAATTATTTTTTTATGAGTTGATAGTATTCTCACTTGCATTGTTTCTCCTCGGCCCGCAGTTACAAACCCGGAACAGATTGTTATCAGCCAGAATCACCAAGAGCCCTTATTTTTCCGTTACCCATACTTTCTCCAAACGTTTCTACATTACTTGATTGCAAATCATTATTATTTCAAATGTTTTCGAGCCCTGTAATTTCCTCGAAGACGCTACGGATGGTCAAAATTCAGGCGTATGCAAAGATAATATTTCGTGGGTCTTGTTCAATTCCTTCGAGGTGATTTGAATTAAGGAATCAAAAATCGTTGCCACAAAATGAAGCACTTTCGATACGTAGGCAAAAAGAACAGTTTCCTGCCTCCCTCCACGGCGCATATTTTACAGGCACTTCAGGTAGACTTTCCTTGAATGCTATCCTTAGGACTAAACTAATTCGCTAAAACAGTCCATTAATAAAATACAAGCTTATTTAAACATTAGTTTTAGTGCTGCCTTTCCAAAACGCATTCAATACTGATAATAAACAATTTCTACGTCGTTTATTTCCTTATCTGCATATCAATTTACTATGGAAATTAAAAATCGAATATAAAAAATCAGCGCTTTTCGTTGCTTTGGTCAATATTTGCTAAAATGCATGTGGAGGGAAACAGGCGCAATTTATCATTCAGGAAAATCACCCTACAGAAAAATTACTTTTTTCATTTGAAGGCTTAACGTTTAGCGAGAATACGAGGTAGGGTTTCTACGTGAACCGCAGGGATGCGTTCGAAACGTGAGCGATGAAAGGGGAACTGAGAAAAACCGGTCTTTTTGATTACGCTCCCACCGTTAGGCGGCATTCGAGGGATGCATTCTTCTTGCAACCTACTATTCCCGAGACGAAACCCCTTTTTGCCTTTGAAGATCACCCACCCTCTTCTCAGTAACCACTGGTCAACAAAAAAATGCCATTAAAGCTCACCCTTCGACTCCTTACCAACCCTTCCGGAACATGCCCTATTAAGGGTTTCACCCTTCGTGGTCGGTCACCGGCTAATGACTAACCATCTCCCTGCTAAGCAAGAACTGTGTCAAGATGCATAGGCCGATGTGACGCAAAAATAGCAAGCATATGATTTAGCTCATTTAATTGGGATAGTCTCCGAAATTTCCCAATCACATCGAATTGCAGTTCAAAAGGGCCTCGATCCACTCGCAGCTGTAATCATTCATTCACCCGTCACACTTTAATAGAAACTTTCTTCTCAATCGTGCCGCAAGGGTAAGTTTTTCCTTTTTCAATTATGATTATTAGAAAGTTATTTATCGAGGTTAACGCATTCATTCAGCGAGAGTCCCAATACCTTTGGCTTAACCTGAAGTATCTTATTTGATATATTTTCCAGTTTTGCAACGAATGATTCCCCGCGTCACCGATGACCACCGCAATCACATTTTCGGGTCGACCTTATCCAATTCAGCCTGGCCCACGCGGAGTGTCGCCAAATCCGCGAGTGCTCATCTCCCATCACTCTCACCTCTCCCCATTGCCAACCGCTCTTAAGCTGGATGACCGACGCTCCCTTTGGGACCAGCGAGTCGTCCGCTCGGAGCGTTGAACCCTTCGTCAAGCGCATCCCTCCACCCGCCGCCGCCTCCCCCGCCGGCGCGGCGGTGCGGAGGAGGGGCGTGGGCCGCACCCTGCCCGAATCGCTCTCGCTCGCTGTGGAGGCTCCCTCGCACGGGAAACGTCGTCCAGGGGTCGACTCCGCGAGCGACCGCACCCTGCCTCCCGTGCATCAAAATAATCGGGACCAATGCCGAATTTTAGATTTTAAACAATTTGATCCCACAGTCGAAATCTCCTTTTCTTAACTGTCATCTGCAATCGTGAATGTAATTGTGTCTTATTTATTTTAATGATTTTCGAAATTGTAATGTGAACCGATCCCAAAGACCAAGTACGGGGACATAACTTTTGTAATAGGCATGCATGGAAATAAAACTCGATTCCCCAACGGCACGCATCAAATGGAGCACTTATTGCGATATTATCGGCTAAACACGGTGTTTACCCATTGAATCAGCCCACAAAGTAACGGTGTATTAGAGAGCTACTCAAAGCATCATGACATGCCTGGAATAGTACAAGGAAAATGTCAGACTAGAAGGTTTATCTGTTTCCACCCATAAATTTTAGTCCCGGTGCCATGGAAAGATTAAGGTATTCATGAAGTCGTCTTCTTTACCAAGAGAAAAGGTCGAGGGTTCGATTTTCCATTTCTACAGACGGGCCGTGAAGCATTTCTGTTCGACGCCCCGTGCGAACGCGGAATCAAGGAATACAACTCACAAGAGGAAGAAAGAGTTGAAATTGTGCATAATGCGGGGGGAAAATTTTTCAAAAAATATAGTAGTTGGAGGATAAATTTAATTTTTATTTTAAGGTTCAGTGAATCTTAGCCAGTGAAACAAGTCAGAGATGGATGCTAGCGCCGCGGAGGATGGTAGCGAAAATTGGAGAGGCGGCGATCTGCCGATGCAATTTCTACCGTAAATTTAGAATGTCAATCGGTTCACGTGATACCGAGGCACTGAGTGGGCCCCATCGACTTTTTGCAGGTTGAAAAGGCTGATTCTTAGGTACTGGAAGGTCTATCCTAAAAAAAATGCAGACTTAAATTTACAATTGGCATGCTGGGTCATCGGCTCAGTTGCGGCGACTGGGAAAAGAAAATGAAAGTGTGTTATGAACGAACGCCACGTTGTGATTGACGAATAGTATGCGAGATTGTTTTCAGAGCCACCTGCTTACCCATCCATTATCGCTTACAATTCGCTCATGCCAGAAAACTGTTCCTAATTTCAGGCCTCATAAATGTATGGAACTCCGGTTCTTCTAGGCCGACAAAAAGAGATGAAAGTAAGAAATGCAGCGGAAAGCACTTTCGAGACGAACACTTCTCCAGCACGGTCGGATGGCCGCCATTATTCATCGCAAAAGGAATGCACGGGGGGAGGGGGGAGAGACAATGCATTCCGAAGGGCGTAAAGGGTAAGGCGAATGAAGAAGCGTACCTTCACTCCGTTAAAATATATCCGTTTGTCTGATCTTGGACGCAGCAGATCTTGGAGGATAGAGGGAGTTGCTGCCTCGAAGTGTGACATTTAGTCAGCATGCAAGATGGCTGGCTTAAAGCTATATTTGAAAGGGTTACATTAGGAAAGAGTTAACTATTGATGGTAGTTAATTAGAGGTAGACATTACTTTTAAGGAAATACACGCCACCGCCTGTCACTCGTGTGCGTTGAAAATAGCTATTATTAGGTAATCTACCGGTTAAGGTAGGTTTTTGGATGGACACAACTATCAAATAAACATTTTGTAACTCCAAACAAAACCCAATCCAGCAACCTACTCTACATCAGGTCCCTCTTCATCTCTGTGTACTTCTTTCCTCCCTTCATCCCATCCAACATTTCCATCCTGTTCCTGCCCTTACCTCGCTTGCCCAACATTCTTCCCTCTATTACCTTCTTCAACATTCCACTACCGCTGAATAAGCCTTTCATCCATTTTTCCTGCCTCCATAGGATTTCTCTCAACAAACCCCTCTCCTCACCCACCATCTCCAGTACTTCCTCGTTTGTTTTCCTTTCGGTCCACTTCACCTTCTCCATTTTTCTCCACACCCACATTTCAAAAGCCTCCAATCTACGTCTATCCTCCTGCTTCAGCGACCACGTTTCCGCGCCGTACATAGCTACGCTCCATATCAGAGTTTTTACGGGTCTTGTCTTAACATCCCTACACAACGTCCCCGCATCAACTCCCTCCTCCTTGAGAAAGCCTCCTTGCCTAGCGCAATTCTCCTCCTTACGTCTCTACTACTTTGACCGTATTGGTCCTAAAAACACTTCCGAGATACGTAAACTGTTGAAAAATAGCCAATAGTCTTAATTTCGTGAAAACTAAATTTGTAGCAATTCACAATCTTCATTCTACCAATAAGTTAGTCTTTGTAGCTACACATGAATACACTGTAATCAAATTAACTGAGCAATTAGTTGAGTTCACGCAGGTCAAATATATTCAAGCAGTAATCATCAATTGTCGTAATCATTTGTTTTTCAAAATAATGAGTATTTTAAATACTTCCAAAGTCTTTTAACGGCATAATAATTTCAAAAAATGGTAACGAGTTTCTTTCACATCAAGTCGATAGCATATTTTTTTAAATTGCATTTATGCACATCGACACTCCAGCGGATGACTCAGTTAAATTAACTTTCGCGTCTTCCGCCATTGTTTCAATTTAGCTTAGCAAAATTCATCCTAGCGCAACCCAGTCAAAACTTATTATTGCCACATCTGTGATTTGTTTGCTTGTTAAACACGTCACTTCTGTCTTATGACTGAGCACCCTACCTTTAGGTTGATGTCTAGAGCAATATTTAATTATTCATATTTGATAAAGAACGGATATTAGCAATTTTTCGCTAGCTAAGATTTATTCTACGACCGGGTTTCGATGTATTACACCATCTTCAGGTACCAAAATGAAGTCAAGTGCTTGACAGTGGTAGAAGTGGTACCTGAAGATAATGAAATGCACCGAAAACTGGTCGTCCAATAAATCTTATCTGGTGGAAAATTGCTACCATTCGTTCTTTACTGTGTTCGAATTCCACCACATAACCCCTGAAACGACTCAATTTATTCATATTTGCTTCAAGTATTGCAAGGGTGTCATCAAATTAGATCAACAGGAATTTTTGAATGCCAAAATAATTCCACTTCTCCACACATTTTGCAACTGCGACTCTTTACTCCAATGTGCACATTTTCCGCAACTATAAAGTCGATGAGCTGGAGACGCATTTGTTGGCAAAAATCCAGAAAAGTATTACGTAGGCCACACGGAGGAGAGTCTGTAAAAAAATTAAATGCGGAGGCAAGCATACCGTTTCGGAAAATCCAATGCATTTTATGCACGAGATAAAGACTGCGAGTATGAGGAGAGCGAGTTATCCACCACTGCTATCCGGCCTGCTTTTGCATCGAGGATCTTGACACACATCTTCGGCGCGGCGAACACCATCCGGGCGTTGAACGCTAAGAAGATAAAAAAGAAAAGAAAATGAGAATTCTCGACGTGATTAAGTGCCAAATTATAAGGGAAATATATTCAAAGTCACCAATGACCATCCAAAACTTTTTTCGGTGGCATCTAATTTGAATAATAACTAATACATTCATCACAGAGATAGTAGGAGAGTATAAGAATGAAGTAATATCTGCGTAGAATACCCGAAAATTAAACGTTAAAAATATTTTCGCTTCAATCACGTAGCCGCTGTAGACTCAAAAACGGGTACATGTTCACGGTCCACAAAAGATATGCGGTTTATGATGAAAACACGTATTTAAGTTTGCTTTAGTGCCGAATTTATCACGGATAGTCGAACAATTTTTTTCATCCACTGAACATATTCAGTGCCTGGGGATACACAAACACAGAAAGAGCACCGGTGGTATATAAAAGATTTTAGTTTTTTAGCACCTAAAAAATACTGACGGGGATGATCGAAGCAGCTTGTTAGCTGATAATATCGCCTTATTTTTTTGTTCTTCCAGTAGCAGCGAAGAGAATTCCGTCTTTTTTTTGACGGGGACCGCTGCTGAAAATTACTTTATGCTTACTTGTGCCCGACGACTTATGCAAATACTACCATATTCATCAACGCTCCAAACAACCTTAGGGTTGATTGCTTCAACTCTTAGCATCAACGGTAAGATGTTTTTTTTTGGAATATCCTCAAAAGCAGTAGCACCTAAAAGGAGGAAGAATGCTAAAACGTGATGGCGGGCATAAGGCGTTCAGCGGCGGATTCTGGGGGCCCTTGAGTTCCAATCTGCCTTTGGACGCGCCAGCAAAACGCAAGCTGGAACATCAGAACGCTTTGAGAAAGAGAACCGGGATGGAAAACCAGGGCAACCGATCCAGAATACTAATTCTGATTATCAGAACGTGCGGGGAAATGGCAGCGGACAGAGGGAAAGGAATTTCCCACAACCCTGAATTTGCTCATTTCACAAGACGTAAGAGTTTAGCGACGGGTGGGCACTCTATACATATCACCGCCTGTGGTTTGGCAAGAATAAGCAAAATCCGAGGTTACGACACAAAAACATTTCATATATTTGTAGCGATTCATGTAACGACCATCAATTGAACAAGCAGTTAAAAAATAACCATGTTCATCTTTGCCTCCCAATTTCGCTCACCAATTGATACCAATGAAAACATAGGGTAAATCAACTTTGAGCAAACGTCCTTCTGTTTCCTTCAGATGGTAATGTAGTCCAAATACATCTTCGCGGAGGAGAGTTTGGCATCTAGATAAATTTAGCCTTGATGAGTTGTAGGTTTGCTGGAGTGACACTCGAGTTTAATTGAAATTCCTTGATGAATCGTTCTCGATCCTTCATTTGAATGTCTTGGACCAACTGAATTCTATAATGACGCTCTTTATGATGGAGACGCTGCTCTCTGCATTCGAATCAAGAGAACAAATGCAAATGGTTTTGCTAACCCGCTGGACTCGCCCGGACCTCCAAATCCGTTAGAGATCTTAAATCACGACTCGTGCGGAGAATAGGAGAAATAACATCGCTAGTCCCTATAATTAAGGACCTACAACCGTTTCAACATGCACATCAGTCATCGATCCATCCTCACTACTTTTCTTTTTCGGGAAGCCAAGTATGCCTATTGGCATTCCGACGGATATTACGTCATTGCGTCTTTGAAACTAATATATCACCCGCGGACTTTTCCCTGGCAGCATAACCAAACAAAGATATAGCAACGAGTGGCATGCCGTGAGGAGGACGGGAGGATGAGGGGTCCTTTCGGGGTTGAGGGAGAGGGCTTTGGAGGTGGGCACATCGCACGGAGGGGCGGCGGAGGCGGGGAAGATGTTGATTTCACCGAAGAGACGAGATAAAGGCCGAGGGAGAGGAAGGGAGGTCATGGCCCCTTCACATTCGGCACCTCCAGGAGGCGTCTGGCGCCCATTGCGACGTCGCCGACTGACCCAGTGACTGCATCCCGGTGCATCGGTGACCTCGGCCGCTCGAGACGATGCACAAGCCATTCGACAGTTAGACCGCGCTAACTCAATATTCTCCCCTTGACGAAGGGCTTGCAAATATTTTTATTACTTCCTGCGATCGCGTACTTCTTCTATTGGGAGTATGTTGAAAAATACCCTATTTTGATGAGTTAGCTTGGAATAAATGGTGACAGTGCCTGAATGAGTGCGCCACGCTCTAAGAAAATGCCATTATTTACAGTAATACACATATTCCAGCGCATGAGGTAAATTCCGGTGTAGAAGCTAATGTGTAATTTATTATAAGGATGGATCAGCCTCCAACGCACATTTCCTTTAATTAGCTTTGACTATAATAACATGGGCGCATGCATCGACATCTCATTTACTTCGATAGTGTGATATAAAACATGCTTCACGGTTTCTAAGCTAATAATGACTCAGTTGAACATTGAAACAGCCAAAGACTAGTAGACATCGCATTCATAAAATTATTTTCCTACTTTTTGTCAGAAAGTTTTGCTGCGCTTAACTTTATTCAAGGCTCTGAATGATGGTCATACGTTAATAGTAGCAAAAAAGCCGACGGGAAAAAGTAATTTCAATTTGAGCATTTAAATCCAAAATATTGATACACATTTAAGTCGTAAAAATTACGAGCATTTACCAATCACGTCGTGCGTGGATGTTATTTTTGGTATTAAATAAACATAAATAATAATTGAGAATATGGAATTATATAATTCATTTCACGGTGGATATTGGAGGTTTCGACTCGCGAAAGAATATGGATTGGCGACGTGGAGACAGCAAGAAAGTTACTTCCATATATTCCTACATCAGTCAAACGGCTATTTCTTTCCACGATTATGCTCTCATTGCAATGAGCGACTTGATTGCCAACAAAGAGCTAGGTGTATGAATCCAGTTGGCTCAGAACAATACTACCACGTGAATACAAAACACACGCAATCAAATCTAGTCTGCTGTGAGTAATTGCCCCGAATCAAAAGAGATAGGCTCACCGATCTCTGCGCATGGCAGCTGTATTAAGATGCCATACCGCCTGTGGTGCTGTTCTACCATAGGCACAATCGTGAGATTTTCCACTGCGATGATCATTTAAATCAATACTCGTATTTCACACAATGCTTTGGTGCCTTTGCTACTCAAAGCTGCTCACGTCTAGAATTACGGTGAGATATGATTTGAAATTTGTTGCATTCTTAATACACCCATTCCCTGGAAGAACTTCAAAATAATGTGCACAGTGTGGTTATACGCTGGTTTGCGGGCAAACAAAAATGTCAATATAATCTATGGTTTCAATTATATTTACCCGAGAACATTAAATGAGTTGGCACACTGATGTTACGCTGACAAATAACACAGGGCTTATATTATAAATATTTGTGTCGAGGAATTTCAATATATATTCGAATCTTTCTTCAGAATATATGAAGAGAATGACTCGACTGTACTGTCATGTAACATAGATAATACTGATTTACTACTGACTAACATACTACTGACATTTAATTAACTCATTAAAATTAATTTCAAAGCCATGCCTCCCTTTTGGGTGTCAAAGCGTTGAATTTAAGTTGTTTTAAGGCACTGTATCCAACAGAATCCCAAAGAAGTGTTACCTGATGAAGAAAACTATTCAACGTTTTTATATATATTATATTACTACATTTTATAATAGCTCAATCGATTTGAAAGACAGCTGTGACCGAGGATTTGTGGAATTCCGTTATATTTACAGGAAAGTAAAAGAGATTTTGCCTTTCCCATAAAATATGATTTACTTGTCAACTAGTTTCACTGAACGGTAGCATCGTATACAGATCTAACAGTCCTGAGGGTAGTGAAAGTAGCTGATCTATAAATTACATTTTCTTTGTGTTCTATGCTACTTTAATCTTACTCCAAGTGCAATCCCAATTGATAAATTTAATGTAATTGAACATTTACCACTAGATCAAAAACATACCCCACATTTTATTTCATCACCTTGTCTATAGTGTCAATCAACAAATTTTTCCTTCATGGTTATTAACAATTAAATCTAGACGTCAGCAAAATAAAAGGCGTATTTACTGTTTCACACAGCAAAAGGGCATACCCCACACTAGTAACCCTGGCTTCTTTAAGGAGTGCAGCCGTTTAGGTATCACTATGTTAATGTAACACACAGAAGTTACGGGACTTGAAAGGTGGCAGATTTGGCATAGCTATAATTCACTTCGCAGCATTTGCTAAGCTGAAGCATGATTTTGCATGTACAAGATATTTTCCGGAGAAGAGAAGAGCGGTGGGGTCGTCGCGGTGGCCTTCTTGTCACACCAACGTCATAATTTTTCAAGCGCGGTCCTGGCGTCCGTGACACAGGCAACCTTCATAATGATCAATCAATCCACCTCTGAAAGTGCGCAAGGGCGCAGGGATGAATTCCATTTAAAATACATTTAACGTCCTAGAATGTATTTTACACTTCCACTAAACATAATAGGGGAATTCTTAAGTAATAGGGTTATAAAATTTATAATTGATTCTCTATTATTAAATGGAAAAAATCATAAATGGTACTCAAAAACTGTTATAACAAATGCATGGACTTCATGCATGAAAACGAGTATTTTTGCGGATACATTCGTTTTGACCTAAGACAAATAAAAATTCACTCATGTCCCAATTATTCGGACATTGAAACAGATTAATATTAGTTTACCCATTATTCTGAATCGTTGAAAGACAATTTTACTATTTTTAATAAAATAAATGTAACGTGGCAATAACGCATATATTTTTTCCTTAAATGCAATACAAATTAAATTAATGAAAGCATAAAGAGCGATTAGAATCCTGATGCTGTATGCATTCGTCACTCGGGGACATTTTGAGGGTCCCTTCACTCAGTTACACTCAAATATATAGCTTACATAAAGGTAATTTATACACTGCAATGGCCAACTTTTAGCTTTTTCGGAACTACCTATGAAATAAATCCTGAAGAATGCGGTATTTTCAGCGACATCAAAATCAATTTTAAGGAAATAATATACACCAATTCTCTTGCGACCTTACGGTGAAACTCTAGTAATTAGTTATGATAATGAATAAACGTGCCGATGGAATGGAATCCAGTAAACGATTACGCATTACCACGTTGGCGGGCTTGGTGCATCTGGGAACGTCAACATAGAGGTGCGAGCGGGAGCAGGTGACCGCCTTCTCGCAAAACGACTCACCGACCGAATGGTCAACAGTGGTCCGCACACCGGGATAAGAGGCGCCTATTCGGCCATCGGGAAATCCGAGACGTCATTGGTTCGCGTCAGTCCTCGAGAAATCGCTGCTCTGGTGCGAGGGCTGTGTTTCGCGACATAAGCAGAGAGGTAACATGAGGAGAAGTTTGGAGTTGCACGATTCGCGAAGGAGGAGGCGAGCTGGGTTTCATCAATGCTGATGCCTGCTTGATGAGGCGGGCGGTCGGCGGGTGGAAGTCAACGTCCCACCGGATGCATGGGTCCCTCTTGTTACAAGTTAATGGTGAAAAATGTTCACCAAAGAAAATAGTGTCGCATACGTTGGGGAAGAGGCATACGTTGGGCCAAGGTAAGGGGGTGAAAGAGAAATGAAAGAGGTTCAATGCCCAGAGAGCACTTGTGCATGGAATTATGTTTCATATATGTATTCATATCCTAATTGCTATTTTATAATTCCTACTCTGTTGGCGAATAATTCCAGGAAAGTACGAGGCATATATATTGTATAAGGTACGCTGCATTCCGAAAGAATTATTGTAAATTACAGATTCTTAGCCTTTTTAAGATATTCTCTTTTATCTTTAAAAGATTAGCGTTCCCCAGAATTAATGACATCACCGACTAGCATCTTAGTCATGCGCTCTTAAGTTCTGATGGAAGAATGGTAATGTGAGACAGAAGCAATGCATCCATTATGAAAACAAGGTCAGCCTGACGCACCAGAGATATATATATATATATATATATATATATATATATATATATATATATTTATTTATTTATTTATTTATATATGTATGTGATACATACATACACATATATATGTATATATATACATATATATTATATATATGCAAATTTTTCTATCATAATTTCCGTATGTCTACGATGTGTTGTTATTATTATTCTATTTCAATAAATGTATATATGCAACTTAAAATTTGTATGAGCACTCCAATAAATGATGGCACTCCGCAAGCTCTGGATGATTAATCATGTCTGGCTTTTTGTCGTGCCCATATTCGTGATAGAATCCCGAGGTATCGACATTAAATTATTTTAAAATGTCGTTATATATATATATATATAATATATATATATATATATTATATATATATATATACATATATATATGTGTATATATATATACACATTATATATATATATATATCACGATATATTATATATATACATATATATATATGTGTGTATATATATACACACATTATATATATATATATATATATATATCACGACATTTTAAAATAATTTAATGTCGATACCTCGGGATTCTATCACGAATATGGGCACGACAAAAAGCCAGACATGATTAATCATCCAGAGCTTGCGGAGTGCCATCATTTATCGGAGTGCTCATACAAATTTTAAGTTGCATATATACATTTATTGAAATAGAATAATAATAACAACACATCGTAGACATACGGAAATTATGATAGAAAAATTTGCCAAAATATTTTGTTACAATAACAAAGACAAATTTCGGGGCTTAGAGAGCTTTTCCATCTTTTCTGTATGAATTCCCATGTAGTTGTTGAAAATGGTCGTCGCCTGTCTTTTTTGTCGCCTATGCTTGGTAAATTCAGGGCTTAATGATATTATCTGAAAAAAATATTAATTAAGGCGCTATATATGTATGCTACAACGCATGTAAAGAAAATTATAAATCACTTTTATTTGAGGCATTAGATAATACATATGCCGTTCAAGGCTTTTGGTTCTTTAATTGATCCAGGGCTAAAATCGACGCTATAATTTTGGTGTGACTTTGATGGGAAGCATTTGTCAAAGGAACGAAGTGAATAAATAAATAATTCATTTAGTCATTAATTTTATTTTTCATGTATTCTCAATAGATTCTTTTAACGCGGATTTTAAAATGTGAAGATGTACGAGTATCACTAATTTGCGATAGAAATTTAAAAATAGCCTTGCATTTTTTAATAGGCTTAAGAATCAAATTATCAAGTATTACATTTTACGAACCTGAACATTCTACAGAAGTGAGTTAAAGTAAAGAGAGTAAAATAAAGACGCCTTACACTGAGAAAGCAAAAACAAAGTCGTAATGTGAAGATACATCTATGACATTCCCTAAACTTTTATCAGGACACTTCTGCTTTTGTCACACACAAAAGGTAGCTTTCCATACCTCATAGAATAAATCACTCAGAGGAAATGAAATTCCCGGACTGGTAAATAAAGCACCACTTAGGCGGAGGTTAGTTATAATTAGGTCAAGCTCGTCCACATCCCTCGAAGTTTTCCATACAAATTAAAGGCGGCGTTGCAGATTACAATCTAAAACCTATTTACCACGCATATTCACCATTAGATTTTAGCAGACTTAATTTCAAAAGAGAGGTTAACTAATTTGTAACCATTCAACCTAACATGAAAATCGGCATTTATTTTAAGTTAAACTTTTTACCCAAGTTTTTAATCAGTTACTGATTAAATCAATCCAAAGAATTCGTACAGAAAATAAACGCAATTTTGTCAAAATATTTATGTCCTGTCATGAGACGCAAGAGAAAAAAGCTTTCTGAAATTACGTTTAAGATTCAAAAATTAAAAATAAGAGCCTAGTAGGAAAGAGGCGCGCCATACCTTTTACGTGACAAAAATTCTCATGTGGTGTCCAGCACATAAATGTTCCCCAAAAATGTTTTCCTTAAAATATAATGTTTCCTTTGAAGCTATTTTTACCGCTATCTCTTGCTCATTAATCGCCATCACTGGCGATGCATCCAACTACCTTTTGTTGACTCATTCTGGGATATTTTCGGCATAGGTTTAAAACTTCTCCGTCACCTCTGGGCTTTCCCCTGAAACGTACAGATAGCATAACTGAGCCGTCGCATGACGCGGAAAATGCGAATTTTAAAAGGCATAACCTCTTGAGCCCATTCATCCAAAGCACTCCGAATGCCGCACGATTTTCCTTGCGGAGCGAGATAAAGGAAAGAAAAGATACTTTTTCTATAGCCTGAAACCTTAGTTTTCCGTTTGAAAGACCCGACTCGGTCGACACGTTGTTTATCAAGATCACCCGTTCCACGTGTAGTCTCCTTTGAAGTCACGCTCGGCTCGTTTTGACACCTTTATCCTTCCCAATGAAATGGTAAGGCACAAGGCGCGTGCATAAAGAGATAACCCATAAGGAGAGCGGGCAGGCCGACACTGTAGCACCCTCGACAACCCGCTGCACCACCGCTCGAGAAGAAGTGCATTCTTGCCCCTCAACCCTTTGAACCCCTGGACGGCGAGGGTGAGGGGGGGGGGCTGGAGGATACCGCCATATCTCCAGCTCCACACTTTATGCATTAACGCCTTCTGGAGAGTGTGCGTGCATGTGCAATGTGCGTGCGTGTACGCGTACACTTGAATTGTGCGAGCCAGTTTAGAAATGGACTTCACAATCCCGACCACGCCCTGTCTAATAGGCGAAATGCAGTCGACCGTGGCCTGCATTTGGAAGCAATTATTCTAGCAATTATTCAAATCCCCTGACCGGTTGACTGACTCATACTGAAGAAATTTATTTATTCGAAGGATGGATTATTCGCACTCGACGATCTTTTCTCCTTTCATTTGGTTAAGTGAACAAAAATCCATTCATTCGCTTTATTCGCCAATGAGGAGCAAGTTCCTTTATCGGAAGTTCTGAAATCACTACTTTTCATGGAACTTTCCATAGCTTATTTTGAAATTTGGCCTGGAAACACTTATAGATTTGACGCGTAACTTTCCACGAATAACGCGGTAAAACAGCATTAAGCAGGTCACCTACGGCAGCGCATGTACTCTGTCTGAAATAGGACACATTATGAATTCAAATCAAAAAAGTGTCGAAGATATTCTCCTGTCGGCGATGAACGAGATAAAAAGATGGATTAAGCCCATAAAATGGATAATCTCCTGCTGAATGAATTGTGTACATCCGCAAAGGAAGGACTTTCTTAGACTCAGCATTCCCTTCTAATTAAGGTTGTTTAATGCGCATGCACTCGAAAATGGCCACTGAAAAATTAATCTGTGCTATAAATCCACTTTCATCATTAGCTCAGATCTAAAATGAATCTGCAGTCAACTCCCTCCCAAGACGAAACCAGCGGCGTGAGACCTAGAAGGAATATAAATGAAAGACGTATAATTCAGCATACTTACAATATTCGGTGTCCAGGAATTGACATTAGCATAATGATAGACGATAAAATGTGATAGGACCATTATTTATCGCAACTGCACCCTGTTTCATAGATTTGTCTTTTTCTGCTCGAAATTCCCTGAAAAAATACTGAAATGGTCAAAAGAGAGTGTATGCGAGAGTTAATTGTAATATAGGAAAACAGGTGCGAACGTAGCCGATCTTCACTTGTTCCGCTTTGCGACTTCGCCAGTCACCGCTGTTTCGCAAGGCACCTCGACGCGCGCTGCCGAAGGGGCGGGAAATCATTCCCGCGAGCCACTCTCAACGCGACGGGCGAGGGATCGGGAAAGCAGTGTCCATGTACTCACTTCCTTGTCATCTCCTATTTTTCATCATCTCCCATACGCAACAGCCAATCTTCCAAAACTCTCATTCGTCAAAGAAAATTCATTAAATCGCGGTAATTATTTAAATTGCAGTGTTTGAATCCATGTGCCGCATGAAATCAAAGATAGTATGTACTACGAAGGAAAAAAATAATACTTATCAGCTTCTGAAATGCTCTGAATGAGGTTAACTGGACTCAAAGTACCAGGCTATTGCCACGAAACGTTTATGTTATTATGCTTGAGGAAACTCACAACGGTATAATCACTTTAAATTATTGTATTCACCTCTAAAGATATAAAATATGTTGATATTATTGAAAATACTTCCAGGGGCAACGCGGAACAAATAAAAGCTAGTAGTGAATCGGTGAGGTATTCGTAAGATTGTTTATTATTCACTGTTTAATTGCTCATTAGTTCTGTTGCTTTCGAAATGACCTACCCATATGAAAGGTTTTTAATTCGTAAAAGAACCCTGATTTTGCGACAGTTGATACGAGCATTGCACGACAAAGGGATTGCAATCTTCTAATTCGAGAAATTGAATCTTGGAATCGATTGAGCCAACTCATACCCATTATGCTCTTGTGTCCGCAATTTTACGTCGTGCCAACGCCGTTATACAAATACTCTGATAGTTTCTACTAGTTATTACTATTACCAGCACTGGCCACCCATGCTATATCTCTAACTTGGTGATGGTATTTGTTTCATTTTCAAGCGTTTTTTATATTACAAGAACAAGAATTTCATTGAATTTTGTCTTTCTTTATTATTTGTGGGAAAATTATGAAATTGATGAAGTTCCTCAGATGCAATGACACGGCTCATCCCTCGTCTCATCCTCGCGTCCCCCCCCCCCCTCATGGTGGCAACTGCAAAATAATCGTTAAAGGTGATGGATCATCTTTCACGCTATTTCATGCTACACGGTCTCCATGAGCCTTGACTTATGTTCTCAAATGTCAAGGATAGACATAAGGTCACCGACAGAATAAAGAAACATTCTGAGCAAATGTTTTTTCTTGAAGCTTCACACTATAGTTCTACGATAGAGGTTGTCGGAACAAGATACAGAAATTGGGATATTTGAAAAACGAAGTCAATCGGAACCAAGAAATATTCCACTGAGGAAATATGTTTCAAAAGAGAGCTCAATTAAATGCCCCATGTTTGTCTTGACATGGAGTAACATTGACAAAATAAAAGGCAGCATGTGTCAAAGGATACATCTCGTCCTTACGAGCGAGTAACTGATTTTTACTTTGCGAGTGATTGATTGGTGTGCGAGGCATGGCGAAGGAGGAAAGAGGATTGTTGGGAGAAATCTAAAGGAGGCAGGAAAGATGGATGCAAAGCGTTTTGATTGGCAATGGGATGCTGAATACTGTAATAGAGGGCGAGAAAGCTGGGGAAACAAGGAAGGGGAAAGAATAGGATGGACATGTTGGACGGAATGAATGGAGGAAGGAAGTATGTATCTGAAATTGAAGATGTCATGTTTTGTTCTGTGGGATAGGCAAGGGAATTATGGTTGTACCGTTGAGTAACCTGTGTCCATCCATAACCACTTTTAACTGGTATATTACCAATATTAATAACAATTAATTTGGACTCAATTTAATAGTAAATAATTTCAATTTATTTTGGATAATAATATTTCTAGTGTAGTGGGTAGAAATATATGTATTTTAGAGGATATTCTGATAGAAATCCGATCGCTTTAACCTACCTCCAGTAGGTTTTTCTTTCCATCCATCCATCAGATTTTTTCATTCGCCGGCTTGCAGAATCCGTTTGTCAAACTTTTTTTATTATGTTGGTATACATGCCCCTAAAGTATGATAAAACTTTCAGCTGCTTTCACTGTGGACTTTGTCTTTGACAGCCACTACGGTTAGACGTGTTTAATGAGCTCTGCGATTTTCGTTTGTTAAAAGAAATGGATCAAAGAATTTGTATCAAATTCTAAGAGAACCTTGAAGGGCCGTCTTTTTACAGCCGTAGATGACATTAAAAGCGCATCGCTGAAAGAACTAAAGGCTATCTCAAAGATCGAGTTTGAGACGTGTTTCGGAGATTGGAAGAAGCGCTGGCACAAGGGCATAATCTCCAATGGGGACTACTTTGATGGTGACTACATCAATGTATGAGAATACATGGCCACACGCCCTTGCGGCGGCTTGCGGGGTATTGTGTAGATGTAGATGAATAAATAAATATCATCGTCCAAAAAATTACAATTCTCATTATTTTTTTAACACACCACGTATATGGGACCAGGGGATGTGTGCATTGAAAATGAGCGATCTGAGCGAAGTACATTAGCTATTGAGCAACGGAATGGGGAGGCGCGCAAGTGACGCGCCTGATCGTCGCTTTCTCCTTTAGAGAGAGAATATATTCGCAGCAATGCTGTGAATGGGATCGATTGATGTCATTTAGCAATATCGGCAATTCTTCATACTACAGGGCTTTTGGTAAACTATGTACATCTTTAAATAGTGAGTTGGCTTCACCATTTGGGCTGGAATTGTAAGGCTTGTAAACGTAATTTCCTTTACAGCATCTTCTTCATCTTATTACTCCAAAGCAAAATCCACCCTCTCTTAATTTCATATTGGGGACGGCATATGTGACGCCATTACGTGTATATGTGACGCCATAGAGAACCATACAGCATACAAGGAGGGAAAATCTTGAAGTAGTCCACAATGCTCATCCCGATAGATGTCGAGGAACATCTGCGGACTGCATGCTCCCCAATTAAAATAAACGCGGTAATTAAGTCTGAAAACTAAGGGCTTCAATGGGAACTTCTATTCTACTCTACCCTGTTTCTAATTTGTGATATTTGTAGGATAAATTAATGCAAATTATATTATTCAATTAAAAATATGAAATGTTATTATTAAAATATTTTGATTATGAATAGCAGTAACCTGTATACTCTAGGGGTTGTGGTAACATAATTAAGGAGTTATTTATGCTAATTTTGTGATTAATTTCAATGAAAAATAATTATGCTCTTACTGAAAACGTTATCCATGTTTATAATAACAAATAAATGTACTTTCTTTCATGTTTCCGAAGAGTTTTGGTTATACTTCAAACGGAAAATGATAATTTTTCCCGTAATATTATTTTAAGACAATAACATACTCTAATTGGCACGGTATACTTCATCAGTCCTTTTATATTTAAGAGGACGGATTTTCTGCTGATTCGATGGTTTTGGAGACTTCCTGTGCATGGCGTTTTGTTCCACGACCGATATTTATTATCCCTTTCGTTGTATTATGTATTTTTCTGTTATATCAAATCAAATATGAACTAAAGGGGCAGTTTTCTTGCAATCTTCAATCCATTTAACAAATGAAAATAATAAACGGGCCACTAAGAAATTCCTTTCTTCTTCGTCTTGTATTTCATTTGCAATGCAAAATTTAAAGCCATTCAGTTTCTCTAATAAGGAAAACAATACTAACGCGAGATGCGTAGGCGAAATAATATCAATATTCTAATTTAGTAATAGACTAAGAATTTTAGCATATAATCAAATAAAATAGCACAGTTTCAGGCGTAAAGTGGTGTAAAACCTTCGTATTCAAAGAAGGAACTTAATTTTCATTACTCAATAAAAGTTTGCATTAATAAATTTTAAAGGTCAATACTTTTCCGTTATTGTGCTCTTTGCCGTAGCTGAAAACATTTTTTATATTGACCCATGGCACTCCCCTTGCCCACATCATTAAGGGATGTCATTGATTTTTTTAACTAACGAACAAAATTGTTCAATGTAGGTAATGATGGAAAATTTCAGAAACAATATGTGATTATTTTTTCGTTTTCATTGCCCAGTGTAGTTCCAATCTTGCATACTTTATCGAATAAAATTATATCTGCCCCTACTTATTACCTACTCATTAAAATTTCATATATTCTAACTGAAGAGAGTAAAATATTCTTCCCTCCTAATTAACATGCCTCGATTAAATAAAAGATACCGGCAAAAGTCATTGATATGCCCGAATGTAGTTCTACCTATGGTGCATCAAGTGAAAAAGGTTAAAGAAAGACAATGGTTCATTGATGTTTTGCTATATTTGGTGGCGGTTCAATATCAGCGCAAAACTTTACTATCGGGCAGTTTTTATCAAAGGGAAAAAGAAACGGAGCACTAACATATTACATCCCACTCAATCTCATTATTGGCCAGAAAGAAAAAAAATGAATCGGTCAACCACTCTGACATTCACACCCCCTGCCGAGGTCATAGATTTAAGGAAGGGTCAAAATTATTACTATTATTATTAAAACTCACAAGTGCGGACAATGTCAGGTGGCACACAAGTCCCCAAGGTATTACAATCAAACTTGCCTATGAAAAATAACATGGCATTTCAAATCCAATGAATATCACAAAAGATAATAAATTAAATCAGTCAGAAAAAACAATACACTAAGGAAACTTCCAATCGCCAATCTCTAACATAAATAAAAAAGAAACTCCCCATCTCATTTACATCCGTTTCCCAAATCAACAAGAAAAAATCAAAACTAGCTGTTCTATACAATTTTACACAGCACATTAATCAAATTATTATACATAATAATAGTTTACATATTTTCTTGAACGTATTTACTCTGTTAGGAGATGGCTCGAATGGTTTTGCAGGTAAACTGTTCCAATCAACAATTGATACGCACGCAATCGACACGCACCGACCATCCCAATGTAAACAGATTCGTCAAAATATTTTGGCCCTCCTCCAGATAAACTGAAAGTTGAACGAACTTTTGAAGCGAATCGATCTCAAAATTAGCGCGCGCACTGACACACACACACGCGCGTGCTATTCGCTCGCCAAGTCCTTGGATGGATTGCAATCCGGGGGAATGCACGGAAGAAATCTTTTAAAGCGGCGGGCAGAAATGGCGGATCCAGTTCGCCCACTTGGATAAATACCGAGGGGAGGAGTGGGGGAGGGGGTTAGCGGCTGAAGAAGGGGGATGATCTGAGGAGAGAAACGAGCGAGGGTTGACTCCGTAACGAACGCGCGTGACTGGTGGCCGCCGGCGAGTCGTTACTTTTACGTATACCCCGCGAATCGATGTCTCGATCACCCTTCGATGTTCAACTTCGTATTCTCTTGAGCTTTTCTTTCTATTCACAACAAACGGCAGTTTCAGAGCGATGTAGGTTTTTTTTAACTTGCCCATTATACCGCAAAATAGCCGATCTAATGAGTAGATGCATCAATTCTCTCTATGAAGTCGTATTCTGTGGAATAAATTACCAGTGGATATAATTTTCAGATATTATAGGCAATCTATGACATTAGTTGTGATGGTCGCACAAAGCCATTGCACATTGTCATAGATTTCTGTAGCACTTTACAACCTAAGCGCCTCTTCCATCATTTCCTTCTTCAACTCCCATTACTCACCTAACATCCCGCCTTCCATATGGTCCGAAATACCTATTCACTTTCTCCCTCTCATCCTTCTGCCAAAACGTTTTCCCTTTTAACACAGATTTCAACATTTCACTGCCACCCATTCCGCCACCCTCTTTTTCCACCGAATTGCATTTTTCCCAGATTCCCATCTTCCCATTTCAAGTAGGTAATGTATTGATATGGTGCTAATGTCAACACTCTTTTGACTGCATTTCTATATTTTCATTCAATTTATTTCATCCTTCAGCACTGACATCTCAAATCATTCACCCACACTCATTCCATTTAGCCAGACACAATATTTTGAAAACGTGTTACATTTCCCTCTTTAATAATTTTTCCTCAATCCTTAGAGGCCGCTAGCATTACCGTTATTATCCTCATCATAAACCATTCTTTAGATAAAGCAATTCTTTCCTTTATATTCTCATTACTGCTCATATTTTATTCCAAATTTCTCCAAGTACTCGTAATCCTAACTTTTATACCTTTTTTAATGTATTATATCCAGATGTACAACTTAATTTAACATTCCTAATTGGTCTAATTACTAACTCCCTCATGACATTTGTTTTTCTATGCAAAATAACAAAAAACATAAGTTATGAATATTTCGAGAAACAGCTAGGTTGAGCGTTCAAATGGGAGTTCATAAACTAGAGCAAATGGAAGTTTCCAAATCTCGGAAGTGTTTTGGGTGAAAATGAACCAAGTAGTTGGGACGTAAGAAGAAGAATTGCGTGGGCTAAGAAGATTTCACAAGGGGAAGGAAATTGATGGCAGGGACGTTGAGCAAGGATATGAAAAGATTAGAGAAAACTACAATGCATCGCGGATGTATTGTCATTGAAGCAAGATATGAGGGGCATAGATTGGAGGATTTTGAAAAGTGGGTGTGGGATAGGATGGAATAGGCGGAATGAACATAAAGGAAAACAAACGAGGAAGTGCGAGGCATGGCGAAAGATAAGGAGCGGAGATTGTTGGGGAAATCGATGAGGCAATGGGAAGAATGCCGAACATTTTGATTAACCATGGGATGCTGAAGAATGTGACAGAGGCGAGAACGTTAGGAAGCGAAGAAGGTGATGTGCTTGTTGGACGGCAAAGGGACGAAATTGAAGGGAGGGAGGAAGTATGCAGAATTAAAGATGGCCTTGTTGTAGTGCCACGTAGCAGGTGTGCATCAGAAATGTATCGGTGCTCAGTATTTGTCCATGCCCTTACAAGTTGATTAATTAAAGCGTATAGGAATCAATTCAGGAGAAGAACACATGTACGATTAGTTTACAATGCCAAAGGTAGCGATGCTCAAAAGGGGAAATGTATAGTATGCAGCGCGTTATCCGTGCATTAAAGTAGTCAGAACATTAAGAGCGGCAGCAGGCGGGAACAGAAACGGACGGGGAGTGAAAAGGAGAAGAGATGGCCGTGAAGCAATGAAAATGCCACGGCATGGCAGGCGAGCCGGCACCTAGCCTTCGCTTGCCAATCCAACTTCACGGTAGGCATCCTCCGAGCGCACTTGGCCGTCTACTCCACCGCCCGTATTCCCTGCACTTCCCTTCCGAAACTCCGCGTCCGTCGAACGACTCGATGCCTTTCCTTATCATCTCGATTTCCATGAGCGCCCTCCTTGTCACGCTCCGTGTCCCACCGATCACAGATGGAGAGGCCATTAATGAGGAGGCCGATCAGCGGCCAACATCCCCGCTAGCGCCACAAGTCGGCCTCACCAGATCTCGTTTCTATTCGCCGAGGTGCTGTAGAAGTTTCGCAATCCCCTTCCGAACGTGTGCGAGGCCATTTCGAGGATCTGCAGTCAACTCCGAAAGTCCTTGATGCCGGAAAGAGTATGCAAATATACGTTTTGATTAAAAGAAAAATTTCAAACACGGATATTCGCGACGTAATAAATTAAGCTTCTTCCTCGTAGTATCAGTTCAGAACGAATTGAGTGAGAAACGAATAAAAATACGAATCGAATAAATTATAAGAAATCCTATTTATTTGAATGCTACGCTTTTTGGTTGAAGGCCTTTAGACATTTAGTCCTGACACTGCGTCCTCCATTAACATCGGTGCCTCGAATCTTTCTGCACAAGAACCTCACTAATGATCCATCTCTCTAAGTGTGAGTTCACTTCTCCATGCTCTATGGTAGGTACGCGTACGCTTTATAGGCACAATTAAAGTAAATTCTTTTGGAAAAGTATTAGAGCATGGAAAGGATTTACCTTCAGTTTCACCAATTTATGATTTGTGTTTTGCAATGGTCATCAACGAACATGTAGTTCATCGGCCAACTTCTGCTTGTCACGCTTACGTATTCGAAGAAAAGTCCCATTCCCCAAGGCTAAATTAAATTCTTTTTTTTTTCAAACAGCCCGGGGAAAGAAACACATTTCCAGAAAAAAAGTACCTCCCTTAGAATTCCTATGAATCACGGCTCATTTATCCCGATAACAATGCAGAAAGGAAATTTCATTGCTAAAGCGTTTCCCGTCCTGAAAAGTGGGTCCTGGTCCCGATGATTCACTGATGTCGGAACGCATTCCAGTTGTCGAGGCCTATACCATTTCATTTATTATATCCAAAGATGGATTTCGGGAATGAAAATTTCAATAAAAATCAAACGAATAGAAATATGTTCTGAAAGCCTAAACGAATTTTTGGTCAATTTTAACGCTCTTCGATATTTTCCTTAGTTCATAGACTTCCGTTTATGGTGAAGACTGTAAGATGTTGACCACGTAATTAACCGACATTTTAATTCATTTTAGGATGACATTCGCACATTCTTCGCTATTCCATTTGGTCTATATTTCTGAAATTGAATTTAATGTATATAAATAATTGGCCCTAACAGAGTCCGTTAATTAGATATTATCATTTTTGGTAGGACTTTAAAAAGGATGAATAAAATGTTTGTAGAACCGAATGTAGTGCCGAATGGTATACATTTGCTACTTTTTGTGAAATACTGGTATCACTAGGAGTCATCCGCACTATAAGAACTTTCATATTTAATCGGAACTTAGGAGAGCGACTCAATTTGAAATTTGTATTCATACGACTAAAACAAGTTCTGTTGTGTAAGTCAATAATTCCTATTTTGTGGCTACATTTAATGGAACCCCTTCCTTGTAAAGGTAAAAATATATACCGTCAAAGTGTCATATATGATTTTCTTTTTACAAACGTAAGCATAAGTATTTGAAATTTCCATTTCCTGCTGAAAATAAAATCCCTCAATCTCGAATTGAATTTAGTTAGCTTCTGTTGAATGATAGTACTCACAAAATAATGAAATGATAATGTACTTAAGAGATACAACAGGGTGACTTTAAAAACTAACGTAGTTTTCACTAGGTATTAGATATATATATTAAGCCAAAGATTACTTTATCAATTTTGGGAAAACTCTTACATGTTTCACGATAAATATTAAAGGAGCATAAACAGCCAACCAGAAAACATTCATTTCTGGAATATTAAGTACGAAGAGACTATTTTCTATTAAAAGGTTCGAAATTAATCCTATTAATTCCTCGCGATCAGAAGTCAATTGCAAGTAAATCGAATAGAAAAATGGAATTAGGAATACAAAAAATTTGCTCCGTTCGTCGGTCCGGTTCAAAAGTATGGCGACAAGTTTCTCTAAACAAGGATTAAGTAATTTTTCTTTTGGATTTGGTAGCACGCGTCGGTCGGTATTCCCCTAATTCCTTCAAGTGCTCGCACACCAACCAATGGGAACCTTTGCAAGTTGGTGGAAATGCAAATTGGCGAGTGATGCGAGGGGAAGAGCGGCGCGGGGTAGGATGAGAGGGAGACGGCGTAATTGCGGCGCCCCCTTGCGGCGGATTGCATTCTCACGTGCCCGCCGGAGGAGAGATAGCGAGGGGAAGGAACTGGGTCAGCATCAGGAGAAGAGGTATTTACAATCAAAGCATTCGCGTACCGCAGACCGATCTCCATTGGAGCGGAAATTCATTGGGAAACTTTTTAAGATCATTAAGCAACTCGTAAAACGCACTGCGGGCCGGGGAACGAAGCAACAAACGAAGGGGGACGTAGGCGACCGCCAAGATATATAGTATTCTTACAACAGCCCCACGGTTACTTGGGAAGGGAGGGAGGGGGGAGTGGGGGAAGAGGGATGCACGACTATCCCGGCAGCGGACCCTGCGCCTCGGATATACATGGACCTCCCATCCACGTTCTCCTCTCCACTCGAGACTTTTTCCATGTTTTAACGAGTCCCATAACATTTCCCCGCCCTTTTTGAAGTTACACTTGTCTGCATCTCGCACGTTTCACAACGCCCGCTACAAGAGAGAGCGAATTTCTCCCTAAAATTGACCCCCCCCCCCCGCCATGTCCCACAGCAATGAATTGCAAGCCGTAGGTGAGCGAATCTTTATCGAGAAGGAATCTATGGCCCCTGTTGAATAAATCACACCTTCAGCACCAACTTCCCTTTCCCTGTGCCTTGAAAACTCAAGTAGTGGAAATTCTAACTACCCAACGAATTTTGCAAAAGAAAGAGCGAAGTCATGGGCTATCCACGATGTCTAGAACTATTTTTTTCAAAATGAAGATATTTCAAGTTTTACTGCATGATTTAAACACAATAATTTTACAAGACCCGCATCCTTGAATTATTACGGAAGGATCAAGCATCGCAGAGGCATATGCACACCAAGGTGCACTTCTGTTGCGTAATGTGCACCAAAGATAGTGACACAGGGATTCATTAAATCACCATTTCGGAATCTGTTTTCCAAGACACGTAGGTGATGAATATTATTTTACCTCCTTTACTTTGTGTCTATACGGAGCGGGCATTAATCAATTAATATTTCACAGTATGACAACAAAATATGTCGCGAAAAACTATCGTCAGCATTCATAAAATCGTTAAGAAATCCCTCATTCTGCTAAAGTTCCTCATTCGGCAAATTAGAGGCTGGGACTTGACGGAGCTTTCTTTTGAGAAAAATACAGAACACGTGTTAACTCGTCAATTTTACTTGTTTCACCGCCAACATTTATTTTATGCCCCTCTCAACTAATCTTATTCGTACATTTTGATAGCAGATATTTAAAATCGGAAATAACACGCAGTATTGTTTCTCCAGGTGTAGTAGACATTTATGAAGAAATAATGGGCGCATAACTCCGTAGTAAAATGCCCATCCGCATTTGTTAACAAACGATTGTGACCTCTCGGCAAAACCATTGTCAGTATTATGCTCATTCATGTGGATCACAAAATGTTTTTTTTTATCTTCACGGCAAGAATAAAAAAAATCATCTTAATCGTTCTTCATTTAGAATGTGAGATGGACTCCCCCGTTTCTCGCTTCTCACCAATTCTGACCTCTTCTCGAGCGGAGCTGCGTGCGTGCAGTGGGCGACGCGACGGGGCGGGGGGTCGGCAGTGGGCAGTGACAGACCGCAGGCAGGAGTGGCCTTCCGAAGCCCCCCCCCCTGGACCCCACGTCCCATCTGGAAGCCGTCGCTCCGCAGCAGCGACGGCATCTGGCAACTCCCGGTCGCAGCGAGCGAAGGTAGCCACCGAGACGCGGGGGAATCTGGCCATTTGTTTTTTCTTGCTGATCGTCGCCGACGTGCAGTTTTTTCGTTGTGCTCGGAATCTGAGAAGTATGAGCCGGAAGTCTCCAAGGAATCGTGTGTGACTGAAGAAAATCAAAGAGCCTATTGCAACTTCGGCGGTGCGGAACGGTGGACCGTGATATAATTACGTCTAAACAATAGTTAGTGTCATCTTGGGATGCCGATATTAGGGCAAAAAAGTTTCAAAGGCGCTCTGGTAGACATCAGCGGGGGAAAAGTGGCGAGGAGTCATTGGAGTTAATTTGATCACATCTCCATGAGTCGCTCGATAATGTCATTCGGAAACTTATCTCTGAATGTGGAATTTATGGACTGTTGAACCTCTACCCACGCACTTGATTTTCCATTATAGCATTCAAGGAGAAACACACTCTTTTGTACCTAAAACGAATCTATGTGTTGACTTTCGCCATGTTCGTAGTAAACGTAACCATGGTGAACATACACACCTGTTGAACTAAATGCAATCCAAGGCTATTTCTTATTAGGCATGCCGTCGCAAGTAATCACTTTCTGTACTCGCTATATGGAATCACTAAACTTGATTCCCTAAACACGTTAGAAGATTCACTATTATAAACCGTGAAATGATATTTTAGCAAACTAAAGTACTCTCCAAATCGGAAAGGAAACTAGAATACTCTCCAAATCGGAATAGAATATCGAAATGAATAATTTTAATAATAATTTAAATGCTACAATATCTAATGTTGCACATCACTGTTAAATTTGAGCATTTGAACCCGTATCTAATCCCGCACTTCTGCTGATGTTAGATTGTTTACTAATGTGATCAAGATTTAGAGGGTTTAGATTAAGCATTTTCAGTTCTTATCCCTTTGAAATATTTTTTTAATTTTGCTGAATAAATAAGCTGAGACAATTAATTTATTGCTTGTCGACTAGGTTAATGGCAGCAACGTCTCTTAAAGGCTTACTATGACTGCATCTTAGATAACGTTGCATATTACAGCATAAATTATACTTATATCAAATATAGGTACATAAAATCTTTTGTCCAAGCGAAATGACTAAGTTTGCATTAAAATTTTCCATTATTAGCGCATACACATTTCAGGCTCTCACACATGCAGTGCAATTAGAAGCCGAGAAAAGAGGGCAATTGGCAAAACTTTCTTTACAAAGTCTAAACTTCAATTCTTTTATGTCTGAAGTCGAGGAAGACTTCCTGAGATACAGCGGATGAGAAATACAATCAGAGCGTGAAACAGAAATGGGTGGAGGCAAACTGTGTCAGGGGATATATTAAGAGTGACCATGCGTACGGAAATATAAAAAAGAGTCCTTGCATCGCTTCTCCAATGATTTGCGATTATTTCCCGAGGGAAAAAAATAAGAATTTATAAGACCGGATGTCGCTTTAAGCGTATGCACACCAAATTCATTTTACTTAATTACTTAAGATCCATTTTCGGATGATTTTACGATTAAGAAACGCCAGATATTTTACATCCAATCCGAAATAAATGCTAGAACGGCTTCAAGCACTCAGCAGTTCCACATTCTCTATTAATGTTCTGAGACTTTTATGACAGAGCAAAAACAACGCCTCCAGGCAATGCCATCAATAAGATTCATATTGACATGCTCAACGCCGTCCTACCTACTAGCATGAGCTCCACTCTAGTTGAAGCAATCCTTTACTTCCAATTACTTTTCAACAGCTCAAAGGAGGGTGTCCAATTTTAAAAAAAGATCTGCGGTATAATCCCCTACTACAGTTATATACTACTATTGATAGTGATGTAATATTATTATTATTCTCCATTATTAATTTTCTATGCGTGTTGTAGAATTGTAACAGAGATAATTTTCATAGCTAACAAATAGGTTGAAATTTAATAATATAGTATATGAGAGCAGTCCAGAAAGTAACTTACGTCTTGAAATAAAATATGAACCGAGTGACAAGACAAAGTTCTATTATGTACAATTCAAAGGCACATTCTTTAACTATTTTCCTTTATAGTCGTTATTAAAATTGAGACATTTACCATAAGGGCATAAAAGCTTTTCAATTCCGTCTATGAAGCCATCTTGTCGTCCGTTACAAGGCTAGGCTGACCACTGCGATCTCCGTGGTGAACATTGTTGCTGTGACCTTTTTAAAACTGAACGTGCCACTGCCTCACTCCGCCTTCACTCATTATTATTATGCCTATGAATTTCAGCTGGCTTTTGGTAATTTTCCAGTAAAAACTCAATCACAGATCGCACTTCACAACTCGCGGGATTTTCTATTACAGCGCACAATTCAACAGTTTGCAGAGTGAGCAAAGTAGATGAACCACAGTCTCCTACACAGCAGGATGCATATTGAGTGTAGGGATGTTTAGACACTAAGATGATGGCACTAGCTCTACCCACCACCACGCTAGGTCGAAACGTATGTTACTTTCTTCACAGCTCTTGCACTTCAAAATACATACAGCGCTCTTCATTAGCTGCATCGCGAAAAAAATTAATTGTGTTATTTGCAACACGCAGACATGATTTCCACTTCTTTATTAATCCATTGAGTGCAGTTATCTCAGCCATTAGATAATACTGAATCGTCAGAACTGAAAGAAAAACTACTCACTTAGTTTAAAAAGTGGTACTTATGCTTCGAGAAAAAAATTATTTATTTGCTCATTCACTTTCAGATTTAAATAATCAAAAAAAATTCACTCTTCAAATGCGATCTTAATATTCTTCGTTTTACACCTGTACCCGTGAAAAATCGTGAAGTAATAGAAGTGACGTCCTTCTGTCGTGATTTTCAAAAATACTCGTTAAAATCATCGACGGAGTGAAGCCACAATCACTTCTCACGACCTCACCGCTCCCCTTCCTCGAGAGAAGTTGCCGAAAATCGTGAGATCAAAGGGAAGCGATAATTTCTCAAATGAAGGGGGACGGATGCAGCAGATAAGGTTTCCCATTGCGAGAAATGAAATATTTTTTATTCAATTGATCACTGGCTCGCTTAAAGGCTTCGGCCGTTAATTTTAAAGATTGAAGAAGAGGAAAGTTGATAATTCGCATCACGAGCAGGGAAAATAAGTCTTGGCGGGATCTCATTAAAGAAAATGAGTGAACGTGCATTTTTTTAAACTCAACTTTGTCGAAATAGCATAAGGAGGGGGTGGGGTTACATTTAGCCGGGAAATGTCAAACAAAGATAAAAATTAGAATATAATTCCTTATTTTTATATCTGAAAGTTTGTGAGCAATGTTAAACACCGCTTCACTTTATTAAATATACGCCATTCCAAACAAAAACTGACCTTCATTCCACCTCCAGACTCTGACTAAACGTAATGAAGCTCAAACTCTATAAAGAATAAGAAAAAATAATCTAAATCCACATATATTTCGTTAAAACTTATGCATGCCTTACTTCACGACATTATTTTTCCCCTTATCTTGAAAAGCTTAATAAATGTTTTATTAAGGGTATAAATACTTTTCTTCTGCAAAATATTGAAAAGTCAGTCTTTCCAACATTTATGGGTTATATTTAAAAACTTAATAGGTAATCTATGAAACATGGTGTACACAAACAGTGATTAGAATAAGCCCAAAGTGTAATTAATCGACATATTAAGGAGAAATCTTGCCTAACGAGGCACGATTTCTCCTTGATATCGAAGTCGATTCGAATTCTTTTTTTTATGATTTTTATCTTGAACGAAGAGTAGTTCATTCTTGTCAGTGGTGCTTGTTGATATCGGAATAATAATCGCTCACTGTGTCTCCCATTTAGACAGCCTTCTCAGAGCCACTGACTGCACTCTGTACCCAGCGAATGGAAGCCACCGTTTCTCAGTTCTAGTTCAGTATTTCGTAAATGCCCACAGTATAGTTTTTCACATAAGATCAGTTTTTATATAAATTGCTGTAAATGAATTAAATGATGGATGGCAAATTTCAGCACGAAAAAGTGGCGAATTGCGTATTAACATTTTCGTGACGCACACCTACCACTTGGTAAACTAGTGGTAGACGCTGCACAGTAATTGGGGCACGAAATATGTATCATCATCGTGATCTGTTCGTTAGAACACGATCGTTTTATTAATTCTACGGCCGATGAAAACGCCGAGACTGGTCTTCGGCAATCGCCAAGTCGCGTACGACCTTACAAAATTTCCACACAGATAACATCTCCGTCTTCCTGATACGGCAAGGACGGATGCAGTTTTTACTATTTAAATACCAACAGGGTGATATTTCAAAATTTACATCAGGAGAGACTCTAGCCCAGAAATGCCCACTTGAGTCAATTGAAAACGTCACCAGGCGCCACCGAAATGACTGCTCAGGCGAAGCCCAACCACCCACCGTCCAACCTTTCTCAACCCTTCGCCCCTCTCTTCTCCCTCCGAGCCCAGCCGCGGCCCGCCGGCCGATGGAATGCCTTCCCCCGGAAGGGTCGTCCGTGACGGCCCGAGGGGCGTTTGGAGGGAGGGGGCAGGTGCGAAGGAGGGCGAGTGGGAGGGGAGGGGGCGTCCGTCGCCAGGGGGCGTCGCCTCCCCCCCCCCCCCCGCCGCCCTTGTGCATTTTGCCGACCAAAGTGCGTGACTGCAGTGAAAATGAAATTATCGATAATCCGCATTTATATATCAGAATACCGTCAGCGTGATAATTTATATGAGAATATTGATTCAATATTACCATCGATACACTGATTAATCGAATCCAGGAAAAACATGAAATACGCCGAAATATTTCTATATCACTTCACTCCCGCCCAGGCTACAGGAGGGGCAGTCCAATGAATACCGAATATCCGCTACAACAACCGATCCGCGAACCAACAAGGACATCACACAAGAGCTACGTGTGCCTGTGAGTTGCCACTTAATAATTTTTCGACAACAGTGATGGCATAATCGATGCGTAAAAAGCTAGCTTCTAGCTCTTAGCGGACTGCGTGTTATGGCGGGTGTTGTGTTTTCATTTGACTGCAGCTAATATTTCAACCTCACTTCTGTGCGACTGACTTCGTCACATTGTTTTGGAAGGCGTCGTGCCGCCTAAACAAACCTGTCCAGGAGTATATGTTTTATTACAACATACTTTTTGTAGGTATTGTTGTTAATTTTTAAATTTTGGAAATAATTTTATTCGAATACCGTAACTAAATTATCGATTTCGTCGGGAATTACTCAATACGACAACTACTAAATTATCATCGAATGAAAATCACCGACATGGACTCATATCGAGAGTTCCCCAGCGTGTGTGTGTGTCCGTCGTGAGAGGAGGGAGCGTCGCCCTAAGTTTTCCCTTTCATGCCCACAGCTACCCCATCAGTTTCAAACCCCTTGCCCTATCTCTCGCTCTCCTCCCGTCAGAACGCTCTTTTGTTTACTCCGCACGCTGCAGTGCTGCCGCGGCGGCGCCCCCCTATATGGCGGGTGCTTCCTGCAACTGAACGATCCCCCGAGGGCACCCCTGCTTAATTTCGGATGCGCCCTGGAATGACAATCGCGGAAGTCGCTCCTCGCGATGGGCGGAGGGAGGGTTCGTCGGTGGGGCCTGGAAGCGCGCCGACGACCCCAATTCCCCTCGGGAAGAAGTGAGTTCTTTTTAATCGCTTCACTGAGATTTTCGGGAGCGATGAAGGATATAACTCCAACCACGTACACGGTCCATCTGATGGACTGGCAAAACGCGCCATCTTTTGGTGCAAAAAAGCAATTGTGAACCTCGCATTTCCTTACACGCCCCCATCCTCCTCCCATTTAACCCTAATCTTGCAATGCACTTACGGGTCTTTCAGTTTTCTCTATTATTTCCCCTTATTTCACTTTTAAATGACGACATGAAGCTGTTAATTGAATTCGTAACGAGCGGATCAAACTGCGGATAATTCCTTGGAATTACTTATACTTTTAAATGTAAATTTCAAACCTCTACTGTCATTTCCAAGGTGAATATGTGTTGAGAGAAATTCCCGTTGTCTTGATTCATCTTGAAAAATCTGAGCTCTCTTGTACTTATTGTTCCATCAGAGCAAGCGTAATGAATAAGCGTGAATGCATTCCTATTAGATCGACCTCAAATGCATGCATATGCTGTCCGTGCGTTGTCGTGACTCAGAGAAAATATGTTATCATGAGGTGTTTCGACACAATTTCTATTAGAGTGGTATCAAGGGTGAAAATCGCCCGAACATTTGTTAGAAAAGTTTCGACCCCAAATGAGGATTTGAATGTCAAGTATGCCCGAGAGTTTGAAGTCCATAACATGTGGGGATCGGGATGGTGCGGAGGCTAACGTACAGGCTTCACACCGAGAGGGCCCGGGTTCAACTCCTGGGATCGAATATTTTTCAGTGGTATCCCGATCCCTTTGTGGAGAGCACTTTGAGTGAGTACGACGTCCGTCGGATGGGACGCTAAACTGCGGACCCCTTGGCGTCTCTCGACAAGAGTAAGCTAATGCCAACGCCGGGTTTCTATCCGCCCTTCCTTTCCCATCCATCCCTAATGGTGCAAATGACCTTAGCTGTCGCTCGCCTCCCCAATAAAACCAAAAACCATCCATAACATGTCTCGCCTTCAGTTGAAAAGATATTGAAAGGGAAATTTTATTTTTGAAATCTAAAATATTTCTTAAAATATAGTTCGTAGAGAGAGGATTTATCAGTGCGTAATCAAGCTGAAAGATTATAGAATAATGGGCTAGGGTAGATTATTCGGTTCTCTCCGTAAAAGAATCCCGATTGTAATTTTGATCCATCGTAAGCCACTTCTGTTAAGTCAAGGAGGTTATTAGAAAATTTAAAAAATCCAATTTCGCGTTTAATGTTGTAACATTCTTTTATAAATAAACTAGCCTAAAAATTTTAATCGTTGAGCAAATATCTTTCGATGACATTCTGCTCTAAATTCACGGAGAAATACTTAAATTATATTCTACATCAAGGACACATACTTACATAACTTTAACATGGACAGAGATGCAAAGACCACAAATCCTTTAAAATATGAATCTCAGATAATCATGATAGCTGTAATAAAGGTAAAATTCCATCAGTCAAGATGGCATGTCTTACAAAGTCATAAGGTAGAGAGTACAAAGTTAAGAGGAACCAGTACGATGGTTGATGGATGGTATGATGGCTATGCATACCGGAATCATTTTACAGCCGGCTGAATGGTTATTTGTTTCGTGCCTGGCGTAAAAATAGGCGGTAGAAACGGTATCCGCCAATATTTCCGGCAAGAAAACATTGCAAGTTCGTTTCAATACATATCTGATACGAACGACTAAAACAAACTATAATTGTATGGCATTACCAGCGAGCGATCTGGTATTCTCTTATGTTCGCATCGTATCCTTGTTGAGTTGATAATCAACTAATGTATGCCACGACAGAGAGCAAGGTTGGGTGCAAAGGTTAGTGTTTCCCCCTCGACAGTATCACACCCACGCCTCATCCTCTCCACGTACTATCTCACCTCGGCGCATGCCAGCCAGCATTGCCTCCTCCATTGCATCACTTTCCGTTCGGCGTCATCGGAATTTTATAGGTTGAACGAGATGACTGCGAGAGCGACCACGAGAGGATTTTAGTGCTGGCGATATCTATGGTGCCCATCTCAATAAAGCACGTATTCCTTGATGAACAAAATGTCGTAAAAAGATCTAATGATAATTAAATTTCATTAAATCACAATGTGTTAGCAGGATGGCTTTTTTGTTTCCTAAACTATCTCAATATGGAATAGAAAAAGAGACGTATATTACTCCTAAAATGCAGAATAACCTACAATTCTTCGCTCAATTTCCAAATGTTCACTGAAATAATACGTCCTGGGAGAGAGAAATAAAATGGTAGTGTTTTTTCATGTAATAGGATTTCTTCATGAGTTAACGCAGGCAAGGTATGCGTAAATTTGGAATATCGCAACTGATGAAAACAATCGAATCCAAAAACAATAATACGTTTAAATAATAGAGCTCCTAAAGTATTTTTTTAATCACCAAATTGAAGTCACTTTGGAATGGACAGTAAAAATTAACTGGGTAGAATAACAACGTAAAGAAAATAGTTAAGAGAGCGCAATAGTTAAATAGACAAGCGCAATAGTTAAATATTTGCCTAGTTTGCAATTAAAGTTCCTTACGGGTACTTGGCTTATCTAATTGTAAAAAATACACGATGCAGATGGTAAGATCATGAAAAATTACAATTATAAACTGCTATACTCATATATATCATAATGTTTCACTCTTTAGCTTTTAATTACATATTCTCCAAATTTGTATCCAATTTTTAATGAAGAGAATGTAATGTTATTCAACCAGTCCAATGGGCCATTTTTTTAGACATACAATTAACAGCTTATTCAATTAATTTTTTAAAGCACTTTCTATGCACAGCAAGGTTGTGACATTTTGTTTCCTGAAGAGCAATAAGCTAGATAAGTACCTATTTTGCGTGAAGTGTTGCAACGAATTCCAATGGCGACCAGTAATATGGTCTGAGCATATAATTCATGTTCATGCGCTTCATATGCAGTCTCTGATAATAGTATGCGAAAATACGCAGAAGAGAGCAAATTTGCAATGTAAGGAGCCACGAGATAACTCCTTCTTCATCGGAACATAAGCTAGATCCCAGTCGCTGTCTCCTAATGGGAACCAAGTCATTGTACCCTCTTTCCGAGATAAGGTCATAAATAGAATTTTTCCATTTGTTAGTCTTTTGTCCTTGGGTTTCATATCCTCGTTTCGCAACGCAATTACTTGCCACCTCAATTCATTTTTCATGGCCAACGTTGCACTGATTCACACACCATGATTTCGCGTTATACTTAACGCCTAGATGTAGGGCGGTAAGCTAGTCTATGGAATAACCCAACTCCACAGGTTGAGAATCATTACGGATCGGGATGAAGTCAACGGCGGTGGCACGGTATGGTTATAAAAGTGACAGATATAGTTCATATGTTTCATTTTTTGAGTGACGAATGAAAACAACACAACCATTTCACTCTAGTAGTCTACGCGTTGCTAATTTTCAATTCAGGTGTAGTATGATAATTAGTGTACACAGCCGTTTGCACGTATTAAAACTAAACAAGACTCAAAACTCTTCGAAAGAATTCCCCGAAATATCTTGAATAATACGATGGTCTTCGTCAACTTTTTAACCTCATCCATCGTATGGTACATTTAAAGTCCATAGCTTTATTTTTAAAATTTCTTTGCCCTACATACCTGGAAAGTCTGATGCAATCCTTTGAAATAGGCTGAATAAACGTTTAAATAGCTGACGGTAAGTACAAGCAATGCATAAAATCTTCATTATGGATTCAATCTTGCAGAAACTATTTCTCCGGATCCGAATCATATCGGCAAGTAAAGCGAATCAAGAGATAATCAGACCATTGAACAAATTCTCGGTGCAAAACCCGATTTGTATCCTGGGAATGAAACACATTTGGTGCTATTTCGGCTGCGCATCTAGATTGCGCAAGACACCCGCTCTTCCTTAAAAGGCATTGCGTGATTGTTCCGCCCATTCTTTCTGGTAGCCGAGAGATTGGCTTGGTATTTATTTATAGTCCATCGGCACCGGCCCTTGTTTCCGAACCAATATCGCAGCAGTCGAAAACATCCAAAGTCGCATTAGTGCGTCGTTCCATTTTGGTGCCGATATTTCACAATAGGTTCGCATTGAAAACTCCCCCAGGGCGAGGAAGGTGATTACCGACGGGCACGACGCTGATTGAATTCGTGATACGGCTTCGCATCCCACAATGCACCGCACTCTCCCCGACTTCTCCGCTGGAAGGAATGGGTTGCTATGGAAACGCTTTTTAGGATTGCGCAAACCAATCCTTTTTTGCGGTTTTGCCCCGGTGTGCTCGGCGGATGGATGTATCGAGGGACTCCCTCAGAGGGAGGGAATGGGGCAAAATTAGAGAGCTCTTATTATTATTTCACAAATGGATTCCGCGCACATGATTCTGAAACGTTTATTGGAGGTATTTTGTCTTCGCTGGATCTAATGGCACCGCATTTGAGATCTTTTTCCCGACAAAACAGTATGCTTTGAGAGAGAAAGAGAGAAAAATCAGGTCGAGGCGCTATACGCTTTGCCGATGTGAACGCATGTGTAAATTCGCGAGAGTGTTCAAATTCTCACACGAGTGAATAGTCGACGTGCACGAAATTTCCCCATGTTTGAAAGATTATAGTTTTTTACAAGCATATGTTTGCCAAGTTCTTAACACTAGCGCACGTGATACATAAGGAACAAACTCGTGAATGGTGCAAGCAGGCACTCTGAAAAAAATAGTTATATTTATGATTGTCGAACGAATAGAATATAGGTGCTGTTATTTCAATAACTTTCAGGGTTTCCATGAGCGATTAAATCATTATTAAAATATGCTTTTCCCTGTAGGAAGAGTTTTAGCCACATGTGCACGTGACATGCATTTACGGCAAAATAAAGCTATTAGAAAAAATAACATTGCTAACCATAATATTGCTAGCAATGACTGACACTATTCTAGCCGCAATTGCCATTACCTCTGTACTACATTACGTAATAATAATGAGTATTTTTTAAAATATATTTCGATAACGAGATAATATAAGACTCTCTAAAAATAAGAAATTGTAATTGAAACAAAAGACTCAACGCAATTAACACGAGAACAACCTGAAAATCTACAAAAAAGAATATTTGTTAAATGGCTTTTACTACGCGAGAAACCCTTAAACTCAAAGAATAATTTAAATTAGAATTTCATTAAATATTGGTATTCATGCAATCAAGTTTGTGACACTAGAATGTATATAGTAATCGCTACAGTAGCCTCTGGAGAAAAATTTCATCAATCTTTTCAAATCGAACACTGAAGATCCGAGTAGCAACTCATTTCTTTATCTTTCAATTCATCAATGGACCAAATTTCCACCCGCTACTTGATCAACGGATATTAAGGGTGGAATGAGGACCATTTCCGCCGAGGAGAAATCAGAAAAAATTAAAATAAAGAACGGGAAAAACTTGCGAAATCCCCGGTGACGCAACATCGACTAACGATGCAGAAAAGGATGAACGAGTGATTCAACGCGGCGAAGGGAGGAGGATGAGGGGGGAGTGTTGTTACGGGGTGAGCAGATGGCCAGGCCATCGCAGCAACACGTGACGTCGTGAAACTCACTTTTTTACCCAGAGTTCCTCATCCATCTGAAGTTTTACCTCCAATTTATTCTTTTACACCAGAAATTTCGAAATTTACGAGTTCTTCCATTCAAGTGTGCAAAATTATGTACCTCAACACTAAAGTGGGGTATTACACATTTATATTCACGATAATAGAAGGAAATATGATCGAAAATGCGTTTTAGTCTATAGGTAAGCCCTAAGCTAGACTGTTTCATGGATTCGATTTTTTGTAAAATGGTTGTGATTTCATTCTTAAGAACTTCAAGTTTAGTCTACTTAATCTTTTATAGGTATTATTATAGATAGACGATATGATAGACACTAATAAAGGTTCCCAATTCTCATGAACACTCTAAAAGTAATAATCCATAAATCTCTATAAATAAAAATATTATGGCAAAGAACGAAAGGAAACTTAGTACACTAATGCTGATCCACTTATCGTAGGAATCGGAATATATCCATCAAAAATTTTATCCAGTTCATGCAACTGCAGGTATGATGTTTCAAAACGTCGATTTAACAGTGAATGGAGGTGATGGGATATGAAGCACCCATCTACATTTGGCGTAAATCAATGAAATGTAATCGAACGGAGAGAATGTCATTCGGGGAATATTATTACGTCGCTACTTCTCTCCTGGTTCCTCAAATTCACTCTCCATAAACCCTTGGATCACAAAATAACTCTCCATCGCCGAAAAAAGTAAGGGCTCAGTCAATCAGCCATCAAAATTACACCCACGCCGTAGCAATATCTCGCGTTACAACACCATTCCGAGGGCCATTATTTCCTCTCGGCCCATTCCACTTCCCTTCTTGGAGCCACCCCACTCCCCGCCCTCTATCGCCCTCTCTCTCGCTCTCTCTTGGTGAGCAGCCCAAGTTGCTCCGACTGTGGCAAGGTTGAAAAATAGGAGAGTCTCGCGGGGATGAAGAAATAAAAAAAAGATTCATGTGCGCGCTCTGAAAACATTGAGCTGGATATGTCAGCAGTAACTAAGAGGTTAGGTTCTCCCGAGCGCAGTGCTGCGTCCTATCGGTCCCCCTGATCGCCATCTTTTCATCGGCGGAAGGGAGGAGGACGAGAAATATGGAGGGAGAGCAAGATTGAGATAGACGAGGAGCATGTCTCCCTAACTGTGCCCATAGTATTGCTCGCATTCCAAATCACGAAGGGCCACTCAGTAAATCAATAACGGACTGCATTACAGAGTAAGTGTGCAGTACCGTGGCTGCCGATTATCGAGTTTGAAGTAATTTGCTTGGTGCATTGCACATTTCCCTATTTTATGAAGGCGTCACTTTTCATTTCCCTTTTTGATTTGCCTTGGATAGTCAACATAAGTTTTTCCATCATTATGCACATGCATCGAAATCATCAAGATGGTAAAATTACCGAATGCATCCGTTTTATATGAAAGTAAATAGTTATTCTACGGCCTTAATTTATTTGTAAAAGTAATAATTTAGGTGTCACGAGATACGGGAAAAATATCCTAATCAGTATCATGAATTAAAAGGTTGGCGTTTAGTAATTTTCAATATTTACCGGATATACTTAAAAGTCAATTTTCTGTGACGGAATTAATTGTGAAGCAAAGTAAACTGCACCATACCATGCACCTAGATTTTATTAATACTTGCGAGGATCCAAAATGCAAAAGTTTTCCTCAGCGATTATTTTAAATTCTTGCAGTAAATTAACTAAAACCATTGAGGATTCCGTTTCGATGTATAATTGTGATAGATTTCCCATAACATTAGGGAGCTGGTTTTGCCTTCGCTTGAAAAATGAACGCAATTTCAAAGCTGACTGTCGTTAAAATGTAACGATAAAATCATAAAATTTTGAAAGGGGTAGTCAGTCATGTTTCTCGTTGCACAACATAATATTTGAGCCCTCGACTCGGGCCTGGGTTCCGCCCATTGCGCTGTCCCGCCCGATGATGTCTACGGATCGCTTGTGTTCCACAATCATCCCCGCCTGGACCTCGCCCAAGAGACAAATAGCAAACGGTTGTTCTCGCCCTGTTCCGAGGTCTTCAGCGGCCCACCCTGGAAGGCTAAAACAACAGGACGCCCCCGTGAAGCCGAGATGCGTGGACCCCCCCGGATGGAAGATGGTTCATCAGAGGTCGCTATGACAACGCTATTACCAAGCCGACCCCCTCCCTATCTCCAGCAATCCATCATTCGCGGGGTCAGGTCTATGCTCATGTTCCTGCGAGGGGGTGGCAGGAGGAAGAGGGGGGCGGGATCGGATAAATTGCGTCCGTAAGCAGAGGCTGGGCTTAGAGAGGCGATGCTGTCGGGGGCGCCAGACCAACGCCGGCTAGTAAGTGGGTTAAGGGTGAAGGGTAAAAATCCAAACGTGCCCCGCAAGAGAGGAAGAGAGGAAATCGGAGGTAATGATTCATCTTTCGTCACGCTTCACTTAGCTCGCATGCATCACTTGTTGCTCAATTCGTGTACATGAGAGAAACATTTAGCTTTTATTACAGGGAGAAAAGGTTAATACGCAAATATGCCGCATGAACGATAAAGCCAAGCTCAAGACCATGAATCTATGTGAGAACTCCTAATTGAAAATATGTGAGCGTTAGTATAATTAAACTATTGCAATAGTTTCACCCTTTGTCCAGTTAGATAACGGAATTATTTCCGCAAACTAATTCACCAGTAATTTCATGCATTAAAATTAGCTAAGAGCAAAATGTAATTATTTATTATCTATTTGTGTGGCCATAAACATTTTCTACCTTGTATACCACGTTTTTATATGGTAAGTCAAAATTAAAAATTTGAAAGAAACAATATGAAGGTCTATAATTTGTAATAATTATTCCACCTAAAAAGGCATTACTCTAACTAACGAATAATTATTTTGACGAACCTAATTAAAATTTTTTGATTCACCGCGTGATAACAGCTATGCTCATAGCATCATTGCATAGTTTCAGACTTTGGATGAGCGCATAAAAAAAGAGACTGGTGTTTCATCAAAAATAGAGGAAGAATTATTAAGTGACCTAGATATTATTATTATCAATGGTATTTAAATTGTTAAGGTGTGTTTTTGATAGACACAGCCTATACAACGTAGAACATTTACCTGACTCTCAAAAATGAAACACAACTTAACATCCGAGACTCTATAGGCTCCTCTTCAATTCCGCAAGCTTCCTTCCTCCCTTCGTTCCCCCCAGCATCCCTATCCCACTCCTGTCCCTCGATCACAGTCTGGATAATAAATGAGGTGCAATTAATGCGTGAGGAGCTAAATGGGAATGTGTGGGAGTAAGACAAATGTGGAAAGTGCTTTGGTCAAATAAAGAAGATAAGTTACAGATGCTTAAGTTTACAATAATCACAAGTAATACAAAAAGGGATAGAAAAATGAGGCAATAAACTCAGCCTGGCATTCCTGGAGCTAAGGCTGATTCATGACGGCTCTCGGCGTGTCAAATTACCCTCCTAACGCCAAACAATACTTAAGCCGCCATCACGAGTCTTTCTCTGGGCATTTTCTTCCGGAGCACAGCTTCTAATCACGGATCTTTCGACCGAGCCACGAGCTACTCTGGGTTCCAGGGCGTGTAAATTGAGCTAGGGTTTTCGCTAACAATATAGTCAATAAAAATTTGGACGGCACGGGGGTCCACGGGGGTGTTAGACTGAGTCATGATAGCGACCCTAGACTTAGAAGATCCTTCATGCAAAAAATCAAATTCTTTTCGGAAAGAAATAAGACAACACCATGCTTGAAATAAATATAAATTCTTCTCATAATTATAGAGACCCTCCCATGGACTACAACCTTGTCGTGGTGGAAGGCCTTTTGCGTTCCGATGACCCCTGGAGCTGTGATGGCGGGAGTAATAATAATTGCTCCTGGTAGGGTCACCTATGCCAGATAGGTCGAAGGTTAGGAGCCAGACGAAAGATAATCCACGCAACGTCTCTTCCTCAGTGAGGCGGCTGCAAAGGCGTCTGACCCCAGTGGGGCGGCCATTAAGTGATGGTGTCACGTTAAAAACACTATTGAGGAAGGCAACGGGAAACCACCTCAATTATCATTCCCAAGAAAATATGATGGACGCAAAACAGAAATTGAGTCCTGGCAACTACGGGACTCGGCCCAAGAGGCCGTGTGTCGTGCCCGGCAGCGGGAGAGGCAAGGCTTCCGCGGTCGTCATCCCACGAAACCCTTGCAGGGAAGAAATAACTTCAGCAGGACAGAAGACTCAGAAGAAGGTGAAAGTAGTTAGAATAGGAACCTGGAACGTCAGGACAATGTTGAGGAGAGGCAAATTAGAAAATATTAAGCGAGAGATGGAAAGAGGTAATATAGATGTTTTAGGTCTCTGCGAGGTGAGATGGAAGGATAGCGGGGATTACTGGAGTAAAATTTACAGAATAATATACTAGAAGTACAGCGGCGGGGACGAGAGCCAACGAGGGGTTGCCGAAATATTTAATAAAGGGGTAGGAAGAAGCGTAGTCAACATAGAGCAAGAAACTGATCGTTTTAAGAAGAAACTCGTAGAGATTAAAGCAGAGCCGAGGAACTTGGTGATTGTTCAGGTATACATGCCACCGAGCAACTACAAGGAGGAAGAAGTCGATAGGATGTACGATGAGTTAGAGGATATCATCGCGAGTGTTCCTGAAGGGAAACATTTGATAGTGGTGGGGGATTGGAATGCGACGGTAGGCGAAGGAAGAGACGGTGGTGAGGTAGGGAACTATGGGTTAGGCATGAGGAATGAACGCGGGGAGAAAGCCATTGAGTTCCGTAGGATACAGGGGTTAGCCATCACCAACACATGGTTTAGACACCACAAAGGGGGAGGTATACAAGGAAAATGCCAGGTGACTCAGAAAGGTATCAGTTACATTATATTATGGTTAGGCACAGGTTTAGGAATAGTGTGATAAATTCGCACAGTTTCCCAGGAGCGGATGCGGACTCTGACCACAATTTAGTTGTTATGAAATGTAACGTCCGTTTCAAAAAGATAAGGCAAGGGCAGCGGGTTAGAAAATTGAATGTAGAAGCATTAAATAGATTAACGAGGAAGGAGTATCAGCAGGCTGTAGAGAAAATGATGGATGACGATAAAGAGCTGAGTACTATCGAAGAAAAATGGGATTGTATCAAGAAAGTGATATCGAAAGCCGCTGAAGATGCTATAGGAACCGATAACGGGAAAAGGATAAGGAAACCAATGGGTAACGGGTGAGATGTTTGCAAAGATGGAAGAATGTAAACACAGAGTTAGGCAAAATGAATTACAAAGAGTTAAACAATAAATTGAGAAGGGCCGCAAATAAAGCGAAAGAAGAATGGTGGAAAACGCAATGCGAGGATATGGAAAGTTTACAGAGGAAGGTTGAAATTGGTGCGCTATACAGCAAGGTTAAGTTATTATTGGGAAGTAAGAAGGCAAGATCTGTGCTAACAGTTAAAGATAAGTGGGGTGAGATAATAGTTTAACCAAGAAAAATCCAAGAGAGATGGAAGGAATACATAGAAACACTGCTTGGTAAAGAACTTAGGCCAACAAGGTTAGACATAGAAAAGAAACATGACGTAGAAGAAGATAGCTTAGGTCCAGGCATACTCGACGATGAAATAGGAAGGGCAATAAGGGAGATGAAAGCAAATAAGGCCGTGGGGGTAGAATATATTCCTATAGAACTGTTGAAATGTTTAGGAAAATGTGGAAAGAAGACTCTATATGGACTGATTCGTAGCATTTATGAGGAAGGAATCTGGCCGGAAGATTTTGTGAGATCAGTTTCAGTTCCTATTCCGAAAAAGGTAAAGGCTACATCATGTGAGGATTACAGAAGAATGAGTTTGGTATCCCATGCAGCTAAATTTATTCTCAGGATCATCAACAAAAGGATAGAGAGTAAGGCAAATGATTACTTAGGGGATGATTAGTTTGGGTTTAGAAAAGGAAAAGGTACGCGTGATGCCATTGCAGTAATGAGATCACTAATCGAGAGGAATATAGAATACAATCAGGAGGACGTTTTTCCTGTTTTGTAGATTTCGAAAAAGCGTTTGATAGAGTGAATTGGGAGAAATTAATGCCTGTATTGCAGAAAACAGGAATGGATTGGAGGGACAGGAGACTGATCCGCAACCTGTACATGTCTCAGACTCCCCAGGTGCGAGTGGGGAACGGAGAGTCCGGATGGGCAGTATTAGGAAGAGGTGTAAGGCAGGGTTGCCCATTGTCACCGGCGCTATTCAACGTATATGTGGAGGAAATGATTAAAGAGGCATGGGAAGAACTGGAGGTAGGAATCAAAGTCGGAGGGTATTTCGTAAAATCGGTTAGGTTTGCTGATGACCAAGCATTAGTTGCTCAGTCAGCCAAGGGGTTGCAAGCATTGTTGAGTGAATTGGAGGTTCAGTGCGATAAACATGGGATGAGAATCAGTATTAATAAAACAAAGGTTATGCGATTTTCCAGAAAGTAAAAGGCTAAGCTAAACATATAAATAGGAGGGGAAAAAATAGACCATGCAGAACAGTTTACGTATCTCGGTAGTGTTTTGTAACAACATGGTCAAAGTGGTAGGGTCGTAAGGAGAGGAATTGCGCTAGGCAAGGAGGCTTTCTCAAGGAGGAGGGAGTTGATGACGGGGACGTTGAGTAGGTAGGTTAAGACAAGGCTCGTAAAAACTTTGATATGGAGCGTAGCTTATTACGGCGCGGAAACGTGGTCGCTGAAGCAAGAGGATAGACATAGATTGGAGGCTTTTGAAATGTGGGTGTGGAGAAGAATGGAGAAGGTGAAATGGACCGTAAGGAAAACAAATGAGGAAGTACTGGAGATGGTGGGTGAGGAGAGGGGTTTGTTGAGAGATATCCTATGGAGGCAGGAAAAATGGATGAAAGGCGTATTGAGCGGTAGTGGAATGTTGAAGAAGGTAATAGAGGGGAGAATGTTGGGCAAGCGAGGAAGGGGCAGGAATAGGATAGGGATGTTGGACGGGATGAAGGGAGGAAGGAAGTACACAGAGATGAAGAGGGATGTAGAGTAGGTTTTCTTGGGAGTCACAAAATATTTATTTGATAGTTGTGTCCATCCGAAAACCTACCTTAACCGGTAGATTACCTAATATAATATAAAATAATATTCTATAATGTAATATAATACAATATAATATATATATAGAGGGGAGAATGTTAGGCAAACGATGAAAGGGCAGGAACAGGATAAGGATGTTGGACGGGATGAAGGGAGGAAAGAAGTACACAGAGATGAAGAAGGACCTGATGTAGATTAGGTGGCTGGATTGGGTTTTGTTTGGAGTTACAAAATGTTTATTTGAAAGTTATGTCCATCCAAAAACCTACCTTAACCGGTAGATTACCTAATAATAATAAATTATGGAGAGTGAGTTAGATAGAATTTTGCGTATATGGTGACCAGGAAACAGTATCCAAGAGCAATGCTCCGGTACAGGAAAACTCGTTTATTTTCTATCAGCTGTACTGTAGCTTCCAATTACTTGCGGTTGTTGTCGAATGTCCTTTCATACGAGCCTGAAAGTTCATGTACATGGCATAGCAATAATTAAAAAAGACGCTTAGCCTTCCTACTTTTCAAATATTACCTCAACCGCAAATTAAATTATTCACACGGAACTCCATCAGGCACAGCAAGCGACAGAAGGGATTTTCCGGTAACTAGAATAATATTACTCCGCTTGAGAATGCAGTTATTAATTTTTCGTGTACATCTCACGTGAGCCTTCATACCGTTTACTTCCCTATCCTGGGGGTCTGAGAAATCGCCGATTCTCTTCCTGAAGAGGGGAGATTCGTCAAAACCGAAGAATCTAGTAGAAAGACGTAGCAACCACATTTACATCTTCGTAGGTGTCAATAAGACTCAGCATAAGTAATTTCTCGGCCATTTTTTTAAAGGCACATATTCATTTCCATCTTCAATAATGCATCCTCTTTAGCTCTCGAACAAGAAATAAGTAATGGAATAAAGGGGCTAAAAATGAGGCATAGAATAGTACAACGACCACCTTTTTTAAACAAGTATAGCGAGCACCAACTTGTATCAAGTATAATATCTAGTATAAGAGTGGCCAATATTCATAAAGTTTTACCCAAGCATAACCCTGCATCAGCTATGTACCAATTAGGAAAATGCCCTTTACCCTTACATCAGCAGGTGGAGAGTTAAAACGGCGTTTGAAGGGTGACCTCGTGGTTTATAAAATGTCGGATATCGAGTCTCGTATTCTGTATTAGATTGAGGTTGAGACGTACCCTCAAAAGAGACCGAAGAGACACGATGAGTTCCTTCGAGTCGACATGAGAAGCCACCTATCTTTCTCCTTTTGTGGGTGGAAGTTTTATCATCAAAGAGCGATATAATTCCCTAACACTGCACAAAAATACAGTAAGGACGTAAGTTTAGAGTTCTGACTCGGAAAATTACAGACAAATGCTACCTGAAGATGCCAGGGATATGTGATTGCCAGCTGTGGGACGTTCTTCTCCCGGTTGACAAAGAAGGCAGTGAAAAGCCTTGGTTTGAAATTACAAGCATGTCCTACATGAGGAAACACGAGTAGGCATACAAGAGCAAGACACTACCTCGAAACCCGCCCCAATCTCCATGCGTGGAGGTTCCCTCAAAACATAGAAAAGAAAGGCCTACTCCGATTGATTAGTCGATATCACAGACATTCACCCCTGAAACCTGGGACTAGATGTTCTCAAATTTTTGTGTTAACCGCATTTCTTGACTAAAATAATATTTCATGCATCTCTGCGCATTTTCTCCACTAAAAGAAATAGGTAGTCACGAAAGTATGTACATGCGCTTCGTTATCTACCATACTCCTTAATTGTAGGTCCTCGTTTTCAGTGTATCGAACGATTCCTCTTCTGATTATTAAGATCGTCACACCTAAGCACGCATTCCAAGCCAATGCATCGAAAATTCTTCTCTCGCAAGCCACTAAATGGGTTCACATTTTATGACATTTTTGCGAGCGTTGACATTTACGATTTCACTTGGGACCACCTCAAGCACAAAACATTTCTTTGAAAACCATTCTCAATCAGACAAACCGTATCAAGTGATTTGATATTCTACTCACCACTAATGTCATTTCGTAAAGTTCTACCATGTGACCATGGGTAACGTAATACAGAAAATACACACAATTTACGGTCCTATCATTAAGCAACGCAGTAAAAAGGAGAACCTAATATTCTTAGCTGCAGAGCGGTGTAAATGGGAGTAAGAAACTATGGAAAGGAACACAGAACACCCAATGGCTGCTGCAATGGTGACACATCTTGATGCAGCGCCAATTTTTCGTGGTGAACCCCTCCTCCATCTTGCTACTTCTCCAACACGGATTGTTTCCTTTGCATCTGTGGTAATCAATCAGAGTATCTTTCGCAACTGTCTGTCAACCACAAGCCAAGTAAGAGAAACTCATTTAAAGGATTAACGAATAAACGACTGTTGAATAAGGAGTGAATGAGAGAGAATAGTATTTTACAGATTGGTAATGCTGGGTGAAACATTAATCCTTAGATATTTCAATTATTTGCAATTTACTTTCCATCATCAATTACTCATACATGTTGCCAGTAAAACTCGTATAATAACATTAAGAATTTTATCTATATGGATTTAATTCCAAGTATTTTATTTTTTTTACCTTAAAACTCAGGAGGACGTTCATTATTAAAGTTATTAGAGTTATAAATATGAGGAAAAGGTCACGCGGGAAGTAACGCGAAACCCTAATCCTTCTAAAATGACAAATTTCTTGGAAAGGATTTTTAACTTTTTACGAAAACCTTTGCTCCTGTTACCTAGTAAACTATACTTTTTGAAGAATATCGATCGTACGAATAATAATTAGGAAGCAAGGTTAACTCTGTACTCACTTACGACCTAAGAATCAAGAATTAACTTAAATAAGAAGAGTTTTAGGACAGGCTAACTCACTTCGCAGACATTCAGCGAAGTAAAAATATACGAACAGACGAATGTTCATATATGATAAAATACTACCAGCGGTTACTACGACTACCAATTACTATTGATTCGATTGGGCGAGCATTACGAAACGCCCACCGAAACATTCCAATTTCCTCGTTATCGTTCCGTCAATGATATACTATGCTTAATGCAATGTACCATTTGATAGTGTTTAACATTAGTCAAAAACATAAATTTTCTATTTTTTATTTTAAATTTTCAGAGGCGACCTAACTCCAATCAAAACAAATATTTTTAATCACTGAAGTCGTCGTGAAAGCTTATTTGATGAAAATGAAAATCGCGCAAAATAAGTGTCCATTTATGGAGTATTCTAACAAATTCATCTTTCAATACTGTTCCCCTGTGTTAATGTAATTAAATAAATATACAATGCGCCAAGGCAAACATAGCATTTATGGAAAGATTGTAAGTCAATATTTAATGAACACCCCATGGCCCCCTTTTCTTAAGCAAGGGACGCATGGTTAAGTGGAAAATAATAGGCACTATCATGCAAATGTTATGCGTGTGTCAACAGAGGTGAGATGAATATCTCTCCAATACTATTAAAAAAATCTTTTAATCAATTTATTTTCAAATATTATACCAAAAATATTGGCCTATTCTTGAAGAAACACGTAAAAAGTTCCAAATGAAATATCTATAATTAGTCAATTTTACTCAGGATTATGGATTCGAGCAACAATGTGCATACTCAAATTCACAAATAAGATAATCACGTACATCTTCATTTCAACCAATGGTTAAGTATAGAGTGAGAAAAACTAAAATCGTCGACAGATGAAATTTGATTGACAACCACTTCGCCTTTAATCTAATTTACATTTTTTATGACAACGCAGAAGTTATCTGAATCTCAGCGTAGTGAAATGAAATGCCTGTGCGCACGAAGGATTTTAATAACTTTTTCTCTCTTTTAATTCAATGAATTTCTTCAAAATAACGGGCTGCGCTCTGATCTAAGGCTGCAAGCGGCTCTTTGATCCCCGAGTATATATTGATATATGTTCCATAATATTCTGTCCTGTTATTCAATCAGATTGCAGTAATCGCTTCAAATAGTATATCCCATGGCTTCTTTCCACAAGTCAAGGAATATCGTTGTTTCCAGATAGAGATCTTTCCGTGCTCATGATTAGCTCGACCTTGGTCAGGCGCAAGGCGTATATGCAAAGGAAGTACTCATTGGAGAGCTTGCTCCGGGGTCATCGGGTCAGCCTCTGACGTGAGCAGTCTTCGTATCATTATTTTTCAAGACGAAGTATATATACGGGCCATATGTTAAGTCTTTTAATTACGGATAAGAAACAAAAGATGATAAAACAGGCAGATAAAATAGGCATCTGGGTGTGCTAAAGATGGGGGGGAGGGGGTGGAGAAATGATCGGAGCCCACGCTTTAGTGGCGCGTTGCCATACTTTTAAGTATATCAGAAGTCTGGCAGGATTCTAAACGAAGAAACGTCACCATAACACGCGTGTTTTACGGTTTCATGGATGGAGCTCTCTGGGTCATTAATTAATCCTTAGCCTTCAACATCCTAATATTATTGAAATAGCATGGCGATGAAATAATTATTGATCCATATTTTGAGTGTTAGTCAAGAGGTGGGCGATTCAGTGAGTTGCGGTAGTCCATTAACAATTATAATTTATCTTCGCACTTGAGCAATCGTTCTTAATGCATTCCTTATAATTGGATCGCTCGTTGAAACGTAAGGCTGCTATTATTCAAACAATAGGGAGTTCATTAAATGTTAAGTGCCAAGGACGATAACGGCAAGAAAAAAAATACGAGTGAATTCAAGGTACGATTTAAGTCAGTACAATACCCACTCATGCTAAACATGATTTAATGAGTTATTTTAATCCATTGATGGACTTACTTTTAGAGATCACAAATCTACATAAATTAAAAAATAGACCCGATCATAATAATTCCATCGGACAAGTGAACGCAATCAGGAGTATCCTTTCCTATTTTACACGGTATTGAATTTAATGAAAAAAAGAAAGGTTAACATTCCTAAGAAAGTGGACTTGAATCGTTCCATTTGCTATCCGAATGGAATTGTGTAAATCTTTGATAAGATGACGTAATGATGCGTACTTACGCAGTTTTTATCAAAAAAATCTCGAAGACTAAAACACGAGAATGCCCGGCAGCTTTTATTTCCCTTCGCTCTCGCACGGATTCCTTGCGTGCACGTGGTGGAAGGAGGTGGGCGAATGGCTGTCATGTGTGCATCCAATGGCGAACGACGAGAATGTTATTACATTTTTTCAGTCAGGTGGAATGGGGAGGAGGGGAGAGGAGGTGGGCGTCCTCCACATCCCGGTCTATTTCGGAGGGAAAGGGGTGGGGGTTGGATGGAGAGGGGCGTGGATGGGAGTGACAGCGGAGAAAGCAAAGTGGTGGGAAGAAAGAGAGAGGAGGAGGGAGGGCCATTCGAAAGATCGAGAAGTGAAGAGGGATAATACAAAAATATTACGAAAAACCTTTTATTTAAAAAAAAGGTGGGAAAGGCTGGGAGAAGTCGGAGGGGATCGTGGTGGCGTGGGCGTCACCTTGGAGATGGGTGGCGCCGCTTCTTCGAAGGGTAGGGATGTGGAGGCATGAAGGAGGAGGGGGGGGAGGGGGAGGAGGAAGGAACGGTATTCGGTGCGCGATATAAGCGAAAGGGCGTGAGCTTCCACGAATGGAGACGCGAGAAGAGGGGACTGGGGGGGGGGGGTTGACTTGGGCGGGAGAAGGTGTGGGAGGGTGGTAAGGAGCGAGGGAGGAGTCCCATTTGACCCGGGCGGGGAGCATTCGACGCCCCCCTTTCCCTCTTTGATGCAGATCCGGTTTCACCTGCGAGCTGAGAGAGAGAGAGAGAGAGACCCCTCCTATTCACCTCTCCCCCCCTCCCCGAGACGTGAGTCGTGTGTTCGGTGTCCTGCCCTCCTCGCCCCCACGGTGCAAACAGCCGCCCTCGTCCCTCCCCCCGGCCGGCCCCCCAGCCCCCGTGTCCCCCTCCCCATCGTCCGCATCTGCTGCACTCGTCCGGAGGTGGAGGGATTTGAATTGAAGGGATGGGTGGAGGAATGAGGGTTTGAGAATGAGGGGAGAGAGCATTTCAAGAGATACACTGGCATTCGGCAGAATAAGTGCTCAGGTTCCAAAGCCAGAGGTAAAAGTATATAATCCTATATTAAAATTCCAATACAGGTGCAATTAACAAAATAAGAGGCATTGAATTACCGCAGTGAATTAATTGCTAGCATGAAATCCCTCTCTAAAGTTCTTCCGCCGCCTCCGAATATTCAGGTAGGACTGGATTATCAAATTTCGTCTCAATCAAAGATCACTGGCGGCTTGGTCACAGTGAATTCGCCAAAAATTAAACGTTTTAAATGAGCGCAAAATATTTTCACTGCGTAACGCCTGGTGCCACTTCATACATTACGTGTACTCCAGTGAGCTCGAACATTGTAGAATTATGAAAATATTTTCAAGAAACAGATGAAAATTAAGAAGATGCATGAAAAATAACTTTCATTCTTGTTTTTCCCCTACACCGTGACTATGAGAAAATGATTTCGAATTCATAACTTATTGATTGCATGAATTATATTTCTAAATATTAGCAAAGAGAACTTCAATTACAATCACTAGTATTATAAGACGCATGAAAAACCTGGGAAATACAAAATGCTAAGTTAAATAAATCAATTATTGTTTCCACACTCTTGTCTCGCAAACTTAAAATCACTTCGATTATCGCCTCTCTTAGGTATGTGACCTTCCAAGAGTCAGGGAAGATTGGTCTGCGTGCAAGGTAATTTGTATATACATTGTGAACATACGTGTTACATGGAAATTCAATTAGCAAATACCTCACCGGAAGTTTCACCAAACACTGCACCAAATATTTTACTCAGGATTTTAATAAAAAAAATAAGTCAAACACCTCGTTTTTTTAACAGTACTGAATGCAGAAATATTTTATGCAGCCAATAGACATCACACCGCTTATGTGCACGGCAAAAACTTTTCCAATAGTTTCTTTCCATACATCTTTCTCGAATATCATGAGCTTCTAACACCTGGGACACAAGCAGCTCGGGGAGAAGACAACATGTATCTACGTAGAATTAGGAGATTACAATTTTTATAGCTAGAGTTGTCAAGAGGTTTCTGCTCTCAAGTGGTAAAGTCGACAGCCAGAAGGGATTGGACAGCATTCACCCTAGCACTCAAGCGGTTTCAGAGCTCTCGTTAAAGAATAATGATTTCTCTCCCGGGCATTCCCTTTCCGGAACCAGCTTTTTCAGGGCAAAAGAGGTGCTAACGAACAGGCCCTGCGGTAGAGTATGCGTCACGGGATTGCTGCCCGAGGGCACACGGAATCCGAGTGTGTGTAGGGTGACCTCCGGCCCTCCTGACGCCTCCGTGAATGGCCTCCGGTCGATCAAAGAACACTCGTATTGGTCCAAATTCGACCCGCCGCGAAATCATAATTTGGGATTCGACGCGCTATTGGGCGAGCGAGGTAGAAATTCAATTTGCATCGCGCGGACGAAAAGAAATTCCGCGGGCGTCTGAAATGGTAGGGTTGCAAGGGGTAAGGGGAGTCTTTAAAGGGAAAGAGGTACTTTCATGGGAATAATTTGCCTCTCATAATGCAAATCAACCACGTGAGTGGAGAGCAGAGCTCCTTATTTTGCGTGCACGCGATCGTAAACGATACCATTGCCCCGATTCAAGTATTATTCTCTGGGAATACCCATTTGTGTAGAACTTGTGGGTATTATGGGTGTAACACTCTCATACGCATTCCCTTTAAGCATCCAATTCTCTCATATGTAGCGTCTTTATATTACTCAAATTAAGTGTTTTAGGAAGGCGAAGAAAGTAGGAAACTATAACTTAAACCAAGGGAGTAGGAAACTATAAATTAAAGCAAGAAAATGGAATTATTCATTCGTTCGGTCAGGCTATTGGAAGAAAATGGGTATGGTGGAATGAATAACAAGTGCGACACGCTAAAGAGCGAAACGTTGTAGCGCAAAAGGAGTGTATGCAGTGTTAATATCTTTTTGTCTCCTTTTTTCCTCCAACTCGCATTTGTTTTCCGTCGCTTGCTCAGCGTCATCCCCTCTCTCGTAATTTTCAACATTCCATCGCATATCAATATACCTTTCATCAGCTTTTATTGCGCCGTTCGAATTTCTCTCAGCAACCCTCTTTGCTCCCCTACCATGCGTTGTACTTCGTTTGAAAAGAAAAACTCTGGTTCAATGGAAACTATTTAAAGCAATAGTTACGTAATAACAAATGATGGTTTTCAATACAACTTTCTTTCGTTTCCATGTTTTTGCGAAAATACTTTTCTTTAATACATACAAGTAAAATTCTGTGATTTTCTGCGCAAACTTCACACTGTAAAGATATTAGTTCCACATTATTGTCAAAGAAAAGTTTTCCTCTGGTTCAATGAATATAATTGTTTTTAATCTTATTCTTTATGTTCACTTATTCATAATTAAAATACCTTCTTCCATATAGGGATTTTAGCAGAACATTCGGCATGTACCACAAACATTGCAATCATATATTTTTGTCATACTCCCCTGCTCAATTTATGAGAAATTCATATCCACGTGTAGTTCTAATTAGGGGTACTCTTTTAATGCTTCAATCTTCACGATTTTGTGGTGTCTTGCAGCCCATGAAGAAGGCCCCCTTTACCGCGCACCGAAGCAGTTACTAATAGGGTATCAAGTAGGTTGCAGATAATAACACAAGTCCGCATCTATCCCACAGATTAGAGAGCATTTGAAAGGGGGTTGCATGACTGCGGAATTCACTTTTTGTTTTTTCTCCTATTTAATGCCCGCAAATTAGTTTCTGGAAGACGAAGTCTAGGAAGTCATTTTGTGGAAAATATATCGGGGGGAATGTCAGGAGTCGTGTTACTACAAACGGAAAAATTCAGCACGTGCAAACATAACAATCCAATGCCCGAAGACACATATGCGCCTCTAGTAAACCACATGCTGCCGAAATATTTCATTTTGTTTTCACGCTTCCCGGTAAATATCTACATCTACATAATGGCCCGCAAGGTCGTGTGGCGGGGGGTGCCAGGTCACCACCCAAAAAAGGAGGAAAAAAGAAAAACCGCATTCAAAACCAACACATACAAGCAAACCCAAATCCACATTGGTGCATGCATTCATAGAAACATCCCATCATTTACACGCATGCAAATACATATCTACCTCCTTTCATTTTACACGCATGCAATTACATATGCTATAATCCAACAAATTCTGGCACCTTAGGATGCAGTAAGAAATTTATCCAATAACGTGCAAGCTAGATTTGGTAAGTAGCAAGGCAAAATTCCACCACCCCGAGAACGTGCAACACAAAACGCCCCCTACTCAAGTTAAGGAATTTGACCCAACTGAACTGATAAACTGATCAACTTGATATTAATTACTGTCTACCAACATTGATTTGAATGCTTATAGCATAATGGAACGTGTGTGGCGATCGATAATTGTAAAATCAAATCATCGACGCGCCAGTATGGCATCACTCTTTTCAACATGCTACTCAAGTTATCGACATCTTAACTTTCATGCAGGTTGAACGCAATGCAGCACATTTGAATAAATAACAATGAAAAAACTCGTTTAGCAAAAAACCGAGGTTACGTTGAAAGGAATGGCTAATGGATTTCCCAACCGAAGCTTTATTTCTTTATTAATTTAAGTCTGGAGTTTGAAATATAACTTTTGATTATTATTTGAACTAACAACTTACTTGATTCTATACAACATACTTGATGTCTACATTATTCTGATTCGCATGCTTTGGTCTGCAAGTGCTGTCTGAAATACGGCCGAGTGTCAAATTCCGCCAGAAATTAGTGGTTCTTTCCCTGAACCTATTTTAAGACCTCTTTGCAAGTGAAATATCCTTCGCATCTTTTCATATGACTTTCATACAAACAAATGAAATTTAAGGAGACGGAGCATAAACGTCCGTATTGCATATTTTGAAAACTTCGAATGCAACCACACCTAGGAGAGCATCAGAGGAGTTTTTAAAATGCCTTCCAAGAAATGATGTGAACTAAAAGACAGCTGCAAAAAGGTAATATGATTCAGTACTAAGCCACTCGAGAGACGGTCTGTTAAACCTCCCAGCTACCCTGTCTCAAAGCTCGGAACCAAAAGTGGTCGTAAATTATGGAGGTGAAAAGTTGAAGCGAGATTCTTCTTCCTCTTGCCTTTGCATTCTGACACCGTGGAATCTCACCGGGACCTCAAGAGAAGCTCAGGGAAGGTCTTTGGTTTCTTGAATCAGGTATTGTATATTAAATCTTGCGTGGAAAGATTTTTAATTTCAGCTAGGACAATTTATAGAATTGGACTCTTCTAATCTTTTTGATAAGAGACGCGTTGCTTCATCTTTTTTCATGATGGTCATGAGCAACAATTGTGAAACGTTGCCATAGAAAACTACCGACACATTTGAAGCCAAATATATTTATTGAAAGCATTAATTCACATTATCTATTCGGCATGAGTAATCATGAAGTTACTTGAAGGACAGTCGGGAGTTTTGAGGTCATTAATACTGATAAAGCTTAAAAGTAATTCATAATTAATAATTATAGTTTTTCAGATTTCTCTGTCTCCTGGTCACCATGGTGTACCGCGCATGACGCGAAACAACACTTTACCATTTATCACTCTCCTCAACGACCCTGAACCATCGAATATTGATTGCACTTTACCCTTTCCCGAAGCAATATTTAGGTTACCAGGCAGGTCGCACTCACAAACAGATAATCTGGATGTGCGTCACACGATATAATAGCCACAACAGCATGTAACATGGAGTGTTTGTTCACCACCCTTCAGAGACGAGATAGGGAGACTAGATCGCGATGTGAACACGTTTAAAATTTTATAAAATCAGTTGATATAAATCCTAACTTTAACTCTGATTAAATAATGTTTTTGGTGTATCAAATTAATTCATTCAACATCGACATATTGAAGCAATAATGCCCTTATGTATGTGAATGAACTCCGCTCGTTTTGTAGATTTGTCGACTAGGAGTTACGAAAGGTTGAAAATTAAATGAACAACTTGTAAAACTCCCACTACATATTTTTCACCGCACACGTTAATCCAGGCTACCACGGAAGTGGATCTTCATTATTGTTTGCATTAAGATGAATGAATTAAGACTACAACTATCTGATTGATCCATTTGTATCCACTTTATAGCGCCAGCATTTACGAATGCATCACAGAGCCAATGGCAGAATTAAAATTATCAACGTTTCCTCCACAAAAAATTTACGACAAGAGAACCACGATCCCGTACATTTTTTGCTCTAAACACTTTTCGTAACGCGCAAGTATTATTTCTTTGCCAGAGTGAATTCTTTAATGATTGAAAAAATCGCGTCATAAAAACTAATCCTTACTTTATTGTAGAGACTACCGTTTAAATTACTCGTATTAGACTAAGACACAATCTCGGATTGGTGCAGGAAATGGGGATGAATGAATACAGACAAATGCGCAGTTTTGAAATTTTGGAACAAAGGAAGTGGCGAACGGGGCTTAAACTACGAAATACTATAGAGGGTCCAGTACTAACTACGGCCAAACAAGTAAAATATTTGGGGGCAGTTCTAACACCACACCTTTCATGGGGAGCACATATCAGGCACAATATGCGGATCCGCTTTAAAGAAACGGCTTCATTAAACGGGCGGTGGGAAATGTAATGAGAAAGTTAAAGAGAGGTGTTATTTTGCTCTAGTTAGACCACATTTGGAATATGGCGCAAGTATTTGGGATCCTTGGGAGAAAATCTGGCAAAAAGAATTAGATAAAGTCCAGAGAAAAAATGCATTTTTACTCCCTGCTTTTTTTTCATTCACTTCTTGGCCAATTTTATTGGTCCAGCACGAATATGAATGAGATTAACATTCCATTTGATATTCTGCTGACGCCTGAAAAAGATATTATTGAATGAAAATACCTCATTTATGTTCGTGCACGAAAAGCTTAACCGACTGATGAAATACAATCCTGCATTTTCGCAAATTTTCACGACTCTCTTCAACACAGTGACAGAATCGCGACACAAACGTATGGCATTCACAAAATGTTCGCTAAATCGTCAGCGACTGAGATAAAATCTGAAAGCTACCATTGATCTTGGCAACGTTAGACCCCCTCCATTCACATAGTCATTTTTTCCCTCTTTATTGATCGGATATATCAGTAAATCATGATCAGCCACAAAGAGCATCGAGATTCAGCATCAATTTTCCTCCACGCGGGACATTAAGTTCACCCAAAAAGAATATCCGTCGCACCATAGCCTTTGTTTCGCTTGACAAGAAGTCGGGTAAATCCTTCTCTCCTTCCCTTTAGATTTGAATCAAAGCAAATGGCTCACGTAATGAGTTGGAAGAGCTACTTACATTCGTGTGCGTGGGTTCGGGACTTTGAAAATAAAACGAAGCTTGGAAATAAAGCTTTTGCAGCATAAATCACGACTGCCTCCATGATCTCCCTGGCCGTCGAACCCCCCCCCTTCCCTCCTCCCTTCCTCCCTCCCCCTTCTCTCCAACTCATTCTATCTGCGGCACTCCATCTCCTCTCCCCTTCACGATGAATGGCAATAGCGTGGGCGCTAAATCAAAGACGAAGCGTGCGGTTGCCATGACGATGGCCAAGCTCCCGAACTGCATTATGCACGCGGTGGGGAATTGCGCCGCGCACGTGATGAGCACCGCCTCGAGAACCCCGAGACGCCGCCGGGAGCGGGGCGCGAGGAGTGAGTATATAGACACACGCGTGCATGAGCGTGGAGGGATAAAAATGGACGTCAGCTCTGAAAACTCAGCGAAGACAAGCAGGCGAGAATAGTTTTAAACGATGAACAAGCATCTTGCTCGTGCTCATCGCCACAAATATTATTTTTTCATACCTATGCGGAAAAGTAGCACACGCGAACCATAGATAAAAAAGCATATGTATATATAAATATATATATATATATTTCTGTTCCATTATCTTGGAGTGTGAATTTGCCGGCCACACTCTCGACTATTGTACTCACGCCCACGACACAGTCGCGCCATGCTGCGGCATGTGTGCTCATAACTGGAATGACAGACAGAAATTCAGTTTTCCAACCACATTTTTGGAATGGATCCCAAATCTTTGTTATACTGACCATGAAGGAAATATAAAGCTAAAAATAACCTGGTCCTTCTGGTATCCAACGAAAAGAAGAATTTGTAATTTCTCCTATAATTAGCAGAATTCTACCACCTTAGGGTAGGATAATAGTTCGTCGAGAATGAATATGAGTGGAAAATTTACACTGAAGTCAGAGGTCCTGATAAACAAATATAACACTTATCACCTAATAAACGTGCTTATTTGGGTATTTTGATTCACTTTACAGTGAACGTTCTTCATTTTTTCGTATTTTGTCATTAAGTGCACGGTGGTAAGGGCTGATTTTTAATTGATCTTGAATCGTCACTTGTGTATTTGAAGAAGGCTAAGAAGTGATAACACAAGCAGTTTCCCGCATGGACAACGTAGGCTTATGGTAAAAAAGTCTCCATCTCGTATATTCACAAAATCTCACTTTTCGTTCCTTCTGTCTCCGATTTTCTAAGACAATGGATTACCAGACCTCCCAAGGTACTCTAAAAATAGCAAGTCTTTATTTAATATATTAACTTATCATTTTCCATTTTTATTGAACTCTGTTAGCATTAAGTTTTCTACATAAAAACCCGAAAGCCGACTTAAGGACGTGTGGCAGGGGGTGGTAGGTCCATTCTCCTATTAGTCAGTATCAGTATTCCCTCGAAATTCCCATGCACCTGGCACACCGCGATCCGCCAGAAACCGCGTGGAAAGGGGGCAACCGAGCACCAAGCTAACAACATGCATACAACGAGTATTTAGTAGCTATTCCTACACCTAAACAACAAAGGACAAGAAAATACATTAAAAGAGGGCAGGCACACATGCAATGCAGACACTTATTACCGGTTAGTAATCTACGCATTCCGGACGAACAATTCGCAAATACAATAGGCTTTACAGAAATTCGCCTCCACCCCACCCGGCACAAGGGCGCACGGCGGGGAAAGTTAAGACACCAGATTTGGAGAATGTTTTGTGGGAATTTAGTCTGGTAAACCCCTATTTTAGACAGCGTGAACCTATTATTTTCTTAGATGTTCCTCCTTTTATTGTTGTCGCTACTAGTGCGCGGGAAAAGCGAATACTTCAATCTATCAATTTGACAATCTAACTTTCTAAATTTGGAGGAATTGTCGGCCCTGCCTATGTAATTAAGGGACTTGATTATATCTCCAATTTCGGATGCAAAACCACACGCTTTTTCTTTGTAATAAGTTTAATCTAGTCCTGAGTCTTCGCATACATAAAGGTTCCCACCCCAGATTCCGTATTAAATGTGTGACGCTTTGTGTCCTTTGGTACGAATTTTTCGCGAACCTAGCGGCCATTCTCACTACTCTATTCAATTCTGTGATTAATTTTTTTTAACGGTTTTCCCAAACGCTCGCCGCATACTCTATGTGAGGTGTAACTACAGAAAAATGGCACATATCCTTCACTTTTTCATCACTACACATTCCGACAATACGTTTGACGAATAATGGATATATGTAGTTTACATTATAGAATTATTTACAATAGCTAGATCAAAAAATGAACGAGTACACAAATACTGGAACTAAGTGACAACTTTGGAGTTTGAACTTCACCTGTTGCAGTGTGAAACAAGAGAATATTGTGGGCATATAAAATAGCTGGCGGAAAGAACACGGAAGGAAAACAAGCTCGGGCTAAGAATATTTTGATGGCACACAAATGCGTGGTGACGGAAGCACCTAAGCCCACACCGCCGAGTGGAATGCTTGCTTTGGGGAAAATGTTCGCATTTCAGAGATCGCGGACCAGAAGAGCGCGGCCCACGTCGCCCTTCCCGCCTCTTCCCAGAGCACGGCCGATGGTTTCGGCGCGGAGGTATGCGAGATATTTCCTCCGCCCTCCGGGTTAAGCCACTGATTGTTATCTCGTGAGAAAATGAGGCCCGTGAACATACTGCCTTGACGACCATTGTTTGGAAGCCACATGGAGCAAGTTTCTACCGGGAAGAGATAAGTGACCCACAGACAACTCTTTAGAGACTTTTCGTCATTCCTCCTCGGCAAGTGATCTATTGTTTTGAGTCACCGTTAGCTCTTTGACCTTTTATGGATAGATCACTTTGCGGTCGTCGAAACGCATTGCGATATTCTAAATGTACTTTGCTTTATTATTAAATAAAACTTTTCTCTTTCAATTGCCCCTTTTTCGGGACAAAATTGCCCATCGAAAAGTTAAAATGCCACTCCAACACACAACGCACATGGAGGGGAAATCCTTCAAGGAAAATACATTGTTTCTATGCACGACTTTATGTGTGCGCTGGCTTCTATATCTATAAAAATACCCGGCGAGCCACCAAAATGGTGTGTGGCAGGGTGTGCAAGCAGCAGGTGGAAAGGCTAAGGGGTATGGGAGAGGAGGGTGTTTAAAAGGTTAGGAAAAGGGGAAAAATATCAATTCAAAACCCTCATAGATCCGCATGGTAGTGCAAACCCATACGTGCACATGTTGCCGGAAAACTTTAATTTCAAAAAAGGTTTTATTTTAAAGTGTCTCTTAAAACACAGTCAACGGTATTTATGGCCATCATCATAAAGGATGAACCTATGATGTGATACCTAAGTTCATCCTAGCTGGCAACCTGTTTTGGCAGAGGTTTCTAACCTAGCTCTAGTAACAATAGTTCCAAAACTTAGCCTTCCCTATTATTTTTACGAAAGAATAGACTGGGAGAGGAGGAGGTGTGCCTTTGATTTGTTTTCAGCCTGTCTGCTGCAACTGTCCTTTGCCTTTTCTCATGGGGAAACTTTCCAAATAAATACCATGATTTGTTACACATTTTCTTATTTAAATCAGTCTTGTGAACCATTCCGGTGACGGTTATGAAACAAATATAAATAAGAGAAAACGGAGTGGGTGAGTTGGCGCAGCGCATTCCGAGCTACACGAATCGATCAAGCGTGTTGCCACTTCCGAGTTCAGTCACGCAAAAGCATTCGCTCATCCAAGCTTGAAATTTAGGTCTTGGAAAGCTAATCAGCATAACATAATCAACCATGTGTTTTTACCCCACGTCCACCTGATTTTTGCTATTAAGTTATTAATCATTCCTGTTGGTGTGATGAGGTAGCCAAGGAATACTTGCCATTCCATTTGATATAATTGCTAGAGGCACGAATACATGTTGTCGGGAATAGGAAGTACACAGCAGGATTAGAGAAGACAGTAAAATACGAAATAACCATAGGCCTTACAGTAAATAATCAGCTCAATTGTGCCTTTATCTAATCAGACTGTTACAATGACAGTACGATTCTCTCAGGCGTTGAAGTATCGCTAAACTTATTACATGTTCAGCTTGAACGGTAAAAGATTTCTCCAATCCCGGGTGACTAGTTTCTTGAAGAGCATAATGGCACTCTCTTCCACTCGTTCAGGATGACTCCGTATATCCGCGGATGTTTCAATTTCGCCTCCTTTGCTTCCTTGTCATCGATCTGCTTATCGCATCTTCGTAGGGGGGCCATGCCCAAATCGGAACCAGTTCGGTCCATCTGTCATCGCTCTGTCTGTATACTACACAACCAGGTCACGCCTCTCACGGAGTTTGCCATCAATAATTCTTTCGTCGATTGATTGTGACATCTCCTTCTTAGGTATCCACCGTTAGTTTCGTAAATAAGACATCCAACTAGTCATGGCCACAGAGGACAAGTAAGGAAAGGAATTATTTGAGATATTTGCTGAAAATTTACTGCTAAGTCAACTCTTATCTGCTTTGGCAAGAGTTACACTATTGGTGTATTAAGGTTTCTTTGTTTATCACTGAAACGTGCGTGCCTAATAAAAAGCCACCTGACGTGTTAATCGATAAATACATGGAAGTTGAAAATAAATACCATCTATCTGTTTATATTACTCGTGCATGTGGTTTAACTTATCGAAAGAGTCTAAATGGTTAGGAATGAATTAAATTATGAATAAACTGGCTCCAGAATTTCGGGCACAACGTTTTGATTAATAACCTGGATGTTTACATCTGTCCATTTGAAATTTACATTGGACTACAACTCAAAAACTCGAGCACTATTGCGTTTATTTTGAAGTGCACATTCAAATTTGAACATTTTACTTAACCCCAATATCTCGGCGTAGGATACAACATACCCTCTGAGAAGATTGAAATAATCTCAGAAAACACTCACCTATACTTATACTTCAGGCGGTAGACATACCTTGCCAATGCCCACACACAAAGGGTTCGTTTATTCTGTTAAAAATGGTCCAATTTTTAACCATTCTTTCGTAAGCGTATCACTTCAATGAGTGTTACAGGGAAACTTATTTCCGGGCAGCAAGAAAGACATAATTAGTTTTTAATGTTAATTAAGTAATTAGTTTTTTAATGGCTGACTAATCATCTGCAGCCACACAATTCTACGCAAGCTTCCGCAAGGGCGTGTAGGTGTATGGTGCCAGTCATACTAGCACAACTAATAGTTCATACATGCATTTGAATGGTATATGAGCTCATTTTCAAATATTTTCTCTCATAGATCTAAAATACTAGCCGCGCATTCCAAATATTCACGCGGGCGATAATTCCGCGAAGTAACTTGCAAGCCCTCGGGAATTTATATTCAACGCGATAAGATTGGAAAACGAGAGGAAAATTTCAGCTGCCGAGTAGACCCCGAGAGGTGGGCCAAGGGTTTCGTGCACATCAGGTTACGTGAAATAGGCGAACACCCCACGCGACGGGTGAAAATGGCAGGCAGCGCGTCGTAGATAGCTATGATTTCCTCGGTGGAGAATAATCAAATAGAAAGTATTCTGAAACTAATTATACATCTTATAATCGGAAACGTGGTAAGATTATCAATGGGACCTAAAAATAACCATCAAAGGAAATTATTAGTGAGTTCAATTCGTTTTCAACTCGAGCGAGATGGGGAAAGGAATCAGTTAAATTGCGAAACGTGAACGAAAAAAAAGGATTTTTTTATTACCAACTGCCACTTTGCACAGAACTGCATCCGTCTCGATATCAATCTCAGGATATTTTAAGGAAAAACTTAATTTACAAAAGATTTAGCTACCACACGCATCATCGGCCACAGAAAATGGAAATGGCAAATTTCAGTGGTTTCAAGATTTCTTCCAGAAATTCTGAAGCCAAATGTTTATGTACACGTATATGGGATTAAGTAATCATGTTTTCTATGTTGCTTTGAGGCCTCGCTTCTCAGCGTCCGTCCTATTCTTTCATTTTTCCTGTTCCTAACAGATCGTCTCGAACGTGAAGAAAACCAATTACCTCTTCCTCATCTACACAATATCATACAAGTCGCCGAGAGGGTGTGTGACGGGGGGCCATTGAACACCAGCCAGGAATGCAAAACTACAAGTTCTTCTACATCTACTTAATACCCCGCAAGCCGCCGCAAGGGCGTGTGGCGGGGGGTGTTAGGACACAATCCGTAATTAATAGAAAAACGCATGCAAAAGCCACAAATTTATACAGTCCACACACAAAACCAGGTATACGTTCACGCAAGAACCCTTTCACCCCACACACATGCAAACACACAAACTTGCACATATTTAAATGCATACGCGGACACAAATACTCTTATCAGCTCAAATACAAATACACTCGTACGTACATTTGCGCACACATATGCCCATATAATTCATGTACTACTTTGACTAAATCATTAGATGTTTGTCTTTTGGTAAATACATAGATGAGGGCGCTTGGGTTCGATTTTGTTATGATTGAATATCGTACGATGGAATAACGAGTACTCGGATCTGATAGTGGCGATTTCTATCTCCCTTATTTTGTCTCCAAGGTCGAATCTACGATATCTATCTCTATCTATATCTATTTCGTACCAATACTTGTGCAATTCGGTGAAATAATTATTTCGTCTGCGTCGCAAGCAAAGTCGGATGTCCTATACGTTTCTAAAAGTATTACCGTCTCTGTGAGTGAAGTCGCTCATAGCTTATTTCCTACATCATACCCGTCATGCTTACTCTCTCTCTATCCTTGTAGGAATTTTTAACGAATTTTCTCTCAAAAATGTTCAATTCCTGAACGTGTTCACCCCTTGGGCCACAAATAGTTGTCACGTATGCCAAATGTGACCTAATTAAAGCGAAGTTACACCCCTCGCTTCATTTTAATTACCTTTAACTACAACCCGTCCAATGAAATGTAGCCCGTTTAAGACTGACCAGCATACACTTCTCTAGTATGCATCCCACGAAAGTTTTGGTGTCAGCCACCTGTTCTGAGCCAGTTGACTCGGTCAAATTTTTACAAGATTCGCTATTTTTTTGTTTTTATAATTACTTCCAACTCCCATAATTTACACAACTCTGATGAATGTTGTACATTGTTACAGAGTGTCACGCTATCTGCCAGTGTCCATATTTCTCAGTAAACACTGTGTAGTCCGCGAATAATCTAGAATTTCTGCTGACGTAGAAGCTTAGATCGTTAATGTTCATAAAACAAGAAGAGTAGGGGCCCCATAGTACTTAGAGTACAAGTTAGTTCCATAGAAGGAGGGTGCTCAACCCTTAACCGGGAGCCACCGTTTCGAAACAGCGTCTAGTGCAGAGATGTCGTATTTCTTTACCTAAATAAACGGTGTACATCTATTTCGCCGTCTATAAAACAAATAATAGTCGCACGATGATTTTCGGTGAGGTTTATGAGTTGAATAAACCGCATCTATTGTGTCTTCGCGTCACATTAGTGAAAAGTGGGCCAAGGCCAAATGGGAGGCTGAGCCTGTCTCCTTGGAAAACACACCCGATCTCCCGTCTTGGCGGTGGAGGGCCCTGCGCAGGGGGATGTGAGGCAGTCTTTGAGGGGAGGGGGGGCCTTTGATAATAGGTAGCTCTTTGTGCGTCGGTCATCGGCGCCGTTGCTTGTCAGGGCCCGTCGGGAAGGACGTGACGAGGGAAAGGAGGCGATGAACGGATGACCTCTTGTGCATACCGGGAGGTACGGTGCCCCAGGAGGCGGAGGCGATGACAGGAGCGGTCAACGCCGTCAACTGCGTTAAAGGAGATGCGGTCGTGCAAGTCGGAACCAATGATTTTAGTCAATCCTTGTTCAGAAGTAATACTATTATGCGTGAGGGCGTATTTTCTGAGCTGCAATAGGGTGCTAAGGATCTCTCAAGCCTGTACACAGACAGCAGAGAGCTTGGGATGGGTTCGCGTTCGATTGATGGAAAGCGAATACAAGATAAAACCAAAGGTTGCCGAGATGCGAGTAAACTTAGCGGTAGATAATTATTTTCAATCCAGTGGCCGCAGTCTTTGTACGAAAATGCGCCATAGAATATAGGCAAAGAAGAATGTATTGAAATCATTTCTGTTCATTATTTGCTCCGTAACTCTATATTTCTAAATATATTTTCCACAGCTATTTCGATTCCACCCTGGCGTGTGATATTTGTTATTCAACCCAGAGCTTTCTGTATAATATCGAAAGTGTCTTTTTCGCGTAATATACCTTCTAGCTGTAGTATCAATGGCTTTTCTTTTCCCTCTTACTAATTTCACTTTTATACATCTACATAATACCCCGCCAGACCCCGCAAGGGCGTGTGGCGGGGGGTGTTAGGTCACCACCCGTAAAAGAGAACAAAACCATGTGCAAAATCAACAGATCCATGCAAACCTACACCCGCGGTAGCGTATACATTCATGCAAAAACCCCTTCAACCTACACGTTTGCAAACACATATACTATCAAGTTACAAATAATTACACCTTAGGATGCAGTAAGAAATGTATCCAATAACGTGCAAGCTAGAATTCGAAAAGTAAGAAGGCGAAATTCCATTACCACATGGACATGCAATATACAAGGGTGTCCTCCCCCAAGGACAAAGGAAGGGAATGTGGCCCAACACTGCAGATTCTTATTATTATTATTCAATGCTCTCAATGATATATGGAGAATACTAAATATTTTGAGTCAGAAAAAATGAAAGTGCATAAAAATTGACTCATTTTAAAGAGAGCTTGGGAATGTCAATAAAAGCAAAAATGTTGGATTGATGCGGTACATGCATGACAATTGAGCAATGTTTGTGGTCAAAATAGGAGAAATGAGATGAGAATTAAGTGGTTCGTGAAATAACCTGGATTGGACGCACCGGTAATTTGCATGTTCGAAAAATGTGTGCCACACTGGTATGCTCAAAATGGAAGACTGGGTGATAGTCGAATGAGCCAAGGGACTCGCGAGAGGAGGAGTGAAGCAGGAGGGAGGGCAGAGCCATGCATCAATGTGGCGTTGAGATGCGCGGAAGTGAAGAGGAGGGCGGAGGAGCATGCGTGAAGCAATGCGCGAATAGAGGGAAGGACAGTGTGGGGAACAGCGGGGGGAGAGAGTAAGTTTCCTTTCTTTGCCCGAAACCAGGCTTTTCCAAACCGTCCCTACCGGGAGAACGTCGAGAAGAGTGTTCATTTACGCTTGGTTTTAATGTAAACGTATTGCGCCTCAATTGATACGTAGTATTAATTATTTGTGAAAAAATCAAAGCGTCACTAGAGTTTCTTTGTCCATACTTACATCCGAAGAACAAATTAACTTTTATTACAGGAACACCCTAAATAATTGGATACCATACTTTGGACCATTAAAAAGCTACATCAGTTGCGACCTCAATATATTTATTATTACTTTGTACTAATATGCTTTCTTTCGAGTGACTAAAATTTTTCGAGTGCACGATCAAGCTAATATGTGCGGAGAGGTAACATTATTGCAATTGTGCATGCATGGCTGGTCACCTAACACCACCCGCCACACACCCTTGCTGCGGCTTGCCGGGTATTGTATATATGTAGATGAGGGAAGATTATCTGATTTACCTAAATTAATCTTGCTTCAATAAATAGAATATCTTGAATGAAAAACTTGCCGAATGAATCACAGAATGATTAAGCGATTTTGCATGTGGCTTTGTTCTCTTTTACGTGTGGTGTCCTCACACCCCTCGCCACACACCCCTGCGGCCGGCTTGCGGGCTGGCATGTAGATGAAGATGAAGCCATTTTGGTAACTGCCTTTATGCATCAAGGAGAACTTTTCTCCTTTCCGCGTATCTTTAATAATTGTGACCACATCACTTCCGATGCTCTTCTACTTTTGGTTTATTTGTAAAATGATTTCTCTAATGCAACACTGTATGCGAACTAATTTCGGAAAAGGAATTTTTTCAATAAAATATTCTCAAGCCTTTCTTAAATAATGAGATAATTCTGTGCCTCCTATACATGACTTCCAGGAACAAGAGGCGTGATAAATTGGAAGGAATAAAAAGGAGAGCCATTTGTGTAAAACAAAACGGGCAACGAGCGGTAAAAAAGAAGGTAACGGTAAAATAAATTCCCGCTCAAGGAAGTCGCCAAATACGCTCTCCGGAGAGACACTCATGAATCCAGATTTACATTTTACGATCTCTTAAATGAGTGACTTCCCTTAACACCTGCTTATCACCGAAGAACAATAGTATGTGAAAAGTTTCCTATCTTTCTAACGTGTTCTCGTGGGTATCCCGGCATCCCACTTGCTATGAGCCAATGTAACGCCCCGATGACGCGGAATTGAATGCTGCTAGCTATAGAATCTCATGAATTATGTCCCAGACAAATTCCATTAAAGATGGAGCAAAACCGGCTGACATCCACGTCGAGGCCCGCGCTAGAATACCAGCCATTTCCAGGCAAGTTTCCTTGGCACAGCCTCACACTGGTTATATAAGCGGCGCTTTTCCTACTTTTACAGTGGGATCTGCAGCAGCTGTTATAACCTCGGAACACCTTTGAGGTAAATCCAAACGTGCCTAATCGGATTAAATCCTGGAAATAGGTTAAAATATCGGGATAAACAGGTATTCAAGTATTATCACGAGACTTTTTTCCGCGTCCTCATTTGCATGCGGTGTAATTTAATGGCCAGATTACTTACTTTTTCAAAGTAAAAATGCCCATAAATTACTTAATTCCAAAAAATGGACTTCTTTAAAGTATTTTCTAGGAAACTATTGACATATTAAGATATTAAAATCATATTAGATAAATAAAAGACATTAAAATTAATATCTATTTAGATAAACTTAATTGTCTCGTGACTGTATTACTACACACTTATTCCGCTTGCCGGTGCTAAATCACGAATTTAAAGTCGGTGAATATTAATAAATAGTACGGTTACTTTTCAGTCTTATAATTAAATAACCAATGAATGTTGTTGTGAGTGTATTACGATCGCGCGTTTGTACGGGGATGTTTTTCTGGCGAATGTGGAGAATGAGTTCTCCTTTAGATTTTCGGACTAATTGGAAACAAAAATACACGCAATTCAACAAGTGTTTGCCACCTAGCATTCAAAGAGTTCAGAATGTTCTGTGAGCCAACACGTGGGCGCGTTGAAGTGGACACCAACTTCTATTATGCAAATTCCGTTAAGATTTGTACTTACTCGATACCCTACAAGCAGCTGCACAGGCGAGTTTGGAAACTAGCTTTGTGTGCATCCATATTCACTCACATCTAAATGTATTATTATTAGGTAATCTACCGTTTAAGGTAGGTTTTTGGATGGACACAACTATCAAACAAACATTTTGTGACTCCCTTCCTAGCAAACTAATCTATATCAGGTCCCCCTTCATCTCCGCATACCTCTCTCCTCCCTTCATCCCGTCCAACATCCCTATCCTGTTCCTGCCCTTTCCTCGCTTGCCCAACATCCTCCCCTCTATTACCCTCTTCAACATTCCACTACTGCTCAATACGCCTTTCATCCATTTTTCCTGCCTCCATAGGATTTCTCTCAACAAACCCCTCTCCTCACCCACCATCTCTAGTACTCTGTTTTGCGTCCATCATTATTTTCTTGGGAAGGATATTTGAGGTGGTTTCCCGTTGCCTTCCTCAATAGTGTTTTTAACGTGACACCATCACTTATCCAAATGTATATGTAAATATATATTTAACCTCAATTAGCACAAATGAATGGCTACGTATATCGGTCAATAATATATATTTCTTCGAGCAATGATAGAAATATTGCTTTTTTGAAATAAGAAACTCGGAGTTGTAGCATTTTATTGTGTTGATATCTCGTGAACAGGAAGAGTAAGTATTTCAATCAGTTAGTGGTGATTTCTATCACACTAATCTTATTCTGATGGGCTAAAATCTATTAATATAATTTGAGATCATCACTCTCTTTGTGTCACTAATAAAAATCATCGAGTTTAAATCATCCTAATTCCTCCAGCGTGCCTGTCATGCTGACTAGTCTCCGTGATAATTTGTAACAAACCTAAGGAATTTTCTCTTATTTTTTTTCAATTCCTTAATCGACCATTTATCCCATGGATTGGAAATATGCCGCGAATACTAAATGCGAGCGGAGTAAAGCCAAACTCTCTATTTCTACTCTTTTATGTGTATTCGAAAGGGAGATTACGCTAGGTCGTGCGATCACGGTGATGTGGTAACCAAATGCAACGCCTATGTATTCTGAGTGCGAAGTCAATCGGATAATTTACCATTTAGCCATGAAAATCTCGGCTCATTTCAATGCAAGCACTACTGTGGCAGAGCCGTCAAGTGAGTAGGGGAATGACACTAGGGAGGCAAAGCACGACGACAAATGAGTAAAAGGGGGATTCAGGCATCATAGTGAATTTCAGCAAAAGGCTAACTCTGGGTTCCGATGCATCTTGTATCAAAATGATGTTGCAATCGAGCTCATTACTTAAATTTATGTAGAAAGAAGTCCATTCTATGAATTCAGTAACCCTCCATTCTTGTGTTACAACATAAAACTTTTCCATTGCCCTATTCTTACCTGGAAAAGAATAGAGGATACAGCCAAATAAATTGAACTAATAAATAGACAGTGTCCGTGTGGTGTGACGAATGCGTAATTATGACTTTGGCAATGGACAGTTTAAAGTAAGTTTTCAATGGACCCAGACAACTACGATACAAGGATGCATTCCTTTCCCTCTCCTGACAAAGCACAACCTGACCTCCAAATTACAAGCAGCCATATTTCAATTCCGCATACGCCCTTCCTCCGGTCCAAAATCCATCCCTATTCCACTCCTGCCCATTCCTCGTTTTCCTAGCGCTCTCTCTTCTATCGCGGGCTTCGACTTCCCATTGCCAATCAAAATGCTCTGAATCCACCTTCCATGCCTTCTTTGGATTTCTCCCAAGAATCCCCTCACTCTCCACCAAGTCCAGCACTCCCTCATTTGTTTTCCTTTCCGTCCACCTCATCTTTTCTAACCTTCTCAACACACATATCTCAAAAGTTTCCAATCTACGCCTATCATATCTTGCTTCAGTTTCCGCTCCATATAAAATCATACTCCGTATAAAAGTCTTGATGAGCCTTTTGTAAACATCCTCCCTCAACATCCCTGTCATGAATCCTCCCTCCTTGTGTAAGTTTCTTTGCCTCGTGCAAGTCTTCATCTCTTGTCCCAACTACTTTGACAATTTTGGTCCAAGACACTTCCGAGATGGGTCAACTATTCCCATGGCTCTAGTTTATATCTCCGAACTCAATATTTAAATTAGATTTCTCCTTATTCGGACACCTTATAACCTTTTTTGTATACTCCGCTTCTCATGCCATGCCTATCGCACTGACTTTCGAATGCGCTCAGCAATGTTTCCAGCTCCAGGACTGGCTGGCAAACTAAATTTTGATCATCCAAAACCTCGATGAGTTTATGAATTTTCAGCTCGTTTCTATCCCTACACCAATCGCCCTCCAAATAAGAGGAAAAATAAAAGAAATGAGAATGAATAAATCTTCCATGGCTTGCCGTACATGAGGGTATAAAAAATTAAACACAGTAAACTCATTTATCCATGACTATTGTCCAGTAAATGTTACTTATGTATTTATTAAGATATATTTAGCAGAATTTACATTAACCGGTAGATTACCTATAATAATCTTTCAGAATGCCTCTTTTTATTAGCAACACGTATGCATTTCGACAGCTATGCTTGAGACGTGTTTTATTGATGCACATTTTGGGCGCGCCGATTCGTAAGAAGGATGGACCGGCGCTTTTTGAAGCGGAGACGGAAGTCATGGCGGGCGGTGATGGGAATGAATGCGAGGTGGAAGGGATGCAGAGGTTTTGGAGAGGGTGTGGAGGGGAGGAAGGACGTGCATAAGGAATCTCGCGACCTTGGCCCATCTCCAGCAGTGAGGGAGGGACGGGGTGGGCAGGAGGGGGACAACCACGCACACGGTGTGCGTGCGTCCGAATGCGCGCGAGTGGGTGGGGGAGTGGGAGCGGTGACGGACGGAGAGTGACCAGGAGATTCTCGCTCGGCGACGGGGAGAGGGACGCGGAGGGAGGGAAAGAGGAAAAAGTGGGTGATTGATGTAACGGTAAAAAGGATCGAAGGAATGAGGAGCGCAAAAAAATAAATTAAGTCTGGAGTGGGGGACTTTTATTAGAATCACTACGGCATTAGAGGTAGTGGAAACACTTTGCTCGTCATTAGTGTCCATTTTACCAGACGGGGGAGAGAATGTGGAAGGCAGACTTTCTGAGGTCATTTCCAGTCCGTTAAAAGACACGAATGACGCGATGCCAACTTCATGCCGGGGAAGGATCTCCCAGAGATGCTGACGGCAAGAGCGGGAGGCGAATCGCGGCATCCGGTGACGCCGGCGCAATCAATGCATTTCCTTATCGGCCACCCAGATGGATAGTACACGTTTGGACGAGAATCCACTGCAAACACGGGCAGGTGTTGCATGTTTCCTCAAGGTCAACGTCTACAACTGCACAATACCTCGCAAGCCGCCGCAAGGGCGTGTGGCGGGGGGTGTTAGGTCACCACCCGTTAACTTGAATAAAACCACATGTAAAACCAAGCCGTGTAGCCTCTACACAAACACAACAATTTCAGTGTGTAAAAATCATTCGACCTGATCGGGATCCCTAGATGTCCAGCCGGGGAATCCTCTTGAACTCTGAAATCCCAGTAAAGGCGAATGATTTTTATGCTCTGAAATTGTTGTACTGAAATGCATATTAGTGAGTGAATCCGTTACCCTTACGGCATCTCCCGCTGTTTCTTGGAATTTCTTTACACTAATATTAGTTTTTTTCATGCTCTCGACAAATCTTAATCACACCAAAGAAAGTACTTACATGAAACAATATTTAATAAGAGGAAACGTACATTCAAATCATGCATTAGAACTATTTAAAAGATGGGTCTATTAAATAAAAATAATAAAATTCAGGAAGAACTATGCAATATATCGACAAATATATCCGTACACTACCAATTCTAATTATATCCCACGCGATTGATGTCATGTCTTTTTTTATCTCTAATGATGCGAGGAAAAAACGATGTTTTAAATCTATTCGTTCTACAATAAACCTCCCGTATTTCACGTTAGTGATCCGATCTACCATAGTAAGTGGGGGCCTGTAATATTTCCTTAACATCCTCAGATAAGTAACCTGCCTCATATTTACGCAGTAATGTTAACCTGTAGCTAAGCCTAGGGCCAACTAGCGGCTCCCAACATGGAGGTTATCAAGATGAGGGCCGCTTTTGAAACAACTTAACCCTTTGATAGTGATAATATTCTTGGTTGTTTGCAGACGTTTTTAGACACAAATCTAAAATCGAGTGTTTACTAACACGATTGGATGAAATACGAACTCCATACGCGAAATCAACATTTTCGCAAAGTTCCCTTTATTGGTAGCAATACAAATAGGGAGAAATAATCTCCCGATAATTATTCAGTCAAGCATTCACTAATGTGGTCTGAAAGCATTTCACCCGGTATAATATCCCGGAGGCTACATAGCTCCGGATCTCGGAAGGTAGGGGGAGACAACTGAGGTGGCAACATCCCACCGGGCGGATAACTTTGGGTGGAGACATAGCGTGAGGTACGAGGGATTGAGCAGAAGCTGGTAAGGAAACGTGATAAGTAGTGTTACACATTCTGAAATTCAGTAAAATACGACAGACTCGGGGACACTTGGGCGAGAGGGACCCACCGTGGGAGACGAAAGGGGAGAGAAGATCTTTGGAATCGAATTCTTTTTTAAATAAAATGGAGAAGAAGCATTATAAGGTTTCATAAAGTTAGGCTTCTTAGATCAAAAAATAGAAAAGCCCCGGGCATAGGTCTAAGCAACGGCTTTAAATGAAACAAGAAAAAATACATGTGCACAGCTGGAAGAAGTTCTACCTTCAGACGTAAATCAACCCAATGAATCGAGTTCTTCCATAATTATTATCATTTCGTAGTCCACCATTTAAGTTAGGTTTGGCCACCTCACACTATAATAAACACATATTCTAATCCGCATTAATTCTACCTCCTGTCATCTTGCCCAACAACCCGATCCTTTTTCACCCCTTAACCTGCTTGCCTAACTTACTCCGCTCTATCATAATTTTCAGCATTCCATCGCCATTCAAAATGCCAGGATCTTCCCTACCTTCTTTGGATTCCTCCCTATAACGCTCTCTCCTCAGCCATAATGTCTTGTAATTCGTTTGATTACCTATCCGTCCATATTATTCCTCTCCACGCCTACTCCACAAAAGCCTCTGATCTGCGACTATCATCATGCTTCAACGACCACGTTTTCGAGCCGTACAAAAGCATGCTCCTTACCAAACTGTTCACTACTTTTTCGTAATCTCATGCGCCAAATGTCCCTGTCATCAACTCCCTCCTCTTCGTGGAAGATTCTTAACTAAACGAAATACTTCCTCTTATGAGGAAGAATAACGTTTGGTTAAGCATATTACCCAGCAAAATCATTTTTCATTGAACTTCTTTCAGAGTTTTTGTTTAAAAAATTGAATATTCTGAAAACTCGAATGTATGTGCATTAAAATATCTGATGAAATATACTTCATTGAGTTTAGTTTTCCCAAGACTATATATTTCTCAACCTGCTAAATTCAAGTTGAATTGCACTTTTCATTGAATTGAAATATGATAAATGCACATTCAGCTTTATAGTAATATTTATATTAAATATAATTATTACTAACTTCTAAAGTGCTTGAATTGAAGGGCAGGCGATTTGCATGCAGGTATCTACATTTATAAAAACTGCAGTTCTGAAACAAATTTGAAATTTAGGTATGTTAAAAGTAAAATAGTACTTAAGAATATATTCCACGAAAATAGACCTAAAATAAAATTCTTTTGATTTTCGAATATTAATATTGTGAAATAACGCCATTTTCGGGGATTCAATTCTTATTCCATATATTCACTAAGTTAAGATATAGCTTTTAGCTTGAGCACTACAAGAATTAATATCTTAATTTTATCTCTCAATTTATTATGCATTATCTTCGTGTTCATTGAAGTTTATCATTGAGTCTATCAACGAAAGACAAGGACGCATGCAAGGAGATGGAATTGAGAAATTGGGATCCTATGGTACAACTCTGGCAAAATCAATTTCAGGCGGCTCATTTCAAATTGGTGACAAATGAGGGTAGAGAAAGCGCCGGGATGCACATCAGTTTCTAACCAGCCAAATTGAAAATCTTCATGACGCCCTCCGAGTGACAGCTGTTTCTGAAATACGATTCCTCAACAAATTCCGCCATGAATATTAAATGACCCCGGAAAAGTCTTCGTCGTAAAGATACAACATAACGGCGCGTGGAATTTCTATCTCTTCATACCCACAATAATTGCTTCTTATTTCAATTAGATTTGGGAAATTAAAAGTTCTTTCTGGATGATTCTGGATTTCAGTGCCTCTATCATTTATAATTGACGCGATCCATTGCCAATAGTTCTGAAATATGTCTTCTGAAACGAGTTTCGTATGTTACGAAACCCGTTGGGTATACTTAATTTGAAGTCAGACTCAATGATCGACCGGTCAAATTTACAACTCGGGCCATCATTCAGACGCTGAAACAAATGTGAATCAGCCGGATTCTGCATTCCCTTGATGGAAGATGCACACTTCTGTGGTGTCAGTCGCGAGAATAATTTAGAGAGCATCAAGAAAATTAATTATCATTAAAATTATCCTGGAATTTGTCATTGCAATAAGATGAAATAATTACTATTGGCACCAATAAAGAATCGCAGTTTCTTAAAGATTCTTTCATAGAGCTCTCGACAGTTTGCGTGTACTCTCCGGCGCATAAAATATAAAAACGCCAATCTCAATATTTTAAAGAATTCGCTCGATGTCATGCATAGGAAAGGATCGATAACGACTAATGCGGGTTCAATAAAAAATAGAATTTTTGCAAAATGACAATGCCACCATGATTCACAAAACAAAAACGGGTAGAAAAAGTTTGTAAATATGATGCTGGCATTACGACTCTATAACAACAGAAAATCGCTATCGTACACTAAAGGGGAATGGCTTCATAATTAAATGACTTATCAAAAGGTAACTAAGCAATTCTTAGAGTTAAATAATCACGGATATTTTACTTATTTATGAACTACTAAATTACTTACTTACTGACGGAGACAATTTAATATCGTAGGCATAAACAGCCAAGCTTGACTGGTCACAACGTACACTCACTGAGCAGTTGTCTTGGACGTGTATGCACGCATTCAATATAAATAGGCCTTCTTTTTCATAGCCTTCTTTTTCACGATGCAGTCCATAAATTTCCGTCAGTCCGCCAGTTCATTCTAGGCAAACCGCAATCTTTCTTCAACTTGCATAATTAAAATTGATATGTCCTAAACACCCATTTCGCGCGTCGTAGCCGGAGGCTCACAATGTATGGCATGGTCTTGGATGTGGATTAAAATAATTTTACTGATGGATAAAGTAAGTAGAAAGTCATCTTGTAGCTTGAGGTTTCAAAGCGAAATCCCCGAATCTAAATTCTGCTCCAGTGAACTACAATCCTGTCGATAGAGAGCACCCCATCTGCTCCACACCACGCTCACGCATATTTTCTCTGACAGCTGGTATCTCATTCCTTTCATAAAGGGAAATCGAATTTCCTTTCTCTCCTTTTCACTTAATCATTCAAAATCAGTCCTCCACCTTAATATCAAAATAATTCTGAAACTTGCTATTAGAGGAAATGTTTGATTCGAAAGCTATAAGCCGATGCTTCCACTCAGAATACTTCCACTTTTTATGGTTTTTTTCCATAATTATTTATCTTCGAAAATCATGTCATCATAGTTCTTTGCTCTTCCCGACATTAACGTCAGAATTATTACGCTTAGGGCCTGGAAGCGGTAAACTGCTGACCTGGTCTCACTTTCCAAGCTTCAGATAAGAACAATGTCCCGATCTAAATGGAAACGTGTCAAATACAACTCGCTCGGCAGAAAATGTATCGGAGGACGTGAGAATTAAAAGCAGATCGAAGTCGATGAGGAAAAAGATAGCCGCTTGAAAAAAAATGCCTGTCAAGAGTGCGTCGATTAGTCGGTGAGAAGATGGCAACCCGATGTTAAATGAGAAGCGCGAGGAAGCCGCAGAGTGACACCGAGGTGTCCATCCACTGATCTCCGCCGTTTGCTCTCCTCGCTCGTCCGAGACACCCGAAAAGGTTTTTGCGTGTCCATATGTGCGGCCGTCTGCCCTTTCCACGATGAGGCATTGGACCACCTCCACTGCGGCGACCGGGATAAAATTCAACCAGGCCCGCTGAAAAAATGTTGGTCACCACGCCACGTGCAGGGGCAGAGATGGAATCTCGCCACGGATTCATGAAAAACATGTGGCGAGCGTATCCTACGGAGATCACAATATTTTTGGTACATCCATGAGTAAATATATTTTTTTATCATGTCAATAAAGCTATAATGAGATGGATATGGAATAAAAAGTCTGTCACAAAATACGTAGATTAAATCTGGGGAGAATAACTTTTATGGCAGATCAAAATAAAAATTGTTAAAATTCTTCATAAGAGCACCCTTATGTATCGACCCACCAATGCCGGCGCCTCTACCGCCAGTTGTGGTGTGCTTCCTGCATATGCAGCAGCAGGACCCTCCTTCAGTCACCTCTTTGACATAAACCAATCAAAAGTCCAAGATGTCCAAAATGGCACTCAAAGGGGTTATACTTGAGTCTTACTGAAAGACCCATGTCTCGTCATCGGTAACCACCTATTCTAAAACATTCGGGTCACTTTCACTCTGGTCCAAGAGGTCCAAGGCAAGGTTGTCACCCAAGGAGTCTTCTGACACCATCTTGGCACACCTTTCTCGTGGCTAAATTTTCTGTTAGAATGCATTTCACTGTGTTTCTGACTATACCACTCTTCTGCTATCATCTGCTGGCACTTGGATTTCATTCAAAATTGAGCATTTGGCTCTTGTTTCACATGTTCATCACACTGTGCTATTGATGGATGTCCAGGGCATTCCTCATGGTCAACCTCCTCGTTACCCTCCCAGAACATCCTGTGCAAGCAGAAAACCATCACTTGGAACATTTCTCCATCTCCATATGCAACCTTAACCATGCCCATGGTCTCCGAACTCAATTTTCCAAGCGTAATGCACAATTATATCGCAAACCATTGCCCCATGGAAAATGGCATCGTAAATTCGTGATGTGACGTCGAACAGGGGTCCAGTCTTGCAGCAATCCGAATAATGTAAATGCCCTCAGCTGACATGGGTTTCGTTGCTTTCCCAAGATCTCCCATTACCTGTCCCACCACGAATCACCCCACTCCAGCCATCTGCATTGCTGGCAAAATGTCATTCTACTCATTGTTGGGGCAGACCCCATATACAACTTATTCTCAGCTTCTATATCTGTTGCCTGATCCGTATTTTTGCGTAGAGAAAACGCGGAGGAAAATCCACACCACTTGGAATTTTTCAAAAATGTTTAGTTTAGCTTCAATCAATATTTTCCCTTGTTTATCAAGCCATGACGATTGATTGATCAAGCTGTGATGATTTCGATGACCGTTTCTAATCCGTTCCCTATACGTATGAGTTTTACCTTAAACGCTAACATTTTTAAGAACTTAAATTTTTATCGAAGCGTTCATTGTATGCAAGAGAAAATATCAACTGTTTTCACAGTATTGAAAATGATAAAAAAAATATTTAAGCAAACAAGCTTTTGACATCGAAGATCATTAATGCTAAACGCCATTCAAATCTCTTCAATTTAATTCATCCTAGAAAATTTCAGCGGGTGTAGTATGATTCATCTACATAAGTACCCTGCGAGCCACCAAAAGGGTGTGTGGCAGGGGGTGTAGCACCATGAGGGAAGGGTAAGGGTTGAGGGGGTTGGGAGTTAGGTGAGGAAAGGTGAGGGGAACCTGTAGGGAATATATATATATATACACACATACATATATATACATACATACATACACACATGTATACACATCCTCGCGAAGTCCCTAAACTGTACGTTAATACTTATTGTAATGAACTAAGTCCTGGGGAGTACGAGCATTCTGGTCCCTTATCGTTCTTGGAAAAAATGACATTTTAAACCTGTCAGTCTTGCAGTCTATCTCTCTAGTCTTATATTCGTGATCCCTTCGACCGTAATACGTTGGGGTTCGTATTATATCCTTGATGTCATCGGAAAAGGGCCCATCTTTAAATGTTTTTAATAAGTTTAATCTATATTGGAAACGCCGCTGTGTAAGAGAATCCCAACCTAAATTGTCTAGCAAAGTGGATACGCTGCTGAGTTGGTCATAACAATGTTTGACAAATCTAGCCCCCCTCCGCTGAACTCGATCTAATTCCGAAACCAAATTTATGTTATGAGGATCCCATATACTGGCAGCATACTCTAGGTGGGGCCTGACCAAGGCAAGGAAACATCGTTCTTTCACCTTTTCGTCGCATTTACCTAGCACTCTTTTCACAAATCCCAATTTTTTATTAGCACGACCGCATATTTCTCGTATGTGTTTTCCCCAGGACAGATCGTGAGTAATTGTTACACCCAAGTATTTAAAGGAATCTACCCTCTCGATATTGGTTTGTTTCACTTTGTAACTATAAGGGAGGGAATTACTCTTTTCCCAAAAATGTATTACTACACATTTTTTAAAATTCAATTCCAATTGCCATGTATCGCACCAATTTTGAATTGCATCTAGGTCGTTGGCTAACACGACTCTGTCTTCGTGACTTCGGATGTCCCCATAAATTACTGCATCATCGGCGAAAAGACGGAGCTTGCTATTAACTACGGTACTGAGGTCATTTATGTAAATAAGGAAAAGGAGGGGACCTATGACACTTCCTTGTGGTACCCCCGACGTGACCTTGACAGTATCGGATGATACACCGTCCAGGACGACTGTTTGGACACGATCACTTAAAAATTGTTTAATCCAGTTAATAATACTTTCGTGTATTCCATAGGTTTCCAATTTCGCCAGTAATTTGCAATGAGGGACTTTATCGAAAGCTTTCTTAAAATCTAGGAATATCGCATCAACTGGAATATTACTTTCACCGGAGTTTAATACATCATGTACAAAAAGTGCGAGTTGAGTTTCGCAGGATCTACCCTTACGGAAGCCATGTTGGTTATTAATTAATAAATCTTGGCTATCGAGGTGCCTCATCATGGAACTAACAATGATGTGTTCAAGAATCTTACAGGAAATGGAAGTCAGCGATATTGGCCTATAATTACTGGGGTCCTCCCTGTCTCCGTTTTTAAATATGGGTGTTACCGAAGCGTTACCTTCCAGCCGTTTGGCACGCTTTCTTCTGCTAATGATTTCTTAAATATTATATCTAGATATGGGGCAATTTCAGCCGACAGTTCTTTATACACGCGTGCCGGTATAAAGGTTAAGGGGGTAGGGAATTTGGGGTAGTAGAAAGGGGGTAGGGAATGATTAAGGGGGTAGGGAATTTGGAAATGCAGAGAGTTTTTAACTAGCAGTGCACCATAACCTAAAGGGTAGCCGAACAAGCTGGGCCTGGACTAGGAATGAAACAAATTTATTCAATGCAACAATTTCAGAGCGTAAAAATCATTCGCCTTTACCAGGTTTCGAACCCGGATCCCTCGGCGTCCAACCGAGTGCTTTAGCCAGTTAAGCTATTAAGGCGTCCTCTTAAACTATGAAATTTGAAAACTGAAAACTCTCAACTTTATTCATATTCAATTATCATTATTTATAATACAGAAGCTTAGTTTTATGTTATATTCCTAGCTTGATACATAGTCTATAGGTGGTACAGGTGTCACTGATTTGCACATTCAGTATTGAGCCTGCTGAAGCCGTTGCTAACGGAAACTTAGGGTCCGCTTACGGTAACGATGGAGGTAACGCGCGACGCCGCATTTAAACTTTGCTATTGCCCAACACTATTTGGGTAGGTCAGACCAGAAAGATAACATGAAGGAGATAAACCTCGGTACAGATAGATACACACACCTCTTCTTTCCACTGACAGTCAGGAATCTTAATAATGAGAAACCAAAGTCACTCCAGAAGTTTTAAAACATTCGATTTACAAGTCAGGGCAAGATCAAACACTACGTAGGCATAAGGTACATACATTACTCTTGTTCAAGTTGATAGTACACAGATATGTATTTGCATGTGAGTAAGTTAAAATGGTTTTGCATGAATATATACGCCTCTTTGGGAGTAGATTAGCATAAATTTGTTGGTTATGCGTGTGGTTTTATTCTGTTTTAGAGGGTGGGGACCTAACACCCCACGCCCTTGCGGGTTATTGTATACATGTAGTCTAGTCAAATCTTTAGCCGAGGCCTATGTGATGGAACATAAGGTTTATGGAGAATTAGCTCTTTCCTTTGTATAGCTTGAAGTTATAAAAAGAGACGTTTCAGGCTTGAAAGCTTGAAGTTACTTTATAATTTTGAAAGGGGTGAGGGGAGACAATTGTTAATTTTGTGCTCAGTAATTTTGTGCCTTATAAGTGGCTCGCTAATGATACCTCAAAAGAATCTCTGACATTTTTGGCGTATTTTCTAATTTTACATCATCCAGCGATTTAAATTTCATTTTATGTTGGTAATAGTCATTGATGGGAGTCATTACTTAATTTTATTGAACCGTCTTGTGTGTGAGTTCAGATGCGAAGTGGCCAGTGATTAACTAATTAATAGGCCAAACCCTGAACATTTTCGGACGGCGGAGGATGAATGTAGGCCTTCCATTACCACCTCAATAATTCGCCAAATGCGGCGCGTGGATCCCATCTCCTTCCGCACCGAGGGCTACATCACCGTGGCTGGCACCACGTGACACCCCTGGCCGGCTAGCCACGCCCCTGATGGGAGGCCTCATCATCTCAGTCGCCGTCCCAACGAAACCGAAGTTGAGGCCATGAAAGAGCGCCCTCTTTCCCACACTCCTTATCTGCAGAGATGCCCGGGCGTCCTAATCACCTCTTCGTTCGAGCGATTAACTCGACCTTTACCAGCCCCTGCCTGTCCCTTGCTCGCTTCCCCCTCCCCTCCCCCGACGTAACCAGTGCCACGGAGCCACGGAGCGAGCAGACATCGAGCGAGAATTCCCCAATTCATTACGAAACCCATTTACACAAGAGCGGGCGGCTGGATAGGGACTCGGGCGGGTTGTGGAGGGAAGACGCCTCACCCTCTGGGGAAGCGAGAAAATCTTCCAGTTTCCCCCTTAATGAGCGCCGGTGGCGACACTCGTCGTCGTCGTGAGATTCGAGATAAGTCGAATATGACGGAGCCGGTTGATGAGGGGGGATGTTGCGGGAGGAGGTGGGGTGGGGGGACAGGTAATGGCGGGGGCGAAATTCGGCCGTGCGTGGGAATAGAACGTATTGAAGGGCAATCACCGCTGCAATGCGCGCGCACACTCCCTCAAGTTGATCAGGGGCGACTGGCGGGTTAGCTGCCGTTCGGATCGAGAAATTTAGAAAGAAAACAGAATACGGAACGGGTCGTGAATACTGGTTATGAACGAACGAGGGAGTTGTGGCATTTTAATTGAATGGTTTGTTTTTGGAAACACTGAAAATAAGAATATTGCATGCACAGGTTACAAATTTTAGATACATGAACGCTCAAACAGAAGTAATAATTGCAGCACCGCATTTAATCGGTGAGCGAGACCTAAGGGATGAGAAATGAAAAATTTACCTTCAAAAAGATTTAAGAAATCATTTTCCTTTCGTGCGCTTTCCCCAGTCATTCTTGGCCTCTATGACGTAGGAAACAAAGCGTGAAAATATTGTTTGAAGAAGTAATTAATTCTTGTACTTTTCCACAGTGGATTAAACTAAAGGAATTCTTAGGACCTATCGTTAAAAAAAAACAGATATTCCGAAACATTGGTAGTTAATCTCATTCCATGAATGCCTTGCTTGCTCTCGGGCCATGCCCGACTGTGGATGGCAATTCTGCTACACCTCTCGTATTTTACGTTTTCCACCGCTCTTTCCTTCTCTTTTCCCAAAATAATATATTTTGTACCTATTCTTGAAAATTTTAACTTACAATCATTTTGGGCACAGTTAAAATTTTCTAAAACTATTTTTGGACATGACTGGTGATTAAAATAAATGTATGCGTCATTTAGCAACTCACTACCATCCCAAAATATATTTTATTAGAAAACAGATCAATGAAAATTGTTACTGAAAAACATTTGTGTATCAAAATGAACTGATTTGTCATATTCCATGATGGTCTCTTCTAAATCTTAGTTGAGAACGAATGAAGCAGTCTTTATTGGTGAAATTGAGCACAAATTTGAGCTGTAAATTCTCTACGACAATGAAAGAAGAAATGATGAGTGACCCGAAAGGGATAATGGGTGGAGGAAAGTGCCGGGTAGTTGCCACTTTCCGGGAAATACAATGAAAAAACCACGGAAGGCCCACTTAAAGTTGAGAAATAGGACGCTGCTTAATGCTTACCCCTGGACGCGAGGTGCGGAGGAACGCGGAGGGATATAGGCCGTGGAGCGAATTTCATCCAGAACAACGCTTGCCAGGTTTAACAGGTAATGCTTCCGCTCTACCACAGCCACTTGCAGGAGTGCCCAGTACACATGTAATCGGCCACTTTCCAATTTTAATATAATAAAACAATTTATCCTTCGATTTTGGAGTTCGATGATCAATTGCGATCACCTAATGATCGCAATTCGATCATTAGGTTTAGCCGCGGATTTCTCTTAGTAATTGAAACATTCATTTAATTGCTTAGGCCATGGTTTCTGTCGAGGTTCGATCTAACCACTTCATTTCAGAAGAAACTGCGCAATTTCTAATTTCGCTTTCATTTAGATTAGAATTAGTGTTTGAGGACAATTACAAGCGTTCCGTTATTTTCTTTTGTTTCAGGCTTCACTTCGTGGAAGTATTTAATATCCATACAAAAAAGAAAGACTTGTGCTTCTCCACAAATTTGTGGAAAAGTACAAGTCTTTCTTATTAGTATCGTTCTGTTATTCTTCATTCAACCACTACGGATATGGCCAAAATGAAATGTTCAGCATGCTACTTCATCTTGAAGCGAATTTCGTACTAAAAAGCAATCACCTGCTTAAATACAGTTTCCCTGACGAGAAAAGGAACGGCCAACAAATGCAACAAGGCAAACTACTTTGAATGTAAACTGCGATGCTGATTGATAGCATCACTAACAGGCATTTAAGGACGTGACCCGTCTGATTGTTCTCATTGCTTTTAATCTTTCGCTCGTCGATTTGGAGAGGGGGGATTCTAGAAAAGATAAATGACTAAATATGAAAATGCAGCTGAAATCAATTTAAGATTCGGCCACATATTAAGTCAAAAACATGTGTCATAAATGTTGACCTCAAAAATCGAATCTTGAGCTACAATTATCCGCCACCGGTGATTTCGAAGAACGTGGTTCGATTCCACTCGGAAGCACGTGAGCGGAGAGTTGCACGTGAGTGTGTCGGCAGGGAAGATGAAAGGAAAGAAAGAGCTCGGCTGTCCACCTTTTTGCCTCTTGTCAATTTGTTTGTTTTCTTTTTAGTGGCTGCGTGTTCGAGGGTTGACCTAGAAAAACCTGATAGCCCTCGGAGGTTTGAAAGTCACTGTGGGGCACCTCCTTGACAACCAAACCCCTTTTCGGGCAGTCAAAAAATAATAAAAATAATAATAACGCTCCAGAATGCTAAAAGCTCATGTCCAGAACCCCTCTCGCCACCCCGTCGAAAGAAAGAGCACCGAGAGGTCAGTAAACTCAGGGTGCGAAAGTGACTCAGGCCACTGGCATTGACCGCGGCAGCCGATGGACGTCTACAGCATTCTGGAGAGTCAGCAGGACGGTTATTCTGAACCTATGTCAAAATTCACTAAACAAAAAAATCAACGAACTTGCTCTGGTTTGAATGTGTCGTTAACTTTCTAGCTTGGTACGATTTATAATTATTATCGATCGAACATTAACCACCCAACCACTTTTCGATTTTATGCAAAATAAGCTGTGATAATATTCAGTTACATACATGCATGCTATTAAATATGATTCCCCCGACTAAAGCATCCCTCTCAAACATTCAAATATCATCCAAGGGAATAAAAAATTCAAGTTTAGTTTCCTTTCAAACGTCCAAGTAAAATATTGAGAGAGAAAAGTATTCTCTGTGTGTCACATCTTTTGGAATTAATTCTTCTGGAGATAAAAACATCCTTCGGGGGAATATTTCATCCACCCCCCTTTCAATCTAAGAAATTGTGCAAAATGATAAAACGATATTACTTAAGGTGGCCTAAAGGTAAATGTAAAGGAGAAACCTCATTATTAAGTTGCTAGTGTTTTCCGATACAAATAGGGACAAATGAATCGCTTTTCTATCCTACTATGCTGCTAAACGGACATGAGACGCAGGAACGTGACTTGACACCCGGATGGAGGCCGTTCCTTCTCTTCGCAATTTCATCCGCGAGCCCTCGAATCCGTGGTCGTGGATGATTGCTATCTCACCTTTAACTCGCGGCTTTTATCTCTCCTCGCTGCGGGAGCACATGCGCAGGTCGCCAACTTTGTCAACTATCGGCTCAAAGAAATAGTGCTGCGCCAATGTGCCTGCGTTAGGCGTCTTCAACAGCGTCCATACAAATGAGCTCCTCGGAGCGCCCTGAGGACATTGAAGAGGCGAGGAGACAATGGAAAATAAATCGACAAGTGTCCCGACAATATCTGATAGAATTTTCATAGGGAAAGCTTTCCTCTAATAAGTAGGTGTGTTTCACTAAGCATATGATTCTACACGCCTAGAGTAATTATTCTTAAGGAACCGCAATTCCGTTCCCGATATACATGATCCTGTTCAGGCGAATTAATGATTTATAAATAGGCCTGTTATTAAAAAATTCAATTTAAATGAATAAGAGCGCCTATTGGTAACGAAATAAATTTACTTAGTTACCATAATATATTTCCTTCTTATGCTTTTTTTAAATTGAAAGGTTGAATTGGAGTTATAATGATAAATCAATGGTTGGGCGATGGTGTTCCACAACGTGCGTGAGGAGCAGTTTTAAATAATATACATCAACATAAAGTGGAATGAAGTTAACGCACAACTTATGTCGTAAACGCAGAATGTAAATGTTTATCTACACCACAACGTAAAATTAACCGTTATGGTGCGTCACAAGGGGTAATTGCACTGTATTAACTTTACCCGTACAAAATTTAAGAAAATAAATGACAAATTATGTAATTCAAAATATTGAAGAAACTGTCAAAAATGGTTTTACACACACTAAAGTATCGATACATCAACTACTACTTATCACACGCGAGAATAGTTTATAGTAGAAGTCATGCAATACAATTCGCATTGCAATGAATATCGACAATAACCAGGCTACATATTAAATAGAATGGTTTGAGGCGTCAATTTGTGGAAGCGATTCATATCGGAAAAGAAAATACGTACTTTGTTCTTCCACATATATTTTATTATTCACGACCTAGGTTTCGACTAGCCTGATGATGACTTTGTAGGTTGAAACCTAGGTCGTGAATAATAAAATATATGTGGAAGAGAGAAGTATTTTCTTTTCCGGCAGGCTGCATATTCTAAGATTCTCCTATACAAAAGCACTTTAGTGTTTTATTTTTCGCCGAAAAACTTAGGTTTTAAACTCTTCATCTTAATAATTGATTCCTCTAATTTAATATACGATCGCTCTTTACTTTGCGTAAAGGGGCTGAGGAGTAATATTAAGTGTTTAACGAGATCTCCAAAAAAAACTTTTTGGTGCTTTACGGAAGAGATTCAGTCTATTACTTAGCCTTAGATCAATTAAGGACCCCAAATATAGTTATACCGGTACAACCAATTCCCAATCTATTTCTTCCAGCATTATCTAGTGGCAACTTTTAGTTAAACATACATTTCTACACATCTACGTTTAAATAAATGAAATATGTTGTAGCATAGTAGTATGTACAATATTTTATGCTTGAGCCACCTGTCGATAACTTTTCACGAGACACTGCAGCGATATATCTTTAACATTATATAAATACATAATGTCAACTGGATGATTATTTTATCGCGAACCTGGAGTAGAAATCAACTAATCTTAATAGGATCATAGAACATCAATCGTTTCGGAAATAATGAATAATTTCATTAATAAATTACTGCTTCTAAGATTATATACGGAAGACCATGGGATGGATGCGAGCGTGATTGGTCTTCCGCAAACACTAAGTTCTTTAATATCTCATTTCATTTGATAGTTGTTACGCCATCTACGAGCCTCGTATCTTCCACCCATTACCTATTTTTCGGCTAAATGTGATATCTCAAGACTTTTTATGTACAAATTGAAGATTCAGTGATATTTCTTATGCTATTTATTAGTATGTTCGGCACTACTCAAACGAAATTTATATTTAATCGAATCCGGAAGAATTACTGTGGTTAATGCCTTTTAGCAGCTCTTCCATATCCGGGTTCTGAAGTTACTCACTGTGGCCACCTTACTTGTTTTGTAACACTAGCTGAAATAAATTCATCTCCACACTCACATTTCAAAAGCCTCCAATCTACGTCTATCCTCCTGCTTCAGCGACCACGTTTCCGCGACGTGCATAGCTACGCTCCATATCAGAGATTTTACGAGTCTTGTCTTAACATCCCTACTCAACGTCCCCGTCATCAACTCCCTCCTCCTTGAGAAAGCCTCCTTGCCTAGCGCAATTCTTCTCCTTACGTCTCTACTACTTTGACCGTATTGGTCCAAAACACTTCCGAGATATGTAAACTGCTCTACCTGCTCTATTCTTTCCCCACCTATTTTAATATTTAGCTTAGCCTTTTTCTTTCTGGAAAATCGCATAACCTTTGTTTTATTAATATTGATTCTTATCCCATATTTATCGCACTGAACCTCCAATTCACTCAACAATGCTTGCAACCCCTTGGCTGACTGAGCAACTAATGCTTGGTCATCAGCAAACCTAACCGATTTTACGAAATACCCTCCGACTTTCATTCCTACCTCCAGTTCTTCCCATGCCTCTTTAATCATTTCCTCTACATATACGTTGAACAGTACCGGTGACAATGGGCAACCCTGCCTTACACCTCTTCCTAACACTGCCCATCCGGACTCTCCGTTCCCCACTCGCACCTGAGCAGTCTGAGACATGTACAGGTTGCGGATGTCTCCTGTCCCTCCAATCCATTCCTATTTTCTGCAATACACGCATTAATTTTTCCCAATTCACTCTATCAAAGGCTTTTTCGAAATCTACAAAACAGGCAAAAACGTCCTGATTGTATTCTATATTCCTCTCAATTAGTGATCTCATTACTCAGCTTTGAAATTTTGGAACAAAGAAAGTGGCGAACGGGGCATAAACTACGAAATAGAGGAGTCATAACTAACTACGTCCAAACAAGTAAAATATTTGGGGGTAGTTCTAACACCACGCCTTTCATGGGGAGCACATATCAGAACAATATGCGGATCCGCTTTAAAGAAACTGGGCGAGACTTTAAAGAGAACAAAGCGAGACTTGGACTTTTAGAAAGATTCAGAACCAGCGAGTTTAGCGATGACACTAAAGGAATTGTAATGACCCCACACTACTTAGGTAGATCAGACCACAAAGATAAAATAAGGGAGATAGATTCCAATACAGATAGATTCAAATACTCATTCTTTCCCAGAACAATCAGAAATTATAATAGTAAGAATCCGAAGTCCCTTTAGAAGTATTAAAAACATTTAAGTTGCATGTCGGAACAAAATTAAAAATTCAAGGTTATTAGGCTTAAATGTAGGTGCATGTGTATGCTTGTTGGTAGTTTGTGGGTTTGTATGAGTGTGGGATGAAATGGTTCTTGCATGAATGTTTACCATGTTTGGTTTGTGGACTATAAATTTGTGGCTTCTGTATGCGGTTTTTTTGTTTCCAAATTACGGGCGGTGCCCTAAAACGCCCTTGCGGCGGCTTGCGAGGTATTGAGTAGATGTAATCAACAAATAATTTACACAATCGCGTGCACCTACGAATATACTATATGTCTACGTTTTTACTGTAACTTAGATTTATTAATTTTACGATTCCTGACTGTCCGTGGAAATAACGAGTAAAATGCGTAGTTTCAGTCGTGGTATGGAGATATTAGTATTCCACAAGACACTGAATCCTCACACGACCGGCCTCAATGCATTATATCATCTCCAGGTCGAAGATCTGAGCCTGGAGACCCTGCGCCCTCGAGATCATGATAGTGCAACAAATCAATGTCCAAAGGAAAAAGTGCTCCCAATTCATTATTAGAAAGAACGAATCTATCTGTCCTGAGTCTCCAACATATGTGTGTTTTAATCTACCCAAATTGTGTGGTGACATTGTAAATCCCTTTGGCCCAAAGTTAAAAACTCATGTGTTTTGAACCTTGCTCAGTCTTAAACCTTGCTCAGTCTTATGTCTCGCCTGTCCTCTTCACGCCTCAAATGGTTTCCAGGTTTAATGAACTGTAATGAAATTCTCTTTTACGGGTGGTGACCGAACACCCTCTGCCACACGCCCCAAAAATACGTGAATAAGTATACTTCTTAACGCAGGGTTTCAAATGCATCGGCATTCATTTTTATCTCTCAGAAGGGAAGGATAACTTTGATTTTGTGATTCCAAGGAACAGTTTTCGAAATTAAAACTAGGCCATACTCGCTTGGGGTGGGGGAGGGGTGAAAAGGGAATCCGAAAGCGAAGGCCTAATTACGGTGCGTACGTGACAGCATTTCCAGTCGACTCCTTGACTGCCTAATAAGAAGTATTTCACACGCATAAATCATAAGGGGAAGAATAAACTTTCTCCGACCGGAAACGCATTTGGTAGAAGGATGAAAAAAGATACTAGATTGCCGAAGCGTATTGAATGAGGCAATATGTCGAAATGCGCGTACGCTCGTGCGCCTGCTCGGAATATCGAAAAAAAGTGGGCCAAATATTGGCCACTCATCTGCGCCAGAAGACCCGAGATGAAAGACCCTAACGACGAGGAACGATGGCGAAAATCGCTATGTGGGAATAATAGAATGGGGGATATAATTCATCTTCGTGGGTATGCATAAAAAAGGTCGAGAGTGCCACATTAATTTTGGCCTGTCATGTTGAGAGACTTTGCATTTTTCTCGCCGGACTCGAAAACCAACACAAGAGCTTTTTCTTGCCTGGTGGAAGAGCTCCCGCCGCGTGTGGCGCGGGAAAGGCGAGAACAGATTCCCTCGATCCCGAAATCATCGAATTCCCGCTCCCACTCACCTGCGTCATTCCTTCCCATTTGCATCCTCCCCTGCATCTTTCTCATCTCCTGAGGGCACTGTCCCTTCGAGTTTGACCACTTCATATTTGTGGGATACGATGGATTGAAAATATTTAACTAAAATCACATTTGCAGGTACTGAAAGGGTAAAACCTCCATGTGGTACGACAGATTATTTAACTCTGAAAATTCAAAAAAGGTGTTTACACCATTTGCTATGTGGTGAATGCTTAATTCAAATAGTGGATTAATTGAAAATGGACGACTGAAATCAGCAAATAGTTCAATAAATATTTGAAGTAAATGATGGACGGGTTGACCCGTCCACGGGTTTCGTTTGTGAAACACCGCATAGAAAAAATCAATGAGGGGAGTACGTAATGAGATGTAGTAAGATATTGAAGTTCATGATAGATACGAGAGAACCAGAAAAGTTGAGATAAAGGACATCAAGAACAAAGCTCTTTGAACTCTATGAAGGGTGATTGAAGGGTAGAAAGTACCAAAGGCTGTAGACCGAAATAATGTTGAAGTAACAAGAGCTTACAATAGATGGATGCGTTATGCGCCAAGAGATTTTGTTAAAAAAGTATGCTCCACGAACCTAGTTTATTTCGTTTCGATATCAAAACACATGTTGGAATCTTGTTTGTTGTTATTCTGTCACTAGCGCCAATTACACAATACTTCCCCAAATGGCCGAACCATTAGAGAAGAGACACTCTTTCAGAACTAAGAAGTTTCAAAACTTGGAGTTTCCCGTTGAAATTAATTGGTGGTGTAATTAATTTTCAAAAATTTCATTTACTACAAAAATTGGACAATCTTTTACTCCCAGGAAATGTCCCTAGTGCCCTCACGACCAAAATTCAGAATTCAATGATTATAATTTCCTCCAATCCTTGTAAAGTTTATGGTCACTATGCTATCAAGGGGTAATGCGATATTACATTCTTGAGAGATGAAATCAGCTTCCTCAAGACTCGGAGTGATGTGTTATTACACTCTTATAAGGTTTGAAAACCAACTCCCAAAGCCTGTCTTCTGTAATTATACCGTACGCATGAAAGATTCGGCCGCAACAACATCAAATCTCGAAAATGAAACCGGTCTCGTTTTGGGGGAATAAAAAATATCTTTAAGCTCTATTCGTTAATTGACGGTTATTATAGGGGTGAGGCGAAAAAATAGATGGATAGCGAGAGAGAAATGTTTCTAAATTATATTCCTGATTCAGTATTGTTTTCGCACTTACGACTTTAATGAAATGAAAAATTAAATTATATTTTATTAGCAAATCACGAAAGTAGCCCACCTGGAAGAGCTTGTATATTGTCGAATAAAAAACATTGTCCATTTCCAGAAGGCACAAAAGAAAAAACATATTCATAAGATGAATGTTTCAATAAATTTTAGGAATGAATTTAGTACACTGTAATAATAGTATTAAAAGGCTAATGTAAGGTTCCATCAGGGCTTTCATAAAGGGTGTCACCTTATCGTATTCCTGAAAAATGAGGTCCTTTCCCAGATATTTGAGAGTGATGAACATATAAACCACTCTCGCTGTTCCTTTTCGGGATGGGTGAAGACAAGAAAGTATTGCCATAAGGTATTTCAGCTATCTTTACACCCTTCACTATTTCTTCCACACTCCTGTCGTCGCGCACTTCATCGCTGCTCTTCCATTCATCCATCATTTAATGAATGCCCTTCTTTTCCTGCGACTCCTAATAGCCTATGCCATTGACAACATTCACTGTATGCCCCCTGATTTCAAACAGTTACCTACATTGTCAATGCGCGACGTCTAATTATGGGTTGGCATTACACCGAGCCATATCTCTCTTCCGGTATCCTCACTAAGATGGATGGAGGGGATAGCCGACCAAGATTCATAGCAAAAAGTCGTGGGCCCAGAAGTTTTTGCGGAATATAATGCCATTTCCACAGGAAGGCTTATCAACACACACAATTTACCATTATTTTTTCGTAATTTCTTAATACATTACTTACGCATGCATAAACTTTTTATACACACAAAAAATTAAAAGTAAAGAGAGCGGATATACATGTACGCACCGCAATCACCCATATTAGAGAAACGATGACCTGCGAAAAGTTGACTATGGTGAAGAAAAATTAATCGAAATATTTTTAGCGTGTTTTTAAACGCAAAAATAATGAGTCCATTAATATGTTGGCAGCTCAAGGTATATGAAACCATTGCAGAGCAATAGATACTTCGTTTTCGTTCACGTATACCAAAGGAAATCATTTACTACATTTACTGTGATTTCAAAACTAATATAAATACGTCTTTACGTTCGTAACTTATGCTCTTAAATATGATTCAGCACAGCCATAGCCGTAATTAGATCGCGTAAATGGAAACAAGACTCTATGAATCCATAATCTTACCAAGAAGTAAATCTCATTTGTCCGGATCTTTACCTCTCGTGCGATTGCAGAAAAAATGGCTAGTTTTGTCGATATCTGAGGTTCAAATGTAGCATTCCGTTCTCAAGGAGCGCAGAATATCACTTCTGGAGGGCGCAGTGATCAACGCAGACTGATCACCGGCCGACCGCAATAATACTTGGCTCGGAATATCCAGAGCTCCAGCAGATAACATGATGTTCGCACCACTCTGAATACCAGTTCTTCGCTCCCCTCCATTGTTTATCCACTCCTCCGGCGCGGCAAAGCGTTGTAAAATGACTCGTGTATGATTTACGATCGTGTCGTGCTCCACGGTGGGGATCACGCGAATTTTCGCGGTTTGCGGAAAGCGACACGCACCGCTGGTTTTCGGAGTGCTGCCGCAGCCGAGGGTCGGTCGATTAAAAGAAGGAAATAAAAGAGGCCTCACGACCCTTTTTAGAGGCCGTCTGCGCTTTCGGGCGGATCCGGTTTTTTCGGGAAAATCTGTTGGCGAGAGATGGCACGCGAAGATTATGTCGAACGTCTTCGGATTTCCCGGGAATGCACACTTAAGGCTTCCTGCGCTCCAATACGGCATCTTGAGTCGCCGTCGTAAACCCGAAGACCTGTTGGGTGAGACGGACGACCTGCATCTTCACCGCAAACTCCTCATTTTTCCTTTTCATTAAATCCGCAGACAGCACCATAACGAGGAAACGAGTTACTTTCATACTTGGTCGGCCTCAACTCCTCGAGAAAGTGGAATATTCTTCGTTTTAAAATGTCACCCGACAGATTGCAGTAATTACTACCCCCTTCCCCCCAAAATATCCATCGAATTCAATTTTTACCGTCGAAAGAACATCTGACGATTGGGTTTTTGACAACCACCTGATCCACTCAGGCAACATGGTAAAAGAACCTCCCTCCGCACAGCAACTGTCAGGGAAGGTTGTTGTTCCGTCCAATCCCGAGATTGGATCCGAACCCGTGAAATTCGTGTTGGCTGTCGCGCGTCCGGATTACCTCATTCGCAAAATCCCGGTCAATCTCTGAACAGAACCCTATAACACTATATTTCACCGAAATATCTGTTTTAAAATCTACAATCACTCGAGTGGAGGTTCAAAGGATACTTACCAATCTCTCGGCAGTAGCAAGATCCGTCGTCCGTATTGATATTCTCAAGAGGTTTAATTTTTTTCAGAATTCCCTTCCACTAATTGAAATTCCGGGCGAGAAACTAAATTTAAGTGTGGACGAGGAATACTTGGGCCTAAATTACCAAGGAGTTTTACGTGGCGTGCAAGAAGCTACATATTTCCCGCTCCGAGCAGCGCTATCCAATGCATTAAGGATATTTTTGGCGTCTCTCTACATTCCAGCGAATCAAGAGTGGATTCCAAGCCTTAGACAGATTCTTTTGAAACTTTCCTTGTGCACCAGATACGATAATACCTAACCTGTGCAGCCATGTGGGCTGACCTTAGGTTTAACACATTCAATTACTTTGCATGGTATGGTTGACAAACAACGCCCCTTGATGAGGATATTCAGCAAAAGGTTGTCGACCCTGACCCAATCGGAGCATTCTTTATGTCAGGGATTTATTTGCCCTAACCGGGCTTCAGGCTCTATAGGATATTCAGGCTCTTTCCCTAACTGACACCAACCTGATTTTGACTGCAGGACAACACCAACTCAGCTGCTGTTTCGGGAGAAGACAGTGGGAAGGGGGCAAGGCTGAATGTGTTTTCGCCAATTATACCTCTTCTCCCCTTTGGTCGGGTACACCTGCAAAAAGAGAGCTAGTGTGAATGGGTAAATTGGGATACCAAAATTAAAGCTTGAAGACAGGAAGCAACACAAAAACGTTTATAAGGCATCCGATAAGAATTAAAGGCCACATAACTTTATTTCCGCAAATCAGACTTCCGTGTTTAACTAATAAAATTAATAGTTCTGCACGGGGTTTCACACCATCCTTCCCTCGCATAGCAATGATAATTTAACTATCTAAAAAACTTAGACGCGAAAACCTAATTAAACTCAATGTTTCTTTATGGGTATATTTTAATCCTTGTTATGCAAAAAGGATGCCTTTGTTCTTATGTCTCCTGCCACACGTCCCAGTGGCGACTCGCAGGGTGTAGCGCATTTGTAGGTGAACTGCCAACACTGAGTCATGTTGATGTTGACTTGGTCAGTAAAGAATGCGAAATGGACTGGTGAAAGTGAATGAACCTGTTACTCGTGAAGAGAATGGACGAGTGGCAGAAAGAAAAGAAAAAAATGTCGAGCACGTAGCATGTGCAATGTTTTTATTAGCAACTTAAGCCGATAATTTGTAAATATATATAACTTTGAGCCGGATAAGATGTAGATGTCCGCTAGGAAGAGCAATACCATAATAAAGACGTCGTAGTATATCCGCTATAAACTTAGTTCAAGCAATGTTGAATAATACTTGTTATGTTGGTAGTGGTGGTGCAATGATAATTTATTCGGCGGAAAGAGATGAAGATTGAATATTTTCAGTCAAAGCAAAAACGGTCTCTAAACGGAGAATTTCAAACTTTTCGGACATACAAAGTGTGGTTAGTTGGCTGCAATTCAGGTTAAAATAATTCATCAACTTATATAGCTGACTCGCCAAATGAATTAACGAGCTCACGAGAACATTCGGAAACATGTTTTAATCCGCTGGGTCTGCTCCTTAGTCGTGGGTTAGAATGTTGATCGCTGAAAAGCTGAAAAAGTTTAGCTCGCGATCCAGGGTACTGCCAAGTTGAAAGAATAATAATTACTCTTAACGAGTAATATTCACAAACGATGTCACAGGGAACAATGACTTAAGGAGAAGAGTTAGTTTCTGTGACACACAATATATTCCACTCTATTCCTTTTCGATCAATCAACTTTTACTTTCTTTCACACGAACTCAAATTAGGAGATTCATCATTTTAATCTTTTAAAATACTTAGCCTTGACTTGCCTTTAAACAGCTCTTTCTATATCCTGGTATTATCAAAAGCTTTCCCCCTTCAACGAGCGCATATAAGTAAACCCCTGACTGGCGTAAAGTTCTGAGGACGAATATTAAACAAAAATAAACCGGTCAAAAATCTTCCCAGCAAATGCGGGAGAGTGGAATGGAAAGTTTTCTTCTTTCAAACTCGAAATAATCGGTGCAAGCTTCAAACCGGCTTCAAGCTTCAAAACGTGTGTATTAATGTGCGCACGATGCTTGAAACAAACTGCACAGATTTTTCGGAAAGAGCGACTGGTTGAGTCCTCACCAAATGCGGGAAAATGATTTTTTTATCCTTTATGCGCTGTTTTAAATAGATGATTGAAAGCAGAATCGTTCCTCAAAACCAATGACTGACGAGATCGTGCTCACTATGACGACCGCTAAGGTTCGACGACGGAGAGGGGAGCGACAAGCATCCTTGAAGTAGAATACTTGTAAGAGGAGCGAGCATGAAGGAGATGGCAGGCGGGTGAAACTAGGAGCCCAGTCAACCCGGAGAGGAGTAGCGCAGAAAGGAGGCGGGAGGAAGGAGGGGGTGTCGCCCGAGGAGGAGACGAAAGCGGAAGAAGTGAGGCTCCGGAGAAGTGGGATGAGCCATCAGGGCAGGACGACCGTAGAGCCACCGCCGCCACTGGGAGTGGGGGGGACAGTGATTTCTAGAAATAACCGGGCGAGGCTGAAGGTCGTAAATTAATGAAGACGAAGGGAACGGTCTAAGATGTAGCGACAGGTGTTCAAACATATTCCACTGCTTCCCTTCCTCCAGAAGCACCCGTTCAGCCGCCCCTTTCCTGCTGGCCTCCTCGCCCAACTATCTCCTTCCCACCACCGCTCCTCTCCATCGCCACTCCCACTGATTTAGGGCTAGTCAAACAGAAATGTGTGCATTTATTATTTTTTTTTCAGTCTAGTTTGACTAAATTGGGAGTGGCGATGGAGACGGGTGGGGGCGTGTATGTATGCGTGTATGTTATTACGTATAAAAAAATATTAATTCACATGGAAATAGATATAAGGAAAAGGGATAGGAACATGAATAAAGGACGAAAACAGGAGAGGTGGGGAAGGCGGAATCAGGCAGAATCACAAACGTAAAACTATTTTCTAGATCGGGATTTGAACACCCGAATCTTCCACTACATTCCGGTCTACGAAATATTTTTACGTTCGTGATTCTGCCAGATTCCGCCTTCCCCACCTCTCCTGTGTACGTCCTTTATACATGTTCCTATCCCTTTTCCTTGTATCTATTTCCATGTGAATTTATATATATATATATATATATATCACTTTTATCACTTTTTTGAAAATCCCACGGACGTGCACAATAATGTAAATTGATTAGTCGAGACAAACACAGAAACACATAAAAGAGGGACTCACTGGGTATCGAATTTTCGGTGGTGCAACCACCTTTCTCAAGAGGAGTTAGGGACAGAACTGAGGCTCCTTCCATCCACTACTTCCGGGCCCTCCTCTGCCTTAGTTCTGTCCCTAACTCCTCTTGAGAAAGGTGGTTGCACCACCGAAAATTCGAGACCCAGTGAGTCCCTCTTTTATGTTTTTCTGTGTTTGTGTCGTCTAGTCCATTAACATATAGAAATATATATATATATATATATATATATATATATATATATATATATATATACCCCTTTCCCCTTCTTGTGTGCCGTCTATTTCTCCTTTGGTGGGTGAAACAGCTCCATAACGCCATCTCTCGGGCAACATCTATCGGAGCACTTTGGCGCTTTATAAGATTGCAGATCTCAATGTAAATCAGGTTTCCTTATTAGCTCAACTGGTAGAGCATCCGCCCGGCATCCTTTACCTTCACCAGTAACAATCTCATAAGATCCCACTCCTCGATTGGAGATCTCGATACTTATTCTATAGGTATTCTGATAATTGCCCACTTATCCATGGGCTGAAACAAACGACTTGCGAAAATTTAATGATTTATAGACCTTAGCACGAGATTGAATAATTAAAATTTCATATGGCTAAAGTCTTTGGTGTACTTAATTTCTGTTTTCTTTTACCTCACTACGAGGACTATAAAAATATCTAGGAGCTCAGAGGGATTTGGCATATTCGGCGAAATAACTCATCAAAACTGTTTTTTATAGCTTCTGTGGGAGTTCATCAGGAACGAGCCGTCACTCGTTAAGTGTGCTAAAACAACGTGGACGGAAAGGACAATAAAAGAACAAGTCGAAAACTAATTGGACGCGGCTATCACCCACGGAAAGATATTTGGGTGAGGAAGCGGAACCAAAAATTTGCACCGACTTTGCTTTAATCACTTTTAACAGATCCAGTTCTCTTTTTTTATTCTATGTATTGCCATAGTTAAAATCAATTTTCGGGTCGATTCTCTGGACCATTAACATTCTTGACCTCTAGACTCTCCCGCTGATATCTTTATTCCAACATCTATCTAATTAAATCCAAGCGTGAGAACAATCATCTCTTTCAACGTAGATTCCTCCAGAGATGAGTATCAGGTCCTTTAAGCTCAGCATGACACGTATGTATATGCTATGGGGGAAAGGAAAGCTATAGTCATTTAGAAGGTGAAAGACGCAACAAGAAAGAAACGATACACATTCCAAAGATTTACTTTAAAGTATAGAGAGGATTTGAGACTGACTGGTCATTCTTTTGCAGAAATTTGCAAACCTTTAACAGTCCATTTATGCACGATAGTTTTAATGCCATTTCTTAATTACTTTACATTTTTATCTCATTATCGTCATTTACCTTTTCTCGTAATCATTAAGGTATTGCCTTTATATTCTCTACTATACGCCGAACTAATAGTAATAATATAGTATGTAGTAATACTACGTACAACACTCAAAGTAAGTGCTTCGTTTCTCCAATTTTCCAAAGGAAGGAACTCCATGTTTAACTCTTCCACAAATTTAAGGCACAAATCTATTAATTACACTTCATATTCCCAGTTCTCAGGTAAGAGAAGATTAACGAAGTCCTTATCGCTTTAGCATCACTCCTTTAGCGCACATGCGATTATCCTGGCTCTTCTCCTTACCAATGAAAACGATCATCTAAACGCTCAATCGCGTTTTCGCCAGTTTTGCACAAGAAATAAGTTTGCGAGTTCGGTCCATTTCGTCTTATTTTTTTCAAGAGTTGATGGCAATTATTCAGTCACGGTAGGATGCCTCGGTGAGGCTTAAGCGCTACGCTGACTTCATTTTAATCCATTCAAGCTACTCGGCCTGGATGTAATTTTTCACTGCCTCTGTGTCGTTTGCATTTTAATGCTATTTTTTCTTTTTTCCTCCTGGAAACGTAATCGATGAAGCGCCTAAAAGCTCGCCACTCGAAAACTGGATTGTATTCGAGGGACAACATTTGTACGCTTCCCCTTGATAGTACAATTCGTACAAGTAATTTCATATCACTTAAGCGGCGGTAAAAGCGTCATCCGAAATACACTGGCATGCGCTTCCTTGAAGGCTCAGCGCCATTTCATTAACATTTTCTCAATTGAGTGCAGCATGCAAAAAGGTAGCACATGTACGTTCTTTTTATATTGCCTGCGTCCAAAATAACAGGAACTTCGCACATTGAAAAAGGTTTTAAAATTGCTTAAAACACACCTACTACCGGAATTCGAATTCGGGAATTACACACTTAATGTTTTCTTTCACTTCACATATTTTTTTCCCCAGCATCCTCTACGCCTCGTCCAGAATTCCCGCTTCCGGTTTTATATCTCCTCGTCGCTCCATTTCGCGACCCTCCCCCCCCCCTCCCCATCCTCACGGTCCGCTATCGCGCACAACGCCGGTTCACACGACGACTCCATCCCGCCCTTCTTGCCGTGGGGCGGGAGTGGTCCCCATCTCGTAGGCCCTAATTTCAACCGCATGCTTAACATGTCGGGGACCGAGGACTGACCTGAGCGAGGGTTGGGAAGATATTTACGAACAAGGCCGCAGAGGCCTCTGGTCGCCTGGACTCGGACGCCCTTTTTTAAGGGCTTGTCCATTATCAGTCCGGCTTATGTAGCAGACCGACCTCCAAGGTAATCTCACGGGTCTTCTTCCTCCTCATACACTCTTATGTGCACGCGCACACACGTTTGCCCCATTCTTTCCATACGCCACTGGAAGTTTCTCCGGAAGATCTTGTTACAGGCCTTTTAAAGGAATTGAGCGAGGCAAAGAGAACAAGCGAGGTTTAGGACATAAGCAAGGTTCGGAACAAACGAGTTTAACTTTGGCACAAAGGGAAAAAATAAGGTCCCACACTATTTGGGTAGGTTAGACAACAAAAGAAAGACGAGGGAGGTGGACACCAGTACAGATAGATACAAATATTCGTTCTTTCCTCGGACAGTTACGAATCATAATATTAAGAAATCAATGTCATAATAGTGACAGTAAATGCATTCTAATTGCCAGCGAGGAAAAGATTAAACGATGCGTAGACATATAGTGCGAGTGTATATACATATATAGTGGGTCGCGGTAGTCCAGGGGGTAGAGCGTTGGACTACTGACCAGAGGGTCCCGGGTTATATCAAACTTTGGACGAGTCTTATCTAAACATCCTTAATCAACGTCCCTGTCATCAATTCCCTTCTCCTTCTGAAAACCTCTTTGCCTAGCACAATTCTTCTCCTTACGTCCCTAGTACTTTGACCGTGTTTGTCCAAAACACTCCCGAGATACGTAAACTGTTCTACCTGCTCTGTATTTTGCCCTCCTATTTTAATGTTAAGCTTAGCCCTTTTCTTTCTGGAATATCGCATAATCTTTGTTTTATTTTTATTGATTCTCATCCCATATCTATCGCACTGAATATACTATTCACTCAACAATGCCCGCAATCCCTTGGCTGACTGACAAACTAAAGCTTGGTCATCAGCAAACCTAACCGATTTTACGAATTCCCCTCCGATTTTCATTCCTATCTCCAGTTATTCCCATGCCTCTTTAATCATTTCCTCTAGATATACGTTGAACAGCACCGGTGATAATGGGCAACCCTGCCTCACCCCTCTTCCTAACACTATCCATCCGGACTCTCCGTTCCCCACTCGCCCCTGAGCAGTCTGAAACATGTACAGGTCGCGGGTTAGCATCCTGTCCCTTCAATCTATTCCTACTTTCTGCAATATGCTCGTTAGTTTTTCCCAATTCACGCTATTTCTCAATTCACACCTTTTCAAAATCTACGAAACAGGAAAATACGTCCTGATTGTATTCTATATTCCTCTCGATCAATGGGGCGCATCGGTAGCTTAATCGGTGAAGGCACTCGGCTGGCCCTCGAGGGATAAGGGTTGGAATCGCGGTCAAGGCGAATTATTTTTACACTCTGAAATTGTTGCATTGTAAAAATTTAAGATATACATTAATGTTACAGGTGATTTTTGCTAGCCATATGAAATTACAGAAAGAGTGAAAAAATAATCATGAAAAGCAGTGTAGTGAATCTGAATGAAAACATATTAATCAGCTTTATTTATTGGACTTATCATAAAATGATTTTCCAGCGTTACAGATGGGATTCTAAAACTCAAGAGCTCGAAATTCAAGTAACAGTTCCGTCACTTAAGGAGTAATAGTTGTTCCAATCGGGGTCGAAAGCAAAAGCGAGAGTCGAAATAAACTTCTTTCCGAGGGCGGAAGATTGGCGAAACATTCGAAGTGGCCGTCTGCGATTGCTTCGACCATGAATTGCAGTTTTAGCGAGCCACCTATCGAGAGGTAAAAGAATAGGTGGAGTGAGGAAGATGATGGAATGCCATGTTGCGTGATGGGCTGTATTGGATTGGCAATGCCTTCAGTCGATGGCTATCTCTTTCCAAGACGCGTGACATTGACCTGTGTCAATAGAAAACAATTTCCGGAAGCAACATTGATGTTGGAGCCTGTTGAATTATGGTGGTAGAAGGTGGCGTGAGTGAAAACGATACGCGTCCCTAAAGATATTCGATGGAGAAAAAACTGGTAACATAATACACGGAGTATATTTTTTCGGGTGGGGGAGCCTAATGAGAAAGTCATTTGACGTCGAATTGGTGGACCAGCCTCTCCCATTCAGGGCTTATATTTTATACGATGATTACATTCAAAAGTTTGGGCACAAGGTATAAAAAAAATTAACAAGAGAAGATTCCGGCGTGATAGTAATCAGCCTCGATATTCATCGAGCAGCAGCCTTGGGCAATTATGAAACATCAGGGAGCACAAGGAGGAACAAGTTTAAACGCCACTGTAATTTCAATTCATTTGTAAATTTTCAATTACCCTTTGGCAGCGAGAGACTATGGATGTTAATTATTCGTGCCAAGTATATTAGAATCCACCATTGCTCACCGCTGAAAACACTCGCACCAGTAAGAAATAACTCATTCCATTTCTCGAACCATGCAGCCTCTATCCATTAATCAGAATTATGCAATTCTGTTCGCTGCACAATAGCGAGTCCGCGTAAAACAGAAATACAGTAAATGAGCATTGACTTTCTTTATTTTATGCTGAAATAGTGCAGCTTAAACAAAATATCAATTGGAGCTACTTCTTTTAAGAGTAATCATTTTATTTTTCAAAATAGGTTTTTTCGAATACATGTCAGTTCTTTTTGAACGACATTTAAAAGTATATGGCGCATCTACTGACGATTTCATGACAAATTATTTTGCATTCTCATAACGCGTCGTTCGCCCAAGGTGACTGGTGTGACAATTCCTATCTTCTTGACACTCTGCTCCACAACTTGTGAGTTTCACTAATGCATTTATGTGCACCGGTGAAGCCCGTTTAACGAATTTCACTTCATTCACATGGAGATCCCGATTGAGGGATCTCCATGACTTTGTGAGGGTTGCTCACAAAGCGGACACTGCTCTTTTACATAAGACCGGCTCCCAGCGAGGATCAAACGGAATCCCTTAATTATGAAAAATTAGTAGCCAACGGCTCACGAAGACCCATTCACCAATCCAAACCAGCGCTTCTGTGCGCTTAATCCTCTCGGGTCCGGTCATCATTCGCCTCCGCGTTGAGAGCGTGTGTTATGTACACGACGGCGCGTGCAGTCTGTCTCTCCCTCCTTGATCATTCCGAGCCTCGTTTTAAGCAACGTGTCCTTTTCGACTCATAGGCTCTCCCGGGGGTCGCATTTGATAAGCAAAACTCTAAAGCTGAGCAATCTATGAAATACAACGAGCATCAATGGTGACCCACGAACCTCTTTTAGGATTCCTCCAACTCAATTCATGCAGTAACTTTCCAGTTTGGCTAATTTATATGGTACTTCAGTCCTTTCGAGAAGATCTTAATGGCCCATTGCAGTTCGAAGTGGGTTGGATGGGTCATAACTTGTAACGGTATGTATTGAACATTAACGGTGAGTCATTCAAGGCAAAAAAATAACCCTAGCTAATTAAAAAGGGCTACTGAATTTAATTTTACGATCGTGGTTTAGGTACGTATCCATTCTCATTCTCGCTGTTTGTTGCATGGATTTATTCCCTTGAATATCTTGCAACACCGTGTATTTCTAGTAACTAGTAATACACCAAACGACATTAATTTTTTTTCTCTTTTGCTTTCAGGTAAGAAACAGCCATTACATACGAGTCAAGATCTCAACTTGGCACACGATGGTGCTTTGGCATGAGTAAGTTATTCCGTTTCCCTTACATTTGCATCTGCACATACGTGGTACCCAGCAAGCCATCACTATGATGAAAGGCAGGGATGATTCAACATCAGGAATGTAACATCAAAAATTATGTTTTTCTCAATTTTCAGTCAAAATAAACTTGTTGAGGTAGTCAAGTCCTGTTGGCAATGATAACAGCAGATAAATTCAATACAGTATCCAAGCGGTAAGTATTTTTCTACGCACACGCTACCAGCCGCTAGTAACAGGGAGAACAACTCAATAAGATTGGATGAAATAATGAATAGGGAATGAAAAAATAAAAATACTATTTTCTCCCAGCAAGGTTGCTTACAATTATTCTGATCCGTTATCACTCGTGGAAAAAAATGAGATCTTCAATCTAGCAGTTGTGCACCAAAATCACAAACACAGTAAGCAACACGAAGATTGGTAGGTGATAGTAGAGTTCACTCAGTATTAAGCCCAAAGCCGTGTGACGTTGACACGTTAAAGTAGGGGGGATCCAGATCCTTTCCCTCTGCCGGTTATGATTTCCCTGAGATTCGAATTCCCTGAGATTCCCCTGACATCCGAAAAATCACACAGCTTGGGTGGAACCTTGCTCGGGAATCGAACCCAGGACTTCCGGTCAGCAGTCCTACGCTCTACCTCATGGACTACCGCCAACCTTGTTTTGCATTTGTTCTATCTGATTTCATTTACGTACACATATTTTGATACGTTACCAAATTACCAAATAGTACAACTTAAACTAAAGCAAATCTACACTGCACGCAATCTAGTTCTGCAATCAATCCAAATTCAAGAGGATCCCATATACTAGAAACAGATTCCAAATGAGGCTTCAAAATGGGAGGATAATATTACTCTTTAATCTTCTCGTCGCACTTACCCAAAATTCTACGAAAAATTACCACTAGCCTGTCTCCATATCTCCTTTATGTATTTCACTCAGGAGAGGTTAGGAATAAGGGTAACGTATTTTAAGGGTGAAATGTATATTTGGGTCTACGATTTCTATTTCGTCAGTTTTGATGCAGCTTAGGTTCGGTTGAGGACCACTTTATTCCGATACATAACAAGGAATCTCAATACTCTCCATCATAGAAATCTTGGGGATAATTGGGCGATGGGATGTTGAAGACCATGATAGAGGGGATAATGTTAGGCAGGTGAGGAAGGGGCAGGAATAGGATTTGGATGTTTGGACGGAATGAAGGGAGGAAAGAACTACACGGAGATGAAAAGGGGCTTGTGGTAGAGTACAATGTTGCATTGTGTTTTGTTAGGAGAGACAATATATTTATTTCGTAGTTGTGTCAATCCTAAACCTACATTAGCATTGGAATACCTTTAGTAATAATCTGATAATAAGGAATCAGAATAACGTTTTCCGACCGCTTTGCGTTGGGGGGGAAGTATTTCGAATCAGCATCAGTCTGGTGTGCAATCACTCCTTGCCACACACCCCAATGGTAGCTTGGAGGGTGATAAAAACTTTGAAATGCCAATAGTTCATCACTACACTTCTACAGTCTAATTCTATTTGGCATGTGTCGCATCAACGCTGTATTGTATTAAAAGCATCTGCTAAGACTCCCCTATTATCAGAGCTACGAATATCTATCTCGTATGTAAACCACTGCGTCGTCGGAAAACGAGCGTGTTTCAGCATTAACCACGGAGTTAATGACGTTAACATGAAGAAGGAGTAGTAGAAGCCCGATAATACTTTCTAATAGACGAGACATTGAAACTTTCAACGATTATTATGTCTCGCTCTTTTTATTCGAATGAGTAGCTTGTAATTTTCCTGCCTATTTCTAGTGAGATATCATCATGTGGTTTATAAACTGCGCATTAATAGATTATTTTGGATTAAGGACTTTTCATTTAACTCCAAACACTGCTAACTCAGCCCTATCACCTCAGCTCTTCTGACACAGAAGTTATTGATCGAGATAAAAACACCACCTCCGAAACGAAGGCTGGGATAAAACCCAAAAAGTTACAAATTTACTAGTTGATGTTTTCCTTAGGTTCAGCGACCGCTACTTTGATTTTAATTCAAATTTGTAGAGATGTAAAAAGTAATGACATGGGCCAGTAAACCCACCCGCTACCGGTGAGTGATGATGAGAACACAGGATTAGACGTCCAAGCAATTACGATTTCACCCACATGTGTACGAAGAGGTTGTTATGCTCTAAACACTGCGAAAGAATAAAATATAAATATATATCTTTACAGCTACAATACATCTAGCAGTTAGTCGTAGCAACTACACTACTGGGTCACGGGTGAGGAGCAGGTAGATGGGAGCAAGCGGGTGGGTGGGTAGCAGGTGGGTAGGACTGGTTTCAGCAGGAGATCGCCCAGGCACGTCCTTTACGGATCATTTTATTTCCTAGTTCTTACCTGTTACACAAAACGTTCCGCTTAATCCAGTTCGCTATTATTACCAAGATAAATCATCTGGCTTGGAGTGTGATTTAAGTTTTCTTCGCTTCAACACCATAGCTTATCTATGAGTTTTGAGCTGAGACTCATTAATCAGGTTGAAGAGAATTAATTTCCGAAATATTGAAATTTCAACAACGCCAAAGTAATTTTTTATCTGAAAACCCCATGAATGAATGGGAGGCATGATTTTCCCGATTGAGAAAAACATGAATATGGATTGAATTACATATAGTATGTATTCTCATCTCATTGCTTGGATGGCACCTGTCCCCCTCGCCAAAGGTATTCTAGAGATAACGATCATCGCAAATCATTTCCTGAATTTTTCCAATGCAATCATGAATACATGGGCCTTAGTCCTTAATGCATCACATATCTATTGCATCCTAAACCTGGAATCTAGATCACTCTAGTCTCTTGAAAAGAATTTCTCACCAATTAAGCTTTTATATAGTATTTCCTTAAGCCGTATAGGGTAGCTTAAAGAAGTGTAATTTAAAATAGTCAGTCTTAGAAAAGACCGTAAGAAGCTCAACTATCCTTTCCAATTAATCTTTTATACATTTCTATTATAGCTTTTAATCAAATTAAATTTTTAAGATATCACACTGGCGAAAAAAAGTGTGAGAAAAATATAGTACCATTGATTTTTGTAGCCAAATGAAATTTCTATCAATATCAATGTCGTAATTCAGCGCTAGATGACTAAACCAGGAATAAATGCTGGTACTACACTTGCCGAATATCCAATGCGGACCATGAATTATCCGTGCACCATGGGGAACCAGCATGGAATCCCAGACACCAGTTAAGACATTCTTAAACACGAGTGGACATTGTGAAAACTATTACGATCGAATGACATATTAGATACACTTTTGAGTGTGCATCCTTTAATATTTGTCTGATGAGGGATACATTCCTGATACTCAGTCAATTTTCACTCGACAGCTTTTATATCTGCGTGAATGTATGGATAATTCTTTCACCAGAGAGGTGCGAACATAATGAAAAGTGCCCCATTAAATTAAATATACATTATTATTAAAAATAAACGTGAAAACAGGGTTAAAATATTTCTCTACGTATCTCATAATGTGTACGAAAGACATGAATTGAGGATTTTGACACATAATATGATGCACCATATGAAGTGGCAAATGTCTATAACAGCTGGGGAAATATGTTTGCAGATTTAGGTTCTTCCAAATAGAAGAGAGAGAGGAAAATAATAATTGATAAAGTGTCCCGTGTTTATCTTCTGGAAAATTCTGTCCACATTATAATTTAAGAGATTGATCCTATAATTTATTTTCTGTTTGATTAATCTAATTTCTTCAACTCACTCTCAAGGTAGCAGAATGCCACCAAAGTAAAAACTTCTAAGTTAAATAGAAACCAACTAATGAATTGACCGTTCGCCATTATGTATCAACTGCATACCCACTGTTACACATCATATCATCACAATTTTTTAAGAAACTGTCGAGAAAGGGGAAGGACGATGGGCCCTAAATTGAGTTACTGTCATTTTCTGCGGCAGCAAGGAAATAAAATTAATATTTTCAAACAATCAAACAATATTAATTCGAATGAGAAAAAATGAAAAGTCAGTTACCTAATTTGGTTTTACTTTCAGTAATTTTTTCCGCACACATTTTCTCATTATTTACCTATCGAAAATGAATTGATTGCTTTGAGCTTTAGTTAGCTTATGTTTAGTGTCACAAGAACAAAGTGTCTGAATACAGCATCTTCCAGTGAAAGAGAAAATTGAACGTCTAATAGTATAGCGACGACGATAGTGGCAGCTGGAGGAAAAACTTTACTTAACAGGAACTGAGATACATTTGGTCTAGCCTCCAAACTTACTATTTTTACTTTATTAAAATTGATACTTAAATAAAAATGATTCGCTACTGTTACCTAGCAAATGCAGTGGTTGCATATTATTATTTGCGCGAATGAAAATTATCATTCCTCAGAATACTTCAACGATTGGCAGACGAAAATAGCTCTTCAATATTTGTCATCTGGGACCCATGCAAAAGAAAGTTTTTTTTCCCGTAGGCGAGACATATTTGGAATTTTTTCGGCGTTGTGGTACCAACAGAGTGTCGAAAAAAGCAGAGTGAAGTACCGTTGGGAAAACTTTTTGGGTGCGTCGTTTTGGCGCAAGGCGAGCGGAATGCGAGGCCGAAAAAAACAGCTCTTCTTTCGAGCCAAAAGGAAGAAACCCCGAGATCTTCCCACTGCCTCCCCTCCCTCCACCTCCCCCACCCCCATCGCCACCTCTCTCCCACCACTCCGCCAAAACCACTTCCCCCACCCCCTTCGATTCCTTCCCCTCCTACATTATTCCTTGCCTCCTTTTTTGTGCCCAAGGGAAAAAAATTATTTTCGCAAAAACGCAAAATAGTGGCCATCATCCTTCCCGCGTCTTTTTTTAACAGGCTGGAATTTTTCCCATTGCAGAATGTGAAACCGTTCATTCTTCCTTAAATGTTTCGTCAAAATCATTGAAGATAAAATGAAGAAGGAAAACATTTCATTATACCCACGGTGAGACGTTTGATATGCAAGTTGCAAACACCAACCCTGGGGCATTCACTGATGAATGTGTCCCACCACGTCATTAAATCGATGCTTTCCGACAGACAGAACGACGGGTGAACGCACTGATTATTGCCCACCGGATCCGTCCCTCAATTCTGCACTCGGAACTCAGGGCTCAGAGAGGAAAATATTACAAAATTTAATAATATTTTTGACCTTTTAATTATTTAAACTTGACGCAATCTAATATCTCAACGCAATCTATTCCTGATATTTTTGACCTTCTTATTATCTTAATTTGACGCAATCGATTTCGATAAAACTCGTCTAAGACGAATGGCTAACAAAATAAAGGGCCAAGATTTGATGGCTAAAACTAATCCATACCTTCACAGCATGCCATTCTCCTAATTTCTGAATACTGGTATTTTTTTAATGAATTCGTATAAACCGATTTACTCATCACTCCTCGTCACTTTTTCAATGTCTAACAGTCGAGTTCAAATTAGTATAGCAAACACCACAATATTAACAAAAAAATTAACATGTTTTGTCATAAGTTCTTTCAAAATATGTATTTCCAGTAGAAGAAGGTGAATTCCATTTATATGCATCAGTTGTTACCACCATAACTACATGATTTCTCAGTATATTTATCTTAATGTTAGATATTTCACTAAGGTTGCTGACGTTTTGGTGTGCCGGCTCGGATCGCGAGCAGCCAAATCCAAGTCGGCAGTTATTGGATCAGGATAGTCGGCAGCGAAAACATGAGAGAGGTAGGGTTGCCGGAAAGATGGATTCAAAAATTTGTTCTTCCTTGCACAATTTAGCATCGCAATATTTACACGGGAAACGAGAAAGTACTTCGGCATGAAAGCTATCTGTCTTTGAAAGAATTATGAAATTAGTTCTTATAGCATGTCTAAAATCGGACACGCCAAAAAAGTTTTCTTTCTCTATCATACTATCCACAAATGTAGGAGGCTCCCTATTTTCCCCATGACTGTTGTCCTCCGGCAACATAGTCCACATCCTAAAGGCAACTTGCGGGATACTACGAAAAGGTAACTGTGTATGTGTATTCAGTATTCATTCCTAAAACACACTAGGAGAGTTTAAGAAACTTACCGAAATCCGTGAGAGAATTTTCAGAAATTCAGAGATGTGTTACCCAAAAATTATGATTCACAGAAAACAATATATATATATGTTAATTTGGCAAGTTACGATACTACTGAAGTGTAATCAAATAAAAAATGAACGCAGTGGGTAAATTAGAACAATTTCTAAATTCATGCAGTATGAACATACTTTTAATATCATCAAGGTGAAAGTTGTGGGAGAAAGTTAACTGACTCTGAAAGTGATCTATTAATTTCTGAACTCACTGAAATTTCATTCTTCACGGTATGATTGAGAAGGGCCACAAATAAAGCAAAAGAAGAATGGTGGAAAACGCAATGCGAGGATATGGAAAGTTTACAGAAGAAGGGTGAAATTGGTGCTCTATACAGCAAGGTTAAGTTATTATCGGGAAGTAAGAAGGCAAGATCTGTCCTAACAGTTAAAGATAAATGGGGTAAGATAATAGTTAAACCAGGAAAAATCCAAGAGAGATGGAAGGAATATATAGAAACACTATATGGTAAAGAACTTAGGCCGACAAGGTTAGACATAGAAAAGGAACATGACGTAGAAGAAGATAGCTTAGGTCCAGGCATACTCGACGATGAAATAGAAAGGGCATTAAAGGAGATGAAAGCAAATAAGGCTGTGGGGGTGGACAATATTCCTGTTGAAATGTTGAAATGGTTAGGGAAAGATGGGAAGAAGGCCATATATGGACTGATTCGTAGTATCTATGAGGAAGGAATCTGGCCGGAAGATTTTGTGAGATCGGTGTTAGTTCCTATTCCAAAAAAGGCAAAGGCTTCGTCATGATCAGTTTGGGTTCAGGAAAGGAAGAGGTACGCGTGACGCCATTGCAGTAATGAGATCACTAGTCGAGAGGAATATAGAATACAATCAGGACGTTTTTGCCTGTTTTGTAGATTTCGAAAAAGCCTTTGATAGAGTGAATTGGGAAAAATTAATGCGTGTATTGCAGAAAATAGGAATGGATTGGAGGGACAGGAGACATCCGCAACCTGTACATGTCTCAGACTGCTCAGGTGCGAGAGGGGAACGGAGAGTCCGGATGGGCAGTGTTAGGAAGAGGTGTAAGGCAGGGTTGCCCATTGTCACCGGTACTGTTCAACGTATATGTAGAGGAAATGATTAAAGAGGCATGGGAAGAACTGGAGGTAGGAATGAAAGTCGGAGGGGAATTCGTAAAATCGGTTAGGTTTGCTGATGACCAAGCATTAGTTGCTCAGTCAGCCAAGGGGTTGCAAGCATTGTTGAGTGAATTGGAGGTTCAGTGCGATAAATATGGGATGAGAATAAATATTAATAAAACAAAGGTTATGCGATTTTCCAGAAAGAAAAAGGCTAAGCTAAATATTAAAATCGGCGGGGAAAAAATAGAGCAGGTAGAACAGTTTACATATCTCGGAAGTGTTTTGGACCAACACGGTCAAAGTGGTAGGGACGTAAGGAGAAGAATTGCGCTAGGCAAGGAGGCTTTCTCAAGGAGGAGGGAGTTGATGACGGGGACGTTGAGTAGGGATGTTAAGACAAGACTCGTAAAAACTCTGATATGGAGCGTAGCTATGTACGGCGCGGAAACGTGGTCGCTGAAGCAGGAGGATAGACGTAGATTGGAGGCTTTTGAAATGTGGGTGTGGAGAAGAATGGAGAAGGTGAAATGGACCGAAAGGAAAACAAATGAGGAAGTACTAGAAATGGTGGGGGAGGAGAGGGGTTTGTTGAGAGAAATCCTATGGAGGCAGGAAAAATGGATGAAAGGCGTATTGAGCGGTAGTGGAATGTTGAAGAGGGTAATAGAGGGGAGAATGTTGGGCAAGCGAGGTAAGGGTAGGAACAGGATAGGGATGTTGGACGGGATGAAGGGAGGAAAGAAGTACACCGAGATGAAGAGGGACCTGATATAGATTAGTTTGCTAGGTGGGGAGTCACAAAATGTTTATTTGATAGTTGTGTCCATCCAAAAACCTACCTTAACCGGCAGATTACCTAATAATACGGTATGATGCTTCCGAAAGCATACTCTTTCTTACAGTGGGCCTAATAGCGACGTGGATTAGCCATCTAACTTCGGAAAAGAGATTTTAAAGTCTGACCAATTTTCATTCAATTACAATTTCGAAATGACAATCAATATCTATATAAAAGTGAACGCAGTAGATGTTCGTCATCCATTAAATATAGCTGTAAGCTTACAAAGAAGATACATTGAAAGCAAGTTTCGAGTTAAACTGCATAAATTGTATCAACTATTCTCTAAGTTGCAACCAAATGTGAAATGACGTAATTAAATATTTCCTATTTTGTGAAATTTAAAAAAATGAAAATGCAGAGATAGATTGGCAAATTAAGAAGTACTTTGAAGAGTGGGTGAAGAATGAAGCTAATGGAGGACACTGAGAAAGAGAGAGGAAAATTAATATGACACATGCTGAGCCACGATGGTTTACTGAAGGAAGTAATTGAAGGAAATATAAAAGGGAAGAATAAAAGAGGTCTGGGGTAAACTACGAGAGGCAGGTAATTGGAGATGTTTGGGCAATGGCCTATGGAGAGCTAAGCAGATTCGAGCAGTATGATTGGCGGAGCCACCACAAACCAGGCCTCAGACCGATAGTTTCTTCCTTGCTGCCCCGATCCTCCTGGTGGCCCGTGCGCAGCTTGGCACAACACCTATGCCCGAGGCGGGTTCGCTCGGAACCGCGATTTCAGGGTTTACGGGCGAGCGCGTTCGCAACCTAATTAGTTCGACCAGCATGACGGTTATGGTGAATAAAATTACAAAATTTTGGAGACAACCTTAAGTCGCTGCACGGAGGAACTTGTTTCATATCTAAGCGATGTCTCCGGACACAGAAAAATGGGTTTGGAAGAGATACGAAAAACACCCGCTAAGGGAAAAATATTATGTCGTGGAAAACTAAAGTGGATGAAACGTTCAAATCCAAAGGAGTTTTGTCACTGGGAAAGAAGACCCACTAGCGAAGAAACAAAGTGTAACAAAGGATGACACAAAAGAGAACTGGAAAAAAATTTCAATCCGAAGAAAAGCTTACAATCAACAGTAAAAAAACCATGAACACAGTATTCAACCCGAAGGTCGGTTTGGTAGGTGATGGTAGAGATCACTCAGTACTAAGCCCGACGAACTGTGAAATTCGCACATCAGGGTTATGGTTTCCCAGGAAGATCTGGTACCCGAAAAATCACACAGATTGGGTGGAGCTGCATGCGCCCCGAGAGGCTTGCCCGGGAACCGAACCCGAGACCCTCCGGTCAGTAGTCCAACGCTCTACACCCTGGACTACCGCAACCCACAATACTTGATTGAGAGATAGAAAAAGCGAAAAGGGAATCGAAAACAAATAAATCCGTGAAAGTAGATGGCGTTCCCGCGGACATAACATCCACCACTGAAGAGTTTAGGAAAACGAGAAAGGGAGAGTTTTATGGGTTAATTCGAAACGCATGTGAGTAGAAGATTTCGTTAGATCAGAGGTAGTTTCCATCCAAAAAAAGGGAAAGGCAGTCCTATGTGAGACCTATGTTGATTTTATGCGTCACTGAAGTTTTTCATAGAATAATTACTAACAGGATGGAGTGGAGGGGAAAGGATTACTTGGGGAGTTTGGGTTGAGACAGGGGAGAGGCAAGCGTGATGCCACTCCAATTATGAGGTCACTAATAGCGTGGGACAAATTAGGCAATCAAGATATATTAGTTTGTTTTGCGGATTTAGAGAAGACGTGTGATAGAGTAAATTGGGCAGACTTTATGACTGTACCTATTGTAGAAAATAGTCACAAGAGAAGAATAACATAGCTTGGGTGGAGCTCCAGGCGCCCGGAGTGCCTTGCCCGGGAATCGAACCCGGGACCCTCCGGTTATTGGTCCAACGCTCTACCAACTGGACTACCGCGACCCACAATCAACAGTAAATGAAACCTAAAAATAAAAAAAAACTCTGAGATCTATGAAGAGCAGTGTTTGCATTTTCCTACGAAAACAATACGCAAGGGGTGACAAAACACAATTACATCTACATAATACCTCGTAAGCCGCCGCAAGGGCGTGTGGCGGAGAATGTTAGGCCACCAGCAGGAAAAGAGAATACATGTCAAACCACATGCAAAACCAAGAAATTCATACAAACTTACACCCACAGAGGCAAATGCGTTATTCATGCGAAAAGCTTTTCAACTTACGCGCTTGCAAATTCATACCCTATTATCTAACATGCACATGCACCTACGAATATGTCTTCTGCCTAGGATCTTGTCCTGACTTATAAATGAAATGTCTTTGATATTTCTATAGTAACTTTGGTTTCTAAGTATTATGATTCCCGATTGTCCGGGGAAATAACGAGTATTTATATCTATCTGTACAGGAATCTATTTACCTTATCTGATCTTTGTGGTTTGATCTACCTAAATAGTGTGGGGCCATAATAATTCCTTCAGTATCATTGTTGAATTGTGATGTGATCTGATGATGACGTTCAACGTCGAAATCTGGGTCGTGTTTTTAAATAAAGCCAATATTTTCATTTCAATATGTTACGCAAATTCCATAAAGCTACGCCGGAGACAAGAAATTGTTAAACCCGTTTGTTCAGAACCTTTCTTCAAGTCTGAGTTTCGCCCCTTGGAAGTTAATGAGAGCACTGAGTTACATAAGTGTTGCAGATGAAAGCCTTTTTTCAATCATCTACCTCATATTGAAATGCTTGCCTCATTTTATCAACAATAATGGCTTATCATTTCAACTATATGAATCATACACCAGTTTCTGCCTAAATGCATTAGTTATTCGCTTGATCGATATTTCTAGAGCAATTTATTGGAAAATCTGACTCGTGATTACCGTTTCTTCTGCTGTTGGAAAGAAAACTGGTCAAATCATGAAATTCTTGGTGATCCAGCATTTATTGCTGTTGTGAAACCGGACATAAAAGACTGGGGAAAGAGTAAAAATTGTTTTTCTTATGCCCAATGCGAAAGTTTCATTCTGTTGAAGCTTTCTTGAAGCGACCCATTATGTATTATCAAACCATGTCTTTTTTGCCCATCATTAATTTTTGCATTCATTCATCAGTCATTTTTAAGAGACGTCTATAGGTATGCCAATTTCCACAGAGTTTAGAGGGATCACCGCTATGAGCAGCACGCCTAAGAAGACTCAGGAGTGTCGTGAAATGTTCAATGAACTTCGGGAGTTTTCGTGAGTGTCTTTCGCGGATTCACCCGACAATGCGCAATCAAATTCAGGGAATTTCTTAAACCGCAAGCTACCCAGGCGGTACCTTGCTCTGCTTTTGAAATTCGATTCTGTTTACGAGCTTTACCGACGCTCATGAACGATGAGCGTTCATTAAGATGAACTCTGGGGAATGAAAGCAATGATTTTACCCTATGTGGTGAAATCTGACTCAAGTCCGATCCGGGGTTTAATGAATAATTGTAATGTAATTATATTAATGTAAAGCGGGTTTGAATATTTTACTGAAAGTCAGTGGGACCATATAGGAACATTCATAAGTAATAAGAAATATTTATCGGAATTTTTAAAGTGAAGTATTTTGGCAGCGCATGTGTCTCAAAACAGTGTTTTCAATTGAATTTACAATAAGGCATTCAGCTTAACTATTTCTCAACCGACAGATACAACATTAAAAACACCACAGCAATCACACCAGTCTTATCCCTCATTGACAATCAAACGTGAAACAACAGCGTGTAATCGTAGTGTTTACTATCTTTGCCTTCTGTATATAAACGCTTTACCATTGATGTAATTCAAAGACGGTGCACAATGCACTGCAATGCACCTTACACCTTTCTCCAAAGCCACGTGTTCTGCAAAGGGTTTTCGATTCCTCTAAATATGACTCCTCTAGGAAAATGACCATCGACATAGAAATACGTAAGGGGTTTGAAATGCTGAACATATACTGACACCTATTTAAAATTATATAATCAGTTCAAGGCTAGTCGTTATTTTCATTAACTTGCGGCCAGAGCTATTAATAGTAATTTATTCTTGAGAAAGGGTGGAGGTTGATTTTGGTATAATTATTTAATAGGTATGAGATGGTAAATGAGTCGCGATACCCCGTGACTTCAACATCTTTGGATTGTTGTGGCCTAGTTTGGCTCATAACAATCGCGATAATAAGATAAAATTAACTTTAAAAACTTCCACCAGGGCACTTATATACGCCATAAACAGAGCCACAGGACTGTTCCGTATTAATTAAGGAGTAACAGAATCAAACCTGTCATGAAAAAAAAATTGGACTTTCTACTTCAAAATCATGAATTATTTGAATATATGTGGTAGTTAACTCATTTTATTTTATCATTGCTTATTGATCTTTTTATTACCTCTAAATTATCATTTATAGGTAAACATAATAAATGCATTCCTTAGGTTGATTACCACTAATAAACATTTTGTAAACAAATATGACCGTGGAATTTTGCTGAATGGCATCCGTCCAATACCATGAGGGTATGTGATTTGGCCTGGTCAAATAACATACTGTGCAAATGTATAATTTAGACGGCTGACCAAGCTCCGCTCCTTCCCTCCGTTGATTTTTGCATTGTAATCCCATCGCTCTTGCGTATTCTAAGCGTTGTGAACATTTTCAACCTCCATCTTGATTGAGAGATTCCAAAGAGACCATGAGCGCATTGCAGGTCACCACCATGCCTGTCATTATCGTATACTCAGAATAACATTGTTAGGTAAGTCACTGTGCAAGAGGAAAGAGTTAATGATGACGAAAAATTATGAGAAACGCGTCAGGACTGACCTGCGGATGACAACCAGCGCCAAAATATAACAGTGCGCCGGGATAATTGTCTGTTATTACGGTCTCCGGCTTGAATAGATTTCTTTTTCTCAAAAAGTTTCCAGAGTAGCATTATGGTAATAAAAAATTATAGCTTCCAAAAAACTACGTTTAATCGTATCTCTGCGGAAAGTGGAGGCTGAAAATCCTTCGAAAGGGTTTGTTTAGCAAGACAACAAAAATAAAAGATCAAGTCTAAATTGCAGCCAGAGTGCGAGAAATAATGACAGTGAAAGCGCGAAAACCTCAATGAAATGATTGAAGACGAAAGGAGCAACTCACTTGCTGCAATTAAAGAGTGCGCATTTCATTAAAATGTCTCTAAATTATGGTGGAAAGTCTCTGGATGGAGGAAATTTTCCTCGACGGGGAATCAACGAGTGGGTCACGCAGCTAATACTAATTTGATAGAGGTAAAAATTTAATACAGCAAAAGTGGAGATTAAAAAAATGCTGACAATCATTTTCTGAAGCGCGATAAATGAAGATTTCTTTCCAGACAGGGCAAGTCGATGGAGTTTGATGGGAACATTTAGACCCTTTCGGGAGCCAAATTGAAGTGGAAAGGAACTTCGGTTCGCAGCGGATCAGAATTACCGAACGGCACGGACTTCTTCGTTTCTTCTCTCGGGGATGCATTCAGAAAATCCAAGAAGAGAAGTCGAGAGAGAATGCGAGAAGTGAAATGGTTTAAGAGTGGCCACATTCAGATTTTGGAAACGCCGAAAAAAATGATTCCATTAAATTCGGAAAAAATGGCCACCTCCTGCTTTTCGGTCTCCGAAAGAGGGTGGGAGCGGGACCTATTCGGAATACGGCCCTCTTCGCCACCACACGCGAAACACACCGGTCACCATGCAAAAGGCCCCACGAACACACTGGCAAGTGTCACACATACACCCACGTGTCCATCACAAACACATGCCTTCAAAAAAATCTCAATTAATTCAGCTTCGTGTCCATTCCCCTCGGACGCGGCACGGAGTCGCCTCGGCCGGGAAGGAACGACCCGATTCCATGAAAGTGAATCAGCGCTTTTTTCCCTAATTGACCAAGGGCCTCCCTCCCGATGTCTTCCCTTTCCCCCGTACGTTCGAAAGGCTTCCCCAACCCTCATTTAATTTATTTCCCCAACCACATTTTCACCTAAACATTAACCATCAACTCCATATTCATCGCTTCTCTCGTTTCTACATCGCCCACCATCCCTTTACCTCAAACAACTTTTATCCTAACTCCGAGTGATAATAAGCGTGGCTGGTTTTCTAACTCGGCTTTTTAGGGAGTGTGGTTTATTTTTTTTAATGCGGCGGATGGCCGTAGGCGCTCTTCCAAAATATCCTTCCGCTCTCCAGAACCCCGAACCGCCGAAGTGGGTTTTGGGAGATAATTCCTTTGTCTCTCGTCAATTTGCACTTGCTAATTACGCTCACTTACGGAGTTTTTGTAGCCACCACTCGTCACAAAACAGCTTTATGTACATCTACATCACGCGTGTACACAAGAGACGTGTACGTAATATATCCCTTTCCTCATTACTTCTTCCACTACCCCTTGTTGGTTTCTCCTTTCATCTTTCTATCCGAACTCATTCCCTCATTTCTCCCTGCCAATTTTCACTGCCCATAATTTCATTTCCTTCGTTGACTATGATCTTAAAGAAAGTCCAGATCGGAGCTAATATTAATTATTTCACCGATTTTTAAGGTTGTAGGCCATTGTTTACCGCTTTATTTATGCGCAACGTGTGTTCATTAGCTGCTCCCTAGCTCGAAACTCGTATGGAACATCGTCGTGCACTAATCACCCGTGAGAGCTCGTTCAGGGATTTTGACTATTCACTGTTCATTTTTATTGTAGATCTGTCTCCTGCGGTAGGAAAGAAAAATATGGACTAGTGAAGAGATGAAAACCTTCGGTTTCTCTGCCGGAGGAGTCGTGTGACAGACCGAGTTTCTTTCCAAGATTTCACCGCGCGCGCGCAAAGTCATCAACGGCTTACCTGTCCACGTCCGTTGTAGTGTAGGCTCGTCGTTGGACTTGGTTGTCTGTTGTGATGTTGGTGAAAGGTTGTTTGTTTATATAATGTGCGCACTTAATATTTCATGAATTCGTGCACCTCGAGCCGTTTTCAACGGGTGCTTTCACTAATATTCTTTTCATGAGAGGGGAAACGGAATTTTTATATGGCTCAAGGACACAAAATATAAATTCTTTAAATGTTTTACGCTGAGTTCCTAAAAATAATTGAATGATGTTTTATATATGCGGGTTGCGGTGGTCTAGTGGGTAGAGCATTAAACTGCTGACCGGAGGGTCCCGGGTTCGATTCCCGGGCAAGGCACTTTGGGCACCCGCAGCTCCACCCAAGCTAGTTGATTTTTCGGGTTCCAGATCTTCCTGGGAAACCCTAACCTGCACAGGGAAAGGAACTGGCTACCCTGATGTGTGACTGTGTGATATGTGTGTACCCCCTACCCTGATGTGTGAATATTCACTCGCCGTCGGGCTTGGTACATGGGTGAGCCCTACCATCACCTACTAAACCCACCTTCGGGTTGATTACTGCGTTGTTTGCATGATGTATATTGTAATGTAATGTGTATGCATTAATATGTCTGCCTGTATGGCTGGTGCCCTATCATCCCCGCCACACGCCCTTGCGACAGCTTTCGGGGAATTGTGTAGATGTAGTCTAAGTTTTTGACTACAACTAGCCTTTCCTTAGACTAAAATCTATGAAAAAAATCCCAAATACTTTAGAGTGGAGCATTTTGTGTCATGGCAGTGAAACATGGAATTCAAGAGTAGCATTGTATAAAAGCCTTCGAATTATGGTGCTATAGAAGATTGCCTGGAGTCAAACGGGTAGATAGGTACCGAGCAAGAAGATGCTTCTAATGATAATAAACGGCCGACACCATCGGTCACAATGCAGCGAAGAAGGAATGAGTGGATAGATCACATACAGTGCGACATGAGAGCCTCTCAAGGACCAAAACGGAAGGGATGTAGCTCAATGAAGAGATGAAGAGATAGCTGAATACAGAAACCAATGGGAAAATCCAATGGGCGTAAATCATTCTCAAGATTGTTAGCCTAAGAAGATAAATACTATATGTAAATAAGCACGGTGATTCATCGATTTAGAACCGTGTTTTTTCAATTTTACATCCCGTTGTGAAATCCATGTAACGATACATATTTGTAATTTAATTCTTTGTCACGAATTTACTTGTACATCCCTTTCGTCATTACATATGCACACAATTATATGCAACGCTGTAGAGCTCTCTCATTTTCTCAATCGCCCGATATAGATCGATTCAATAATCGCTAAGAGTCGATTCCTTAGCAATTCCTTATCATTTCGACACACTCCAGTGGAAGTCGTATTACGATTCAAAAAGTGCAATTTAATAAGAAATGGGGATACTTGTCCGTTATTAGGAAGTGAAAGGCGTTTCTGAGTTTTCAAACGCAATTGCCCATATCACATCATTGTTCCAAATCAGAAGTCGAAATCACTATTCCCGAACCCATCATTTCCCTAATTCTTGATAATCCGAACTCCAATTGCCCTCGACACGATTTATCTCAATCGAAATTGCTCGAAGACATTTCTGTTTGAATAACAGCGAAGAATGTGTCAACTTCCACGTGGGTGCATTATTATATTTTCTCAGGCGTCTTTTGCTTCGGAAAAGACTTCTCATATTCTCGAATAACTTCGGGGTGAGATTTCAACATTGTGAGCATATAATAATCCATTTTCCTACTTCCGGTAATACCTTCCTTCACTTCACACAGCTGTGCAGTATTTCAGATGGTTTGATGGTGAAACGTCAGTAATCGATGCTGCGTTGAAAGAGTTATCACACCCTGTAAAATGAATTCACGATAGAGGAAACTGTTTCCCCACGCATAATTGTTAGATGTCCAGGTTTTATATTCAATATGTTTCGTAATGATTTCCTAATCTATCAATAATGAAAATTAATATTTGGAACACACCTTGAAAACAGTCTTTCACAGAAACTGCAAATAAAGTAAATATTCGGGTCTATTGGAAGATTTTTCCCTGTTATTTGGTCAAATAAGTGGTTTTTAAACGCATTTTGCTTTGATGTCAGGCTATGGATCACCTATTTGGATTGATTTTGGAATGGTTTTATGTAATCAGATCAATAGATCATTTAAAGTCAGTTATAATTCCATTTCACTTCGACAAAATAATGTAAAATGGAATTTGTTTCACAGTATTTATACCATTTTTAAAATTAAATGTTTTATGAAAAATTAATTTTATCTGTATTTCCTCAAATACTCATAAAATTACTCAAAACACAATGTATCAAAATAAAAACATAGGGTTATGTGATATTTCACAATGCTAAGAACCAATGTATAATGAGTAAAGTTAATCAGAATGGGTTTCAACGCCAAAAAATGTTATGGTATCTCTAAGTACTGCCGCATATTTACAGTCTGAAGACCAAAGATACGATCCTATTCAAGTCTTTAGGTCCGATACTTAACTAAATAGACATTTGATCGAGTATAATCGAAGGAATGACAGCTTTGCCATGCACACATAATAAATGTATGATTCTACCAACGTTTTAACACATAGCTATTGCATAGCATACAATTCATTTCACGCATAACTATTGTTTTTTATCTTAATCAGCTCGGTAAAAACATAAAATGTTAAAAAAAATCATTAAGAATCTTGAAGAACGCGTCGCTTAGGCCCCTAAACTCTACGTGCCACTTCGAGAAGCTGCATTTTAATTTTCAGGAATTCCGCAGATAGGTGAGGTCACTAAGGATCCGCCCATTTTGTGAGCCATGCCCTACTTATACGCTCGAGCACCTTTACGGATTCCACGCCCCTTGCCTTCCATTGCCTTGCCTCTTCTGGTGCTTGAGAGAGGTCAAAGTGACGGATGACGAGTTATTAAATCGGCGGCCGTGATGGCCCCAGGGATGCAATTCGAATCTGAAAATCGAAAAGAGTTAACTCCGCATTATTCAGATATGATACATCATTCAAAGAAGTCATGATTTCCCAGTAGAGGCGTCCGTATTTTATTATTTAACGTTAAAAACCGTGTTTCGTATCGATGCTTATCGTATTCTCTTCCTACCATAATTTGAGCAATCAAAACATTTTTTCCCATGAGTATTTGTTTTCTCTTCGACTCATGAAAAAGGCTAATAAATCTAAACAAGAAAACGGCCTCTATCGCACACGCAAAAACGAGAACATTGCATGTTTTCACCTTTGAAGGAAAAAAAACAAGAGGTCATCACAACCAGCTCCATTGCTGTTCCTTGGCCCTAATTCCGATTATTAAAAATCGATGGGCTACATTAATGGACGCGAGGAATCTTTTGAAGGGAGAAAGGCAAAATTAGCCAAATCCATCACGCTTCAGCTTCAAAACGCAACTTAAACGGCCTTTGATTCAATGCAGATTGTATACATTTGTGCAAGGGAGAATTATTGAATCCGACGTCCGCCATTATTCATATACGTGGCTCCCACAAAGTGCTTGGGCGAGTGGGAAAGGGCTTCCTTCTGATTGCAATTTCGTGCCCCCTCGTCAATTGCAACATTTCCGTCTCTCAATTACTGATACCTGATCACTGGAGTGTATACGCCACATAAAGTGGCCTTATCCTCGAAATTTATCATAAAAAGTGCATTAAAAATTAAAGATTTCGCTACTCATCCGTCCTCCATTTAATGGCTCATTCACCTCCAGATCGTTAACTTTTGCTAAAAAACTCGTATCGTCTATAACCATGTTTAAAAAAAAAGAAATCTATTGCCTCTTGTGAATTAAATGCTTTGATAAAACAGCTGTGAGCACGTAAAGCTGGTGCTTGAGTACGAATAGCTCATTTTAACATTTTGAAGATTCTTGAAACTATAGCATAAAAATAAATGATAAAGTGATTTCCTGATAATTTAATGAATGCAAATTACAATGGCTGAAATGAAAATAACATAAAGTGTTTAAGTGTCATCTGAAATGTATGAGTACATGGTTAATTAGCATACAATGGTAAAGAATTTTACAGAACGCCGTGAGAAACGAAACATGCTCAACGACAAATGCCTGTTCAAGTATTATATTCCTTGAAAATAGCCTTCGGTGTGCTGGTCTCATTCTGGTTCAAATAATAAATATAATTAAAGGATTTGACAGGTTTATTCCAAACTGCGCACCGGCATCGGGTGAGCCAATTGACGGGACTAGTACATTCAATTATGGCCAAAGATCAGGGTTGAGATGTCCTGAAGGTCGCCGAGAAACAAATGAAGCCCTGAGATTCAATCTAAATGCTATTTACCTTTCAATACGACGTAATTTAATTTTTTCCTAGTGTCCGTTGATTCAGTGAGCGATCTCTAGTCAAAATACTCTGCCTAATATTATGATATCCCACTTCAATGAAAAAGTCGAATGAGAAAAATGAATCACATCCAATATGATATTCGTTCACCTAAGAACGCATTTCGTTGCACAGCTGGGAATGCAAACGGTTTTCCCAGACTCAGGTCCAGACGGTTTTCAGAAAGTTCAAAATGCCAGAAAGTTCCTCTGTACGCCCTGATTTCACTGTTCACTGAGCGCAATGAGAATCTTCGAAGTAAGAGGGTTATTTGGGATGTTCGCCACAGTATTTCCATGGCCATTGGAAAAGGTGCATTCATCAATGGACCACCATTCACAGGCTACAAAACGGCATCCCTTCACCACTCTCCCTCATTCCCACACCTCACCCCCCTCTTGGGAATCTTTTCTCATTTGTCACGAACCTCTATTCGCGCCGCCACTCGCAAACTCCTTCATTGGCTAAGACTTGCTTGCTGAAGTCGCTAATAAAAATCTTGTCTTCTTGACCACTTAAAATGTCATATTGGGATTTATTTTTCATCTACATCTACATCTACATAAGTACCCTGCGAGCCACCAAAAGGGTGTGTGGCAGGGGGTGTAGCACCATGAGGGAAGGGTAAGGGTTGAGGGGGTTGGGAGTTAGGTGAGGAAAGGTGGGGGGAACCTGTAGGGAATATATATATATACACACATACATATATATACATACATACATACACACATGTATACACATCCTCGCGAAGTCCCTAACCTGTACGTTAATACTTATTGTAATGAACTAAGTCCTGGGGACTACGAGCATTCTGGTCCCTTATCGTTCTTGGAAAAAATGACATTTTAAACCTGTCAGTCTTGCAGTCTATCTCTCTAGTCTTATATTCGTGACCCCTTCGACCGTAATACGTTGGGGTTCGTATTATATCCTTGATGTCATCGGAAAAGGGCCCATCTTTAAATGTTTTTAATAAGTTTAATCTATATAGGAAACGCCGCTGTGTAAGAGAATCCCAACCTAAATTGTCTAGCAAAGTGGATACGCTGCTGAGTTGGTCATAGCAATGAATAATATCTAGGTCGTTGGCTAACACGACTCTGTCTTCGTGACTTCGGATGTCCCCATAAATTACTGCATCATCGGCGAAAAGACGGAGCTTGCTATTAACTACGGTACTGAGGTCATTTATGTAAATAAGGAAAAGGAGGGGACCTATGACACTTCCTTGTGGTACCCCCGACGTGACCTTGACAGTATCGGATGATACACCGTCCAGGACGACTGTTTGGACACGATCACTTAAAAATTGTTTAATCCAGTTAATAATACTCTCGTGTATTCCATAAGTTTCCAATTTCGCGAGTAATTTGCAATGAGGGACTTTATCGAAAGCTTTCTTAAAATCTAGGAATATCGCATCAACTGGAATATTACTTTCACCGGAGTTCAATATATCATGTACAAAAAGTGCGAGTTGAGTTTCGCAGGATCTACCCTTACGGAAGCCGTGTTGGTTATTAATTAATAAATCTTGGCTATCGAGGTGCCTCATCATGGAACTAACAATGATGTGTTCAAGAATCTTACAGGAAATGGAAGTCAGCGATATTGGCCTATAATTACTGGGGTCCTCCCTGTCTCCGTTTTTAAAAATGGGTGTTACCGAAGCTACCTTCCAGCCGTTTGGCACGCTTTCTTCTGCTAATGATTTCTTAAATATTATATCTAGATATGGGGCAATTTCAGCCGACAGTTCTTTATACACACGTGCCGGTATCTCATCAGGTCCCGGAGATTTGTTGGGGTCTATGTTTTTAAGGAGTAATTCTATTCCGCGGGTGGAAATATTGATTGCTTCCATTGAATGCTGAAATATTTTTGACGAGGAAGGTGACCTCTCCGGCAGTGTTTCGTGGGAATCCAAGGTGAGCTCCACGCATGCTTTTCTCCGTCATCTTATGGTAGAAATATATCAATCTATGTTACATCCATCCCATTTAATTAAACTGGTACCACTCAATTGTAATTTTTGAAGTAATCAGAGAGTTTGTCTCCTCCCTAACCATTTCTTCGTTTAATCCCCGAGGAAGTAGTAGCCTTTTCGATACCCCCCTTCAACATTTCCCGTCCATTCTTCATCTTTCGAGTGAAGTTCCGCTTTTTCTCGGCTATGATTTTTTTAGAATGCATCTCAAGAGCTAATTGTCCTTCAGTGTGCAATGGAGGCGATGCGTACTTGGTTAATTAATAATATAACAGAGCTGAGCGAAGGAAATATTTATCGTTTCTATAAAAACATCATTGTATATGTTTGTTTTGGCATCATCAATTGTAAAAATAAGCTAGAAGAGATGGACAGGACAGATATTTCGCGTGATCTCAAAGAGGTGGTCATCCTTCAAAGAAGAGTCATTTCACTATTTGTTTCCTAGCGTGGTACGACGTCGAGCTTTCCCCTCAAACTATCCCCCGCCTCCTCCATCCAAAGATCTATCTAAAGCCGAACTAAATCCACCGATTTTATTAACACGATAGATCTCATCCTCGTAACTGAAGAAAGCCTTAATATCTGAGAAGCAATACATCGAGAATCGATTGCTCCAATAGCTGCAAATACTACGAGGCATTTTATTTTGTGAGCTTGCAGCGAAAGGTTCAAATGTTTTGAACATCAATTACGGCTACAACGCATAGAAAGAGTCAAATAAAATAGTTCATCTCAATGGAAAGCTGCCGCAGGGCAACAGGTAAACCATTTCACCGAGGCCTGAGCCAAGTGCAAGATCCACCTCAATAGAAAAATCGGATATTAGGATTGGATTAACGTATCGCATGAAATATATTTTTTTAAACCAAAACTAATCACACTATTTCATTAAGATGACATGAAAATATAAAATGCTTACACATTCCATAGTGAATGAAAAAAAACACTCGTTTGCAAATAATGCTTATACGAAAAATATTTAACTTATATTTCATAAGAAAAGAGTCATTTATTTACGTCAAATATACTGAGTTACCATTATTACATTTCAAATATTAGGTATATTCAAGCAAATGTATGTGCTTAAAGTGCGACTCAAATCGTTGGTCAAAAATGGAGCGTTTAAAGTGAGAAGCAGAGCTTGATGAATATACCTTTCTTGGCATAAGAGTTAATAGAACATTTGGCAACAATGATGCATGGTTTATAACTTTTCAAAACAGTTTCCATGCAAAGAATGTCGAATAAAATATATCGCATAAAATCACCAAATAAACTGAGAATTTAAGGTATTAACTAGATATTCTGTTGTGCAATAGCAAGACAGAGAGAACAGCGGCGTCAAGGAGACAAAGAAAGATTCACGTATATTTTAAAATACTTACACGTATACTTTAAAATTAGTAACGAAAACTAATAAAGGGAGAGAGAAGGTAATCTCCTGGAATGTCAGACGAAAACCTAAAAGGTTAAGCGCAAATCCTAACGCAACTTTAACAGGAAAATGTATAAAAATATTTAGAGAATGACCCAAAGTCATTTTGGTCATTCTATGCCCGAGAGATTACGCCCGGATCCTATTGATTCTCGACAGACAGCAGACACTTGACACTTTTGCAAAAGTATAGAGCGCCTGAGTTCTTTTCAGCACGGAGGAAGTAATTATCGAATCAAGTTATATAGGTAGAATCGACTACCAGGATATAATAATAGAATAAGACACTGCCACAGAAAGATTCAAGCATTCAATCATCCCTCGCAGACACCTAATAACCAAAAAATGGAGAACTGGATCCTGAAAAAGTTAAATTGCCTTGAATACTAGAATTTGATAGAGTGGCCTGACTAATAATTCTGCATTCAAGGCTGGTGGTCCAACAGCCCCCGCCTCACTCCCTTTCGGTGGCTTCCGGGGTTTTGTGTAAATATAGATTTACACTATGTTATTAATAACCCACCGTTTTGCAACGAATTGTTGGATTAGAAAAATGGCACACTCACTACTATGCAGGAGGTGTAATTCTTGATCATTTGAAGCAAAACTTTTGACGGCGGTTCAATTAATATTACGGATATCAATTCTTTTATGTTCATTTAGAATGCAAGATTTTTCGAATCAGTTTTGTTCGAGATTTTTATAGGAAAACATTTTTTTATGATGAAACAAAGAGTATCTCAACATCCAAAATTGTCCTTCATGCACTTCGTACAAACGTACACTTAACAGCAGGCGTTTCTCCACTCTGGAATCCTTTCTTAGAAACAGAATAGACTACGATTTTAATCGTAGTATATTTATGGGTCCCGTAAAGCAAAAGAATTGATTTATGCTTTTTCGGCATGACACCGTGGAAAATTTAGCCAAGGATATATAGATCTTCCCTCGAAAGGAGGTCTCTTTGGTCCAATCAATTGGAATACGCCTCTTTTCCTTTCACGCTCTCGTTAGGAAAGAATGGCGAGAAAAGAAGATCCCCCTCGCGCTCACGACTCTAAGAAAGTCGCCGCGGGACAAGCTTTCCCGCACAGCATTAGCGAATTGCAAATACGATTTAAAGCGCCTGGACTGCGGCAGAAGGAGCGTGGACACAAACTCATTGTCGAGATTAGAGTGCTTTGCTTGCTAAGCACTCGCATGAAACGCGCGCGGTGAGCCTCCACCTTACTTACGCTTCTCAAGACGTAAGAAAACGAAGCGGCAAGGCAGAAGGAGGGGGAGGACTCTTCGAAAACCTCGATGACTTCCTGTTTTAACTCCTCCATCCGGCTGATGGATTTCTCCAGATTGGTGCCAATGCCAGCCTCAAGAAGACGGACACGTGCTTTAAGTAATATGTGCCCTCTCTGAATCTCTGCCAGCCGGAAATTAGAAAATTATTCTTAACCTGCAACGAATCACTCCATCGTGTGGCGGCAAAAAGAAACGTTTGTTCAAGAACCGTTAAGGCTTTATATGGGACCAAGAACTGTGACTCTACTTTGAACTAATATGAGGTCGGAATTAAAATGACCACTTAAGTTCTATCGCAGTCGTAAATGAGGAGCTGATGCGAATATTGCAACGACGGAAGGACTGTTGGAAGAAGTGATGGAGACTAATTAGGAACTTTTAGATCGGTTACGGTGCTGATAAAACTGAAAAATTGCCCCTTGTGCTTATATACTGATAACTGGTGTAAAATACGAAATTATAAATACTTTCGAGGCCAGCAGCAGCGCGATTCTAAGTAGGTTAAACTAGTTTTCAAAGGTATAATATTAAACTTTTGCATTGATGATATTTATGGACAAATTGAGATTCTCAAAATTGAGATTCTATGAAGAGAGTTCTCTTCAGTTACATGCTACACTGAATGACTATTTTTAGAAAAATTTTAGCAAATATTCATTCGAGATCTAAGCATAATTCAGAAAAAAAGAAAGATAAATATAAAGAAAATATCGCCCCAGAAGTTCTACAAAAGTAGGGATGAGATTCTATGAAAACATGAATATCTATGCTAGTTTAACTTCATAGCATCCATCGTCTGATTTTACTTGCTGTGTTGCGGAAATCTAATCCAAACCCAACCCATCTGCCAGCCATAAACTGATCGAAAAATAAAAAAAGAGGAACCATCGCGATAACACATTCAAGGATTTGTTTCTCTACGGCACGATTCGTAAGCAAATGTGAGAACAAGAGGAACCAATAAAAGACTCATTTTCACTTCATAAACTTCCTTTACTCGCATAACGTCTTATCACCGCCAGCTTAACGCCATTTTGTCGGCTAGCTGGGTGATGGGTGGTTACAATATCAACTTGTTATTCCGCGCGGCGACGGGACCGGTAATAAACCAATGAAGCATCATCCAGGTAGAGGTAAGACGTTTATTTCTTTTTGAAAACTGGAAAATCGGTGACTTGGGAAATGCTTTGTTGGATGCTAAGTGATGCCCTTCCCATCATTCAAACTCACACACCCAATCGGACATGTATTGTTGATTCAAACTCATGGCAATCAATCATGTGCATTTATTATCACAGAGACAGCTCACAAAGACCTGCGTGGTGAGCTATTAAAAATCAAGTATAATAAAAACTAAGCATCCTAGGAGGCGTGACTGGAATGACGAAAGTGGTAAACACAAGCTACCAAAAAAGGAGCGAGCAACAAGCATGGGGCGCCTCTTTTACTGTCGGAAGACAGAGCCCTGGCTGGGGATAAGAGTTCAGTTGTTCTCTCCTCGACTTATTGCCGAGCGGCAAATAGTGGAGCAACGCAAGTTAATATAACTTCGTAAAGCTGCAATAAAAATAAACAAAGCAATAACAAATATGATGCTTAAAAAACATACAACCGTTTAATATAATTTAATAGAGCAATCAAACACAACTGGTGATGCTAACTTGTTATCTCAAAGGCGTATATCTATTATTCACTCAGTTCTCAATGTATGTAGCTAAATTATTGCAAAATATTGTGGTTCGAGCCATTATTTGAATTCAACCATTAAATGTAATCTGTTGATGACTATGGATTAACATTTTTCTACGCATTCAGGATACAAGAGAAAAGGGACACGTTAGCGTTGAGTCGGCAAATTCACTGCGCCAAGATCTTGTGTGTTTAAATGCATATACATGTATTAACGAAGGGTGACTCGTGGTAGTCCAGGGGGTAGAGCGTTGAACTACTGATGGGGTGGGCCCGGGTTCGATTCCCAGGCAAGCCTCTCTGGCCACCTGCAGCTCCACGCAAGCTATGTGATTTTTCAGGTACCAGATCTTCCTGGGAAACCATAACCGGCACAGGGAAAGAAACTGCCCCCCCCCTACCCTGATGTGTGAATTTCATACGCCGTATACGACTTAGCACTGGGTGAGCTCTACCATCACCTACCAAACCGACCGACCTTCGGGGTGATTACTGTGTTCATGGTTGTCTTTATTATTTGCATAGGCATGCAGATATGCGAATGTAGCCATACTATACATCTCGTCAGGACTTTAGGGTCGATTCATATCTACTGCCTCGGGTGACTTACCAGATCATACCAGCTAGGTAATAAGGATCGAGATGTATTATCAGAATTATACCAGAACATCGATTTTTATCCATGCTCTTAATTGCCTATCCAGCGAAATATCATTCATGCTGTGGGCACATCGATATATTCGAATTAAGCCGATCGTGAGCGATTTGAACTGATAACTCAAGGATTATCGGAGAAACAGTACATATCAATATGTGAACAACAACAAAATAAAATATGATAAACACAGGTTCTAGCAACATACAGATATTGTATGTGGCCGCAGATGGCTTCGAGAAGAGAATTCCGCACCAATCTCACAAGATTGAATATCCTTCCCTACGGGCGAGAAGAAAAATCGAGGACGAAAAGAGAGAGAGAGGAATGTCGGCGCCTATTATCGGAATGGAATACACGTCTCTTTTCCGGCGGCCCACGCGCGAGTGGCGGGCCGTGCGCCGCCGGGTCAGAGGGTTCCGAGGGTTCAGAGGGTTCCTTTTGGTCCGTCGTCGCGACTTCATCATCCCTTTTATTTATTCCCTTCAATAATATTTCCCAGGATTCCCTCCCACGTGCATCATCACCACCACCACTGCCACCCTGCCCGAGCCGCCGCCCCCCCCTGCCCAGCTCGTAGTAGCCCTTCCCCCACCCACCTCTTCCCCAGTGCGGCGAGCACGCGGCCCGATGCAAACTCAAGGACGGACCCGTGGAGTAACGGGAAATGGAGGGGAGGCAGGGGGGGGGGGCGGGTGCCGCAGGGGTAGGTCGGCAGAGGATGAGAAGGAGTGCGGCGGAGGAGGGGTGCGGGTGATGCTGCGGGGTTGTGGAAAAAAATCACGGAGAGAGAAAGAGAGAACCCCCTGGAGGGATGTGTGGAATGCAACGGAGGCGGAAGGCTCCCTTGGAGTGGGGGTGGAGCGGTGCGGGGGAGGGGGCCGGGGGCGGGAGGGCAGGGGGTGGGTGGGTTGGGGGATGAGATGCTGCGGTCAGTTTGAAAGGGGCCATGGGGGCGAGAGGGGGCGGGGGTGGGGTGGGAGTCGTGACGGGAGGGAGAGCTTCCGCCCCCGAAAGGGAGAAGAAGGCGTTGGGAGGAGATGGCATTCTATTTTATTTTTTGCTGCTGAAAAGAGGAGAGTTGGGCGGAGGATGTGAGGGGAGGCGGCTGCGGGGGCCTCGCCGACCCGCCGCATCACGGTGACGATTTATTTAGTGACGTGTTAAGTAAGAAGGAGAGGGTCACTCCGTGGAGCTCAGGTAAATTTATTTTAAGAGAGTCTCCGGCTTTGTGTGCGAACCCTCATAAAACGGAACAGGATTGCTTACCAAATGCAAAAATGTTCAATGGGGAGGAATTGAGAGAATTTATACTTACGCATGCCCGTGACAGCTCCACGGAAGCGATTAGAGAACATAATTTGACCGGCAGTATTCGCAGCGTTGCTGGATCACAAATTGCGGGCATATCACCTTTGCTTCGCCGTTAGATGGCTTCAAATACGTCCCTGAAACAAGCTTCACGCCTATCGGCTTCGAGTGCTTTAATTTGCGCATCGGATTGCATTAAAAAGGAGAAATTGTGTCGTATTAGAATTCCATTATCTAATCCATGCTTTATTCAAGATTCATTCTTTGATAAATTGCCGTATTATTCCTATATCCAATATTTCAGAAGAATTTAAGAACCACTGAATATTTTTAAGGTTAATTTCGAAATTGAATCCAAGCTCTTTCTGTGTTAGGAATTAAATTTAGATTCGTCAGTATTTCTCCTCTTCTTCTGACCAAGAATTCTCCAATCTCTTAGACTAAATTTTACGCGTCAGTCAAATGTCTTTGTCAGTGTCCCGTCTACTTTCATTCATTCCTACGTTCAGACATTCCCACACTCTTCGTACCATTTCTTCAGCGATTACGCTGAAGAGTATTTGTGACAATCGATAGATTTGTCTTACATCTTATCTAACATTGTTCATCCCGATTATCCATGCTCCATCCACACGTGTGCAGTTTCAGATGTACATATACCGGTTTCGGACACCTAGGTCGTTTTAGCATCCTTCTATCTTCTCTAAAGCGTTCATTAATTATTCTGCACGTATTTGTACAAACGCCTTCGCGAAATCCACGAAGCGAAAAATTCATTCTGATTGCTTTCTGTAATCCTTTCTGTGAATGATCTCATTACTGCTTTGGGACCATGTGCGCCATTCCATTATAAACAAAAACTGATCCCCCCAAAGAAATCGTTTTCTCTTCTCCACCCATTTGCTGGTTGCCTTAAGCACGCCGTGTAAAAAAACGTACTCTTATAGGAATCACCACCCCAAAAAAATCATCTACCATTTAACACTTCTTTCATCTGTGCACAGCTGAAAACTTAAAGTCTTAAAAGCTCTAATTGGCACGCAAAATTATGTTATTTCGATAGTTTAAAGGGAAAATAACAACTTTGTCGACTACCAAGGAAATCACGTCTCAAGATTCATTACACTTAAAATAATTAGAAAATTACTTAAGCATTCACATAAATTTCCAGAGACAGTGCGGGCACAATTTTTCTTGTAAGTGACAGATGGTTGAGTGCCGCGACAAAAACAATAAAGCTGAATTTTTAAGAGTTCATTTGACCAACCAACTAGCGACAGCATAATCTCCCTTTCACGGACACCTGTCTCATGACTACAGAGAGGAATTCAAACAGACGTGCATTAGAAACGAACAAACGAAGCTTCTGATCTATCCGCTCACGATGTTTTGGATCATCAATGAATGCGTAACATGGCTGCCTAAGCACAGTTTATTGTTCAAGCGAGAGGGGTTCCTTGAATACTATTAATGGTGTAAATGCTGGCGTTGGAGCTCAAATACGAGGTGCGTTCAAAACAGCGAGAATTTTTTCATTTCGCGGGCTTAGAGAGTCCGATTGTCAAACTTTTTTTTATTATGTTGTTATACATGCCCCTGAAGTATGATAAAACTTTCAGCTGTTTTCATTGTGGACTTTGTCTGTGACAGCCACTAAGGTTAAACGTGTTTTATGAGTTCGGCGATTTTCGTTTGTCAAAAGAAATGGAACAAAGACTTTGTATCAAATTTTGCGTAAAAAATTAAATGAAGCGTAACAAAGTGTGTGAAATGTTAACAAAGGCCTATGCTGAGTCTGCTACGAGTAAATCAAGAGTTTAGGAGTGGCATAAGCGTTTCCAAGAAGGCGGTGAAGACCTTGAAGATGACGAACGCCCTGGACGCCCCAGCACATCAACAATCGATGAAAGCGTGGAAAAAGTGAAAGAAATGGTTATGAACGATCGCCGAAATCACAATTAGAGAGGTCACTGATGATGTTGACATATCGACTGGATCATGTCATGACATTTTTTGGGTATGAAACGTGTGGCAGCTAAATTCGTTCAAAAATTGTTGAATTTTGAACAGAAACAGCGGCGAATGGAAGTTGTTCAGGAGTCACTAAATGAAGTAAACGACGATGCAGAATTACTGAAACGTATTATAACAGGTGACGAAACATGAGTCCATGGATATGACGTTGAAACTAAGGCTCAATCATCCCAGTGGAGGCATTCTGGCTCGCCATGACCGAAAAAAGGCTCGACAAGTGCGGTCGAACGTGAGGGTTTATGCTCACTGTGTTCTTCGATTTTAATGGCATAGTGCATCATGAATTCCTGCCGCCAGGTCAAACGGTCAATAAGAAGTACTACCTACAAGTTCAACGACGTTTGCGTGAAGCAATCCGAAAAAAACGCCCGGATCTGTGGAAAAACAATTCATAGCTTGTGCACCACGATAATGCACCAGCTCACACTTTATTGCTTGTTTGTGAATTTTTGCCCAAAAACAATACTGTAACGATGCCTCAGCCTCCATATTCACCATATATGGCTCCGTGTGACTTTTTCCCATTTCCAAAAATTAAGAGAGCCTTGAAGGGCCGTCGTTTTACAGCCGTAGATGACATTAAAAGAGCATCGCTGAAATAACTATAGGCTATCTCAAAGCTCGAATTTGAGAAGTGTTTCACCTCATGAAATGAAAGGGATTACTGAAAATAGTATTCAGCTGCGTTCCGCAAGTGAAAAATATCAGCCGCGTGCTCGAATAAAAGGTGTCCTTGCCCTCTCAGGTGAATGGTCACACAGTGAAAAGAGAGAATCGAATCGGATGAAAGATATGATGGAGATAGTGTACATTAAAAAAACACACAAATGTGAAATATTTCCGTTTCAACTGCTCTAATGATAAACATTCGGCCCACCTTGACCACATTTTTCAATGTCTTCTTCACAGTGTGACTCCAGAAGCACAGTGACTTATGATTCTCGAATCAAAAATTATTGCGGGCCTGGGTCACGGCTCGTACGGTATTACGATAATTGGATCAAGGGAGGCTGAGATACGCGAACTTAAATTATGCGTGTATAAATATGGGAAGGCAGATCACGGGACAGAGATTGATGAGACACATTTTTCTGCTCCCTCAGTGTTGAGTGCTTTTCGGTGTTTCGTGATGGGTGTCCAGGCTCGTATTCTTTTATTTATTTCCATGCGCCCGAGAGCATGGGCTCGGAAGGACAGCCTCCGCTCGAAATTTATTTCGAAGTCCCTAAAATGTACTATGTCATCTTTCTCAAAGAATTTACGAGCTTCTTCATTTCCGTCCTACTCTGTTGGCTTATCCCCTTACTATTAATTAATTAATCGTACCTGAGCAATGACAACATGGAAGCAAAAACTAGGAAATTTACAGAAGGATCGACCTGGCTTTCTAGACGTAACACATATTATATTCTATGGCAACACATGTACGATATCTTACATACATCCATCAAACAATGATTTCACAATTTTTTTGTATTAATTCTTAGTATGCTATATTAAATCTATTTTTCAGCCAAAACAGAGATGACAAAATAAGGCCAGTTGTAAGGGAAGTTTTTAAATTTACATTTGGAAAGGCCAAAAGAATATGATATAACTGCATTTTACTGTTATTTAAAAAAAATTTTGATTAATAGTTTGGCTGAACTAATTTATTGTCCGCTAGAAATCATCTTACAGGTAGACTACTTGTCCGCTAGAAATCATCTTACAGGTAGACTACTAAACCCATCCGGTGTGATTATACAATTCAAACCAACAGACGCCGAAAGAAGTAAATTATCAAGTACTCATTGGTATCGCAAGGGCCAAGAATGATCGCGAACAAATACAACAACCTTAAAAATCGTCGCGCAGTAGAGGATAAGTTCGCAAGTTCGCTCAAGGAATGACTGCGGAATGACTACGTCGAGAACAAACCGATATGAACACCAGCTCACTGGATGCATTCACTATGACTCTAATGACTCATGAGACAATTTATTTTTCTCAAAAACCGGCACTCTTATAACGAAATATAATATATAGTTATTGAATTATAGAGAATGGGACATGCAATCCTCTAATAATGCCAAAATTCTATAATCACGGCAACTGTGCCATTTTTAGCAGATGCCATACCAAATTTTACTAATGGGCCGCATCAATTTCCAAGTAGCCTTACATCACATCAGATATACGCCCTTCAATTTCTCAGCCAATATTTTTCCGACCCCTTTAACGTTTCCCTACTTTTGGCTCCCTTCTCTCTCTCTCTCTCTTACAATATACCAGCATGCTTACTCCTTTCTATCGCATTTCTCACTCTCACACTTGGTGCTAAGCACGCAAAGCCAGCGGCGGTGTGAAAACGCAGTCACTCTTCTTCATCTTTCCAGAGTTCAACGTATTAAAACCCACACGAGTGTGGAGAGCAGACGAAAAACTTTTTAATGGTTTATCCCCTTTCACCCATTACGCTTTAAGCCTTTTGACGCTAATTTGTTTGAAAAAGAGCCACTACTTAGCAGCGGCGAGTAGTGATGTGCCAAGGGAATGCCTCGACGCTAGCCGAAGTATTTATTTTGCTCTGCCTGCTGGGAAAAATTATAATTATACACACACACGCATGTATATATATACATATTATATATTAATATATATACGATCTCGTATACATATTAATAATCTCTGTCGCACCTTTATCACAAATAAGTTTCATGTATCGATTTTTAGAAAAAGTTCCGCTTTCTCATGATTATTAAAACAATTGTACAATAATGAAATGGTACGGAAATATACTCCATGTTAGAAGAAAAGACCAATCCCTAAATGCCTAAATGATAGCATTGTAGCAGCGTAAAGCGTAAAATTTGCAAGCAAACAGACATGGAAAAAGTCAATAGTGTAATATGTAAGGAATCATCTTTTTCTGGCAAAATTTCTATGAATCTATGAAAATTGTCACCAGCATAAATCAAGAAAATTTATCTCATGTCTCGTACATAATAAAAAACTTTACTATACCCACAGGCAAACTAAAACCCATCTTTGAAACTTCCAACAAGCTTCCCGAACCCAAAAAGCATAGAATTCTCTCAGGCCATGGCTGTACATAATCTTTTATTTACCCAATGCGGTAGCACAAAAATCCATCCGAGCGAATTTTTAAGTCATCTTCAATGACCAAGCGGAAGCCCTGTCATTTCTTTACGCTTCGCTCTGAAAATTTTAGCTCAATCCTTTTATTCCTTTCAGGCCCATTACCTCACGTGAGTATTAATTTCCCCCTTGAGGTTCACGGACGGGTAGTATTTAGCATGCCGCTGCACCCAGAGCAGGTTCGGTGCCCAAAGTTCACGTCGCTGCTATGGTCGGAGGGAGATATTTCCTGAATTTTTCCCAGGCCTTAGTTAAGGGTGAGATGGAAACAGAAACACACGCGAATCGCAGAACCCCGCGGCGGGGCCGCCGGGGGAGTAAATGAGGACGGCGCAGTGTGTAAGAGCTTCTGTTCCGCGCAGTTCGCACGCACCAAACTGAGACGCAGGCGCGCGGGAAGAATTTTCAACTCGGAAATAAAATCTGAGAGCTCTAAATCACTTTTAAGTGGTGGGAGGATGAAATAAACGTGAATTACAGCGGCCGCAATGGAACTCGTGATATGGCTGCGAGAGTGTTGGACTTGGGTGGAAGGGACGTGGCATAAAAGCGATTGATCAACTCCGCATCTGGTTTGGTTCCACGATGCATCTTCTGCCGTGACTTCCTAGAAGCAAATGAGCTTCTGGGCAACTGGAGGGAGACACCAGAGATGAGGAAGGGAAGATAAGATTTTTTTAAACGATTCAAATATCCATCCTGCAGCATTCTGGTTGTTTTGCCCTGAAATAGAGGTGGCTTTGCAATTTGTGGAATACTCTATAAACTCACTATAGCTGCAGGCAATCGGGGTATGGATCAAACGCAATGTGAATGCTCCAAGAGCTTGGAGCCTTTAATAACCGTACATCCGTCGCATGTTAAATGCTTTTCAAAGTACTTCAGAGTGTATGGGGTTATGAAATATCATTTTACAGTAATAGCATTTTGAATTCCAAGTAAGTAAAGGGAAATTTGTCATAAATACAGTGAAAAGCAAAGCTAAATGCGACTAATTCGTTTCCATAACCTTATAGTCATATTAATTATTATATTTGACCTGTTTAAAAAAGGTTATAGCTAATTTAGAGAGAGAAGATATTTAATTAAGTCATTCAATTCTTAATAATGGCCGAAATTATTAATGGGCATCATTTTCAGCTTACTTTATGCTTCCTTCCAACCTTCTTAAAACAAAATTGTGAATAACGAACTTCGATTGAATGTGTTAATTCAATGTAATCATTAACGAAGAGTAAAAATAATATCAGTGATTTTAATAAAAATGCCAGTGCGAATGTTTCTGGGAATATTTAAGCCTTTGCCAAAAGAAAGGAGCCGAAGAGGAACTAAAATTTGATCCCGTGAATTCAGGCGCTCGTGTTATCCTTTTATTACCCAATGGACCACCATCCTCGGACTCGGATGGTGGTCCATTTAACCGACTGACTGTATGAAATTGATAGCACCGATAAAAATGAAGACAAAGAGAACGAGGCGGAGGAGATTGAAGTCGTGTGGAGAATCACCACGGCGGATGTCACGTGTATAAATGACTTCCTCGACAAGAGAGCGTCGCCGTGGGATGGTTGCTCCCGCCGCACCGCCGGGGATGGACATTTCCGTCGTTTGAAAAGCATTGGATGCGAGAAATTAAAGTGGAGATACATTGACCGCCAATAGAACCAAAGGGGCATTTAACTTCCCATCAAGATCCAAAAAGAACTTATCAGTATCTATCGCAAAAAAATATCAATTAAAGTCATAAAATGATAGTCTAACTCAAAAATATGATCTATTGCTTAAAAAACGTATTGAAGAGTGCCATACCAATTTCTCCAAAATATATTGGAAAGGTTACCGCCGATGTTTTAACAAAATTCTTGAAAATAAATGTTCTGAAGGTTTAACACCTTTGCTGGTGTGGCTTATGTACGAGTATTTTGTTTTTAGCGTCCTTATCTACAGTTGTGAACGATTTATCTTTTTTTATAGCCCAAGGATAAAATACGCAGCCATCATGCCATTGACTACTGCGTGGTGAAATTTTGAGGAACACTGAGCAATTATTTCACTGGGGGATAAATATGCTATAAAACTGCATACTAAGCAAGGATTAATTCCCTAAGTTAACGAGAATAGTAACTACGGGGTTCACAGCAACATGAATAAAACAGAAAACATTATTTGAAGAAAGATGTTAATTACGTCATCGTTAAAACAAACTCGAATAACCTTTTTCCCTATGATAAAACCGGCAATGTTTGTTCACTCGGTGCGGAGTAATTGTAACTAATGCCTTGCAGCTTGAAAATACCCTCATATTACATTTGAAGATGAACCAACCCATGTAGTCATATTTGAGTAAACATAATGGACCATACCTACGGAAAGTGTTACATGTTAGACCATACCTACGGATATGTTAAAATTGAATCCTTCGCTAATGCAACCTTACGTGTCGTAATGAATTTTAAAGTGGACCATCAAAGCTTCCACACAAGTCTAACGTTAATTGCCGTGAAGACGCATCTCCCAACATTTCCACACTTGTAATAATCATTATGAAGAACCTTTAATAAATTCCCCTTATATACAGTTAAACTAAAGCACAATAGGGTATTATATTATTATAACAATTCAACTACAATATGCAAATATCACTAGAATAGTCTAATCGGGGAACGAACATTTGAGGACGAATAACACAATGTTAATTCGTCTTAATAACCGCCCTTACATCAGAGGTGTTGATAATTTGCTTATCAGATTGAAATTTCGGTTTTCAAAGGAAAGGAAAAATCCAAAAATAGATGCTTTCGAATTTACACTAAATACGAAAAATTTATATTATGGTTAGAAGCTAGAAGCATAAAGTTATGTACCAAAAAATAACAATTTTGAAGGGACTCGTGAATTCTTAGTTTTTCTCTTACTAAAATTATGGAACATGATCATGTAATTACTCTTATTTATTCGCGCAATCACAAACATATTTATTTCAACGCTTTTTACTGTTAACCGTCGAAGGGTCACAAGAGCATACAGGTACTTGTACGCGTAGTGATGCATGTGTCATCAGAGGTGGAGTCTTCTTCAGCATATACTCCCACACTACCGAAAGTCAAGAGACAGATAACACTGAGTTTTTAGGAAAAGTGGACGTGGTCGAATAGCTCTGAAAATATCTGCAAACGCTATGGAGCGGGGCAGTACGGTAGCAGGCAAACCCTTCGATTACTGACCACAAGACCTTAGGTTCAAACCCCAGTGTTGAGCAACCCATTCTAGTATCCTGTGCAATTTTCTGCATACAGAGGCTGATTTGGAAGCTGCAGGTTATATGGGAAAAGCCTATCCTGTATTTCTGGGATTCACAACACAGCTTACGAGTGATCAATCAGCCAGTATTTATCAAAAAACGATATCCGGGTTGGATGCAGTGGTTCCCCCCGTTGCTTACCGAATGGCATTCGACCTTCGCCGACCCATGACGCGTCGACACCAATCGGATTAATCGGAGTGAAGACTTAAGCCACTTGGTAACCGTGCGATTAAGTTCCCAGAGCAAACATAGAAGGCAATGGGCCAGGGAACGTGCCCTGTTACTATCACTCTTTCAAAGAGATTTTACCGGCTAAAATAGTGAGTAAGCACCTCGAAGTTCTCTCCTCGAAAAGAAGTATTGGCCTTTAATTACGCGTCCGTAGAAGTGGAACGGCGCCGAGGATGGAAATTGTGTAGCCCCTCACATCTGCAGCAAAATCTCCCGGTTTTTTCTATTCCGGCGCATTCTCATTTAATGTTTTTTTAATCCCTTCTCTTTCCCGCATGCCCTACTGACTCCGTGGCTTCCCTCAAACGTGAAAGTATGTCTCCTCTTGTCGCAAGATCCCATCCTCATAATTGGCCAATTTTACGCTGGCGTAGCGGTGAATAGGGGTTCCCAAAACGACTCAGTCTAGAAAGGTATTTTTCAAGGTTAAGCACGAAGTGAGAAATATTATTTCTCATTAAAGAGGTTTTTAAATTAACTAATTATATTGAAAATAAATTTTCCTGGAGCAATTAATTTATATCCTAAAAACTCTCTATTCGTACAAAATTGAGCATATATCTTATTTCACAGTAGGTTGTCAATACAAGAATACGTAAGAGGGTATTGTTTTCTATTTAAAAAATTTTAAGGAGAATGAAACGGTAATTTAATGTTCGGAAAAAAATTAAAGAATACTGCAAAAAAAGGACCAATCAATTTATGAAAACTACCTAAAAATTTAATAAAAAAATTGTAATGTTAAAATTAAACATTCAGGTTCACATAATTTTATAAAATTTTATAAATTAGGTCATATTTTATTTCAGTAAACTCATAGCTTCTCACACCCGGTATTCACATGAGTTTTAAATTTCTGTGATTTTTACGCCATGGCGGCATTCCAAATGCTTCGGGTTTTCAATGAGTACGATAAACATTACTCAATTAATTGTGGTGAAAACCTTGAATACATTCAACAAATTGCGCTTGAACTGCGGTTATTCTAAATATAATGAAATTATTTTGTCTATGTTTATGATTTAATATTATTATGATGATTAAACATTACTAAAAAATGATGATTATTTTGATTTGTTACAGAACTTTACATTAATTCGTAATTTTTTGTAACTAACCCTGCAAACGTGCAAAACGACCGAAACGAACCCGTTCCTTCAGTTAAGGTCACCCACTATCTGTGCGAGAAGCTTAGAGTGGAAACCGATTAATGCCTCGTCATAGTTTCATGCTCTCCATTCTTGAGAGATGAGGTTCTTGGCCTAAAACATCCGTAACCCCAGGGCTTCACGGCACTTCGAAAGCAAATAACATGCGCGCGCCCATAATAACCCCATCCGTGGATCCTTTCTTAAAGGTGCACCATCACCTTTTCCTTCATAAAAAGCACCGGCAGGGAATGCCAAGAGTGGATAATTCAGTAAAAATGAAATGCCCAGACCTGGGGGAACGACGAGAATAAAGGCACCGTTTGAAATAATAGGACGCCCGCCCCCAACGCCTTACTTCCCGATGCCTTGAAGGTACCTTTCCCGCGGGAGGGCACTCTTTGACAAGTCCAAATATTCCAAAAGCAATCCTCCTCAAATGACAATCGCTTTTGCACCTCTGCTTCAGAGTAGCGAAATCCTACAAAATGAAATAGCAAAAGAAATGCACGCCGTCAGATAAGAGGAGGTCGGGTGCACTCTGCATCAACCCTTCAGCCCGTCGATGTGCCAAACTACCTTTCCTTGATGGACCTAATTTCAATCGGATTGGAAACATTTCCTCGGAGACGGTCAATTCCTCAAGTAGCCATCGACATGATTTTGCATTTTTACAAGTTGCTAATCCACCGATGAGCCACCTGGGACAGCTACATTCTACTTCAATGGTGCAAAGATAATTCCCTTTCTTCCCCCACAAAACACAACCCTACAATAAACCCCTCTTCATCTCTGCAAACTTCCTTTCTCCCTTCATTCCGTCCAATATCCCAAATAAAGGGCGCCCAAATAAAGACCTCTATCTATCTAACATCCCTAAGCTATTCCCGCCTCTTCACCACTGACATTCTCCCTTCTATTATAGGCTTCAGCATCCCATTGCCAAACAAAATAATGTATTTCTATCATACTTTAGAGCGTAGCACGCCAGTGCCACTCATAAGGGAGCCTCATGAACTTGAGGAATCAATTTCAAAAATAAAGATTATTTTAATTCCTTAAAAACTTACGATTCGTTGGCAAGAAAACTCTATGGCCACCCACAATTCGAAAAACATCATGCATCATCTTCATCCCAAAATCTGCCCCAATGTTTAAATTGGCGAACGGCCCACCACCCTTTTCAACCACCTCCGTCCCTCCACAATGTTTCTCATATTCCTCGACCACCGCATTTCTAAGCATACCTCCTCTCACAATCCATCCTCCGAAAACGGCTTCGCCACAACAGTAACAGAAGGACATTCCGAATCAGCAGGCAGCATTTAAATGAGAACCCGAAACCTGGGGGCCATAAGAATCAATGGTCACCATTTACTCCTCACCACCCCTCCACCTCTCTCCGTGTAACCTTTCCAATCCTTAACCGACTCGCTCGCCTCTTCGCCCCGAGAACATCATTCCCTTATGTCCGATGATAACGGAACGGACGCTGAAACGTAGCATATCTCCGTCCTTTTTTATTTGCGTCTACGTTGATATCTTCAATATGTAATGTGTGTTGCCGCTGCTCGACCTTTCCTCCAAGATATTTGTGAGTGTATATGTTATATATATATACCTACATATATATATATACATATATTTTTAAAAATATATTTATTTATTTACATTCAAACACGAAAACCCGTCAAATGGCGAACACATTTTATTTACATGGAAATAAATATTAGGAAAAGGGATAGGAACACATACAAGCAAACATATATACGTGTGGGTATGTATATATATATATATATATACATGTATGTATATGCGTGTATATGTATGTATATAACATTTCTACACAAAATTATGCAATTGTAATTGTGAACTTTGCTTCAAAGTAGTAATTTTTACGTCTAGTTACTGGTACGTATCATTTGCTTTGCTCGACTTCCCTCGTCCAATTAATTCTTATATCCTAAATAATTTATTTCCGAATCCAACCCTCTACTGGTAGGTTACCATAATGGTTACTCACTTCCATTCCTAGCTCAACTGGCCTTTTTGAAGTATCTAAGCTTCATTATGCTATCGACCAAATAATTTACGTGCATCAAATATTCCAAATGGATTTGCTTTTAAAAGAAAGTTAGTGAGAAAGTCATAAATGTTCGCGCTCACACCACGCGGTGGAAATCCTCTCGATTCTGCGTTAACCCGGATGCCGCAATATTAAACCTCCCTTTACAACCTCTGAGCAAAGCCTTCCGTCTATGGCTATAAGCTGGCCAGAGAAACGCATACAGATTTGTATGTCGAAGTATGAGCTCGAGAAAAGTGAAGTAAAAGGAGGTTTCAATAAAATGTAGCAAGCGAATTCGTTTAACGAGATAGTGCTTTAAACATTGCAAAGTGGAATGCATTCACTAGAACAATTACAATTCTAGTTCAGAAAAGTTAATATCATTTCCTTAAGGAAAAAAAGCACAAAGGGGTAGAGGAAAATAAATGTTAACTTTGGAGTATTATAAGTTTTGGAGAATATTATAGATATAGGAAATCTTAAAAAAAACCTTTTGTTTGCAATTTGCTCGCAAGTGATTCATTATGACATAATGTAACTAACACCTTCACAATTCAGTTTACAAGTACTACCCTTCACCATTCTTTTTTCCCCTCATAAGTGAAACTTTTGCCTAAATCTGAATAAATCCATCAGTACGTCAGTTAGCGCATATCTATAGAGGTAGGTATGCGCTAACTGCGCGAGATTTTAGTATTTTTGTGGTTGAAAACATTGCATGAGAGAGATAACTCAATGCATACGTGTACGTACGCATGCTCAAACTAAACGAGCAAACCTAAAAGGGTTTTTCTTGTGGCCACTGTACATAATAATTAATAAGATAACTAGCTAATGTAATACGTTATTCAGTATTATGCTGGAATATTGATAATAATAAATATTATTATTATTAGGTAATCTACCGGTTAAGGTAGGTTTTTGGATGGACACAACTATCAAATACATATTTTGTAACTCCAAACAAAACCCAATCCAGCAACCTAAACTACATCAGGTCCCTCTTCATCTCAGGTCCCTCTATATATAATAAATATTATATTCTGAATAAATAAATAATAAAACATTAGTGATACAAAAAACTACGATTTATGCGAAATTGACAACAAACCAGATCATTTACCATTTTGTTCCAAACATACGATTAAACAGCCATCGTCCAATCGAGATTTTATTCCCAAGTAGAATCAAATATTGTCTATTTAAGCAGCACAGCCGATAATCTGAATTTATGATTCGTAAGGATATAAATTTCGTGGAAACAACTTCCACTTTCCTCCTGTTATCTTTCATCAGCAGCATGCACTTGCTGTGTTTGTCTCGAAAGGAATAGGGTAAACGTGGCAGTAAAGATTGGAGAAAACACGTACACATTTGACTTTTGGTACAATAAATATAATCCAAATTCTTCCGATAAATGTGCGAGGAATTTACTGAGAAAGGAAATCAAAGGCTTCAAATCGAAGACCATCGATCAGCAAGTAATTTGCGCGATCAAGCCCCTTGATAAGATAGGTTTGCCAACAGCTGCTTGTCGAATACCTCCTAGGATCTGAATAAGACGGCGAGGACATAAAGATTGGAAATGAAAATCGTGTCCTTCCCGAAGCAGATAGTGATCTTTTTCTCTCTCTCATCCCTTATGCTTCCATGTCTTCCAGTACACAATCTGGGAGCACAAAGGTATTCTCAACTGATGTTTCATCTACAGCTGCCAAGATTGGGAACCGATGTTTCTCACTGCCCTTGATCTGAACACTCAAAATAATAGTATATCAGGGCCGAGATCAAAGAAGCCATTTTGTAATATTCCTAAAATGTTATGCGGAAAAAGGGAAATAAGAGTAAGTACATTGTATCCATACAAATTCTCCGATTGCCTAATAAATTAATGGTATCAGCGTGCGCTCATGGCGATCATCCGTAAAATTAATCACACAGCTTCATTTAAAACAGTTATCATTTTAGAAATATATATTTTCAGGAAGGTATATAAAAGAGCTTGCGACAGCTCTAGTGTCAACAAGTGTGAGCCCATGAAATGTGACTTTTTGTATTATGGATAACCTTTTATGCTCACCTAGATTGAAATTGACTATTTTTACGAGGTCTTATGCTGCCAAGTTAAAAAAAAACTTGTAATATCCGCCACGGCGAGCCGGTGAAAAACAGCATTATTATTAGTCGGACTTTATCCACAAAAACGATGTTAATCTGCTAGCCGGAAGTGGCGAGTGAATTTTTTCTCGAGGTTCATTGGTAACCCGTTAGCTTGTTGGTCACGCTAGACCGCTCACGAAGTTCCTAAAGCACGAGTCATCGAAGTCTTCATCGCCGAGCGGGAATCGAACATGCGACCATTGTAGCGAACAGCAAGAGAGCTAACGATCAGTCTATTCAAGGTCCTCGCGTGACAATGTAACTGCTACGGCAGCTCCAGGAAATGCAATTTGCATCACAGTCAAATGTTTAAGCGGGTTGAACGATAACTTCAAATGCTAAAGGATGGAATGTGTTAGTTTCCGCGTTCAGCTGGAGCAAACTGCGAAAGGGGAAGACACGTGGAGCCGGTACACAGTGTGCACGGTCTTAACATTGGAAAAGAAGAGTGGAATGTGATCAAACACCTGAAAAGATGATGTATGGTAATGCATTAAACTGAATTTAAGGTCCAACATAGGTTGAAAATTGACTAGAAGTATGTTCAATAAAGGATAATGCTCGGCAATACTATTTAAACCTGAATTAATCAGGTCAAGAAGTATGAAAACAAATATGATATTTGAAAACAAAATTTCCTGCTAGCCTGAACGATAAATTTTTTATAAAATATTTTCGGAACGCAAGCAGACGTATTAGAAATTCAATTTAATTACAAAGGAAAAACATATAATTCGTTAAAAATGTCGAAATCTTCAAAGAACACCAACGTAAAAGTATTCAAACTTAAAAATTCATTAAGCCGAAGGAAGGTTTGATAGGTGAGAGTAGAGTTTAATTAGTGCTAAGCCCAGTGGTGTGTGAAATTTAAGCATGAGGGTAGGAGGCTGATTGAAGTCAAAAACGTTGAATTATAATGACCGGTATGTAATATGCGAACTATTTTACGTAATTAAAATGAGTTTCTTGAGATGCGTACAGGTATGCGGGCGAAGAGAAAGTGGCCGTGTCCTCCCGGCTACTTAACTGGAGAAAGATAGCGAAAAAGAAAACCCTCATCCGAAATCTCGCCAATCACGCCCGCAACATCGCAAACTTCCTAGCAAAAAAGAAACGCAGTTGGGAGAGAAATGGGGGAGAAATTTAAATATTGTGTGCGAACGACCACTGGGAATAAATACCAGCTAAGAGAAAGTTAAATTCAATGTAAATTTTCTGAAATAGGTGAGCACCCTAGATCTATTTGCATGAAGATACATGCATGAATAGAGCACCTCCCTTCATCTACAGGCACACCGCTGCGTCCATTTCTAAAGCTATAGTATACCAGAAACTATTTTTCAATGCAATGAAATAGAAATTACCTCGCTATTTTCATTCTTACCTCGATCTTATTCCCATTTTCATAAAAGGATACCTTTCTATTTCCATGGTACCCCAAAAATTACTTGGCAGTCATATGCTATGAGGCTCTAATCATTTGGTAATCTTAACATCATGAAGATAATTAAGATCCTCATCCGATAGACAGAATCCATAAACAAGTAATCCAATGTACTAGGGCACAACTATAGCGTGAATTATCCAGAAAAGAGAAGTTATAGACAGTTACAAAGAAAGGTACATTGCTAATGCGGCTATACGAGTGTGTATATATATATATATATATATATATATAAACCATAAACACAGTAATCAACCCGAAGGTCGGTTTTTAGTTATATATATATAACGGTTTCGGTTATATATATATATATATATATATATATAACCATAAACACAGAAATCAACCAGAAGGTCGGTTTAGTAGGTGATGGTAGAGCTCACCCATGTACTAGGCCCGACGGCGTGTGAATATTCACACATCAGGGTAGGGGGGCCAGTTCCTTTCCCTGTGCCGGTTATGGTTTCCCAGAAAGATCTGATACCCGAAAAATCAACTAGCTTAGGTGGAGCTGCAGGTGCCCAGAGTGCCTTGTCCGGGAATCGAACCCGGGCAAGGCACTCTGTAGTACCCTCCGGTCAGTAGCCCAGCGCTGTACTCCCTGGACTACCGCGACATACACACACATATACATATATATATATATATATATTTTTTTTAATGTTGATGGACTAGTCGACACCATGAGTCCCTCTTTTATGCGTTTCTGTGTTTGTGTCGACTAGTCCATTTACATTATTGTGCACGGGATTTTCACAAAAGTGACAAAAGTATATATATATATATATATATATATATATATATATATATATATATATATATATATGTGTGTGTGTGTGTGTGTGTGTGTATATTGTGCCAATTGATTGGTTCCACTCTTTAACATTACTAATGCTCATACTCTTATAATGCGTACCGCCCCGAAATTAGGGAATGACGAGAAGCACATGCTCGTAATTAGGAAGAGGTGTAAAATTAAATTCATCACATTGCCAAGAGATACATTTGTATCAAACCTTTGAATTGATTTCATGAGGAATGAAGCTGATTTTTCAATTTAAAATTTGCTTTGAACAGGGACTTCTTAATACGGTATGCCTTTCAAAGACTTCAATCCGAACATTGATACGCTCCTCTCTTCACTCTCTCCATCCCCGCACTAGTTTCCCCCTCATTTTCATCATTCTCCTTTATTTATTTGTGTCAATACACTGACGATGATCTGTAAAATTAATTCTTCATAAGGTACGCAAACGTGAAATAATATATTTAAACATTCTTCACGGTTTTCACAAATGCTTCGTTTTTATCTGGACGTGCCCTAAATCATTTATTCACATAATATCGCGTACATAAACTTTTCAAAGTACCCATTTCTCCTGTCAATGCTTAACATATGGTTATTTCACTTTGTCAAAGTCGTAAATTAGGCTTATGTCATAAGATAATTCCATTTTTTACGCTTAATGCTCGCTGTTATGCGAAGAGATTGAATCAAGGGTAGCAGCTGAACGTCACATGCTTTTCAACTTCCTCATAGCCCCACGGAACCACCCACAGCCGAGCCACATTTCAAAAGTGTTCATATTTGGTTCGCTCGCATTGGCCAATTTAATGGGAGGCGATCGGAAGGCTTCGGGAGGTGCGGTCTCTTTAATAATCTGTCCGCTTTCTAGAGCAAGATTGCCTTGCCTGTCAACAGCTTGCCCCTCTAATGACTCCAATTCACGACTAACCCCCTGAACCTCACCCTTCGCCTGACTTTTGTTCTTTCCTCTCGACGGCTACACTCGGCGTTCATTTCCTTGTCTCTTTACGCACTTCGCTCCCATGAAATTCACAGGTGACCCGATGAAAAATCGATATTCAAATTGTAGTTGCGTTGCGGCCTTATTTCATTGCGGATCAAGTTTAGATTGAAGGTATGGATAACTGGAATCAAAAGTTGCCTTTTGGGTACTCCCAACTGCGTGAAAGTTTAAAAAACTCCATGGTCCCGAAGACCAAGAAATTCAAAAGGAATTTCATTCATGGGGCCAATTCAACCCTTGAGTTTGACTATACTAATACATTTAATGCTTTTCCTCACATATCAATGCGTTTCCTCTCGTTCATTTCTTTTTTAATACTAAATAGCATTTTCTAGTTCAAAAACCACTGTTATTCTTCACCATTTCTTCAGGCCCGGTGAAACTCGTAAAATAATATATGAAGAGCATTCAAAACTCATTCCCTAGTTATAGTATCGGAATGACATTCAGCACAAATATTTTCCTTTTTCTTATATTAATCTTTCTTTTAGTAAATCATGACAGCTGAGTCGAAATTTCATAAAGCGCAATCTAAGAAATGAGAGCAAATACTGGTGAAAAAATATAAAACACCCGAAGACACCGGGATTCAGGAAATATCTGGTGGCTCGGGAATTATTTATGATAAAAGCGTGCGCATGTGTGTTCATGCACCTGCGAGGCTTTACAAGCCCACCGGGAGCTCAACGATCTGGATTTTTATTGAAATAGTAAGGGGTGGGGGGGGATAAATAAATAGACCCCGTGGAACATTGCTATGAAGATAAGGGTCAAATGGGCGGCGGAAAGGCACGAGGTAAGGACGGGGGATGGGAAGAGAGAGAGAGAGAGGGAAACGAACGGTAGCTACGTGGGTGTAAAGGTATAAAGGGAGAAACGACTTAACGGTTCTCTCCGAACGTCATCCCTGCCCCTCCCCCTCCCCACCTACCCTCATTTCACCCTCTCGATGGAGATGGACCCAGACTTGCGAGTCGTCCATCAACCGCCCATACGTCTCGAAGCTCCTTTCACCAGTAAGACGTTTCGGTGGATGAGGTACACTGCAATAAGTTCTCTTTGCTGCATAAAACTGTATGCCTCATTTTTTTAAGGATACTATGAAATATTCTAGCCTATAAGCAGTTAAAATGACCGCCGCCGTCTTGTGTTTGTGCAACATAATCGAGTTAATTTCGAACATCAAATTAAGTTACGTAGATTAGATTGGACCCATAGAACAATGCGTTTGTTTGCTCCTCAAATGACCGCTGCCAAAATTTATTAATAACTAGTTTTCTAAACCTTTCTGCTGCGCAGACAAAGAGTAATTCAAGTACAATGATTTACTTGAAAATTTAAATCCATAAAATCTACCTATCATATATTAACCAATATTTATTATTATTATTATTGATCATTGCCATTATTATATGGACTATAGTCCGTATCTCAGCTAAATTCTCGTCTTGCTTGGTGCACCTTTACCCAATAGTTTCTATCTCAAATTTTATTGGCTGTATAAACCATGTATTCCACAATAATTTTCAACCGAAGGATTGCGTTATTTAGTTTCAGGAAGAACTGAAATTTCTTTCTGACATAATATTCAGGGATGAAAACCAAAAATATATCGAAGAGCAGAGATAATTATTAGGGATGCAATGAATCAGTGGAACAGACTTCTGAAAATTCTAAACACAGTTTCATGCGTTGATAATCTAACAACCTCCGCTTTAGTTCTCATCATGAAATTTCTTTTATTGCATGGTAAGATACGAACTTTTAAATCAAATGCCTCAAGGGACACCTTTTGGAGCAATTTTTCTTCAAATATCTTGAAGGGATTGTTACAGTGTAGGAATTTTTTTCCTTCAATAAAAACTGGTATTATATCGTATTATCACTCCCTCATATTTAATTTGGACGCATACGAGATTATTAAATGTATCCTCACTTTCTATGGAATGCACGGACTTACTATCTTTTATAACTCGGCTTTCTTTCGACAAACCGCTCGACTTCTACAACCATTTCTGTAGAGCACTGGAATCATCCAGTTTTGCTATGGAGGAGATAAGCATTAGGATGAGCGCCCACTTCGCTTCACCGCAGAAGCACGTCGACAACTGATTCGCAAACCCAAGTCATTTGCCATCACTTAACAGATTCCCAATTTCCCAATTCCTCTATTTCCCCAGTCTCCTCAATTTTGTCCTTTCCTCTTTGTGCTTTTCTCGTGCTTTCGCTTACCACCCAGCAACACCTCGACCATTCCATCTCGCTCCCCGGCACCTCCATTCATTACTCATTTTCGCAAGCCTGTCACAATCTCCCTTGAGCTATTCATTTGCCATCTGTTGTCTTCTGACTCTCAGAATGGTTTCGCCGAATATACTCCTCGAAAGAAGGGTGTTAACCAGGATATTTTGATTTTGTAAAAACCTCTCTTTAACCTAATCAATTTTTTCCCAGTCGAACGTGTCGGAGCACCCGAAACAACGTAAATCTTTAAGTGAAATTAGTATTTGATTTCCTGATTTTGTGTGTGTGTATACTCTCAGAGATCCTATTAGACGGAAGACGTGGTATTCCAATGGGTAGACCGCTGGGATTCTGACCAGAGGGCCAGAATTCGATTCCGGGAGACACCTCTGGGCACTATCCAGTTTCACCCAACCTGTGATATTTTTCGGGTACCATATATGGGACACCGCAGGTGCCATAGTATAAGCGAACTGACCCGATCCCTTGTCCTGTTAAAGCGTGTACTTCACCCTCCGATGGGCTTTGCATTGGGTGAGCTCTACCCTTGCCCATCAAGTCAACCGTCGGGTTGATTAGAGTGGTCGTTCTGTTAGATGGGAACGATCGTCTACCTCCCAAGCCTTATATCGATACCCTCGATTGACCATAGCGGGATAGATTGCGACTGTCTATAATTCTTTGGGCTGTAATTTGTGTCCACCCTCGCAGAAGAAACGAGTAAATGTCTTACGGGAAGCTTTCAATAATTCGATGCATTTCCCACCACCATCGGAGGAGCTGGACGCATGCGCGGAGTGATCCTTCTTCCTCGGCCGTTTGCCTTGAATGGCCATTTGAGCGCGCAATCCCTGGAGGCTAAAAATGAAAAAAATAATCTTAGCTTTTATGAGAAAATCATTATTACGGCTCTCTTCACTAACTTCTCTCCCGGCCTAAGAATTCGCTAGATCCTATTCTTCGTGTATTAAATCTAAAAATCTGCTTGAGAGATTAATGCTACCATAAAAATATTCTAGATATAAAATCCTCAGTATTAAAACCGTAAGCCATCTTACCTTTAGACTAGCCATAGAAAAGCCATTCCGCTAGTAAAAACAGCTGAGCCAGTTGTTAATTTGTAGGAGTTTAAATAGTCCACACTGAATCAACGAGGGAAATAATATCTTTCGTTACGAGAATGGTAAAACTCAGTATGCCTCTTATGTTACTGGGAAAAGCTCACTTGCAAGATATCCTTCTTCCTCTGATTTATATGAGCTCAGGTTCATGCAAGAGAAACCCGTCGCTTTAAAGCCATATTTTTACGGTGCCTTGCTCGACGCAGCCATTCTCAACATTATTCCCTCTTAACTTTATCTTCGAGAAAATTGCTTGAGCGTCCCTGTAACTGATCCGGCGCAGAAGACCTTTGGGCTTTACAATGCCGTTTAAATACAATTTTGCATAATAGCTTCCTTGTTTCCTTAATTACTCGCAAAAACTTGATTTGAACTTGCAAACACTATATGCAAGATGACAGACCATTTTAAATTGTTCGACGTGCGCCATGGTCCCTCATAATCAATTATGAAAACACACAGGAATTACAAGTTTCAAAGATTGTACGTATATGATTCTCAGTTAAAAGATGGAAGCGTAAAACTGCAACGATGGACAATAAACATATGATAAGGGAGGTAGGTGCAATTTCAAGAATAGTAAAATTCGAATGAGCATTAAAACAACCAGGACTCGTGGTAGGAATATAAGAAATGAAATTGAAATAAGTAAAGGAGCTTTCGCAAGATTGAGGAGGGAATTGATGAATTGGGTGTTAAGAGAAAAGAGTCCAAATAGACTGCGGGAAATGCCGCGACAGTAACTTAACGAAGTCACCCTCTAATCCGTATTAAAATTCAGCAATTTCAAAGTATAAAAATCATCCTCCTTGATTGGGAGTCGATCCCAGACCTTTCGATATCCTGACAACTGCTTGAGCCAATTAAGCTACTGGGTTATTGTAACACAATCTGAAATTTTAGGGTGTTCAAAATAAATAGAATTAATTTCGGAATTTCAGAGTGCAACGGGACGCCTCGGTTATCGGATATCGGCTAGGTTTAGAGGGATCCAGGTTCGAATCCCGCACAAGGTGGATACTTTTCACACTGTAAAACTGCACTTTAGGTAAATAGGTCCGGAAAGAATCTGGAAAAATTTGATAAGGAGCGTGGTTTTGTGCGACTCGGAAATTTGGTCTTTGAAGCAAGTTGAAAGATGTAGATTGGAGGCTTTAGAGATATAGATGTGGAAAGAAATATAAACGATGAGGAGGGCAGAGAGGTGAAATAAACGAGGAAGTGGGGGTGGGGGAGGAAAGGGGCTTGTTGGGAGGAATCCAAATGAGACAGGAAAGATGGATGCAAATCATTTCGATTGGCAATGGGATGTTGAAGACCATGATAGAGGGGAGAACGTTTGGCAAACGGTGGAGGGACAGAAATAGGATAGGGATGTTGGACGGAATGAAAGGAGGTAAAATGTATGCGTAGTTAGAGATCATGTTATTGTAGAGAGGGTTGCCACGTTTTGTCTGGTTAGTTTAAGCTAGTGTTGGTGTTCTGTGTATCTATATCTATACACACACACATATTCATATATACATATATATATATATATATATATATATATATATATATATATATATATATATGTGGGTCGCGGTGGTCTAGTGGGTAGAGCGTTGGACTACTGACCGGAGGGTCCCGGGTTCGATTCCCGGGCAAGGCACTTTGGGCACCCGCAGCTCCACCCAAGCTAGTTGATTTTTCGGGTACCAGATCTTCCTGGGAAACCATAACCGGCACAGGGAAAGGAACTGGCCCCCCTACCCTGATGTGTGAATATTCACACGCCGTCGGGCTTGGTACATGGGTGAGCTCTACCATCACCTACTAAACCGACCTTCGGGTTGATTACTGTGTTTATGGTTTATATATATATATATATATATATATATATATATATATATATATATATAAACAACGGTAATTGAGGAGAAATACTTGTGGAAAATATTCTAATAGGAAACCTCTTGCAATACAATACAAATATCAGTGAACGAGTCGAATTTATCGTGTCATTATAATTACTAATCTAACGATTATAGTAGCTTTGGCATAGGCATGGCTAAACTTCTACTATAATAAAGGTAAATCACCAAACTACAATAAACCCTTCACAATTCCACATACTGTCTGTCTCCCTTTTCGATTCGTCCAACATGCCTATTCCTTTCCTTCTAACTCGTTTGCCTTATATTCTCCCTTATTCCTTCTTATATTTTCTCCATTCCATGCAAGCAAAATTCCCGGCAACCACCCTTTTCCCCTCTTTAGAATGCTTTCTAAACCTTTCTTCCCCTGTCTAATGCTTCTTCATTTGCTGTTTTTCGATTATTTTACTCTTAACATTTATCACTACGCTCACATCTCAAAAGCCTCCAATCTCTTCTGCTTGCTTCATTGACCAAGATTCCCATCTAACAAAATTACGCTCCATATCAAGTTTTCACTAATCATTTTCTTTGCATCTTTACATAAAAGCCTTGTCATCAAATCTCTCTTTTAATTAAACTTATTCTGCCTCTTATTTCCAAACAAAGTAGTCTGACCATCTTTGTCCCACTGTTTCTGACCACCGGCCGACCACCACCGACTGTTTCACCTGCAACAGTTTATGCCCACCATGCCAATATGTAAGGTTTAACTTGGCACATAAATTTTATAACACAAAAGGTCGGAATTTTTTATTTTATTTTACACAAAAGGTCGGAATTTTTTTCGATAATAATATATACCTCTTAATAATATTAGGTACTCAAAGAGGACGCATTTTCGTAGATTGGCTCAAATTCGTGCTCAAAAACAAACTCACAAATTTAAACATTCCAACTTACATTCAAAATGTTTAAAGATAATATAAATTTCGCATTTATATTGCTTTATGAAAGCATGGAAGCCTACTCTCAATGCGTACGGAGTAACTTTCCTGCGGGATGTGCGGATGAGGAGAAGACGAATGAAGGAAATGGATCGGCGGAACGGACTCAGGAATGCGACTGAAACTCGTTGAAAATGTATATGCTCCGATCAGGAATGATGAACTGCACCAAAGATGAGAATTTATTACTCAAATAGAACGGAATCGCTATTTCCAGACGAGAGCATTAATATAAGTCCCCACACATCATGGCAGTTGGGAAATGACTGCATTTTTTCTACTGTCCCCTCGCTTAGTGAACTGCCAATGGAACGAGGGCCGATCTCTTTCCTTCCACCTTTTTTTTGCCGGACCATATGAATTACGCAACAGATTTCGATCGATTGGATCGACGGAATGGCATACCTTTATTTGTGACGTAACTATAACCTATGGCCTACGTCCACGCTGAAATGATTGGCTTAGTACAATATAAAGTATGAACGCTTTAGCAAAGTGACAATATAATCGTCCAGCAACAAAATATTTCTGTTATTAGCACAAATTAGTGTCCTTTAACTGGTAGCGTAGTACCATTTTTCAAGAGTCAAAGAAAATCAGAGTATGTTTACCCTGCATATTAAAGGTAAGCCTTTGATAAAGCACGCTCTCTGAATGATTAATGGTGTTTAAACTATGATTTATTGCAATTTTATATCCAAATACTCTTCGAACACGTTATGATCTATCGGATAAATTTTCACAAATGCGTTCAAGTTGGTAAGCTTTTCCTTCTTTCCTATATCTATTTCGTATTTAATAATACCTTTCCTTAAGAGTTTTCTCTATGGACAACCTATCACACTCACATGAATTTCACATTCGCAAGATTTGAATAAGAAGCTTTAGTTCTCAATGGATACTCGTACATGAAGAAAGGACAAATTCATAGTTTATACATGCGTAGATGATAAACACCCAAGCAACATTTCCCGAAATTGCGATGGCATTGGGTTTAACTGTGAGAACCTTGCTTCGTAAATACAGTATTAATGTTACTTTTTGAGGAATTTCAACGTAAAAGAAATTTAGTGATTGAAATTCCTCCAAAAATAATACTTTCGTTTGGGCAAAATTCTAGAGGTCCTATTTAGCAACAATATTAATTCTCGAAAAATCAAGAAATATTAATAAACTACATAAATAGCAAAAACCAAATAAATGCACTGAATATTGACCATATTTTCATATTTTTGTTCTACATTTACGATTAACCTAAACTGAAATGATTAATAGATTCAAATGTATCAAGAGTGTTTAGCAATGGTATGCTCTTCGAAATATCTACCTAAGAATGAGGGAACTATATTTCCTCGAAACAGGACATATGGAGGGATGTGCAAATGCTAACGGCCTCCAAAGTGTTTGTTCTGAGCACACGTTGGACCTCCCGTGTACCATCGATGGCTCATGAAAGCAAGTCTCGGGAGTAGATGTGGACTCAAGCCACCGAAATTTCTCAGCTTCACAGCAGCTCCCAAATTTAAGACTTCATCCTCCAGCGAATAATTCAGAACCAACGCTCTAGCTCTGGATCAGTTTTTCTCACGGTTGGAAAATGCACTTTTCTGTGAAAGACATCTTTGCATGGCGTGAAACATGGACTCTTATAACAGTATGCATCGAGAAGATAAGGCGTACTGTGAAGAGTGAACCGTGGTTGTGGGTGAATTCCAAGCAAGAGAAAATGCAGATTCACTCGCCTGCTGTCCCACATTTTTTCCGTCTCCTCCGCCAATACCAATGCGAACTTAAACGAGCACATGTGCCATGGATGAAGACCACAAATATTAACCTCCCTATATTGGCGTCACAGGAATTAAGGTGAATGGGGAAGAAATTAGCATTCTGGGTTTCGCTAATGACTTTGCAGTTTCAGCTAAAAATTCTTCGCCGGCCTTGTGGGCATTCTCAAGAGCACTGAACCTGATAATGACTCCCAGGATAAAATTTGAAAATGGGTAGGAATAGAATAAAACTTGTAAGCAAAATTGAAATGCCGAAAGTAGTTGTTGAGAAGAATGGAAACTTGAGCTAATCGAAAGTTTCACAAACATCCGCAGTTTTGCCTATGCAAATCCCAACAAAATATGGAATGGGAGAGATTTGTTAGGAATTCATTTCTTCTCTAAAAATGTCGATACCTTTTTCAAAGAAGAAACTGCCACTGAAGAGTAATCTCAACATGATGATTTTTTGCGGATCACGGCACTCCACAGAATAGAGCCATCGGAAGGACTGACCAGAGAGCAGGAATCTTGGAAACGAGGCATGAGAGGTGGACGATAACGATCGATTGGGCAATCAAAATTATGAACGGCGAAGTGTAAGGGGAATAGATATTGAGAGAGAGAGATAGTTATTATTTGTCAAAGAAGAATAGACGGAGCACTCCTTGAAACATAATGGAAATACTAGTATTATAAATGTAATAGAATGGAGAATGGAACCAAAGGCCTCACGAGGGATACCGGGAGGAAAATGCATATACGTATCTATTAAATGAAGACGTATGAAAGAAGTCGTTTAAGAGAGTGAAATGAATAGCAATGGGACTAAGAAAGAAATTTAGTGTTGTAGTCATGTAACCTTCAGGTTTAAAAAACCAATGGGAATACACTTGACAGTGGACTACATGCACCTGACCACTTCGATCGCTCTTCTATTCTCGCCAAGGGTCTCACGAAGTTTTCCTCACCCTCTTGATATGTTGCTACTTCTCCTCCTTTTGAGAGTTGAGTAACGTTCCTCTGAAATATTTAACCGTCTCTGATTCTTTCAATAAATTAAAATAATGAAGGCGTCTAACTTATCCTTTCCCGTATCTCGTTCCGTCCTGGCGGTCAAAAATGTGAATGTCCTGCTCTAGTAACGTAAAAATTAACTGTAACGGTGGAGAATTATTTGTCGATGCAACACGAGTTTTTACTCACACGCCAACTGTTATACTCTGAATGAAAATATTGCACTTACGATGAAGGAGTGGCAGTCCTCACGGGAGTGAACAAACTAGAATTTTTAAAGATATGTCCACCATAATGTATTGATGAACCCACAGGCATATACTAGGATAAATAGAATTTTCTACCCGTGAATGAGAAAATGTGGCGAAAATTGGCACCTGAAATCATTAGGCATTCAGCAAATACGTGAGCATCATCAACTAAAAGATATCTTATTTTTTCTTAGTCGTATGTACACTATTATCATGGAATTAAATTCTAAGAACGGAAAAACCTAAACATTCCCTTCCATTTCTATTCATAGAATAATTGTATCCAGTTATTTAGTGTCCATGTTGCAACTATGAAAATCAAATCCTCAGAGATGGCTAGCAAAATAAAATGGTTGAAGACATTCACATCCTTAGAGTAACAGCAGGGAGGTCACCCGCTGCCCCATATCTCCCTTTTACCGTGGAAAAAACAGCAAAAGCAAGAGAAGGGCAGGCAATGATGTGAACCCCCACGAAACCCCCTGAAGAGATAATATTCACGATAGAGAGGAACAAAATGACCAAACGTGAGCAAAAAAGGGGAGCATCATTTCCTTCCATATCTGCATTTCGAATCTGAAGGCTGTGTATGGGATGTCTCGGGAAGGTGGGAAGGATTTGGGCACGGCGGCGACCAGGTAGGAGGTTACGGCAGGGCGGGCGGAGGGAGGCAGGAGGGGTAATGGAAGATGAGGTAAGCCCCTGGACCACCTTCGAGCCCTCTCGGACTCCATTACGATGCAAATGAAACGGCCTCTCTCATTGGACGAAGGGAGAACAACCTCCGCCTCTCATTGCCACCCCGCAATTGTGGCCCGCCGAAGTGTCGGAACAAGAGGTTCGAGCCCAAATCCAAATCCTACCACTATCGTGGTGATTATTTTTCGCGTGATAAGCATATATAATCACGAAATCCTTCGGATTATATTTTACTTTAATAAAAGTACGCCATTAAGTGTTAACTATTGTAAGTCCCTTCTAATTTAATATTTTTTCTTAACCAGATCTCTATGATCGCGGTAGACCATCCACGCAAAATAAAAAGCGAATGGAACATCTGCATCTAGAGATCTAATCAAGTAACGGTGAACGATGAAATTCCTTGGAGTTCAAAGCTAATTATCACAACTAATACAAGTAACCATTACTCTCAATGATGAAAGAGAGTAAAATGATTTTTTGACGAATGGCAATTGACCCTTTTGGATTTCCACGTCAAATATTTTGTAACAAAAATTTTAAACTGTATGACACTCCAACAAGTATTAAAATAGTTTAAACATGCATCAATAATTATTTTTTCCCTTTCTTTTTCGAATTGCTAATTGTGCCGACCATTAATATCTGATGTTATTTATTTCAGGTACGGTAAGCAAGAAATCTCAAAGAGACTACGCAAGTCAAAGATATCATCACCTCCAAACGTAAGTGAGAGAATCTTCATAAAATAAAGCCTAATTATCATAAAAGGAGAAACAGGAATTCAACCTTTTTCATGGCCCGTTCCAGTTACATAAAACTATTTTTATCGCGATTGCGCCAGTTTTGATCTTCATATTTTCCAGGAATATATCTGTGACCATTAAATGTCCACGTATGGAAAATTATTATCCACGTGTTTTATCATAAAACGATATTTTAGATACATAATAATATTCTTCCGTGCAATGGATTATTTTGGAAATTTGTTAGAGATGGAAGAATAGGCTACCACGATAATGATAACGTTTCTGAGAGACGGACTATAACCTCAGTTCGCCTACAAAAGTTAAAGAATAATTTTTTCCATTGTAACTTCATTTTACCTTTACCTCCAATAATTTGAAATTGAGAGTTGAAATTAAATTTGAAACATTGAAAGATAACGTTTAAGAGGTCAAAGACTCGGGGAAAAAAGATCTTTAACTGTGGCATACCAATCAAGGAAAATGTTAAGCTATTAAATAACGAGAAATAAGAAATACCAGAGTTAAAATGTTGAAAAAACAAAGTATATCTTTAATAACTTAAAATTAGACGTGATGACTCTGTCTATGCCAAAACGGAAAGGCGTAAAAGGTAACACATTCAAGAATTTTTTAATCCGATACATCGGAGCTTTTATAGCGTTAGATACACGACGGAACTAAGAAGAATCAACGCTTTTGAAAGAAATACGGAGAGTAAAAAACGGAGGTCCACTGGCCTTTAAATTGCTTTATGCAACTGGAGAAAAAGGTAGCCAAACTTGCCCATTGGATACTTTCAGTCGACATACTCATGTCTTTGTAAATTGATTTTTGAACCTTTGTACACATATAAAGCTAATCTGACGCAACAAATACCTCCGCATGCTTCGAGGGAAGGATATCTTCCTTAATTGACACTCAAAGTACAAGGACTCCACTAGAGCGTTTGGGTCATAGCTATAGGGAACATGACTTAGTCGCCGTCTCATTAAGGAATAATTTTTCCGGGCGAGCTATATATCTCCAGTGGTGAGGAGATATTTTCTTAAATGACCCTTAAGAGTCGTGCTTGAGGAAATAAGAAAAGGAAGATGGGGGAAACAAAAACCTGCATTGCGAATCTTGGTAGCCGACGGGCAACGAGACTAATGAGAGGAGACACCTGCGCGGCGGGACATATTAAGTGACCTACCGCGGAGAAAATATTGCGCGTTGTTACAGTGTACCTTTCGTTACCTTCCCTTCCTCTTGATTTTTCCAAGTAATTATTTTACTCATCTTTTCTGGAGAGAGGGTGTAAAAGGAGGAGGCGAGAGGAGGAGGAAGGAGGAGGCAAAGGTGGAATCGCAAAAACGTCTTGACGAATAGGAATTAATTGAGGTCGGAGCTCCATGCCAGCGTTCCTTTTCCCGTTCAACTCGGGCCTCTGAATATATGCCGTCGATCAAATAGAAGCCGTCCTACGACCCCTGAGAACCCTCCCGTGGCTACCGAGTCCTATTCACTCCTATACACGCACGTGCGCGCCTCCGCGCGTGATTTTAATTATTCCCCTCACAAAACGGGTCTCTCGTATTGAAATTGCGGAGGCGTCCGTCAGGATTGTTGGGATATTCATTAGGAGAGTAAAAATCCCTCTCTCCTTAAGGATGCTCCTCTTCTCTTTCCCAACCTCAGTCTTTTTCATCCGGCCCGCCGTCTTCTCCCTCTCCCTCGTTAGGACTGCGGGGTCGCGAGGGTGGGTGGCAGTCGCGGCCGGGCATTCAGGGCTAGTCCACCCGCAACTACCGCCGCCATGCCGATCCCAATGGTATCGGGAAAAAACGAAACGGACGCAGTCGTTAATTAGAATCAACAGATGCCAACGGAGACCGAGGAAAGCGATTCGGGCGACGTGGAAAGAGGAAAGTTGACGACGACGTCGAAAAACATATATTGGCATGAAGCGTTCGCCTCTTTTGGCAACTCATGAGATCCATCTTGAATGATATCGCCCCATCGCGTCGTATCAATCGATAATCGTCATTGAGGTCGGAGCTCCATGCCAGCGTTCCTTTTCCCGTTCAACTCGGGCGTCACTGCGTAGAGACAAAGCCTAAGCCTAGTTTTTGAGCCTATGACAACCGATTTCGTTTAAAATTTTTAAAATGATGTTTATTTTTCTTCCCCGGAATCCAGGACTTTTACCTATGCGATCATGCTCTTTATTAAGCTTAGTTTGTCTAGCTGAAATCCAAAATTATCAAATTTCACAGAAAATTATCAATTATAGTAATCATGTAAAAAACAATCTTCAAAAAGATACAGAAAACAATTGATAACAACTAAGTCCAGCGGGACATAAAAGAAATTCAGAAAATGAAGAAACGAAGAAAAAATTAATAAATGAAGAAAAAATTAAGAAAATGAATTTTTTGCAGAACACTTTGCGGCTATAAAAAATAAAATGTGGAAATATCTTAAGCTACAAAAAACAAACTTCCTATGCATATCTTTTCAAATTTGAAATTGATACTGTTCATACATGGTATGTAATTTGTATTCCCGATTCATGCGATTGCGACTATGAGTCACTAACGATTAAGTTTATTATTTCGTAATAATCATTCTCGCACTTTATTTACCCAAAAATACTTATTCACCTATTTTGGTCCAATTCCCGCTGAAAATTCAAAACGGCATCTTAGAGCGAATGTACAAGTGTGCATTCGCTCCAAGATGTACTTGTAGCACTGTGGGCGTCCAAAAGCCTCAAAAAAAATCTTTAGCCTATGATACCATCATTGATATTTTTTTTAACTATTGGAATCAAAAACAATATGTAAAAACATTCCACATCTCGCAATAGAAAAAACTCGTCGCTGGCCTGTGCATTTAGATGCTTGTGTTTCAATTTGGTATTTCCACTTACCAAATACATTTATATTTTACCAGAAAAATAATTGAATTTAATATAGTCACTCCTTAAAGCCTGTAACTCATTCAAAAAACTGAATTTAACTTTGTCATATGTGTCAATTGATCGAATTCAATAAATTATTTTAGCGAAGCGAAAGTAACCTAAACTTCCCTTGAAATATCGCTTATTGTCAAATGCCTTAACCTTTTGGCTTCCGATAGAATCTTAATAGTCGATGACATTTCTCTGTAAAGGCTGATTTATGTTTCTCGGAGAAATTCGAGAAGTCAACTCTATTGAAAACTAAGTGCATCAATGGACCCTAACGAGGTAATCGGCTTTGAGGCGATTATCGAGAGGATGGAAGGACTCTAAGAGTTACGATTAATCTCCGAATGTTCTGTCGGCCGTCGCTAGAGGCTCTGTTTCTGTAACTAATACGAGCTTAGAAACACTCATGCTGTTTGTAGCTAGTTAGATCTATCTGAGATGCAGCAGGGGAAAACTTTAAATGAGGTTGAGAAATATTGAATTTAATGCAATGGGAAATTTGAAAAAATAAGCAAAAATAAGCGCATAGAGAGGCAATAGAAAATACTAACTTGTAAATTGAGAATACGTAAAACTACCGGGCTGGGACACTTTCCATTCCAAGCACACGAAAGCATCCCCTATTTAGTGTGAATTTCAAGAAGGAACTTTTAAATTTTATTGACGGCCGGAGAAAATTTTAGATCCATTACTTACCCAGGGCATTGATTTTGGCTCATGTTGCATTCATCAACCCGGTAATTTGGTTTCCCCTTTCGTGATATGAAAGCGTGATTGCACGAAATTTTGTGTTTGAAGTTTGGAAAGCTGTTATGACCGGAGTTTTACTCGGACATTTCGTCCGCCTCGGGTAAACTTGCATCGAAATCATTCCAGCGAGCATAAGTGGCGTATCACGTCCGAAGTGGGAGTGGTGCTTGTTACCAAGGCGCAAGCAGGAAAAATTAACCCTCGTTGGTCGCAATTTGCCTGGACAGAAAATACGAAAGGTATCCGCCAAATGAGAGCTAATCCGAGTGCCTCTCTGTGACTGATAGCGTGTTAATTAAACGGTTCTGTCCGAATTTAAGCCGTGAATGGAAACGTAATGCATCCACAGACTCAATGAGTTATTCGTAATTCCAAGTGATTATTACATATTGACAGACAGCTGCGAAAACGAGGGTGAGAAAGCGCCCATTCGCCCCCGACTTCCACCGGCGCCTTTTTCTTTGCTATTCTTCCTCCTTGTGCATGAAAAAAATAGACAGGTCCAGGACAAAGCCACCTGATTGCATTCGGGGCACCGTGCTGCCAACTGATTGATTCGGTCCTCGTCAAACGGAGAACCGTTTAAAGCGGTTTAAAGGGCTGGAAAAAGGGTCTGGACCCCGGTGGAGGGGGCGACGAAGTCCCGGTTGCCAGGAGTTAATGTCGTGGTCACGAAGCACTGTGCCCTCCCCCCCCCCCTAAACCCCCACTCCCCCTCCCGTCCCCACAAAAGCCGCAAGTCCCGTCTCATCTTGAAATGGCGAAGATGATAATGGCGATAAGAACAATAAGTCGGCGAGATGAAGGAGACAGACCTATTTACAAGTTGACGGTTCCCGATCACGTTCGCGGGAGGTGCGAATGTAGCACCCAGGAGATCAACGGGCGTGTTCCCTGGGGGAAGTCCCATTCTTCACGGAAAGGAGGGCGGCGATAAAAGGAGAAAATATCATCATCGAGTCCGTTTTTTCATACAAAAGGGAATCTCGAAGGAGATTGACTGCCACGGAATAAAGATCCGAGGGCAAGATACAATTCACGGAGCCCGAACACCTTGCCCATTTTCAGAGTCTAAGCAGGGGACTCCCACGAGGCCCGGGGGGGGGGGGTGTTCGGCGAGTGGGTTGGCCCCTTGGGGGCGGCGCGAACACTAGGGCGAGGCACGACTGCCCACACCCCCTCTAATCCCCGCCCCCACCCCTCCCCCCCCCCGGCCCGCTCTCAAAAGCTCTTTCCCGTCTCATACTGCATTTGGGCGGCTGCGGTCTCCTCCTTCGTCTTCGCGATTCGACACTAACAGGAAATCAAACCGGCAGTTTTCCCTTTGTCCTTTCTTGCTCACTTGTTCCCATCATTTCACATCTTTTGTATTCGCCTTTTTTGTTCAGTTATCCCCTTTTATTCTCCATCCGAGGTTTGCTTCAACTTTCGCTCTTTATCCAACCTCCTAGCCGTTCATTGCATCTTAGTAAACTCCAAGTTTCTTTGGTTGTTGAGGGCATTCTGTTTTCGGGCAACAATTACATACTTGCTGTCGATGGCTGTCATGCTACCACAACACCGACTAACTTAATTCCTTTTTTTTCATTTTATTCCCAGTATCGTGTTACTTATTTTTCGGGACAACCAACACTCATTATTAGCAAGATTAAGAGTTAATTCAAACATTTGTTAATTATAACTTTACATCATTTAATTACCAAGTAATTTATCCTACAATTTTTCCAGTAGCTTCATTAAAAAAATTAATTGCGTACTTCTCTCTCTCTCTCTTAATCGGACCTGGGTATCTTCCCAATGGTTTCTAAGTTTCAATAATTGTTTTACTGTACTTGACAATGTATGCATTTATTCAAGATTAATGGATTTATTTGACCAAGTTCTACCCAACTCTTTTATTGCCTGAAATTCATGATTGAGGTCGCCAATGTCTCATGCTGAAACGTTCAGGGATATATAGCTTATTGTCAATTATTACCTGCCGACCGATACTGTAAGGGCATGAAATAATTTTCAACTGTTTTAGAAATACAAACTTAAAATAGGTCTGATAGACCTCACATTAGTAATTCCACACGGGTGAATAAAGTAGTCGTTTTCTAAGAACAGCAATGTATGTTTTACTCTTCGCCCCATTCAATGCGAATAATATTTTTGAGACTAGCGGAAAAGACCAATTCTTAAAAAATTACAATTTATGTAGAACCAATTTTCCCATTTTATTATTTCCTCTATCATTGAATTTTAACTTTTCTCAAAGATCCATCATCCCCATCGCGATTCCGCATGATCGCTCCCCAATTAATCCTTCTCACCACCGCCATATCCTTGATATTCCATTAATGTTCCGTGTCGGACGCGTTCCGACTCTCATTTCTTTCCATATTTCGCCCTCTCCACGCTTTGTCCGTTCCGCTCGGGATGTGAAGGGAATTGGCGATGACAAGCGCAGATTGGCAAAACGGAGAGAAATGGGCGCTCGAGGAGAGTGGGCTTTGTGGGCATTAGGGGCGGTGAACCAGAATGCTCCGCCCCTGCGCCACACCCACACAACACGCAGGGAACACACTCGACAGACGAAAATGCTTGCACACAGGTTCAAGTCACTGCCGAATGAAAAATTCCACCAGGAGAGCAGATCAGGGTGCTGTGTCGCACCGAATGCCCAGGGTTTATTTTTTCATTGCAATGCCATCGGGGATTGGATCGAATTGTAAGAGTGTGGGAAATGAGTTGCACTTCCGATGTACCCCTACCAATACTTTACGACGAGCGGAAATATAAATAAGAGACTTGTCAAAGTTTGAGATGCGATTCGTTGCCCCAATGCACGTTTTTTATTTTCAAGCGAGGAATTCTCGTGTTTCCACCTGACCGCCAGTTACCACAGGACATGGGAATCGACTTCCAAAAAGACCGCATAAGCGAAAGAAGAGGACGTGACCCTGCCCACTGCCACCATGAGCTATATCCACTGGACTGTTAACACGAATTGAAATGGTTTTATTTTCATAATAAGAAACATTCTATCGGGTTGGGGTAGGTTTTTTGATGGACCCCTGCACTACACACCACTTCACTCAGTCTTATTTCACATGAGACAACATATCCTTAAAACAATTCACTTTACATTGCGGTTAATCATTATTTACCACTGCATACTTTCTATCGCCCTTCATTTAACATAAAATGCCCATTCTTTTCCCGCCTCTACCTTCCCATTGCCACTCAGTGCCACCTGTACCACCTTCGAATTTCTCCCGACAGCCACCTCTCTTCGCCTGCAGTTTCTACGATTTCACTGCATTTTTCCTTTCCGTCCATTTAGTATTTCTATTCTCCTCCACACCCACAGCCTAAAGGGCACCAGTCTACGTTTTCCTCCTGCCTCAACGACCAAGTGCCTGAACCATAAAAAACTATGATTTTTTTAAACTTGATGTTTTATTCTGTAGAAAGCAAAGATATAATTTTTCTCCTAAGTTGATGTTTTCACAAGTATATCGCATATGCATGGTGTATTTTTCTTTAGATATATACTTGAGGTTGCCAGTCATCAACTCTCGCCGCTTCCGTAAAAGCTTCCTTACCAAATACAATTCTTCCTTAAAAGCGTCTACCACTCTGACCACCTTCCTTCAAAATTCTATCTAAGTATAATAACTGATGCACGTGTTCTAGCTTCTTACGTTTCCCAACTTCGAGTAATGTTTATCCAAGCCTTCCTATTTGGTGAGAGTGCCATTGTCTTCATTTTCCCATAACAGAGTCTCAACCCACTCTGATCCCCTGATGCACTAATCAATGATTTCAATCATTTGACCGAATGAATCATGTACTAAAGCTTGACCGTCTGTAAATTCACATGATTTTTTGATTGCTCCACCTACTGTCACTCTTCCCTCCCGCCCGTCACATGACTGTCTCACTATTTCCTCTGCAAATGCATTGAGAAGCATGGGTGGCAACGGACATCTCTGTCACCCTCATCTGCCTGCCCATTTCTGCCCGGCACACACGAACCTATGTGCCGGGAATATGTTCAGGTTTGTGATAAGTCGCCTATCCCTCCTGTCTATTCTCATCTTCTGTATTATATTCATTAATTGTTCCCAATTTACCAAGCCTCCTAAAATCCAAATCCATCGCAGTAATAGTTTATAATAGCTAAATGAAAACTGGAATTATTCATGAACAACAAAATCATCGTATGATCTCATGGGTCTTACATTTGCCGTCCTTAAGTATTGTTGAACAAAGAAGTATTCTTATGTGTGTTGTCAAGTGTTAAAAAAATTACCCTCTTTGACCAAAATGACGCCCCAAAAGTGATGCTTTACGGAGGATGAATAATATTTCCATTCAACGTGACCCACTTTTATTCCACCAATTAAGGGGTTCAGGAAACATTCAGAAAGTAAGAAGAATTGCGATCAACATTCATGTCTAGGGAGAAAATGTTTACTTGTTTACAACTAAAGACTGCAATACATCATTAGGCTAAACGATTGTTGAATTTAGCAAGCGGGAGTAGACCGACCAAGGTTAGAAGTGAAAGGAAAGTTCCATAATTATACGAAGGAGTTCAAGTATGGCTTTTCCTTTATGTCTCCCATCATCATCGGGAAAAGAGTAGACGACAAATGGTATGAAATTGTAGAGGTAATTAGCCACCGGGAAAAGAAGATATTATTTCTTTTGACATAAATACCACGCGTAAAGAATTAGACCATACTTTTTTTAGTCTATTCTCTGGTCTCTTTGATTCACATGTGCAATGAAAATTAACAATTTATATTAAACTGTCAATCGATATTAGTTTAGAAAATAGGGAGACCATAGGAGTGATTTCCCTCATGTGATGCTGCAATGGTCCCACGATTATGTTTTGATTGATAAGACTGCACTTTTGCTTCGTGATATAGCCAATTCTGATATTCTCATTCTTCCCGATATACAGGCATAATATCCTGTTGTAACCATGTTAAATAGAGCTTTCGTGCAGCGATATGAAGAATGTGGATATGCGTATTCCAGTTATGGATATCTTAAGGAAAAACAATAGGAAAATACTTCTAATGATATTAATAGTACATAAGTTTACATACCAGCATCAATTAAACTCTATTTTAATTAGCTGTAAATATTTTCACGATGTCTGTGAAAAAATATTTAAGTTTAATTTGAATTATCCCCACCCAATTAGTTGTCTCAACTCCTAGTCTCCTGGCCTCCCTTCTTGGGTTCACTGCATAATACCACTAGCAGGTTATCTCTTCAAGTATTCACGAACTGAACAGCTTCCTTCTGGCCAAAGATCTTTAGAAATGACGCGCCGTTGAAAGATATAGGCCATTGTCGGTTTATACGATATGGTGGACTGATGGGCCAAAATGAACGTCGAAGTCGTTGTAACAAATGTATCGCGAAAAGTAACAGAGGAATGCGGGGCTCTATGACACTCAAAGACATTCTAAATGCAACAAGAGGACCACACACCAATCGGATATTTATGCAGAGATTTGGATGATGCGGTAAAACGGATTCAGAAAGTTTATGCTCTTTCGATTACTTCATATGACTACTCGCTTTGAATTATTTCCTAGATCTTGCAAGCCCAGTATCATGATCGTGGAATGTCGGAGATAAGACCCAACAACATGGCAAAATTCTCATTCAATTATTACATTTATATTAGTAATGTGAACAATCAGCAATTACAACATCTGTGCAATGTGCATATGCCAACTCAACTCATGTTTTAGTTGGAAGCATAGCGGAATAAAAATATTATTCCAGATGCCGTAAAAACATACACAAAATAAACTGTGCAAGTATATTCCTTCCCAATGAAATAATCAAATGCATCCCAAGATATTTCAACAACTTACCCGTTTAACTCTTCAGAGTAAAGCCGAGGTAACGTCGTGTAATGTATAAGGAACTTAAAACGAGCCGAAAAAAATCTTGAGGATGAGTCTTAATGTCACTGCTTTAGACTTATCAGGAGATAGGAGATGAGTTACCTGACAGAATGGAGAGATGGAAAATGCCAGAAAACAAACGGGGTACTTGATGTTAAGGTAAAATGCCGTGAGAACGAATTTGTATTACTTGATGGGGAAATAAAACCCGGCATGTATATTAAGTCAAAATATTGGCTTAAAATAACTATTTACAACGCAGAAAATAAAATAAAAAGCGATAACATTAATGCGGAAAACACTGAAAACATACGAACTGCCAATTACTATTATACATGTAAAAAACTACTACAGGTATTGGACCTTGAAATATATGTAACTACATGCTTGCTGTTAAATTTATAAAAAATAGATTCTTAAATAGTTTTCTGCAATTTTCATGCATTACGATAGAGACATTTACAGAGAGCCATTTCTCCGAGATTAAATACCCTAGAGATGGTAATGAGCTTTTAGGGCATATCCGAAGCATTGCTCAGGTCAATATCACTAGTTTTTAACGATATAGCTGTTCCAGAAACCAAATGAAAACGTTGGTCCATCACTTATAAATTGCGCCAAGTTCTCTCTCCAGACTCTCCAGAACTCTCAGTTAAGATAAACACTTTAGGATGTAAATAAAAAAATTACCCCAAATACTAATTCCACGCCACACGACGATTACTTTCCCTAATGGCACCAAATGAAATATAAATAGCGAAAACTATGGTAAGACGGAAAAAACTGAGTTATTCATTCTGCCCTGAAAATAATACAATTATCAACATCGTAATTCTTTCTTCGAAAGGGGACATATCTTTTTCTTTTTTTTCGATTTTTCTGCTGCTAAGACGAAGCCGGAATGGCCAAAGTCAAGGAAGGTTTTGGCGAAAAGATGGCGTACAAACAGTGTGAACTCATAAACCAAAGAGGAGCCTAATGGCTTTAATTGAACCAGTAAAATTGACGCTTTTCCTTGAAACATTAATTGAAAATAATATTTAGAGCATTGTCCCATTTGAAAATGCCATGTATTCCTGCTTTTCATGCAAGCAATTAACATTCACCCCGTGCATTAGGAACGCCGCGGAATAAACCCCCCAGTTTCACTTCCGTGCCCATAGGTAATTGCAAATTAATGATCTTTTTCATGATATCAGCACGCACAATGAATGGACAAGGACTTTCCATCGCGCCGTGCTTTCTCTCGTACGGGATTCAATTTTTCACCCCCCCCCAATCCCCCACCCTCCCCGCACCCCCTCCACGCACGCATAGTGCAGCAGGCCGCCATTGTCCCATTGCTCCCCCGTTGCCCGGCGTGCACCCTGTCCTCCCCCTCCCCTCGCCGACTGACCCGACCACTTGTCCCCGTCAACCCACCTCTCCCCACATCATCTCCCAACCGTCACGCCTGAACGAAATAATAAAAGGGAAAACACGATATGCAAACCTTTTGTTTTCCGCCACGGTGCATTCGACGTCTTCTGCCACTCTTCCGCTGTGCGAATTGAACACGTAGCGGCGGCCCACGTCCGCCGCGCGTGTGCCTCCCTCGCCGGCCAGTGCTGCTGCTCTCGCCCATCGCGAGACCGTGCACCGTTTCCAAATCTTTACGACCGGGCTCCCAAAACGCCTCTCATTAAAATGATGCTCGCTTTGTGAGTGCGTCATCTGTAATGTATCGTAAGATTCAAAGTGAGGAAATCGAAATGAAGTGAGTGCCTCCACAAAAAATCGATACAATTCTATTCTTAAATCCCGTTCTCCCAATCTGTTATGCCATGCTCGAAATACAGATCAGTAAAAAAATTCAAAGAAACTGCGGGAAATGCAGCAACATTAACTTTTAGCTTAGTTGCAATATAATGCGCATATAATGCTACTATTTACAAAGCGTAAAAATCATCCGACTTGACCGGGATCAGCACAGATACTAGATATAATTTACGAAAAAATGTTACAGATTTAACAGAATATTTGTCCTTCGTATTTTATGCGTCATATGCTGACTCTCATCACCGTGTGGAGTATTCTTAATATTCTCTTTGCTACTGTGACTTTATGCGAAGTTTGAAATAACATAATACACAAAAATGTAATAAAATCTTGGAATCTAAAATTGGAGGGGTGATTAGCAGATCCAGTGATGACTATTAATTAAGACCCATATAATTAAGACATATATCCTTCTGTCAGTTTTTCTCTGCCGTGCAACAGATTTCCAGCGGGAACTCCAAGGGGAAATCTGAGGAAGAAACAAACGCACACACATTTACCTCCAGACGTACTACACCCTTATGCTCGCAAAAGAACAAGTATAGTACAAGCAGAAAATTTAAAAAAAACCTAGTCTAAGAGGGTGGTCACATCGGAAAAACGAAAAACGACTCTTCGTTTTTCTATTCAATCAAAAATGAATATTAATTATAAAATATGCGCATAAAGTCAAAAAAAGCAGAGTATAAAAAACTACACTAGATGGATCACGGACGTAGTTATCGAACATGTACCGCTGTGATCGAGTAGCGAAATTCGGGAATCAGAACGTAGTAAAAGAGAATTCTTTTTCGTGTAATCCGCAGTTTTCCTATTTCTTTGTTCAGACAAACACGGTTTGGCTCAATCAGCATCGGCGTAGAACCACTGCTCGAGCAGAGTGTAAGAGACGGGCGTAGTAAATGGAGTAGGAAAAGGACGAGGAGGAGGGAGCGCTCAAATTGACTAAAGAGGAGAAAACAAGAAGAAGAAGAAGAGGGAAATGGTAAAGAAAAGCCGAACCAGCATCGGACGGCTTAATTACCTTAATTACATCGAAGAAAAGGGAGGATTGCCCGAGAGAATAAAAGTGGAAAAATAAATTTAAAAAAAAGAGAACCGGATGAAAATCGGGCGTCCGGTAGACAATGGGGGGAAGTCTAAAAGGGTCGAGCAAGCGGTCCAGAAGAGAAAGAAGGCGAACCAGATACGATGGGTGAAAATAAGGTAATAAGTAGTAGAAGACAAATCACCCGCGTGGGGGCGAGAGGTGAGGGTGTGGGCGAGGGAGGAGGCGAGGGGTTAAAATGGGAGAGAAGGCAATTAGTACGCGGAAGAAAAACTGGAAGGAACCTGCCCATTAAGTGGACTTGGGTGTCAGGGCAATTTAAGGATTTATTTTGCGACCCCGACACCTAAGGGAATAAAGTACAGCGTGGCGTCTACCGACCACCAAAACATGCAACTCAATGTAGCTCTCCTCGCTCCCCCCAACGCATTCCTGCGCTCTTTTTTCCACACTCGCCGGCATACTTCACATTTACTTTCGTGCGTATGATGCGTGCGCTGCACCCACCTGCCTACCCCGTTACGCCGTGCTAGTGGAGACATCCTTGCCTCCTAATTTGAAGTTCAAGTATTTGAATCCCTCAGCGTGCTTGGATTCTGTGAGGTTTTCTAAAAGATGCTCTTTTAAAAGTTGGGGTCAAGATTTAAACTGAGCAATCAGTCGATAAACTCCTATTTTTCTGCCGCGAAATAAGTGAATAGAGCAAACATAACCCTGGCAGAGGGCATTGTAGAGGATATTTGCGCCATGAAAAATGCAATTTAAATTCCAGCGAAACGAAAAAATGGAATGATAGAAATTTATAGAAGTTACATCCTTTCTACGTGGAAGTGAATGCATGTCGAAGTGGCGATTATAATTTTTGGCATCCCCGTCAATTCAATGCAATTGGTCATCGGCGGTGTGGGAGGCCTGTATGCTGACCAGCTTGGTCGTGAGTTCCTGGCGAAACCACAGGTTTTTAATGAAACAGCGTTAATTTTCAACTTCATGGTCACAAATTGCTTCGTTTTCATTGTAATTATAAATGTTGCTGCAGTGGGAAAATGGATATGAGTCATATGAAGCTTGTCAGTAGCGTAATGCAGTGGTTGAACTGTCAATGTTTAAAATATTTCAATTGGAATAGGTATTCATTATTTGTAAATCTTTGTGTTACAAAGAAACAATATCACAGTCATTGGCTTATGCACCACATGAAATTCTGGGTCAGGAGAAATACGGACTATCCGAAGACTTGATACAGGGAGTATTTTCCCCGCTTAATACCCAGCGTCCTTGTCCACCGACGACTTATAATGACTCCGTGTGACGTATCAGAGCCCTCAATTGTACATAAGAACCAATAATATATTAAATAAATCCGTTTAATTATCCTTCATACATGGCCAGACTCGCCCTATGCGAGGATTTAATAAAATTAAAAACGACCGCCACAAATGGTAAATTTTAACGTGGCGTCAAATAATATTTAATGTTTAACTGAGAAGTTTAGATTCAGGCCCCAGTTTAAACTCTTTAGCTTACATTTTTCTTCAAGCAAATATTCTTCATCATATTCATTTCATGATTTTTCATAATTAACGATTTTTTGCGGTGAAGGCGCTAGGATTTCATTTTATTTCATCACTCCCCGAAAGCTTTCTACATCGCGCCATCAAATCGATCAAAAATTTATGTTTTTTTCTCATTTCAAAATAATATTTTCCAAAAGTCACCCTAAATTCACAGCTATTTATTTTTTCAAGCACAATTCATGTCCCCAATCTCCCGTAACTGAGGAATAATAAATATCTCAGAAACGGACACACTCATGTCAAAACTAGAGGCATTTTATGCATACACATGAAAAATGTCCTAAATTTTAAATTTACATTTAAATCATAAAATATGTCATTGTGTACGTCGACTGATCTTTTCCATTTTATCCGACCGAAATAGTGGCAGGGGGAGGGAAAATGGCGGAGGATACAGCCGTGCCCGGAAGTGATTGAGGACTGAGCATCCAACTGAACAGAATTCCACAGCATCTCTGTAGTCTTCCGAAAATAAAATTCGCCAATTCTTGTTTGAACTATAAATATGATAATGTAGAGTTCTGGGGTTACGAAAAGTGTTATCGAATGGCTTGATATGACTGGAATAAAGAGTTATAACGATACTTGATGCATAACTAGAAAAATCTCAAGAAACTTTAATTCGTTTATGAGTATGGTAATCAGGAATTCAAGAAGAAAGGTTTAGGCAATATGTCCAACTTCCTCGAAAGCATACCAAACTGAAAAATAGAAACCACTTTCTCCTTTCGTATCGACTAAGTTTTAAGGGAAGCAGCACATGCGTAAGAGATCTTGAAGAGTCAATCTCGTCCCACAAATCCAAACGATGTTTTGGATTTAAGGAACATTCATCGAGAGACACCTATTTATCTGCGAGTGTCGATCGTTTAAAGGACCCATTATGCATCGAGAAAGTGGACTCACGTGGGAGCTGGCCGCGCGTGTGCGTATCGTGTGTCCATCTCATTTCCGGACCGCTCGGGGCCATCCCTTCGGTTCGATTTCTACCTTCCCCGATCGCATGTCGCCGCCGTCTGCGCCCGCGGTCCTTTGAGCGGGCGGGGTGCGGGGGTTAGTGGGCCTCCGTGGTCGGGGATGGGGGCTCGGAGAGGGGGGGCGGCGGCCGGGCGGCGACGGGTTGGGGCGATTTAGCGAGAGGGGGGGCAGCGATGGCCTGAGGGTATGGTCGGGCCGTGCCTCCGAAATGCGACGCGGTGAGGGGCAGCAGCGGAGTGAAAGGAGGAAGCAGGGACGTGACGAGCGGAAGGTGGAAGGAGTGGTAGCAGGTTGCGACATCGAAGAGGAGGGGATGAAGAAGGTCACACTCTTCAGGAATTGTTGCTGGTAATGGGGATGGAACCCTCGTTGAATGGCCGGGGGGGGCGGGGAGGAGGAAGAAGGTGGGTATAACGAAGGTGTTCACAGTTGTAGAAGGGTCTTAAGATGGCGACTGCTATCCCGTGTCTTTTTTCCTGCCTCTGTCCTTCTTGACCGGGATCCTCGCCCCTCTTCCACCGCCCTCTCCAGTTGCATCGCCGAGACGCGATGACAAGACAAAGGAGGTGCGGCGGCAGAATCCGAGAGGAGGGAGAGGCGGGGGCAAAGAGAAAGAATGGGTGGGGGAAAGAATAAGAGGGTCGAGCAGGGAAGGAGGAGCAGAGGGGGAGGGTGTGAGGTCAGGGTGGGGGGTCGCCATCTAATTGGTATTAAGAGCGGGGACTCGGAGGAGGGCGGCCTCTGCGTTGGAGCGGCCGAGGCAACTCCTTCCCCGGGGCGAGAGAGAGGAGAGTCGGAACAGGAAGATAATACTCCTCATTTGCACAGTGTAACCGGAAGGATTATTTTTAAAATTTTGCGAATGAAGAGATTTTTTCCAATCATTAATAAACTATAATAAAATATTATAGGACACTCGATACGGGAACGGTATAGTTGGGGTGGGCACCAATCTTGCTTCCCAGGAAGACATCAAGAGGATCAAGGGTGTCACATCTTCAGCACCTCTCAATTTTGTCGTTTGGAATAACGTTTTTCAAGAAGTCGGACGTCCTCTAATACACCCCTTGTCATAAAATAATAAAATCTGGTCATGTTCACACCCAATCAAAGCCGACCATGTTTAGCAGTAGTTACTAGGGGAGTCAACCGACAGCGGAGGTCATTAGGGAGAGGAAGGTAATTTAGTCGGCGTACGATGTTCAGGGAACCAAGGAAGGGTGGAGAGAAACCCGGCGTAGGCGTTGGCCTCCTTTTAATGAAAGTTTAACGCCCCATCCGACGGAATGAGTAGTCCACTATAGTAAGTGCTGTCTACAAAGCACCCTAAGCAGGGATCGGGACACAAGTGAAAAATCCTGCCAGCACTGGGACTCGAGCCCCGTCCCCCGAGGAGTGAACCCATTACATTGGCCACCGCTCCATCCCGACCCCCTCTCACCGACCATGGTTTCAACTCACCAGTACCATGATCAAGGTTTTATGATAACTGGCAATGACACACTGTGTTGTAATCTTGTTCGGTTTGTATTAATTATGAAAATTGATTCGCATTTACTATGTTGTTATAGTGGAATACAAATATTTTCGTAAGGTGACACCTGAGACACTATCACATTCTCTAAAATGACTAACGGAAGTAGTTTTGAAGTCATCTAACGTCTCATACGTTCCTAGTGCATTCCTTGAATGTTTTCATCAACGAAAAAAAAATCTCTTCGTACTGATTTCTCATGTATTTCTTCGGAGATAAATAATAACACACGTTATATGCAAAAATGTTCGTTCCTATTGGTCGAGCGGATCTCTAACACTGCCTCATAATATACTCTCAATACCGAATCACCACTTGGTTGCCAAACTTCAGTCACTTTCGCCCAAGGCTGGACATAAAAGTTGAACTGAACTGGATGGTGCACAAGCTCCCTCGATCGCATGCCTGGGAAAGGGAGGGAGGGGTTGTGGAATACCTATACTCTCGCTCCTGCGTTGCTATCGATTGTTGCTCCCAACCAGACGTCTGGAAGTGTGTGGGCTACCTCGTATTGATGTTTGCTTAATATCTCAATGTCAAGCGTGTGCTATACTGTTCTTTCATTCATTCGCTACGGATTCCATACAACGAGATGCCATTACTTTTCGGACGACCCTCCCTTCAAGTATAGGCTGACGGAGACGTATAGGCTCCGGCCACTTGTAATTCTCTATCCCAAAGTGTTAGCTCGTAACCCTATGATCTTATTAGACACAAATTCACATAAATGCATGTGTACCCAGTAGAGAATGACAGCCCATGGGAGGAGAATAGATTCCAGCAGTAATCCGGAGATATTCAATACTGAATAAAGACAAAGATGCAGGAAAGGAATAACGTAAATAATGTGAATAATCAGAATCCATCCGTAGGATCGACTCAGATGAATAAACCAGATTCAGGTCCTCAGCAGTACTTCTCGCAACCCCTAATCGATCTAAATCATGAAATCTATGTAACGAAGTAGAATATGCAAGAAAAATCTCTCGATGGGTGGTTTGGAAGGAATAAGGAAATGGATGTGCCTGATAGGTAACGAGCGAGAAGAAAATGGAAGTGAGAGGGAAACGTCCTATTCGTGGAAGAAAAGGTGGAGGTAAGTGGAGTGAAAATGGGCATTAATTGCAGTGCTTCTCGGACGGTGACTTGCAAAAGAGCAACGTGCCGTATTTTAGTTGGTATACAAGCGAGAAGTAAACGTCTAGTTTAATGAGTGGTGGAAGTCGGATAACGGTTTAACAAATAGAAAATAAAAATACAAGTAAACTATCCGGAAGTAGAAATGAATTGATAACATTAAAAAGCAGCTGTAACCTGGTTAAAAATCGAGTTTAGAGTTTAGGAGAGTAATACGAGAAGCTAACTCGATTAGGCTTAGATAATTTAAAAAATCAAAAAGTAATTAACAATTCATAAAATAAGTTAGTAAGTATTTACGAATTAGATTTTTAAAATAAATCCTTGAGAAAAAAATGCTTTCAATTGGAACGTTCCCTCTGTCAAACCAATCCTACCCAATTCTTCGATTCCCGGACTCTTTCTTTTCTGGACAAATCGTCACCGCATTGAAAATACGCACACGTTAATCAAAGAGCTTCCTCATAGTGATCGCGCCAGGTACAAATTATAGAGAAATAGCAGCGGAGTGCCGTTTTCTGCACGAAAATTGACTGATCAGCGACAAAAAATATCGAAATATCTACGACGGCCATTGGGGGATTCAACAAAATATACTCCGAGAACAGCCAAAAAGGAAACCTCATCTCAGCAATCTTCAAAATATCGAGGAAACATACGACTTATCAAGTATTAGCGGATTTGTTATTGTGTAGTAAACTTTCCGTAAATCCTTCCTTTTTTGCATACATTTGTACTGCAAGAACTATTATACAAAGTGCACTTCATGTAGGCTACAATAACCTTTATTTCACATGAATGCTTTCAGATAACGCGCGAAAGCACCATAGGAATCAATTGATCAGTGTCCGTCTTGCAAATAACGATTTATAAGCCGATTCCTGAATTGTTTACGGTAAATATCATATGTTACGGCCCGCCGGAATATTGATCACAAGATAAATTAGGCTCAATGTAAAAATGATACAAATTCTTGATTTCGGCATGCTATACTAATGTCTAGTCTATTGCTCTCGGGTTATATGTTTCTTGTTAGAGGCCCCATTATTCAGTGGAATCAATTAGAAGTATTTCTGCCAAAGGAATCGCTACAAGAATTTTGGTCACCGCTGCATTCAGACAGCTAAGTTGCGGAAAGAGAGAGAAAGGAAGATAACGAGGAGGTGGATGGGAGCGAGGGTGCCCAAGCGAGGCAGCGAATGGGTAGATATGGCAGAGGGAAGGGCGTGAAGCAATCACCGAGGGAAGAAGATAAGGAGGCAGAGGAAGAGAACAGTCGAAGCTCATCGACGTGAGTGACGCTAACGAGGATCCTGGGCGACCGCAGGCGAAGAATGGACCAGCGCCTCCGCGGGGGCGCCTCCGGGGCAAGCCTCCCTCCCCCCCCCCCGGCGGCGATGCAACCGCACCCCGCCCGCCCCCGCCCGGAATGGAAGTCTCGAGTGTCCATTTCAGGCCGCCTCTTCTCGTCAACGCGTGAGCGACGGCCCCCCTCGCCCCCCCCCCCCACGGTGACTCTTCGATGCCCTATGCAGCCCCCTCCCTCGGTTGAAATTCCAACTCTGATCATGTTCTCTCGCCACGCTCCGAATACAGGCGATCACGCTATCTAGATTCTACAAACGATATTTTGCTGATTAAGACGTCTTTCGTTTCGCACATCTCAAATGGCAGATTGAGAAGTTGCAAATGTAATAACATATTCTTTTTCCAACATGAAGGCCGAATCCATGCTTTGTTATTCTTTTCCTTTCATAAACTCGTGTTCAAATCTTTTCATAGGCTTATCATTTCATACATAATAATATGCACTGTCATAGTCTTAGCTACTTAATCACTTCTCATGTCATGGTGAAAGCAAAAGTACGGGTACCTGTAAGGTACTGATTCAGTAATAATTTAATCGCACGAACAATACCTTTATTTGTAGGCCGAATGTGTAAAACCATGGTTTATAATTATTTATTTGATAATTATTATTTAATTTACATCCAGGGAGTCATTTGTAAAAATATTTCCTGAATTTCAGGCACAAGAACTATAAACGAAAGAATACTTTCCGCTTAACTCTAAAAATAAAAATTCAAAACTAAGAAAGTTTCCCCTTTCTCAAGAATTGGTGCATGGTAACACAAAAGGGAGGATGTCGTGCACCCAGTAACATCCACATTTAGGAAAATTAATTCACATGCATTCATATTCAAGATTGGCGTGGACCAGCTCAGCGCGGAAAGACTCGAGGCAGGCTTGGGCCTACCCTGGGAATAAACAAGTGTCAATTATTTGTTCATTTGGATTAACCAAGAATAAATCCTTCGCGTTGCTTACCTGGCTCGTTTCTTGGCTGGGGTGTTGTGCGAGCTTTGGTGGCTTCTTGGCCACACATCCAAGCGGTGGTTTACAAAGTCTAATGTAGATTTAGGTTTATTAGGATAAATACTATAGTTTTTAACAGAATTTAGAGTCAGTAGACTTAACGTTAGTAGACTTCACGAAAAATAAAATGTGAAAGAATTTAATTTGGAAGTTTATTATTAAGAGCCCACAATTAAAAATGATTAGTCCCATTTAACACATTTCGGACTTCGCGATTGGGTCAAGAGAATATTACCTAAATCTCAGTTTAAAATGGTCCATGGGTCTTCGGACCTAGAATAGCATGAGACGAGCACTTAAGTTCATTCTGAAGATCACAGTGTATCGTAAATTAAACAGGCAGCAGGCGGGTACGTGGCGCCATCGTGCATACAAGCACCGCTTTACATTTCGATAAAAACATCCGTGTAGAAATTCATATTAGCGAGACTACCTTATAACACTGGTAACACATATGCTTTGTTCGGATCGGCTTTGTATGACACTTATTTGAGAAAAATGCCCGAGCAGAGAGGAATTATTTTTGCAATAAAACATGACAAGTATAGGCATGCAGAGTTAATAAAATTGGTGAGGTGTCCGCCCATCACTGTGTCGACATAAAAGTATCGGTTATCTATGAACGTGTATTTCACTTCCAAGAGTCGCATCTAATACTACTCGTACATCAGCCGACAGTTTTTTGACCGGCCGGTCGCTTCCCGCCCACGTGCATTTTTTTCCATCATGTTTTCTCATTTGTAATCAATCCCGTTACACTCACCCCTTTAAAAATTATTACGGCTCTCTAGATTGTTTTACGTGACTTCCGGAAATTCCGTGATACCTAGGGGAGCAGATGATGATTGGAGTACCGTCACGTGGCCTCGTCGTGAGCTTCACTCCCCCGAGAGATTTTCCGGGAATGCGTCCATTTACATCCTTAGCTTTCACGCTTTTTTCCTCTCCTTAACCGAAGGTGACCGAGATCTTTCACTGTCTCCTTTTATTTATTAGCACGAACAAGTTATCGAATACTTACCTTTAAACCACTCACTCAAACCGAAGCCATGCATTCCTTGCTTGGAAAAGCTGCCGCGGCTACGACACTGTGAACTAACGACCTCTCTTCACATTAAAAGCGTGGTTAATTCACGGTAACGAAGTTGGCGCCGACCTTCGGACATATCAGACACGGCACTCTTGTCATGTACACTTTTGGTTTAATACTGATTCTAGATCGCCAATCTCTGGCTTTTACCTGGCAGGATAAAACAAGTAATTACTTCAGCGTGTGCATAGATTCAGCACGTACGACGAGTTCTTTAACTGGATTGGATTTGCGCTAATGCTCCGTCCTTCGCTGATGAAGCGATTATAAAATATTCCTGTGCGATGTTAATATTTCTCTTAAACACATTTCGCATTGCTTCGCAGCTTCACGAAACAAATAAGTCCGTTCTGAGACGGAGGACCGAAAGTAAATCATATAATAGGTATAGGATTCTTACGCTCTCATTCTCATCTTCTCTTAACTAGTCACGACTTTTAGAAACTGTTGATCTCCTAAAATTTTGCTCGTGTTAATCAGAATACTTGTATTGTAATGATGCTCATGTGCATTAATAGGAAAATCGTAAATTATCAATGTTCTCGTTAAGAGGTTTAGATAACTACGTTGTGCCTAAAACTTCGAATTTTTTCCAATAAAAGTTATATCATCATCTACTTGAAAACACATAAGTAGGTATTTTCCGGAAGTAGTTAGCGATTTAGCCATTAGATTACAAATAAATTCTATTCCAATAAATAAATCCTTCCACAAGGAGCTAATTTGAAGAGCGTATCAGTAAATGACTATTGCTCTTCCTCCACTTAAAAAAAAATAATTTGAAAATGCGATCTAAGAAACGGGAACCTTTGAAAATTATTATTTTTTAATGAAAACAAAATTCTCTAATGTAAAAATACAAATTAATACACATCATAAAATATAAATTTGAACAATTCCACGCTTTTTCGCCACAATACAGCACGTGAAATTAACTCAAAGAAAAATTCAGTTTTTTTTTAATTTTATTCTGAGCATACTATCATGTAATTGAAAAACCTTCTACCATCCCAAGTATTAGTATTTTTCGTTTGAAAATTGCTTTGCGCAAGCATGAGGGATTGAAATGTATTCTTGCATCAATACAAATGTATACCAGATATACTTCTAAGGGCAGTTAGCAATTCCCAAAAATAAACAGAGGCAGTAATTTTTACCTCACATACCCTACATTATGAATACTTCAAAACGTCCTCTCTCCGGTCATTCCATTTAATAAATGTTTTTTATTTGTTTCCCAAATATGATATTAGCAGGCGCAATAGTGCATGCTTAATGTAATGGTCTCATTAGTCTCAAGCGCCGTAATTTGCTCTTGTTGAGTTTAATCCTACCATTATTCTGATTCGGGAATCATGTTTCATACAGCAATGAGCTATTTGCTAATTTTCCTTTAAATCGCATCATTCGACCTGAATTTGCACATTCCTGATGCCGCGAAGTATATCCCGACATACACGTAAACAATAGCATTCAAATGATTCATGATGCACTCCTAGGAGCATAAAATCTAAAGAAGCCGTCCATCTGATTAAGATTAGTTCAAAAACAGAATTAATTTTTCCCGATTGCACAGAAATATCCCCAGTAGTCATAAAACAAAATGAAGGAAATGCGACGAGAGAAATGAAATGGTCGGCATTACGAGCAGGAGTAGCGATCACGCGGCTGCTCACGTCCCGCATCCCCCAGGGGCACACAACTGCTCACGAACCCGGAAAAGCGGCGTTTTCAACGGCAGGACAGGAAACGCAAAAGTAGGAAGGGGTAACGAGGGCGTATGGACCGACGAGCTCATCCATCATCACCATCAACGGATGCTTTTGGTCCTCTTCCGCCCTCATCCCACCCCCTCCGAAGCCGGGGATCGTGAAAACATCTGATACGCGCGATTGGGTCCACCTCGTTTCGTGCAACAATCAGGGGGAGCTCTGCAAGGAGGAGGGGAGGGCGAAGTGGCTACATCGTCAACAACGGGATGATTACTGTTGAGACGATTGGCTCGCGAGATTAGATTACCAGACAGCATGTAGCCTGCTTCAATTAACGCGACGTCCATTGTGTTCCCGCTGACGCAGAGCAGAACTCCGCCATCACACGTCGACCCTGGCGTCGATAACGGAGACGAAGCTAATTACCGAATCTGCCGAAGACAATCGAGCATAGCGTTTTGCTTGTCCCGTGTTAATGAACGAAAGGGTCATCATGGCTTGTGCTGTGGGATGTGTAGCCCTGCACAGCTTAAGGGTTAGGTAAATCCTAACCAGTTCCGTGACCAGAATGCGGAGGCGTGATTAGAATTCGATAATGAAGTCCATACCAAAAGCTTCAATATCCTTCTCTTCTGCCACAAGATGCAAGTGCTGTACGAGACCCAACTATCGAATGGAGAAATCGTGCAGAAGGAATAAATTGCTTTCGACTAAAAGCGGAAGAGTAGGTCAATTAATTGGTGGAAACAACCGCTTGGAAGATTAATTGAGGTTAGGCAATGAAAAAGTGCTAAAAATCCAGCACTTTGCCTTAATTTCTTTCAGTTCTCTGCGTAGAGTGCTTATTCTTCGTTGTAGCACTATGCGGTTTTATTGGCTCTCAAGAATTCTTGAATTCCAGCAGAAGATTCTCGCTCTCCGGAATCCTCTGCTGGAATTAAGAAATATTCATTATTTTATTAGTTAAATAACTGAAAAGTCTTTAAAGTTCTGCTTCGAAAATGAATTATATTGTCTATAATTATTCATGCTTTACCGTAATCAAATAACTGGAAAACTAATGATCAGTAGCTTATTTTTCAAAGAATGCAATTAATGTTCACGAAGTAAAACTTGAATATTTCCATGCATAACATTCAATCATGACGACGCTGACCTGAAGCATGTTTCATATTTCTTTGACCTAGAGAACGTACAAGTTATAGCTAAAAATTCTTACCAATCAAGTTCTAAAAAACAATGTTTATAAAATTAAAAAAAAACAATTTTTATAAAATTAAAAAAAAAACAATTTTTATAAAATGAGAAAAAAAATATATATAAAGACAGTGAATGATATTAATAATATCGGTATTAATCCTTTTAGTTTGTCAATTGCGCAAAATGCATATATGTACCCTGACATTCATGCGTGGAATTATGTTTCTAACATGAAGGTAGCCATTCATCAACATGTAACTATCAACTAAGAGAGCAAAAAATACATAGTTATACATAGATAAATCCGATGATAGGTCGTAGAACTGTTCATTTTTGTCACTCACTAAAACCAGAAAAATCCAGAGGGAAGGGAAAGAAGAATACAAGTTGAAACCCGGCGCTCAGGCTATGCACGCGGAAAGTTGAGCGTTGTAAAACAGGAGAGGGATATGGCGCGCACTAAATATCACTGCGCCCTTCGAGCTCCCCGCTGTCTCACCTCGAAGTGAGCGCTTGTTTCGAAACTCCGCCGTGGGGTGTCGCTCCCTCGCGCCCTGCGACGTTTAATCTAAACGGGCAATTGTTTCTGCTCCTCGGATGCCGCTCTTTATCTCACTCACCCGCGCCCTCGTAATCTTTATTTCTGTCGCCTTTCTTCTTCTGCACGCCGCGGCCTATGCACACCCATCCACTGCGCCATCAATATACTTCCTCCGCTGCCCTCCATGCCGTTTGTCTATTCTCCTTATCTTGTGAAATTTCATATTGATCTCTCTCATTAGAGTCGTGCTTTCACCATTTACTTACCCTATCCTGCTATATCTGTGTATTATTTTTGCACCTTGTGCCTGCCCGCGGTCAAGGTGTTACCAGTTACTCATTCCTGGGATTATCAACGTCGCAACATCGAATCTAGTTTAGACAATGCAATTGGATTTAAAGTATCTAAAACATTGAGGTGCGGATGCCCTTATATTATGCTTAAAAGGCCAGTCAAATACCTTTCGTTTCTATTAAGCTTTACTTTCTGTTTACATTACATTACACACACACATATACGTATATGTGTGTGTGTGTATATATAAATATCTACATAACATTTGGATGGCGTAATAGAAAAACCATTACAGTTTCAGGTTTGATTTTGCGGAATTTCTCCATGATGAGGGTAAAAAAGAGCACAAAATAAAATAGATAACACGTAAAAGGACACTCGCATTGTAGATTGTTTGAGCTTTCGGCCTTCTTCAGGTCTGACCTGAATAAGGCCTCAGAAAAGGCCGAAAGCTCCAACAATATACAATGTGAGTGTCCTAATACGAGTTACCTATTTTATTTTGTGTTCTATTGAACGCTAAAGAGCGTTGAGCGTTCGTTTTCGAAGACATATCCAACATATTCTTGAGAGTTTATGTATCCATTTGGATCGTTATTATATAAATAAATAAATATATATATAATGTGTTTGTAATTTAAACAAACACACACAAATGTGTTTTTGTGTATAATTTTTTTGATTACAGATATTTCGCTCCTTCTATTGAATTATTATCACATCCGTGAGATTTTTTTAGAAGATACGTGCATAGATTCAAAGATTAAAAAAACACACAGATGTGTGTGTTATTATTAGGTAATCTACCGGTTAGGGTAGGTTTTTGGATGGACACAACTATCAAATAAACATTTTGTGACTCCCAACCTAGCAAAATAATCTCTATCAGGTCCCTCTTCATCTCGGTGTACTTCTTTCCTCCCTTCATACCGTCCAACATCCCTATCGTGTTCCTACCCTTACCTCGCTTGCCCAACATTCTCCCCTCTATTATCCTCTTCAACATTCCACTACCACTCAATACGCCTTTCATCCATTTTTCCTGCCTCCATAGGATTTCTCTCAACAAACCCCTCTCCTCACCCACCATCTCTAGTACTTCCTCATTTGTTTTCCTTTCGGTCCATTTCACCTTCTCCATTCTTCTCCACACCCACATTTCAAAAGCTTCCAATCTACGTCCATCCTCCTGCTTCAGTGACCACGTTTCCGCGCCGTACATAGCTACGCTCCATATCAGAGTTTTTACGAGTCTTGTCTTAACATCCCTACTCAACGTCCCCGTCATCAACTCCCTCCTCCTTGAGAAAGCCTCCTTGCCTAGCGCAATTCTTCTCCTTACGTCCCTACCACTTTGACCGTATTGGTCCAAAACACTTCCGAGATATGTAAACTGCTCTACCTGCTCTATTTTTTCCCCGCCTATTTTAATATTTAGCTTAGCATTTTTCTTTCTGGAAAATCGCATAACCTTTGTTTTATTAATATTGATTCTCATCCCATGTCTATCGCACTGAACCTCCAATTCACTCAGCAATGTTTGCAACCCCTTGGCTGATTGAGCAACTAATGCTTGGTCATCAGCAAACCTAACCGATTTTACGAATTCCCTTCCGACTTTCATTCCTACCTCCAGTTCTTCCCATGCCTCTTTAATCATTTCCTCCACATATACGTTGAACAGCACCGGTGACAATGGGCAACCCTGCCTTACCCCTCTTCCTAACACTGCCCATCCGGACTCTCCGTTCCCCACTCGCACCTGAGCAGTCTGAGACATGTCCAGGTTGCGGATCAGTCTCCTGTCCCTCCAATCCATTCCTATTTTCTGCAATACACGCATTAATTTTTCCCAATTCACTCTATCAAACCCTTTTTCGAAATCTACAAAACAGGCAAAAACGTCCTGGTTGTATTCTATATTCCTCTCAATTAGTGATCTCATTACTGCAATGTACCTCTTCCCTTCTCAAACCCAAACTGATCATCCCCTAAGTAATCATTTGCCTTACTCTTTATCCTTTTGTTGATGATCCTGAGAATAACTTTAGCTGCGTGGGATATCAAACTTATTGTTCTGTAATCCTCACATGATATAGCCTTGGTCTTTTTTGGGATAGGAACTAACACCGATCTCACAAAATCTTCCGGCCAGATTCCTTCTTCATAGATACTACGAATCAGTCCATATAGGGCCTTCTTCCCGCATTTTCCTAAACATTTCAACAGTTCTACAGGTATGTTGTCCACCCCCACAGCCTTATTTGCTTTCATCTCCTTTAATGCCCTTTCTATTTCAACTTCGAGTATGCCTGGGCCTAAGCTATCTTCTTCTACGTCATGCTCCTTTTCTATGTCTAACCTTGTCGGCCTAAGTTCTCTACCATACAGTGTTTCTATATATTCCTTCCATCTCTCTTGGATTTTTCCTGGTTCAACTATTATCTTACCCCACCTATCTTTAACTGTTAGCACAGATCTCGCCTTCTTACTTCCCGATAATAACTTAACCTTGCTGTATAGAGCACCAATTTCACCCTTCTTCTGTAAACTTTCCATATCCTCGCATTGCGTTTTCCACCATTCTTCTTTTGCTTTATTTGTGGCCCTTCTCAATTTATTGTTTAACTCTTTGTACTTCATTTTGCCTAACTCTGTGTTTACATTCTTCCATCTTCTTCTCTCATCCATCTTTGCAATCATCTCGTCCGTGACCCATGGTTTCCTTATTCTTTTCCCGTTAATGGACACATGTGTGTGTATGTATGTGTACATATCTTTGAATCTATGTACGTATCTTGTAAGAAAATATCACGGATGTGAATAATAATTTAAAAGGAGTGAAATATCTCTAGTCAACAAAAACATAGAAAAACACATATGATACTCTTTCGTATTCCAAATTTTCGGTTGCCAAACCACCTTCCTCTGCTCAGTTGCCTTTTTCCCAAGTGGAAGGTGGTTTGGCCACCGAAAATTTGGAAAACGTGTGTGTTCGTTTGAATTGGCTATTAATTATTTTATTCATATGCACATTTAAAAAACCTGCACAACAGCTAAGAAACAGTCGGTAAAAATATGTAAGGAAAAGGAATAGAGACACATTCGGGACAAAAAGAAGGATGGTGGGAAAAGTAGAAGGATTCGGACTGCAAGCAGAAAGTTCCCTCGATCAGAAATACCTCACAGACATTCTAAAACCCACGCAGTATCAGAGACTACTATTATGTTAGATGATTTCCACGTTCAAAATTTTCCCCATATATTTCTGTAATCAAATCGAATTTATCATATATTGAAATTAAAGGAATATATGTATCTGATGTCTAGCCATGAAGAGGTACTAGAAAACTAACTACAGGGTTCGTCCGGAAAATAAGTTTATGATGCTCATTGTCTTTTTTGACAAAAGGGGAGTCGGCCACTACGAATTTGTACCTGAACGACAAACTGTAAATGCTGCATTTTACGTCCAAGTGCTCGACAGGCTTCGAAAACGAGTCGCCCGCGTCCGGCCATCGATGAAAAACATCTGGCGGCTGCTTCACGACAATGCGCCGTCTCCGCTTGTCGTGTCGGACTTCATGGCCAAGCACGGCGTGGCAACGCTGCCGCACCCGCCCTACAGCCCGGATTTGGCACCACCGGACTTCTTTCTGTTCCCGAAGATAAAGAGGAGTTTGAAAGGAACGCGATACGGACTTTGGACGCCATCAAAGAGGCCGTGACGACGTGTCTTCGAGAGGTTCCTGATGATGCCTTCGCGGGAGCGTTCCAGGAATGGGAACGCCGCTGGAACAAGTGTATCGACTCACAAGGGTCCTATTTTGAGGAATATTAGCTTAAGATATGTAAAAGTGTAATAAAGTTTTTTCCCTGAGCTCAGTACACTTATTTTCCGGGCGAACCCTGTACGTCGAACTTTCGTTAGAATTTAAATTCAATTACTCACTATACTAATTAAAACGAATGAGTGAAGTGTAGTTACATGGAGTCAATGAGATAATCTAAAAAATGTCCATACACAGTCCACTGCACGTCTGAATACACTTGTCAGTTCATAGTTCTTTCGTATATTATAGATTTAATAGAAAATGAATTGGGTTTATAAAATAAAATGAATATCAAACTCCTAAATAATTCCTAACCTTTTAAATTATCAATTTAATATCTGCATGCAACACCATATTCTGTAGTGTTGATTCTAGATGCTTGTGACCCATGATCATCACCGTTTAGACCGGCACCAGTCAGAACTTGGTAAAACTCCCCCCCTGACGCACAGTTGTACGACATGCATGTTGGGTGATGCTCCGCCCTCGAATGGTCTTGCGCACGATACACAAAATGGCATTGAAACAATGTTGGAAAACCAATCTTTGAAGTCACGAAGCCTTCTTCGTGGGAAGCCAGAATTCCTTTATACCCCGCGCTGAAGCGACGGGAGAAATGAATGCTGCCGAAACGACAGAGCAAGTGTATGCATTCATGACGAAGTGCGCACAGAGTTAGAAACACCTAATCTCCTCGAGAGCACCGTCATCGACTCCGACAATGGCGTAATTTCTTGACATTTCTTCGGAGAAACACGCCTCCATTGCACGGACAAAATGAGACCATATCTGAGGGAGGAGCGGGAGAGAGGTTAAGTTATAAGCAAAAGAAATCGCTGGAGACAAGGGAAAAGTGCGATCTGTTGGATGAGGAAGACAAACTTGGCCCGCGTGGGTGTAAAGAAAAATGACCCCTTGAAAAAAAGCAGGGAGAGAGGGGAGTCCGTTCCATCTCTCCCTCCCCGTCCCAACAGACCCCCCCACCCCCACTCTCTTCCCCACATCCCGACTCCTCTCCCCACCCTCTACCACAACAACCCCATCATACGCCAGGAGTCGTGATACGCTCGTTACTACGGCCGTGTTGGGGCGTTAGTTGTAGGTGAGGTTATCCGAGCAATCCACTCTTTCTCCCTCGCAACCCACCCAACGGCTCCTCGCCCACCCTCCCTCGGCTATCCCAGTTTAGATCCACCCACCCACCTCCCTCCCTCGCTCCCCGACCTGCCTCTGCCCGCCCAGACCAGATGTTAACCTTTGCCACCGATCCCTCCTGCCCCCCCATTCCCCGCGAGGAACTGCGCGAGTTCTGGCCGGTGCTGGGAGGGAGGAGGTGGCGGTGCGGCCCGTCGGCACCCGCCCATCTCGCATCACGACATCACACCCGTAGACTCTTGAGTGAATGAGGACGAGACGAAGAGAGGAGATGGGGAAAGAATGCGAGGGAGGCTGTGCTGGCAAAGGTGAGAGGGATAAAATAGGGACGAAAAAACTGGTTGAGAAGTATTGAGAAAACGTAAAAGAGGAAAATTGAGATTTCCATTATCTTTATCCCATTTTCCTGAAGTCTATAGTTACATGAAGAGCAACCATGAATATAAATGTTCCTTATGCATACTGATTTACAAGATCCGGGTGAAAAAGAGAGCCCTTAGTCAACAACAACTCATAAACTCCATTTCCACTTAAAGGTGGTAAATCACATCCTGAGCCCATATGAATCCTTCGAGAAGGTTGATTAGAGTTAACTTCCGTCGGCTTTTAAAGGGTTTACCTAGATAAAACAGTTTCTGGCGGTACTTGGTGGAAAATCTTCATATTGAAATTTGAAAAGTTAACAATTTGGCCATCCCACATAGATTTTTTTTATTTACGACTTAGGTTTCGTTATGGTATAACATCATCAGGTAAAAATGCAAGTCAAACACAGCATATATACATATCTCTCGGCGGAGGGGAAGAGGAGGTAGGAAGGAAAGGATTGGTTGAGGTAGGAAGAGGGGGGCTAAAAGTCTATGGTTGGAGGCGGAGGACAATTGGTAATATTGACAAATTAGCAGGCTGGGAGGAGGGGGGATCAAGACAATGTTGCAAACATATTCTTGGGTTCACCTAGGTCTAGCATCACATATATCTTCTACGCCATTGTTAAGTAGACATTATAACTCTAGGATTGGAATCATATTATTCTCTCTGCTCATCATAAAAATTCGTTATTCTTTGCATTGGCTTCCCTTATATTGTTTTAGGTCTACATCTAAGAAAAAATAGTATATTCTGCTTAAATCACGAGTATTGAGAAGTAAGTCTTAATTGTTTCCTCTCGTATCATTAAGTCGTTTCTAATTTCATCACTATTCGATATTGCTATCCTATTAGTTTACATATCTCGGAAGTGTTTTGGACCAACACGGTCAAAGTGGTAGGGACGTAAGGAAAAGAATTGCGCTAGGCAAGGAGGCTTTCTCAAGGAGGAGGGAGTTGATGACGGGGACGTTGAGTAGGGATGTTAAGACAAGACTCGTAAAAACTCTGATATGGAGCGTAGCTATGTACGGTGCGGAAACGTGGTCGCTGAAGCAGGGGGATAGACGTAGATTGGAGGCTTTTGAAATGTGGGTGTGGAGAAGAATGGAGAAGGTGAAATGGACCGAAAGGAAAACAAATGAGGAAGTACTAGAAATGGGGGGGGAGGAGAGGGGTTTGTTGAGAGAAATCCTATGGAGGCAGAAAAAATGGATGAAAGGCGTATTGAGCGGTAGTGGAATGTTGAAGAGGGTAATAGAGGGGAGAATGTTGGGCAAGCGAGGTAAGGGCAGGAACAGGATAGAGATGTTGGACGGTATGAAGGGAGGAAAGAAGTACACCGAGATGAAGAGGGACCTGATGTAGAGTAGGTTTTCTTAGGAGTCACAAAATATTTACTTGATAGTTGTGTCCATCCGAAAACCTACCTTAACCGGTAGATTACCTAATAATAATCCTATTAGCCAGACACGAAAACAAGCGTATCGAGTTAAGAATCAATCTCTAAACCTGATTTCTTTATGCACACCAGGTCCTCTGGGATACCTTTCTTTATTTAGTGGCCCAAGTAATAAATTCAGCTCAAGATTAAATGTTAACGCGACACACCTGATTTTATATCGAAATATTAAACAACATTCGAAGTCACATTTCACAGAAAAGACATTTTTGCTAATTCTAACATTTTGTTTTAAAGAAATGTATTTTTAACCCATTTGAATCAGTTTATATGATTTTGGAATAATCGGTAGGAGAGTCCATTGGAAATCGTGAAATGTGATTAATTCTAGCCTTGATTAGGAGATTTGAATAAAAAAATGAATTTATCAGAAGCATTAATGACAGGAAAGTAAAATGTTGCTATCTAGATGGAAACCCACGGTCTTACACGTATAAAGTAAAATGCGAATCAATTCTCAGGATCCTCTCGCACAAATAAAAAGCGTCTTCCATTGCTCAAAAATGTAAAAGTCAAAATTCTTCGCGCCAGAGCCATTACAGGCACATATTTCATCCCTAAGGGTTAAACTTTTATATGGAAATCTTCTAGGGTCACTAAAAAGATTTTCACTACAGACAGTTGGTGATCTTTTTTGAGCGGATGTCTCGCTTGACATTTTTACGACCGGCTCACGAGAGACGGAATCTCTCCATCTCTTCATGGGGAGTCACGGTCCGCGATCGTCAACATTTTTCCTCCCATCAACCGCTTCGCTGATCAAAAGCCCTCCAGGAAACTCCCCGTCCTTTACCTTCGATATGTTTTAGCTTAGGCTGCCCGATGATGAAAAACTACGTTCTTGCCGATCCAAGGTTTACTTCGAAGCTCTGGAAGACACAAAAAAATTGTCTCACATAATTTTTAAATGCGTAAAAAGGGACTTCCTTGATCGGCATTTTTTAAAAAGTGATTCAAAATGAAACCTTTCCTCGGATCCTCAGGGAACTGTATAAACATTGTAGTTGATTAATAGGGGATTTATAAAATTTTATTAGATGTTGATTAATATTAAAAATGGGGAATGAATAGAAAATGAAGTTATGGGATTAGATTATGCTTTGGTTAGGCAAGTGATACCTCCAAACCGATTAACATTATTCAATATTTAGGCGTCATATTCTTAGAACTAAGGTTACAATGAAAATTCTAGTTGGCACAGTACAAATTGTGAGTTGTACTGATGCTCTTCGTGCGAAAAGAGGAAGTGGGTCGCAAATGAGGATTTTTGCATCTGAGCCGCTTGGTTCACTCAACAGCAGATTTACAAGACCATCCAACTCTCCCGAAATCAAAAATTTTATTCTAAGAACGCTATTTTATTTGAAGACAAGTTAGTCCGGTAGCTCTCTAATTCACAAGCACATTAGATATAGTTGCTCAAAGGCCTATCGCCTCTTAGTGCTCTCTCAATACAAAACATGCTTCCACGTTCTCTATCGATCGATACCATAGTAAAATTACATTGCGCTGTTGCTCGGCGTGTTTCTTAATACAGCCGCGTAATCTGGAATCGATACCATTCAACTAATATACTATCTATTGAAAAGATACTGCTAGGAAATGTATGTCGGTGACAATTCGAAATTATATTAAGGTGATGGTTCATTATGAGAAAATGTTTTTACTTAGGAAGCCGATGTGGCAACTCGAGGAGTAACAGTGAAAGGGAGAGAAATTTGGATGGGCGCACGAAAAGGGACAAGAGAGGAAACATTCGGAGAATTACTTCAAGGCATTGGTATTTGCTAGTTACCAAAAAACTGAAGAATTGAGCATTTCTGGAAAGCCAAGCAACCAAGGAAGATATTTTCAGAGTTACATGGTCGCGATAGAAAACAAGGGATGTCGAGTCTTTACAGAACACGATGAAATTTGTTTTTACTAGAATTTGAATTTATGTTGAAGAAGAAGTTGGCATTACTATCAAATGTTTCCCTGCAGGAACACACGCGATTATGTCCTTAGAACCGATCGTACATCCTATCGACTTCTTCCTCCCCATGATTGCTTGGTGGCATGTATACCTGAACAATGACCAAGTTCGTCGGTTGTGCCTTTATTTATCTCTACTAGCAATATTCTATCCGTTGCTTGCTCTTTGTTGACTACGCTTCTTCGTACCTCTTTATTCAATATTACTGCAACCCCTCGTTGGCTCTCGTCCCCGCCGCTGTATGTTACTCTATAATTATCACTCCAGTAATCCCCGCTATCCTTCCATCTCACCTCGCATAAACCTAAAATATCTGTATTTGCTCTTTCCATCTCTCGCTTAATAGTCTCTGATTTTCCTGTCCTCAACATTGTCCTAACATTCCAAGTTTCTATTCTAACTAATTTCTTCTTCTACTGCGTCTTCTTTCCTGCTGCTGTCGGTTTTCTTTTGCAAGGGTTTCGTGGGATGACAACCGCGGAAGCTTTGCCTCATCCGCTGCCGGGTACGTCACACGGCCGATCGGGCCGAGTCCCGTAATTGCTAGGACTCATATTATCTTTATCGTCCATCATTATATTCTTGGAAATGAAAATTGAGGTGGTTTGCCGTTGCCTCCCTCAATAGTGTTTTTAATGTGACACATCACTTAATGGCCGCCCCACGGGGGTCATACGCCTTTGCAGCCGCCTCACTGAGGAACAGACGCTGCATGGACTACCTTACGTTTGGCTCCTAACCTTAGACCTATCTGACGTGGCCTACCCGGAGCAATTATTATTATTACTCCCGCCAGCACAGTTCTGTGCGTATGGTGACCTCCTCCCATAAAATGAATGTCGAAGAACGATATCCTCAGTGTGGTGGGCTCTCAATCGAAGTGATCAATGGGGAATGTGAGCTCCAGTCCGCCCCGCGAAAACCGTGAATCGCGTCCCTCTCCCGCGGACCCGTCGTTCCGCCACTTCCTCAACCCTCGGGGCCTCAGAGCTCAATTTTTCCGCCTCACAAAATGTCGTCCCCTCCTCGACACGGCGAGCAGAAGCCGTTGTAATGTTTTTTTCCTCTCTCCTGTTTGCGAATTTGGAGTTGCCAAGGCACAAGAGAGTTCATCTACAGAGGGAAGGGAAGAAGGGCTGAATTTCCCATTTCCATGTCTACACAAAGACCTGACATCATACATTACGTGATAGTAAGGCTTAAAGTAATTAATTTTCGGAGTAAAAGTTGTAAAAAGGACGAAGAGAGGGCCAAATGAATGTGGGGAAGGAAAACCAAATACAATAAAGTGGATATTATTTGGCATTTCGGGGAAGTGACGCATATGCATCCTCTTGTTAATGATCAGTTTAAATTTGGGACTTATAATTCTCCAGCGGACTTTTTTAGGGCAGTCATAAACTTAATTTTCAATTGAATTCCTGTAATTATACGCTAATTATTCTATAACACGTATTATAAGGGCACGATAACATCATTATATTCTGTGCAATCTGTAAATACTAGGTCCAAGAACCAAATTAACCTCGGAAGCTTATTGTGACCATTAAATAATATGCCATCGGAGAATGCTTAACAAAAATAACAGTTTTTCTAAAGCTATACCCGTATGAACTTGCTCATCAATTGTGACGTTTCTTCTGAAGAAAGGTTTAGGATAGAAGAAGCTAACAGCACATTCTTGATCCTGTCAGGGATGACAACACAAAGGTGGCAATCGATTCCAATGTATAACTATATCCTGCTCTCGGGGAATCCATCAGAGAAGAGGCAGGAAGCGAAGCAGGAGACGTGGAAGAGGAGAAAGAAGTCCGAGCCGGGGAAGGAAAAAGAATTCGAGGGCGGAGGAGAGAGTGCACGGACCGAGGACGCACGTGAAGTAAAGAAAGTAAATAGAAGGGGATCTTGAAGGAGACGTCCTCTTCCCATGGCTCCCAGTCGTAGCTTCGAGGCCTGGGGAATACCCATGGGAAGAATAAAAGCTCTCCTTCCGGGTCCTGCTGCGAGAGGACTTCCAAAAAGAGGTGGCGCGTGACGGGGTTGAGGAGAGTGGGAGGGGTGTGGTAGGGGAGGGGGATTGGCCGGCGGTTGCGCCTTATCTCGGTGTACGTTGGTACTTTCGGCTGGGCGCGGAGGTCGCGTGGGGGCGCGGCAGGGGGGGGGGGGCGAGTGAGGGATGAGGTGAGCTGCATGGGCGGACGATGAATGGGAGGAGGCAGCTCGGGAGAGGGTGTCGGCGTTAATTAAGACGCGGCGGAGATGAGAGGAGCCGGGAATGATATCCGGCTGCGACGGCACGAGAAAGTTAAGGACGTGGAGTGATTGCACCTACTTGGAAGCATCGAGATTACTGGGGCAACCTTCGGCCGAAAAATAATATAGGTGGAATCCCTTCACAACGCGGGTGTGGGTTTGCATGGATTTGTTGACTATGCGTGTGGTTTGGTTCTCTTTTACGGGTGGTGACCTGGCACCCCCCGCCACACGCCCTTGTGGCAGCTTGCTGTGTGTTGGGTGGAAGGATGAAGTTTCAGATCGAGTAGAGAGAAGAGGAGCCAGCTTTACCAAGGGATATAATGATTAACTTACCACTACTAACGTCAATAAATTCAATTATGGATTTAATCCCTCTGGCTAATCAGAAGCAGATCTCCTTTTTGATGAAGTTGCAAATGTATTACTAACCCCATCCTACCTATAACGGCAGAAAACGTCATGGAGATCATGGGGAAAAACATTAAAGAAATGAACCGTGGGAGAAACATGTTTATTTTTCCCACAAACGATAAAAAATCAGAACAACTCTTGAAACATTCTGCCATGAAATATTACTTTACTAAGTAGCCTAGATTGTATTGATTATTCTGCCTAGCTCTTGTTCAAGTATTATCAGCTCGTCTCGCCAGTTTAGGGTAGTAACACTTGAAAATGAAATACTTATATTGATATAACTATAGCATGGACACTCGTATACCGATACTTTTGAAAAAACTATTTCAATGTTTATCAATATCATTTTTTCGTGACCTAACATTTACATTTTTCATATTATATGCATTTTAACGGTATAAACCTGACGTGGGAAAACCCCCTGCCAAACACCCTAGGAGTGGGACTTTCGAGGTATTCTGTAGATGTAGATCCTTTGAATGCCACTACTTGCGACATTAACTTTCATTCAAAAAACCAAGTATACTGGATTAGAACCTTCACCCTTCATAGTTTCCATTAATCACTACAGAACCAGTGCCCTCAGGCTTTATTTCCTTTTCTCTTGCGGGTACCCTTATCTATATTCTACCTCATTTTTTCTCGTAATTATTACGTCTTCATTCTATTAAGATCATTTCGCCGCTGTTCAACACATTTTGCATACACTACCTTTTCCAAATTAGTCTCTGCCTTCTTAAGGTAGCATTTCCTTCTTGAGGGAATTCTTTGTGATAAGATATTGTCATAAACTCGTCTTTCCACCATAACATGGCGTCACTCGTCCTTACTCCCCAGTATAATTCTGGGAATAAATGAAAAAGCATCACTCTACACATCGAAACTAAAGGAAAAGCGACTCAAAAATCCCCCTGCCGGATGAGCCTTACAACAACATTTAGATTCAAACTTCAGGGAAATGTATGTCATTTACATTTCCCGTAAATAATAATTCAATATACCTTCATACAGTTAGCTATATTATTCGTTACACAGTACATAGATGAATCTCCATTACATAAGCTAGGCACTGATTACTACAATCAACAATGCACTTGACATTGAATAAAAGTTTACGTAAAGGGAAATGGAATTATGTAGAAACAATAGACAATTTTACAAGCTGGTTAGTGGTCGAAATGACTCAAATATTAAGTACATCATCTTATATCGATAGCATAGCGTTCAGGAAAGTAAATAGTACATGAAATACAAACTATTCATTCTTAAATGACTTCAGATGCAGATCATATTGTAAATAGATGCTTTCACATATTTAATATTAATTATTAGAAAGTTCAAATAAAGCAGCATGCCGTTTATTTATTACTGTGAGTGAAGGCATGATTTACAGCGGTCGCTCGTGGAAGAGGATAAAATACATTTTTTCCGGAATAAAGTTCAAATGGTGGAATTAATTGCCCAAGAATGGTAATGATACAAGATAAAATATCGAATAAACAAAGTACAAGACCATTGAAGAAATAAATAATGATCTTTATGAAATGTAAGATATGGCTGAACACACTCCGTAGATGGTGCACGGCGCTAACAAATAATCCAATGGAACAGGGAATATTTATGTAAGGAGGACGTTAATGCTTTCAAGCACAAAGGGAAAATGCGCATGTCCGTTTGGACCGAGGACTAATTTATTGCCGCTGGGCAGAGCGGTGGGAATGAACCACGGACCCACGTAAGGCAAGTCACTTTTAAAAGAGAACAAGATGGTGGAGGAGTACGGGATTACTCAACGGGACAGCATGAGAGTGACGTCGTGATCAGGATGGAGGTGCACTAAGGAGGTGTCAAGGCAAACGATCGAGCTTACAAAGATGGATTCGGTTTATTATTACTGCGAGAGGACAGCTATTAAACTGAACGTCGGCCTAGCACGTGATATTTCAGCGGAGAAGGAGAAGTACAGGGTAAAGATGAGGGAGAGAAGTGACACTCGAGTCGGAACATGTCAGGGGTGAGGGAAAAAAGCGAACGGAGCAACATCAACATCTATCTTAAAAAATTGAGACCACTGCAAACGCGTGCAAGGACTACTCTGCCCTCGGTTCAAAGAGAAAGTCAAGAATTAATTTTTTTAGTAAATGTCAAAGTAAATATCCAGTAAAAAGGTAAATGACAAGGAAGACATTAAGCTGTATCATCACTTATCAGTGATGAAATTGTAAATAAGACATATTATACTGAGGTAGAAAGGGTATGGGAGTAAATTTTGATGTATAATAATGGGCAATAGATATAGTATCCATGAATAATGGGCGCCAGGGCCCCTTGTACTCGCAAAAAAATAGTCAAACATGAAATACCGCTGAAGTGATTGAAATTAAATACCGGTCAGAACGTTACAGTACAATTAGTGCAGCCGTTGATTCGAAAAAGTGTAGGAGAGAACAGAAGGATCATAAGGATCACACATGTACAAAACGAGTAAATAACCATTGATTGAAATATAAGTGAAGACAAATGACTGACTAAATTTGCAGCTCAGATTACCGACGAAAATTTTCTAGACGCAGTTGAAGTATGATGAGGCGCAAGAGATGTGGATACCATGAGCGCAGCCTGGAGAGGAAGGACACTGGAGGAACAAAGAAGAGAGGAGAAGATAGGAAAGGGCATGAAATCGCGAGTGGGCTGCAACCTTGCCTCCTTTGGCCCCCCACGCGCGGATACGATGAGGAGGGCGTTGACAGTTCAAATGACGAACGCTGTGCGCGCATAAAAAATAAGCCTCCCACGACATTTGCGCCTGGGATAAAAATTAATAACAGCCAAGGCAAAGGCTTTCCTTGGAACGTCCAGCAAAAAAGCTCGGTCTTCGGGAATACTGCTCCGGCAGAGCGTGGACGGATCAATTCGTTGAGTCTTTTAAGGGGGTCGTTAATGGTAAACTTTGGCCGGGAACGCAGATTACAGCGGGAAAGGGAAGACAAATTTCCTTCATCTCCGAAACAGCTACCGAATGCCATTTGGAGTTGAGTAAAAAGCAGCCCCGCTTGTTTGTTCTAGGCTTTTTGATTGAGGATAATAGCCTTTCTTCGAGATGGCGACGAGGACCGCTCTCGAGTTTTTACGACCACAATTGAGAGAGGCGGTGCTCACAATCAGTAGTTTTTAAAGTAGACGGATTTACGCTTATGAAAAGGGTGTGTTTGTTTCCCATCCGAAGGCATAACGTAGGCAGTAACTTCTATTGCTCTCTCCCACTCCCCAGAGGGAACCTCAGGGAAATACCTTCTCTTGAAGCTGAGCAGGCTGACAAATATATTATTTTCCCAACACATTACCGACTTAATATATTTATATTTATTAGGTTAGTTATGATAACTAAAAAGATGTTGTTTCCTAAAAAAATTCTCTAGAATACTATTTCTAAGGTAAAGTATTTTGGGATGAAGTATCATCATGCATCATTTTCGTTTCAAAAATGGCAAGGATCAAAGTAAGAATAAGGAAAATATTTTTTAGGATATTTAATTTGCCGGAATATATTAAGTAACATGGTTGTAATCAATGTTCCGAAAGTTGCCTGATTGAACAAACTATTATCGAAACTAACGTATGGCTTCTTATGATGTTATGAATACCAATCTTGTTAAAAACTATACTTTTATGATTTGAAACATTATTAACATAAAATTATGAAGTATTACGCTGTGCGATCTTCCTGTCGTGTTCTAGAAACATTCTCGGGTTTAATTGACCGTGTAAATGTAATGCTTAGAAATACTTGTGCTTTTTTTATCTTTGATTCTATCAATATTTGCATTTTCACAAGTGAGGTAGTATAAACAAGTTGAATTAGAGAATGTACACTCTCTTTGATAGCCATGAAGTTAAAATTACATTGATTGGGCTTTCAATGAGAACTCTTCTGTGGTCAATAAGTAAGTCTGGCACAAGTTACGTTTGTAAACCTTTTGAGGAAAATCTATCTGCACTGCAAATCCACAACATCAATGACACGTCTAGGCGTAATATAAAACAAACACAAACCTAACCTGTTTATCCAAACTCCGTCCGGTAGACATTAGCTTGAACCCCTTCAAGATCAATTCATTTCTTCCACTCTCGGGGCAAAGACTAGCTTCCCTCTCCCCTCGTCTTCTTCAAAAATCCCGTTAGTCCGTTCAATGGAGTCCACATTATTTTTGCGACAGAAGGGCGGTGAGCGATGTCCTGCTGTCATTATCCTCCAGAAATTTCTCCGCAGAATGAAAATTCCGCCGCCCCAAAAGAAGACTAAGCATTAAAATATAGAAAGCAGGCCCATCAAATGCGTTCTTTCTGCGGCATTAAATATCATACATGTGGGAGAAAAAGTCGAGAATTTGGAGGGCGTAACAGTTGAACGAGGGGTGGGCGCTAAAAAAAAGTTATGACTAAGAGACAGCCGTGGGCCATTTTGGCCATTCTCCCTCCTCACTCCAGAAACCCTACCAAAACTTTCTCCACACTCCCATTTAAAAGTGTAAAGATGCATCATTTTCTACCGAGGGCGGGTGAGGGAAAGAGAGAGGATAGAGCCCGCGTACACCAAAGTAAAGGCGAACTCGTGACAATAGATGCCATTGAGATGAACGCCCAATATTTTTTTCTTTGTTTCATTTTCTTCTGCACACGATTGGGGGAAAAAACATGTTGCCTCCACCGAAAACTTAAAATTTTTGGTTATTTTTCAAACGACTTAACAGTCGTGAAACCTTCCGAGTGGGTGGTGCGGGAGAAGGAAGACAAACCGGTAGAGAGCTTAGCTCATTAGTTCTCCGTAATGCATCACGACCCGTGAAGGAAAAAAAACGACTCGCTTTCTCCCCAAATAAAAATCTGTTCTAAATTTTTAGTTCTGAGAATAATAGCGCCGTCTATATACTCACCCTAGCCACAAGATGCGAAATCATCCCCTTAGGAAGAGATGTAATCGAGAAAAATAGAGAAACAAAGGATGTTTTAACTGGCTACAAACGCCCTAATGCACCGCCATCGTAATCGAGCTTTAAGGAGTGGTTGAGGTGGAATACCCGCAAATTGCGCCCTAAGAATCCCCACGGAGGCTCAAAAATGTCTTCCCAGTACGTCCTTTGATGTCAGTCAATGAAACTATTTCAGCATCTTCCTCTCATATTTTAGTCTCCTGAAAGTAGAACTTAAAATCATGCTCTCGTGACCATGACGTAACCTTTCTTTATCCGTTAAGAATTCCACGAAACTTTATGCTGATATTAACTATTATACCAGCTAATTGTAATAAAACACGAATTATTGATGGGGGTAAGCCTAATTATCACTATACAAGGTTGTCGTTGAATTAGGATAGCATGCAATGTTAAATGAGTGTCTACGGTGGCGTGAATGTGGATTTGAAATCTTCATAGCTAAGTAAATCCAATTTACCTCTATTCTAAATTAAGACTAAGGTTGAAACAAGTGATAATAATGCATTTTAAGTCATGTTTATGATAAAAGCTGATTAGAACCTTAAAGGCTTTAGCTAAGATATGTACAAAAGATTTAAGAGCGCAAACCCATGGAATGACATTGAATTTATTAATGAAGTACATATTGGAGTTAAATCATTACATAAAAGTTACATCCATAAATATTATTCTAGTGCTGACTTCGGAAAAATATTTGAGCCCATTGAAAACATTATTTCGATCTTATTGAAATGTTTTATTCTGAAAACTTAAAATCTAGACTGTGGCAATATAATAGGAACTGTGAACATTTATTCATTATCGTTCGGATGAAATAAATGTAGTATCGTCCATATGAATTTTGCCTCAATTAATTTCCGTAATAATATAATATCTATTTATAAGGGGTGTTGATATGAACGTGAAAAAAGGATAAAATGGAAGAACCTTAATCGTTCTAATAGAATGATCCGCTGTATGAATAACAAACAAATGATCGATAAAGTTTATAGCAGCGAGCACGTCTTTTGAGCAACGATAGGCACAAAAAGAATAGCAGCAAGTTATGATGCAGAGCAAGGAGTAACGCAAACAGCGTCCAACGAGTTAACAGCCATCCGGTACCGTTACTGGCGTTTTCCTTTCATTTCTTCTCATCATGACGCAATTAAAGGATTTCATGAGGCAACTTGTGTATAATTTCTTCGACAGTTTCAGTTCTGAGGGTTTTACAATGCGCCTACTGCAGCGGATTTCTAAAGACGTCGTTGTGAGTCAAATCGATCCAAGCACCGCAAAAGAGAAGAGGGAGTTAGGGTTTTCTCTCCTGGCAGACGTGACCGTCGCTCACTCGAGAATCGCTGCTCAGCAACAAGCCCTCGGCGAGGTGAGCCTTCCTCTTTCGTCCTCCACGTAAACGAAAGGGGAGAAGCATCATGGGTGGACTCCGCGTCGATCTAGACTTATGGAGAACTCTGCGAGATGGTAATATTTTCCACTCCCGCGGTCCAAAAGAAACGCGGTACCGTAATCATCCGGTCGGTCAGTGGAAAGGTAGTGCATTCCAACCAATCCAACAGGTATAATTTTGGAAATAGGCTGCCGTGCGATTAGGGCACGGCGAATTCTCGGCATAAAAAAATGAAGCAGTAATAAGGACTCCTTTTGTGCGCTGCTTAAAGACGATTTATCGAATGCAACTTGGACTTGGAGGAAAGATATTTCGTTCTGGGGAAGAAAGGCGAGCGAATCAGTGGAAAGGGTCTGTCCCATGAGGTTTTACCAAAGTGAGACGGGGTGTGGGGGAGAGAGCAGGACTTGGACGAATGCGTCACGAAGGAGCAAGCGAAGCGCAAAAATGCGAAGGTTTTTCGCTAACCTTTGGTGGCTTCGTTTGGTGGTGCGGTACCATCATTCCTCGAAAAGTTCCCGGAAGATTTTTGATCGGGATGGTTTTGGCGTCAAATTCGAGAAAACAATAGGCGATGATGTTTTCTCACGGGAAAGGTATTCAATCGGGAAACTCGAAGATATCCTTCGCCCCATTATGTCCCCCCGTCTACAGGAGAAAAGATTCAGAAGAAACATTCGGTTCTGTTCCATTCAAGTGGCCGCACGTACGTCTATAACGTTCTCCTCGTCTGGGTGAAGAAATTCGATGCCGATGCGTGCACAAAAAGTATCGTACAATTGCATTTCGCCGAGTCGTAAAAGAGAATCTTCCTTGGGATAACACGCCAAAGTAATTTTTTTCGGTGGAAGCAATGAATTAATGAAATAACTCCAAATGGTCATCTATAAATTAATATAGCACTCTTTATGTCGGGTGGGTTTGCTAGATAACTGAATAAATATGAATATAAACTAAAGTTAGAAACAGATTCTTAGAATCAACTCCCCGTGACTAGTAATTGAAACGAAGAACTGTCATTCAGAAGAATGCACTGTTTTCTCTCATTTTTTCATTCTGTATTTCCACATAAAACATATATTTTAGACTACCTAGGTTTCAACGCGTAGCGTCATCCTCAGATCATCTAAATAAATAATTTATGCTGAAATACAGAGTGTATTCTTTCTAGTCATGTATCGCTTCCACGAAGTAAATCTGGAAACTACATCATGTATGTAGAAAAACGGTTAGTTTGTCCAATTTATTCTCCATTCAAGTTCCCCGGACGATGTGTATGAAATGTACTCCTGAAGCAAAATGGCTTCATCGAAGCAGATCAAAATAATACTACCCAAACGATGGAAAGCGTAGAACCCGACTGCACCAACCTAAGTACAAGGCCATCAATCACTCTTCCACAACAAAACGAAAATCTTCACGCAAAAGAGCCCATACGGACTGAAAGGATCCCAATTCTTCGCTGATACAGCCATTACGTAACCCCAGACGACCTTAAAAATGTGATGCGTGGGACATGTAAGTTGACCAAATGAGAATCTTAAAAAGAGAACAGCTTCAACCAGAACATAATCCATGAAAGAGAATAAATAAATTATGCGTAATAACCACAGGATCTATTCCACTCCTCCCCAAACGCTCAATGGCAAGCGACGTACAGTTCATTACTCTTCCCCGGCCGCGCGAAAATGAACCAGGCCAAACAAAACAGGAACGGACGGCTTCATTTTATTCGGAGTTTCGATTTGTCTTCCCTCCCGGGCGAAGAGCGATCCACGTGGGCGGACGGTCCGACGAGCACGTATCCGTGGTCGCAATGAATGCCGGTGTCCCGAAAGACGCCTCTCTGTCACTGGGACAGACTACTACACGCATAATTGCGTGGTTGGTTGGATGGTGGATGGAAGAAAGGTGAGAGATGGCGTCCGTCGGAGAGTTTTCGGTCCCTATTGTGCAAAGAACGCCAAAGAATCTTCCCAAACGACAGAGTTATCGTAGGCTTCACCCGTGTCCGGAGAAAGCATTTGGCATCTCCCACCAACTCAAAACAGTATTGACGGAGAACCAGAGGAAAAGAAGTGGGCCGTGCCTGCGCCATGCTTCGAAGGAGAAACGAGAATAAAATGAATGCTTTTTCTTTTTGTCACGACCGCCATCAAGGGCTGAGTCATATGTTTTTGTTCGCCCTCTTACGAGCTGTACAACACACGTCCCACTCAGAGAATCTTACAAGTTTCCCACGGAAAAACCAAGTACACGTCCAAAACCTTTAATACACGACTCGACAACGGACCAAAATCATTCCATCAGGCAAAGTGAATGGCTCCAAACTTTGGCAATCAAATTGCGCCAAAGAACAGGATACATACTTTGAAATATTCGAGGTTTATTCGGATTCCCTTGACAGTCATTTAATAAAAGCTCACGACGGCATTTACTTATGTCGGTTCACCAACTGAGTTCATTGATTTCAAGGGTTCAATTAACTTTTCCATTTTTAAAGTTTCCGTGCCCTTAAGAGGAAACATACTACATCATGTGCTCAAAGAAATCTGCCTTAATGTAATGAATAATAATTTTGTCTCATTTCAACAATTTATAATTATTCTGTTTGGAATTACTTTTATGGTTTACAATATTGCAAAAATAGATAGAAATTTAGCAACACAAATTTAGCTACATTAATTTAATTTTCAATGTAAGATACGGCGATCAATGCGAGTAAAGTTTGAATTGGCATTCCTAATCAGGCTGTCTTTTGACAAAATAACATTCCTCAAAGTCGAAATTACACCGACTCAAATATAATCGAAATAGTACCATATCTTTCTTTTTCCTGAACCATAATGCTTTTTTTATCACCAACTTATTAAATGCGTGTTTATTTGCTATTTTTTTGTAATTTTGCTATTTCAACCCAACCATCCAAACAAGTATTAGTCATCGAGGGATCGTCAGAAAAGTGAAGTTGGCGGCTTCAATTAGATTCTCACCGTTCAACTGAACAAATCAGTCGACTGGTGTATAAAATGTAAATAATACGGGTAATCACTCAAGTAACCCTAAAGACCCATAAACTGCATAATCCAAATGGTTTTCTTTGGAGAAATACTTACCTAAGTGCACTATCGGCAGCGTTTAGGAACTTATTCGCATAAATATAGGAATATTCGACATTTGCATCGATTAGACACGAATCAGTTTGTCAAATGTCATTAGTCATCATGGAAGTAGTAAATTTACAGCCAGCTGGATCAAAACTTAAATGATCCAATTGGAGTGGGGAAAAATATGGCATCAAGATACGTTAAGCATGGAATTGTATGAGATAATGCTAGGAAGAGTGAGCGTTGGAATACGACCATAGGCAATGTGGGGGCCTGAAAATAACTCGCTCGAGGGACAGACCGTTTCGTGAAACCTTCTCGTCCTGGAGTGACTGTCCCTCCTAGCCGACTGGCCGCATGTGCACAATACCATAGTCGAGAATTTCTAAAATCACTTCATGGCCAGATAGAGTGATAAAAAAACCATTACCCAAAATATAAATTATATTATAAAAAATATATATATGTATATAACATGTATATAAATAGAAATAATGTACATTTGTTGCGTTTTCTTACGTCATTTTTCGGAATTATTAGCATACTCTTTCGTTCATTAATCGATACCATTCACTTAGAATAGATGAAATTATCGCACGTGTCGTCGGTATGCTGTAATTATCCAGTTGTTTCCAAGGCGTGGTGATTCATCACCTTTCCTATCGTAGCATGTTCGTCGTCAGATCTTCCATTAACTTTCACCGCTCGTACCTCGTATCCACAGTACCGACTTGTCCCATGGAGGATAAAAAACGTACAATTTAATTAGCTTTCTAAAGATTTAAATGCAGACGAGCTGAGGGAGGGCAAAGCCCAGGCGGATTAGCGCGGAGGAGGGATTGCCCGCGGATTCTCGTTGAAAGGCAATGATGTGTGCACTTCCTTACGAGATTGAACGCATCTCCCTTGCGAAGTGAGCGCCAGCGATTCCGGGGGGAGGATTCGCCCTTTGCCGAGTCCCGCACAGAATGTGTGGAAAGAGAGAGATTGGTCCGCGAGGCTCGTGACGAGGTCTCCGATTGTGATTGGTGGCGAGGGGTAATCTTGGTTGATGCACTCGTTTGCGTGCGCGGAGTTTAGGGGAGGGAAGATGTTGAGAAGCTGAGGGAGCAACGGGGAGCGGATGTACAAGAGCGAAGGGACTAGAACCGCTCTCGCGAAGATCGAAGTGGAGGCTAGTGGATATGTGCGATAATGACAGAGCTACGGGTTTGGGGCGGAATTCCGCTAAATCCTAGGCAGCCCTTTTCTGGTGCCGTGGTGATCCGCCAGGTCAATGAGACTGTTGAGTCCAACATTCGATCTAGGATTTTTTTCTTTAAATCCCCGAAGAATACACACGTGAATTCACCAATAGAAATTCCTTTGCCTTGACTTCCTAGAACATTTATCTCCCAATTTCCGCTCTAGGATGATTTATTTACAGTATCCTACTGAGCAAAGTTTATTTTTGATGGACATTAAGGATTAAGCTAGTATTTCCAAGCCCCAACTGACGTGGCCCTAAATCACCTTAAATAATACACTGAAAAAAACCATTTTTAACTCCGCACACCTATTTTTCCTTGTGCCTTCATTCATGGTTGAAAGACACGGAAAACTTAGCGATAGATTGATTCAGTGAGGTATTTATTATCATTAAGTACAGAATTAAAAGAAATCCGGGCTCAAAACCTGTGTTTAATTAATTTATTTTCACTCCATATTTTATTTGTGAGAGCGTACGGTCTACAACTGCTGTGGCATTTCTCGCATCATTTTCACATAACCATGTCCCAATTCCTAAGATATTGTCCACAGCAAAGGTATCGCAGATGGAAAAGAATATTATTTATGATGATAGATTGATGATCCCTGAAATTTATGAATACCTAGTTTACCGCTAATATAAAGAAGGCCCCCGCCATTGAATCGAACATTTAGGGAGGCGATCGGGACTTAGTAAGGTTTTTGAAGGGATTTACATGGGAAACACGAACCCTCGAGGATCATATTGAATGTCTCGTAATCTTTCAGTGTCTCCCTGGAGCCCAGAATCTACGGGGAATACATTTTATAAGAATACGAGTTCTATATTAGGTCTACTAAGGCTGAGTTTTTCTAAAGGTATTTCATTTTATAGCAATTTTGGTAATAAAAATAATCCTGCGACCAAAAAGGAGGAAATGCTGTTTCACATTAGCTAGAACACACTCTGATAAACTACTCTCTAAAAAAATCATTGGCTCAACGTGATAAATACTTAAGGTTATTCATTAACTTTTAAAGCGAAGTTACTACACTCGCGGAATATTTTATCACAACAAAGGATTGTATTCTTCATGAAAAATATAGACTGGAGTTCCTCCAATGGTCGTAGAGAACTTTCTTGAAATTCAATTTAAATCCATACAACGGCCAAATACTAGAAATCTTATAACATATATACGTTATATATATATATATATATATATATATATATATATATATATATATATATATATATATATATAAACCATAAACACAGTAATCAACCCGAAGGTCGGTTTAGTAGGTGATGGTAGAGCTCACCCATGTACCAAGCCCGACGGCGTGTGAATATTCACACATCAGGGTAGGGGGGTCAGTTCCTTTCCCTGTGCCGGTTATGGTTTCCCAGAAAGATCTGGTACCCGAAAAATCAACTAGCTTGGGTGGAGCTGCAGGTGCCCAAAGCCCTTGCCCGGGAATCGAACCCGGGACCCTCCGGTCAGTAGTCCAATGCTCTACCCACTATATATATATATATATATATATATATATATATATATATATATATATATATATATATATATATATATAACTTGGAAAAGACGCTCTCCGGCGACGCACAAACGCACAAACACTAACACAAAAAACACCACACACATAGAAACATAAAAGAAGGACACTTACATTGGATATTTACGTTTCGACGGCACGGCCGTCGTCATCAGAATCGTCTGATGACGACGGCCGTGCCGTCGAAACGTAAATATCCAATGTAAGTGTCCTTCTTTTATGTTTCTATGTGTGTGGTGTTTTTTGTGTTAGTGTTTATATATATATATATATATATATATATATATATATATATATATATATATATATAATATTCGGGTATAATTCGAAATCTAAGAGATTTAATATTGGCAGAATGAACCTCCAAAAGAAAACAATAGAAATAGTGCAACTGATAGTTGGCTGTATACTCTTATTTTTACTTCGCACAGTTTGATCAACGCAAAAAAACAAGGTTAAGTACCACGACGTAGGCTTTCTGAGAGCATGCAAAGAGTAACGGTAAGTAATTGCGACATATTTTCTTTTATTGATCCAGATCATAAAACACGCGCCTTAAAAAATTAAATTAACGCGTAAATAACGGCTAGTGTGTTAGCAAAGTACGACCGGAGGGGAGAATTCAACGTAAGGTGTTTACAGCCTCGTCATACAAGCTACCCTAAAAATTGTTAACATACCGTCAGCTACATGATGCAGACAGTTAAATGGTATCCTCATGAGGTTAAAACTAATGAAGAAAATGAACAACAAACAGTCATTACAAACTGCGGAAAGTATTCTCTGAAATCCTAGTGTACCTGATTACGATATAGTGGTCATTATGACGTGGATACGACAATCGGAATAGTTAAGTAAAGGAAGCAATGCTATAGGCACAAATGATATAAGTACCCTGGAGGTCTGGCTAGGCATTTCTATGTGATTCTTATCTTGGAATCAAATGCCAACGATATGCCCAAAACGAAATTTATATTCAAAGGCACAGCTATAAATTTCATGAATTGATCTTAGAATAATGGCATCATTTCTTACAACAACCTACGGAAATTCACTTGCTATAACTTCGTATTTTTATCCAATCCTTCTTTAATTCTCCCTTGAAAAACGAAAGCAACTTTCTCGAACTCTGACTTTGCAATTTAAATAATTAGATGTCATTGTAACATCGGATCCCGATTCTTAAGTTCTCCATTAAGATAAAAGGTATGAAGTTTTTGAAATATGAAGATAAAAGCTTCTAAGGCATAGTATTAACAGAAATAAAGTTCAAAACGGAAAGGTAGTAAACGCTAATGAATTATTTAATATGATTAATAAAAATAAAGCGTTGCAAGATGATAATAAAAATGACAGAGGCAGGGCGGATGGAAACCAGAAGCGAGCAAGCAGTGGCAGGGAATGACTGCCTGTCACCCGAACAGCAATTGGCGGTATGAGGCGGGAAAAGAACACCCACGACGGGGAGGAAGCGGACTGAAGGAACGGAAATTAATTTGCGCGACGCAGGAATCAAACTGCTACGAGGGTCGAATAAAGGCCGCAGCTATGGAGGCAAGGGAAGGGTAGGAATGGGGAAGGAAGAAGTCGGATTCAATTGAGAGAAAGTACTCGCCGCCAATGGGACAGCTGTGAGACGACGCTGAGGGCCGAAGGGAGAGGGAGAGAATCGACCATAAATTGCTCGCACGGAATATCCCATGCATGAACGAGTCGGAGCAATTAAATTAATTGCGAAAGGTACGCAAACACTGACGGCAAACTCCTACTGTCCGACATCAAAAGTTTTAAGTACATATCCTGGTCGATTCTCAATGTTGATCGCTCCATTAAAAGGAGTTAATGATTAACAGCTCTCTGCATGAAGGGATTAATTACGCCAGAATTACGCCAGAAATATTGGAACGTTATTTTTAGCAGAAATGCTTATCCCCACACAAATTTATGCGCTACGTTCCCGGCCTAGTGACAATTTGGTTAAATGCTTGAGTGATGTTTGCCTACAAGAATTATTTCCTCGATGAGCCCATATGAAAAGAATGGTGCATCAATAATCAAAGTTTTGAAAACAACTGTTCCAGTACATATTTTACTCTATCCACTGTTAATCAGTCATTTCTAGTGAAATCGCATGTCTTTTCGTTGGCTCTCGTTTTAGTAAACCCAAAAAGAAAGGGCATTCCCAAGAAGATTTACACAAACAAAGGATATGTAAAACACTGCAAATTACGTAAAATATTATTTTTCTAACGAGCTCCGCAACACTTTTCGAGGAGGAAATCAACCGCATGCAAATATTTTTGCCGCCTAAAAATTGTAGTCCTGCTTCAGCGGAATAAATTTGTAGTTACAAAAGGAATAAGTGAAAAAAAGGTATCATACAACATTAAAATTATTACTTGTATCTTGGAAGTACTTTGGACTAAGGTGGGGACAGAGTAGCAGGGACATGAAAAGAGTTGCGCTAGGCAAAGAAGCAGTCACGAGGAGGAGAGAATTGATAGAAGGAAGGTTGAGTAAGAATATTGAGAAAAAACTCGCTATAATGGATTTTTTAAACCAGAATTTCACGCATTAAAGGTTATTCTTATAAAGTGAGGCTCAGTGTTACTACGCGGGCGGCCATTCTAATTGCACATTGCCAGTAGTTTTAGGTTATTAAGAAGATAAATAAGATAAAAATAATTTCTTAAAACGAACAAAGTGTTAGAAATTTTTGCCAATGTTATCGCATTAATTCCCATGTCCATGAAATTTATTGAATAAAAGACAACTTGTTTCAAACATAGTTCCAAGGAAATTCCATTTGGTTCTTTCGATAAATACATAAAAATATCTTTAAGTTGGACAGTCTTTAACTTCCTCCAAACGTTGGCCAAAAGGTAACCACACAAGGATCAATAAATCAACAAGATATAATTCGTTAAAAATTTTATGAAAGAGCTTAATCCCCTCGACCGGGGTCGCGAATGATTTTTACGCTCTGAAATTGTTGCATTGAAATGCATATTAGCGGAAGACTCCATTAAAAGTTACTGTTGCGGCATCCCCCGCAGTTTCTTGAAAGGTCAAGCTAATACATTTGAAGACACTTCCGTGGACCTGACAACCAAAAATTAATTTCTTCCTGACATTTGAGTTACTCCATAAATTATACAATTGTATAAAGAAATCATACCATAGGTGTACAAGCGCAACTCCGGCCAAGAACTACGACCAAACTCAAATTGAGATGCTTTCGTCCATTAGAGTAATAAGAAAATAAAGTAAATAAAGAAAGTATTCCACAAAATGCGACGAACAAGCTACGAACCTATTTCCTACCAATAATTCATAAGCAGAAAGAAAAGGGGTCCATTATCAGTTGCATGCATAAATAAATAAATCAAACCTTACACCACTAACATTCTTAATTGTTTGCACAAATACCAAAGTTTTTTCCCACACATTTCTCCAGACCGAAAATAACGTTATTTTTAATAATGCTACAGTTCCCAATTACTTACTCCAGGCATTTCCTTCATTAAAAAAATGGAGCCATTGCAAGAACGAACGAGCCATTTTGAATGTCTTGATCAGCAATGGATTACTTAAGTTATGTAGATTGTGCCCTCTCTCAGTACCAAGCAACAGCGCTCGGGTGAGTAGTGACCACGATGGAGTTGGTCACAGCACACGACCCTGCTCGGAGCTGCCCATGTCTAACAAACTGCCTATAATTTACGAGTACCGGTGGAAGGTCGTAGCGAACTCAACTTGAAACCCTTCTGCAGGAGCCATTGCCTCGCACCTCGGACCGTGTCAAAAACACCATTTTCTTCCCTTGTCCGCTTTTTTTGCCCTACTCTGGTGCAAAAAAAACTTGAAATTCAATGGAAATGCAATCCACAGGCTTGAAATTCATTCGGTATCTCATTCAGGGAGCGTCTTTCCTGGAGAGGATCCGGACTGCTGGAAGCCATCCGCTCAAACAATGGCTCATGAGCGGCGGCGCCCTGCGGCGGTGCCCGGCTCCTTTTTAACAGGGAGTACGTACAAGCGGTTATGACTATACTTGGAAGCCAAGTAAAGGATGTTTCAGTCTCCTCCGAAAGAGCGGAATCGCCTTCACGTGAAAGAGAAATGCTGATAGTAAAATGTTTTTCCTTTTTTTCTATAAATCTCCATCTCCCGCCGGATCAGTTAAAAAAATATCCGGGAATAAGAAAACATCTTAATTTTTTTTAGGCTCTTGCCTCACCACCTTAATTATTCTTCTGTCTATGAGAATAAACGCGGAAGATGCCTGAAAGTGTTTCCAACATTTTTTGCAATCGTAATTTGCATAACTGAGAAGTTCCAACTCCCGGAAGAACTGCGTTTCTTCTTCCTGATAGCCGATATGATCTCCGTTGAATTTATGTTGCTGACGCATCAGGATTCACGAACGAACAGGAAAATTGACTAAGGAAAATGATCGCTTCAAATTCAAGTTTTTATTTTCACGTTAGATGAATAAGGTCCTCAAAAGTTTTATTTATGGTCTTTGTGATTAAATTATGCAAACAATGTTTGTGTACAACACTTTTAAAAAGAAATATTTCACCATTTTATAGGTATGTTATCCAATATATTGGATGTGTGATGGCATTTTGTCCGATAAAAGAAAAATTTCAAGTAGTCTCCTGACCTGTCATTTACAAAACCTGCCTATTCTGGGTTGCCTGATTACCTGAGACTCAATATATAGTCTCAGTGAACAAATATTTGAAACATTAAGAACATGGTCCAGAAACTTCAATTCTTCATCATAATTAACCGAAATAGCTGTGCGGCGGAGAAAAGATACACCACACAAGTAAAGATCCAGCTAAAAGCGATGAAACGTGACAAACAAAAAGTCTATGGATGGTAGAATTAAGGAGAAAGCTCCGAAAATATATTTCCAGGGTTGATCACGCTGGCTTTGGCATACATTCCTTAGGACAGTTCTTTAAGAGTATTTGGTACTGAAAAAGTGTTATCTATCATTCTTTCAGTTGACTAAGAGAAATTGTTCTCGTTGCCGTCCGTACTTAAAGATTCCAGTTTAACTGGAGTTAAAAGATTAGATGTCATCAGTTACTTCCTAATCATAAAAATCAGCATCAGAGGAGCCCATTAATAACACAGGCCTACAAAAATTTTTTTTTTGGTGCCGGGAATCTTTGTGATGATTTTAGCTATATTTGTAGAGCTGAATCCAAATATGAAATCCGTTTTTATTTAACAGCTCTACATTTTTAGATATGGCACATCTTACGATTAGTTGTTTTAATATTTGATATATTCCGGAAAATAATTTTCAAAGTTAAATAAATCTATAAGTATACTAATTTATAACCACTCTGCGGTGTTCCTTTTATTTTCAATAAACTGTCAATAAGTTTTATGTATATTTCTATATTGTAGGCCAATGAGACTAAAAAGCAAAAATCGTTTGTATCGACTTCGGTAAAATATGGCGAAATTAGTTCATAAGGTATCCGTTAGATGGCATCCACGTTTTCTGTTCTCTTGACAGCCATTTTTGTTTCATTAGTTGCCCCTGGCTATTCGGAGCAGATGGACGGACTTTACTTCAAAGTGTAACTTGTTGTAAAACATCATCTAAAAATGAGCTCAAGTCGAAGATGCTGTGTTAATGATCCTGGTGTGTTTTGTTACGTTTGTGGGGAATATATGGTAGAAGAAAATAGGAAAAATATTACAGACTTTGTGAAACGTGCATACTTGGGATATTTTGATGTTGAGCTTGGTGACCAAGATAAAACATGGGCACCGCATTTTGTGTGTAAAACATGTACTGAACATCTGCGGCAATGGACAACAGGACAAAGGAAAAGTCTAAAATTTGGCGTGCCAATGGTGTGGAGAGAACCCGTGAACCATATTGACGACTGTTATTTTTGCATAGTAAATGTTTCGGGAATTAATCGAAAAAATCACCACAAGTGGACATATCCAGATTTGCCTTCAGCTAGACGCCCGGTACCCCATTCAGAAGAAATACCGATCCCAATATTTCAGACGTTACCAGATATATCTAAAGAAGAATTTGAGTTATTTGAAAACATTTCTCATTCTATTGACGATAGTGGCAGTGACTACGAGGGGGTATCAACAATTCCTCAACTATTTAATCAAGATGGACTAAGCGATCTTGCTAGAGAACTGAACTTATCGAAGGAAGCATCCGAAATACTAGCATCAAGACTGCATGAAAAGAATTTACTGCAACCCGCTACAAAAATAAGTTCTTATCGCACAAGGGAAAAGGATATGCTACCCTTCTTTACTCAAGAAGACAATCTTACATTTTGTTTAGACGTTAGGGGTCTTTTGGAAAAAATGGGACTACTATCACAATATGATGCTAGTGATTGGCGTTTGTTTATTGATAGCTCCAAGCGTAGTTTAAAATGTGTACTTCTTCACAATGGTAACAGGTTTGGCGCAATACCAATCGCTCATTCAACTAAAATGAAAGAAGAATACGATACAATAGCATTGGTCTTACAGAAGATAAAATACCAGGAACATCGCTGGGTGATTTGTGTAGATTTAAAAATGGTGAACTTTCTTCTTGGGCAGCAAAGTGGCTACATAAAATATCCTTGGTTCTTGTGCCTCTGGGATAGCAGGGACAGACAAAACCACTGGATTAAGAAGGAGTGGCCTAAGAGAGAAAACTTGGTTGTTGGGAAAGCAAACATCATTGCTGAATCTTTAGTTGAAAGAGAGAAAATCATCTTACCGCCTCTACATATTAAACTAGGCCTAATGAAGCAATTTGTGAAGGCTCTTGACAAGGATGGACCATGCTTCGGCTACTTAAGACTAAAGATGCCCCATATAAGTATTGAAAAACTTAAAGCTGGTATTTTTGAGGAGCCACAAATCAGACAACTTACAAAGGATCCTGCTTTTGTCGAGTCAATTAATGAGATTGAAAAAATTAGTTGGATGTCATTTGTTGAGGTCATAAAAAATTTTCTAGGAAATCACAAAAGTGAAAATTATATTGAGCTGGTAAACATTATGCTCAGTAACTTCAAATCACTTGGATGTAATATGAGCACAAAAGTTCACTACCTACACAGCCACTTAGACAATTTTCTTGGAAATTTAGGAGACACAAGTGAAGAACAAGGTGAAAGATTTCACCAGGATATAAAAACAATGGAAGCTCGCTACCAAGGAAGATGGGATGACCATATGATGGCAGATTACTGCTGGTGCTTAAAACGAGACTGTTTGAACAAAGTGCACTCAAGAAAATCGCGCAAATGAAGCTTCCGATGTGTTGAGTGATGTTTTTATGTATTTTTTTCTTTTCAATTTGTTTTATTACAGTAAAAAATTTTAGTATTTGTGTTCAATTGTATTGTAAAATTCTGTTGTGTTTGTGGGTGATTTAACAGCCCTAGAAATAAATCAAGTCTTTATATTTAGTGGGTTTTATTATTAATATAATATTCCCATATCATCATGTAGAAGATTTTTTACGTAAGTAACAACATATCTATATCTTGAAAACTATAGCTGATAGGAAAAAACTAGTGTCATAATTGGATTCAGCACCCCAATTGTTCTTTAAATCATCATTAAAAGCTCCGGCACCAAAACCACTGTTGGCCTGTGTAATCTAAAGCCAAATTATTAGTTTTCTGTAGAAGCGAAGTCGTTATTTCTATGATGAAAACAGAGGTGGTGCCTTCTTAGGTAGTTTCTTCAGATACAGTCTTCAAAAATTGAGCGCAGTCTTAAAATCTTATGCTATGGTTTCGGTGGAATCAAAAGCAGGAGGTTAAATGAATGGGACTGGTCGGCACGTACAACTAATACTTCTCGTGCTATATTTAAGGGTGACACCATACCAACCGAAGCGTGCGACACGCAAAAAGATCATCTGATTAGCCTTGGTACTAGAGTGAGAGCCACACGACCATATAAAATCGAAAATGAAATTTTCTAACAAAACGAAGATTTCATCGGAATATCCCAGAAGACTGACAAGTCATACAACATTGACTGATAGAATAGGTAAAGCGTTTGAACTTATTGACTTTTTTACTTAGTAGTGGTGGGAAAGACTTGATTGCTCATGAATTTGGCAAATAACACTATAAAATGTTCGCAGATAACTTTCAGAACGATTGCGCAGAAGTTACCATGGAGAAGTTGCAATTCTTGATTAATTCAAAACCTAAATTCAAGAGATGCCATTAGTCAGTGGCTGGAGAAAAGAGAGGCAGGGATTCTCAACATTCAAGTGGAAGACTAGGATTCTTGTGCGTGTACGTGTTTAAATTTTCGTTGCCCCCCGTACCTAAAGCCTTTCTCTACAATGGCCAAACAAGCATCATTTCAACATGTGTTAAACGTAAAAGGGACCGGCGTTTGAAGATCGGCGACGAAAGAAGATCGGCGTTTGTTATTTTTCTCAATAATTTTCCGAGGCGATAATAGAGACGAAAAGAGTTATACTCCCAGCAAGCATCGGTCAACATGACCATTACTACATATTATTTCCCATTTGAGGAGGAGGGAAAGTAATGGTGCTGCGGCATTTCCTGTTTTTACATTTACCGTCCAGCCGAGACGCATAGTCGAGAACTTGGGTTGTAAACTTAATTTTATGTGTCTTCAAAATAATTGAGCGCCGCATGAGTTTTGTGATAAACTGGATCATACTGAGACCATTCAGTATGATTACGAACAATAAAGTACAAAACATTGCATATTTACTCCGACTATGGGCTGCCAACTGTAATTCCGAAAGTGAAAAATGAAAAAAACATGTTTATTATTGAAAACTATATTACCAATAAGGAAAATAAAACTAACCACTATATAAGGAGTCGTTTTAGTGAAAGATATTTCTACTTATAATTGTGACCATCATAGGTTCGTGGGATAAATAATGGAGATGGTTTCCTGTTGCCTTCCTCAATAGTGTTTTTTACGTGACACCAATACTCAAATAAGTGCCCCACTGGGGCCAGACGCCTTTGCAACCGCTTGACTGAGGAACAGACGCTGCGCAACTACCTTACGTCTGGCTCCCTTACCCTTCGACCTATCTGGCTTAGGTGACCCTACCCAAATGACCTTTCTATTCAGGAGAACTGGACTGCGAAATAGGATGGAGATTTGAGCAACTGAAATGAAAAAGAGTTCTATGGGTAATTTCGTAGCATTTACGAGGTAGGAATCAAGCCGGAAGATTTTGTCAGATCAGTGTTAGCTCACATCCCAATAGAGGAAAGGGCAGCCATATGTGAGAGTTATAGAACAATAGGTTTGGTTTGACCCGCAGCTAATGTGGTTCTCAGGACCATCAACAAGAGAATGGAAAGCAGCGCAAATGAATACTTAGGGGATGATCTGTTCAGGACGACGAGAACAGGTGATACCATAGCAACAATGAGGTCAGAACTAAAAATAAACATAGACTAAATCATAATGCATATGTTCTCAGCTCAGGTGCGTGCGACTGATGGAGAACAGGTATTGTGAGGAAAAGATCAACGAGGGATGAAAAGAACTGGATATTAGGATTTTAATTCGGTGGGGTATTCAAAAAATAGGTTGGACTTGCTGATGATCATGCTTTGGTCAGATAGTCAGTGATAGGGTTACTATGATTGCTAAGCGCAATAGAAAATCGGTGTGATAGACACACGATGAAGATCAAAGTGAGTAAAAAAAGGCTCGGAAGTTTTCAAGAAAGAGGAAATCTAAGTTAAGCTGAGGTAAATCACAATTGGAGGGCATGAACTTCAGAAGGTGGAACAGTTTACCTATCTTGGAAGAGTTTTGGAGCAAGATGATCAAAGTGGTAGGGGTATCAGAAGAAGAATTGAGTTTTGCCAGAAGCTTTCACAAGGAGGAGAGAGTTGATGACAGGGACGCTGAAATAGAATGTTAAGAAAATGTTAATGAGAACTTTGATATAATATGTGGCTTTGTACGGCGCGGAACTTTAGTCGTTGATGCGGGATGAGAGGCGTAGATGAGATACTTTTGAGAATAGGGTGTGGAGAGGGATGGAAAAGGTGAAGTGGGCTGAAAACGAAACAAACGAGGAAGTGCTATATGCATGGGGTGGAGGAGGAGAGGGAATCGTTGGAGGAAATGTAAAGGCGGCAGGAAAGATGGATTCAGTGCACTTTTCGTATCTGGGAATGGAACACTGAGACTGATAGAGGGAGAGCGCTAGTCAAGCAAGGAAGAGGAGGAAAAAGGAGTAGGATGGAATGAAGGGAGGAAGGAAATATACCGAATTGAAGTAGCGTTCATAGTCATATGGGGTCAGGTTTTCATTTTGGCAGGGATAGGAAACGTAGGTGTGATTGCGTTGTGTCCATCCAATGATTACCTTAAACGATAGACTGCCAAATAATCAATCCGACTCAATCTAATACACGCTCACCGTTTCGACTTCTATGTGATATTCTCACGCGTCTCGCGTAACCAAACCTGCTAGCCAATTGCAGGTTAAGTCATGCTGATATTTGAAAAACACCAGATCATTCTTTAAAATTGAACTTCCCAACCTCACAACCATACTGCGCGACTGTTAATGTTACTTTCTCTAATGAACTATTTTCTTTTCCAGGTGAGTAGGCAGCATCGTCTGATTACTTCCGAGGTGGATCTACCTACCTACCGACTACTATATGAGAGAATTAATTGTAAGTTACGGCAATTTTACGATATTTATTGATAGTCAAATAATGATATTGGATAAAACTATTAAAGCACCTATGACCTAACGGCCTCTTGTCGTTAAAATGATTACATTGAGTTAATGCCGCAGTAAAATTTATTTTACTATTAGTACAAGTACATAGGTATTGGCCATTGATTTTTCACTTGTATCGTTTTCATTAGGCTTCTACTCTCTTCAAAGGCAAATTATCTGAAAGGAAAAATCGACATAATATTTGTCTTAAAAAAAGACATGATGGCTACAATATTATCAAATGGAGCAATAAGGCGTAGAAAGTTTAGTGTTTCCATAAAAAGCTGCTTAAAAATAATAAACTGTCACTTGTTTCGTGCTTCTCTCTCTGAAATGAATACTCTTAATGCATACCAGGTTTGAGAGAGGCGAACCAGGATACAATCATCGGCCTTTGTCACTACTGTCAATTCCTGTCGAGCCATGCCTCAAGCGTGAGGGTTTTTCTTTCTTTAAGTACACTAAAAGGAATTGTAATTTTTCTCTCTATTTCGTCGATGGCTCTAACTCATTATAAATGCTTTAAGAGTTACCGACAGCCATTTTTGCAGCGTCAAAATCTCGATAATGAGATTTTTTTTGTTTCTATTCGCTTCTTTTTCACTATAGGTCACAGTTTATTTTGATCGGTTGCATTTTATGCTATCTTTCCCCGCAGTTCAAAGAGTTAACCTACCATTTTCTCTCGCCATAGTCGCTCGTTGTAAATTCACTTAACCGCCGTCTCCTGGGTGATGTTCCATTAGGTTATTTTCGCAATTCATCGTAACCCTTAAGTGTGATGAAAAAATCATATTTTAGGGAGGTAATGAGCATTGATTGTCGACTTCAGTGGGAATTAGCTACGATTTCACCTAATTGCTACTTGGAGAACGTCTCGACTAATCAAAAAGCAATGATCAAAGTCTGAATTACTGAAAAATCAACGATTGTGGAGGGCTTTACTCGCGGAACTCGCGGACTAGGCCTCTACGCTGGATTTCGTATTCAGGGTTTCAGACTGCTATAGTAAATTTCCCGTAAAGAATATTCAACAGCAAAAAAAGATTATGAATGCTCATAGGGCTTTAATTTAAGAGAAAAATTTTTAAATGATAAATCAAACCCAAGTATCGAAAAATATTCAATCTAACAGCAAAATGTAATGATTTAGTCAAACTTATTTATTATTTCATGACGTGTATAGGCATAAGTATATGTATGGCCGGTTCTCTATCACCGACCACACGCTCTTGCAGCGGCTTGCACGGTATTGTAATTGCGGCGGCTTGCACGGTTGGTAATTTTAAATTCGCTTAAATGTGCCTCCTTTCAAAATATGTACTCGTTGTGTACACTTTTATCCAGATTTTTTCATTCCATTTTAATTTCGTTATAAACTTAATTTTTACCATTGATACTTTACGGTTCGAACTCGATATTATGCGTCGATGTGATTCCGAAGAACAGCCGGGTCGAGTGGCTGTATTGATAAAAACGACATCATTATTTTGTTGCAACCAATGTCACTTGCTTTTAATGCTAATTTTAATACTATTCTTATTGCTGTAATGCGTTCTCATCAATATTATTTTAATACATTCTGGTTTCATTAATGAAAAAATCACATAAAATCAGCACAGTACGACGGACGGCTGAAATAATGCGCTTTTCCGATCACTTGTGTTACTAAAAGGTGAAACTCGGCGCAAAATAATGAGTAAAAGGTAGAATATTTTTAAAGTAATACGAGTGATAAATGAACTGAAAATGGAAGAGATTTGCTCCTTAGGGAGGAAGAAAAGTTCGATTTCATTGATACAGATGTGCAATCCGAATGATGAAATTTCCAATTCATCCCAATTTGAGGCAGGTTTATACAACGCTTTGCCTTTCACTAAGTTATAGAAACGGTGAACGCAAATAACTGAAGGAGCCGCAGGGAGAAGAACAAGAGAAGTCAGTTAATACACAAGTGACTCGAGGCCATAACTGTCGTCCGAGGAGCATCATGATGTCTTTCTTTTAAGTAGCGCAGCATCGAGGCCGAGGGACCTAAATGCAAAAAGAGAGTAACCTATTCATAGCACCAATTCTCTACCACAAGTAAATAGAGAATTTTTATCTCCTTTTTCCAGAGATTTTCTATCGGTACTGCTTATGGACGAACTAGAGTGCTCACGGGTAAATTAGATGTGCCTTAGTGTATTTTACTAACTACTGGATGCCTAGATAAGCATTCATGACAAAATTAATTTAACCTTTTTGATCTGTTTTGCGCAGAAAAATAGTCGAGTAAACCCGCTGAATAGTTTGAACTCTTGAAATACATAATAACGCTTTTTACTTTTTCCAAAATGAGGAAATCAAAGCGTAATAAATTTTAGCCACATCATGCTTTCAAGGAAGTCCTGTCGTCACAATTGCACTGAGTTTTCTTTCCTGTTGGCTTAATTTGTTTGAATCTACACAATAATCAAAGTGACTTAAAGAAGTGCTAAAATCGAGGAGTATGCGAATCGTGCTACATGATTTCGACATAAGGAATGAATCATCACGTGATCGCTACGGTCGAGGTTAATACCACCGGCACCACTCGCCGAATGCTTGGTCAGCGGTGCTTGGAACAATTACCCTGCCCAAGGGTGTCGTTCGTGGCAGGAAGCATCCCCCCCTCCCACGACGAGTCTCGTTCCCGAAAAATATCAACTGGCGGGAAGGGGGCCGGGAGAGCGGAGGGGGGGCGAGATCGCCGCCCCCATCCGGACCGCCTCGTCCATCACTGCCGGGAGTTCTTCGAGAGGAGAGTGGGCCCGCGACGAAGGCTCGTTAACGGGCGGGAAATGACGCGTGGAGAACGCCGAGACTTTTTGTTTAAACAAGGCGCGGTGTTGTATATCCCAGTCTGATCACACCAATGGGCCGGGGGAAGAAGGCAAGGGAAGTGGGCAACAGCTAAAAGAAGTGGGAGCTAGGACACTCGTTCGGCACTGCAAGAAAAATCAGTCCCATTGTGCCGGAAAATTCTCAGAAGCTTGGGCCATTAGTGCCTTCAAGGGAGGAAGGTAACTCGGAAGAACGGTTAACACTGGGACTCCCTCCCTCCAAGTGCTTAGCGGTGGGCAGGCTGCGCGGAAGTTTCCCGGATCGCGACAATTCAGCTCAATATATAATCTTATTAACCAATGTCCTTTGGAGGACGACTGAAATAGCACATTATTAATTGGCACGCCGAGTGCATTCACGAAGAACCGCAACAAATATGATCATACTGGCAGCATGAAACCAATTTTCAGATGATCTCATTTTCCTTAATGCAGAGTAACATCGAGAATTTGCGCACCAGGACTAATTTTCAGTGACTTTGAACTGTTTTCGAAGATGACTGGGTTGATTGAGGATCTAGCCGATGAATATTGATATTTCATTTCACTTACACAGCTGCACGGATTGGAAAATACTCAAGTGATTGCCTACAGAAAATATACAACTATACTTGATGTAGGGCTTAACCACTTGGCACTTCTCAATATTGCAAGGAATGCCAAAAAAACAGCAATTCCAACATTCACAATTTTATATCACACGACCATGGTTTCGCGTAGTATCATCACGTGATGATGCTACGCTGCAGCGAAACCATGGTCATGTAATAATAAATTGTGAATTGCCAATTACAGAGTTTGTTTATGATTCCTTTCAACTATAATCATCAGTTTCGGGCGTGTAATATGATAAGTGGCGGATTCATATTTAGATTTAAACCACAGATATTTCCACTTTATCATCCAAACAAAATGCTCAAGAACACAATGTATACATCCACTGTTCTTTATTATCGTGCAACTAGTTTCAACGCTTAGGCGTCATCTTAGGCGGATGACGCCTAAGCGTTGTAACTAGTCGTACGATAATAAAGAACAGTGGATGCATGCATTGTGTTCTTAATAAAATAAATATTCAACACGAACTTCCACAAAGTTGGGCTTTAAACAATAGAAAGCACAAAATGCTCAAGATCTGCAGTCGTATAACAAATGTGTGAAGCTCATGTTTCAATGTTTATGTAAGGAGGCGAAAATAGCGGTGGTCTGGGGGATCAATTCGAGAGCCCATTGTGTTATATGAGGCAAACGAATCCTGAAGGCGAGTGTGACTCTGGAGGATGAACCCGCCCTCGAGAATGGACCTGATCATAGTGGTCAAGAAGGTGGCGAAGTGAGCCGTGGGTGTGAGTCAATTCTCTCGGGAATGAGTTGACACCTGATCATCGGAAAGTAAAAGGGATTTGCTATTTTTAATAAAGAGTCGTATTTGCCGGTTTTTATTATTTACATGTATTTTATATTTTATCCCACACTCTTGTGTTCACGGCTTATTCCCTAATTCGATGTCACTTATTTTTGCGTCGCACGAAATATTAGGAGGAATGACGCGCAAACTGATCCCCTAAATAGATTGGGAACCCGGGGGCATAATGCAACTGAACCCAAAAGAGCCTCAACAAATATCTATTGTCCATTCTCGAAAACTTTGGGGTTATATGAATACATACGTTGGTTTGCTTTTTTTGACATATGACTTTAAGTGCTCTTGTTAACATATTTCTAACCAACGAATATGAGGTGATCATGGCAATTAGAAAGGATCCTAAGAGGAGATAGCACATTCCGAATTAACATCGGCAAGAGACAAATAATGCGTGATATTTAAGAGCGGAAAGTAGTGTAAGGCTATAAATTTAAACTGAAATGAATGATGAACGTAGATTAAAACATTTTTCAAGTTTACAATGCGATAACTCTTCAGGACCATTTTCACGGAATTTAGCCAGAATTATACTATATTTGTAAAGCCAGGATTACTAAATTACATAAATTTAAAGTTCCTATTGTCTACCAAATTAGCAAACTTATAGGTATTATTTATATTATTTGTATCTGTAATGTAGAGGAGGATTGATGACTTTAATATTCCCGTCGCGTAGATACAATCTTGTGTCAGTCAGATGTATAATTTTTACCTACTAATTATTAACTACCCATAACATGCATTTAGATGCGCACATACTATCGTGTTAATCGTTTGGATAATAAATCAGTAACAGAGAAAAAAGACGAGGCTACGGCTAAGAAAGAAATTACGGACAAAGGACACAATACAGATTTTATACGACTAGTAAAAAAGATGAAATTTTTATTTCACAAGGGAGCATACTTTGTAAGTTGAGAACGGCTTGTTACGGCAGTTAAGACGGAAACGATTCTTTCTGTTATGGAGCTCACTATATAATAGCGGCGATACGGTGGCCAGGAGTAATTCAATGCCAGTTCATCAGTAATGGTCCATATAATTTTGCATTCAACCAACGGTTCATGTTACGATGGGTATCCAGTATGCAGCACACATGTGCTGTGATTAAAACCCATCTCTCGGAAAGGGTTTTTCTTTATCAATGAACATTATTTCTTTAACTAAGAGGACATTAAAAATGAAAATAATTACTTCCCTTTGAACCGGACGCCACATTAATAGTCAAAATAGATTGTAACTAGCACATTCATTAGTTTTACGTTTTATTAATAAATTGGTATGTAACATTTTTTCAACATAAATGTCGATTCCATCACCATTAATATTTTTGGGATTCAATATTTGTGACTAATTACGCGAAGAGGATAATCTAAACACCAAAATACTTGTTGAATAAAATGTATTAACGAATGTATGATTTTGTGGGCAAAAATATATTAACTTCTACACAAAAGGAATAATTAAAGAACTTAACGCATGAGGTATTCAGTTTTGATGCTGACCCATGTTTTTAATATCATTTCGTAGTAATGCTTACCGAGACATTAAAATAAAGAATAGACATGGGCGCCTGCTGTGAAATTGAAATAAGAGTATATTTTTCAACGAACATTGGTTTTTCTTTTGTTGGAAATGAACTACATTGAAATTGGTGACTAAAAAGTTCATTACCTAGAACCTTTCAAACCCGGAAATATGCTGTCCACACTAAACAGCTTATCCTATAGTGTACCGTTCAGCCCTAAACGGTGGAGTTTTCTTAGTGAACAGAGAAAATGAAAGAAATATAATTAATGATGGATGTTAAATTAGGCGGGAGAACATAGAAAATTAATTACGTTTTAATGACAAGTATGGTTTTCATCAGAGAATACTTAATTATTTTTTGTAACTTTTCGAAATGGCATTCATTGAAAACCTCCTCCTCCACTCAAGTCGTTTTTGGGAGAGGACCAATAGCCACGACGCACGGGTGATAATTAAAGGTTTATGTGACGTTGAAAAAATTGCTTGGCTTGAACTCAAGACCTTTGAGGTTATGGGAATTCGAAGCTCAGTACGAAGTGACGTAATAAATTACCTCCTCATACATTACAGCTAGCTCTAAGGGTTTAAACTGCATAGGTCTGTCTGCCTGATGAGATTGACGAGGCATTTAGTTTAATATTAAACCTTTTAAAATACTGTGAATGAGGAAATAAATTCCCGTAGGAGATGGAAATTAATGAAAAAACCCCTAAACAGCGTTCACGCCATAAAAACCATTGAAAAATGCATGTTTCCTAGAAAGATGTTTTGATGAACAATTTATAATTTCAATAAACTTATTTAGACATCTGAATTATTGTAGAAACACTTCCAAAATATTGCATTCAATCGGTTTTTATAATCAATACTAATATGTGGGAATATTTTTTACATCCAAAGTTCTTTCTTTTATTTTAGAAAACAATCGTTAATCAACTCCGCTATTTAATTATTCATTTTTTCCATATCGCTCATAAACCATTATTTATATTCATAATAGCATTCCTTGTCCACGAGGAGGTGATGAAATAAAAGAAAATAAATTCATTTTAGATATCTATTGAGCAAGAATCTGGTCGAATAATTATTTTCAACGGGTTATTCAATGCAGTCCTATGGAGGCAGGAAAAATGGATGAAAGGCATATTGAGCGGTAGTGGAATGTTGAAGAAGGTAATAGAGGGGAGAATGTTGGGCAAGCGTGGTAAGGGCAGGAACAGGATAGGGATGTTGGACGGGATGAAGGGAGGAAAGAAGTACACCGAGATGAAGAGGGACCTGATATAGATTAGTTTGATAGGTGGGGAGTCACAAAATGTTTATTTGATAGTTGTGTCCATCCAAAAACCTACCTTAAACGGTAGATTACCTAATAATAATAATTCAATGCAGTTTGATGACCTCACTTCATTAGGTAAAACAAAATTACAATTAAGAGATTTAGAGCGACTAAGAATGGTTGAAGAACATCTCTCTCTTCTATATCCATCCTCTACGCGCATAGAACTACCTGTAATATAGTGTGTAAAGAGCATTTCAAGTGGTGTTAGCTTGGCTGTTGTCATCCGTGTTTATTTTCACGGTTGAAACCATTTCTACCGCAATGGATTCTTCACTTCTCATCCGGACACTCTTTTCAACTTGTTTCCGAATCTGGTGAATTCGTGCAATAAATCTGCATGGGCCATGAAAAAAACTGCAGTTTCATTTAAATTGAATCTACATCCCGCGAGCCGCCAAAAGGGCGATCGGCGGGGGTTGCTAGGGCACCAGTCATACATGCGGAAACATTAGCTCATAAATCCATTTGTACTATTGTTAGCTAATGTAAAAACTCGCATACATACATGCCTGCATACATTATTCCATTCCATGTGTGCTTCACTAAGTCATTTATGTTTGTCTTCAAGTTGACACAATGGTGTTCCTTGGTTCGATTTGGTCATGATTGCATATCGTGCGAGGTAAGAACGAGAAGTTGAATCTGACAGCTACAATGTTTTAATTTGTGCAGGATGAAGCCAAATACCATTGTAAACGGAATTTAATATTCAATGAGCCACCGAAACCCGACTGGAGGTCGATAAAATGTGGGAGAATAAAAATAAAAATATATATTAATAAATTATTATAACATATAAAAATAAGAAAACAATAAAAAGAACAACATAATGAGAAATAGAGAGAACAAAAATGCATAAGGAGAGTGAAGTTTTTGGTGGTGGGAACATGGTGCGTTCATGACTGATCTGGCACATACGTACAATCAGTCGACATCAATAATTTGCAATATCCTCAAGAACAAGTGCAAGATTAAGGAGACATACCTCAAAGGGAGTGGCAAGAATCTCTAAGCAACAACTAATGAAACAATCAATCAATCAATTTATTTTATCAAGAGTAGTCTATTCTGGACAGACAATAGTATCTGTCCAGAAATTTATATGATTCATGTGAGAGCAAAGAACTCCGGAATTGTCTGAACAAAAATTAGCAATTAAAACAAGACACAATATATGATACGAGACACGAATTAATTGATTGGTTAAAATATTTAAATCGAAACTTGAAGGGACCCTTGTGATTGCCCTCTGCAAAATATTGTAAATTCAGATTTTCTAAAAGGTCCTTTTGGCTGAAAATTAGTGCTTACGGATTTCTGATATCGATTGGAAACTAAAGGAAGTCATTATGATATTACTGCAGTCATTCGCGTGTTGAAGCTGAGTTAGTTTTCACGCCTCTCACGCAATTTCATAACTACCCAGATGAATGTCTATGAAATCGAACATCGTCTTCAAGCCAGAGGAGTTAATTGAATGGATATAAACTTCTCTCGTGGCAAAATATTCTATTGGAAGCTTATTTTGCGTTTAATTTCTAAATAAAGCCCTTAGCTCGAGGACTAGTTCGATTAGCATAAATCCGCTATTGATGAAATATACACAATTGTACATTTTTTCAAAGGAAAGAATTTTGCAAAACCGTAATCATCTGCATATGCATTTATCGATTTTTTTGCTACATTATGTATCATAAAAATGCCCCAGTACCTGCGAGAGTATGCCTAGAGGCTCTGTTAGTTTTCTTGTGTGTCCATATTCAGAGGAGAATCCCGTTACGATTTTCATGAAAGGATGAACCTATTTTTCCGTTCGGCCAGGAAGAATTTTATTCATAAAATAAATTCAAAAGTACCCGTAATTTCATGTTAGTACACTAATAATCTGGAAGAGGATCATCGCTAGAATATTGTACTTATTTTATCCTTTAATTTTCCCAAGAAACAACGATTTGTACCACTGTATTCGAGATGAAGCCTAGGAATTACATATACAAATTGCTATGAATTATACATCATCCAAAGATTGTTTACACAGGAGAGAAACCAAACATAATTCTGAAGTAATAGGGCATATTTTAACGCATACCCAAACAATTTTCACGACGAAACATTGATTTTATTGATTGTAATAATGTTTTTCTAGTTCATATTTTATCCTCACATAAAAAAACCTATTAAGTTAATGAAAAAGGGAAAACACATTGCAAAAATACATTTTAAGCAAAAAAAACAATCCGTAGGCAATGCTGCATTCGTTACAAATATGTACTATCGATATAATTTAAGTAATTAAGTTAAAGACAGTGTTTTATAATTCACAGGTTAATTATGACATGATTTTACCAAAAAGTGTCTTCAATAATGTTGCATTTTTACGAATTAATCAACAATTATAATTTTTTCACGCATTCACAGAATACAGGACATGTACGAAACAATAGCACTATAACAGGTAGAGAAAAATACCACAGTCAAAATTTTCGATCCAATTCATTATGTCCACTAAAACAAAAGCCGGCAATTCAATAGCCTCATCACTTCAACAGTTGCCGAGGCGACTAGCTGATAATGAACAGCTGGAAGTGTTGGAAATGTTTGACGTGTGCCGAGCAAGTAGGAAAATGTAATTTTGCGGCAAGAAGAGAGGAGGAATAAAAAGAGAAACCAGGCTTCGGGATAAGTTTATTCTTGCAGTAAGGCATCCGGGGATGTCCGCGATGCTGAACGAGAAGCGTTCTCCATTTCAGACGCTGATAAGGAACCTTAGTGGATAGTCCAGATTCAATTATTCCTGAGTTTCGAGACTTGACTCGGACCTTTGACACATGATCGCAGTAATTCCATTTCAATTCATATCCTTTCTCCTTAATGACAGCCCAATCCGAATAGGTTAGTCGTGAGCATCGCGAAAAAATTTCAAGTTTTCATTCGCCCCACCAGCCATCGCCTCAATAAGGAGGAGTCGGGAGCGAGGCGGATTAGTAATGGATTCTTTTTCACAGCGGGCGCTACGACTCTGCTAACCTCGGGCGTCACGCCCAAGCTAAACGTAGCTTGGCTAGACACGAATTCTTCAAAGTCATTCATTCTCCTAATTACTGCAGAACTGTCACGGAAATCGAATGCAAATGTGGAATAAAATGTTGAAATACCTTCTTGAATGTTCCTCGTTACAAATGCCACAGATAACCAACCGACTCGACAGTCGCTAAGGTTCTGAGAAAACAGCAGTTCTCTTGAATAATTTCCAAGAAGGATAATCTAGTATAATTAACGCACGCTTTTAGTTCATAGGTCGATCATGGAAGAGTATATTAAAGGAGGTCATAGGCTGATTTTGCATTATTTTATGGCTTAGAGTAAGTGCTTGGGAAAGTATGGAACATAAATTCAAAAACGTAGGTGTATAAAACAAATAAATAATTCCAAATATTATACATATATTTTGCTAATAATATTAGAAAAATATATGTCAATGTTACATATATGCATTATTTTCAATACAAACTACAATTTATTTCGTAATTATAACATAAATGATGGAAAAGGCTTTTATCCGAATACTCTACGCAAATATGTCGATAGTTTTCTAACCTACAACTTTTCGGAACAATAAGTGTGTTTTAAATCATTCTATTTCCTCAATCGAGGCTTTCTTGTACTTCCATGGACTAAACTTCCTTGAATATTTCAATTTGATTACCTATGCCTCGCCCGTGGAAGCTAGCGGGGAATCATTCGGGCGCAGAAGTCACAGTGGATCTGCAATTTGATTTCATAGACTGTACATATCTCCATGTTAGAGCAAATTGGCCATCGCACTTACTCATGAATTATTAACCACTAACTCTGGCTAACGAAGATCGAGTGGCGTATGCCGAAGACAAAACAGTCTACCAGAAAGGAATTTGGTCTATCTACGAACAATGCATAGCAGTACAGATAATTGAATATTGTGCGCTTCGAGTGCCTGGATTAGCTCGGGATGCAAAAGAAAGCCCACGTTAGCATGAATGCCATGAGTCATTCCCGAGGCGGAATACGAATTTTTGGCATTTGAGAGGGGCGCCCTGCCTATCAAATAGAAAGCTCGAGATAAAAAATACAGGGCGTCCTTTGGAATGGTTTCATGTTTCCTTTCCCATCCGTCTACCACTTAACAGGAATATCAAGGAATCAATAAGTGCGTCCCAGGGCAACGCAAATTGAAAAAAAATGTTTTTTACAGTTTTTAAAACCTTAGAAAGAGTCAGCTTGATTTCCTGTTGAAACAACAGCTATCGAAAATTACACCAAAGACGTTTAGTCCATAGTTATACTTAGCGAAGGGATATGCATTCATTTTTCAAAAATTGCTGATGAGACTAAATCGGCTGCAGTCCTCGCTCTTCCTTGTGGTGAGGCTCGAGGACAGCAGCAGACAATGACATACCGAGGGAGGCATCAAATCGTGCATCTACTTTAAGTGCCGCCGCTCAAAAGCCTTAGGGAATTCTCCTGATTTGCATTCCGAGTCGCTGCCGTATATTTATAAGCGTCCACTCCCCTTCATACGTACCCCCACACAACTATATTGATGTGGTCACTCTGTAAGTAACCCTTCGGTGGCTGGTTACTGCCCTTTAACCGGCCTCTCCTCTCCCCCTTGAGCGAAAGCAAGACCTGCAGCGCACCATGTAACCTCCAGCGCTCAGGCACCTTATGCAAAAACTTCTGCCACAATGGTTACATTAAATTAATGCCTTGGGACTTGAGGAGAAATCAGTTGGCGGGTTTCTTCGGAGCCATAGAAACATTTTTATCTTTTCCTCAAGATGTCTCTTTTCCTCTAAGCTGCCACAATCAACACCATATGATTGTATATTTAACGAGTATACTCGATGCTACTGCAGGAAGGACCAAAAATGGAAAACTACTAATTCTTATCTACATCAAAGAGAGATTGTTACAAGCATATCAACTAAAATTTGAGCTTTCCACGAGTAGAATGGGCCTAGTGTTACAAATCCCAGGCTTTTTGTGGACTGACCTCATTTGGATGAAAACCAATGTAAATATTCCGACTACTAAAATTTGCACCTTATGCGTAAAGTGGGTTCAAAGGAACGATATTTTAGCTATGCGGAATTGGGAAAGTATACGTGTGTGTGTGTGTGTAGATATATATATATATATATATATATATATATATATATATATATATATATATATAATATTATATTATATTGTATTATATTACATTATAGAATATTATTTTATATTATATTAGGTAATCTACCGGTTAAGGTAAGTTTTCGGATGGACACAACTATCAAATAAATATTTTGTGACTCCCAAGAAAACCTACTCTACATCCCTCTTCATCTCTGTGTACTTCCTTCCTCCCTACATCCCGTCCAACATCCCTATCCTGTTCCTGCCCCTTCCTCGCTTGCCCAACATTCTCCCCTCTATTACCTTCTTCAACATTCCACTACCGCTCAATACGCCTTTCATCCATTTTTCCTGCCTCCATAGGATTTCTCTCAACAAACCCCTCTCCTCACCCATTTCTAGTACTTCCTCATTTGTTTTCCTTTCGGTCCATTTCACCTTCTCCATTCTTCTCCACACCCACATTTCAAAAGCCTCCAATCTACGTCTATCCTCTTGCTTCAGCGACCACGTTTCCGCGCCGTACATAGCTACGCTCCATATCAGAGTTTTTACGAGTCTTGTCTTAACATCCCTACTCAACGTCCCAGTCATCAACTCCCTCCTCCTTGAGAAAGCCTCCTTGCCTAGCGCAATTCTTCTCCTTACGTCCCTACTACTTTGACCGTGTTGGTCCAAAACACCTCCGAGATATGTAAACTGTTCTACCTCCTCCATTTTTTCCCCTCCTATTTTAATGTTTAGCTTAGCCTTTTTCATATATATATATATATATATATATATATATATATATATATATATATATATATATATATATATATATATAACCCACTCGCTACCACTCTACCCCGAAATATATATATATATATATATAGTTAGTAGCAGTTCTGTTCCTAATTCCTCCTGAGAAAGGTGGTTGCACCACTGAAAATTCGAGAACCAGTGATGCGTTTCAGTTTCTGTGTTTGTGTCGACTAGTAAGTCCATTTACATTATATATACATATAAACGTCTGAAAAACTTTGCACGGCTAATAAATACAGGTACTTCTCGATAATATATATACACATATATACAATAATGACGCCCACAATAAAGAGTTAAAAGAGAGACTTCGATAACAAAATATATTTCCTAGGTCTAATTTTGAATTTAAGATTACTCTCCACGTTAAAGATACCCACTCTTCCTTGGAAAGAATCACATATAATTGATCTTATTACATAAATGGCACAAGATATCTTGTTCAAACATTAAGTATCATTCACCTGACTAAATATTCACTACCAGCCGACTAAAATAATGACAACAAAATGGAATCGATTCTAAGAGTCTAAGATTAATTCGCATATTACCATTGTTATCAGTAAGTGTTTACTCCCTACAGCGAAGTAACGACGAAATGTTATTCAATGATTCCGGAGTAATGCTCTGAATACATTACACAAACCCAACTATACATCTTTCTCACTTTCCCTCTCGATGCTTTCTCACTTCCCCGACCCCAGCATCGTCCTAGAGTTTTATTTCTCTATTCTAATAGTTCTGGTCTGCTGAGTCTTCTTGTTCTTCACTGTGCGCTCGAGTGTGTAATTAATTCTTGTGGCGATGGCATTTGAGTCTTTGCCTCTCCTGTAGTCCATGGACAAGAGTCCCGCAGTTACCAAGATTTATTAATTGTTAGATATTACCTTTCACATTATTGTCATGCAAAATAAATTTAAGATGGTTCCCCATTGCCTTCCTCAAAAGTGCGTACAACGTGGCACCATCACTTAAATTCCCACTCCACCGGGATCAGTCGCCTTTGAAGCCGCCTCACAGGATCAGACGCCAATGGTACTGCGCGGACTGCCTTTGGTGTGACTCCAAGAAGCACCTGGTGATCTCACCTGGAGCTATTGTCATTGCCGCTGTCAGCAGACCTATAGGGATCGCCCAAATCCGCGAACCCCTCGACCTAGTCTATGGGAGGGGACAGGTAAAATAAGAGGACCGGGATGGTGCGGAGGCTAACGTGAAGGCTTCCCACCGCGAAGGCCCGGGTTCAAATCCTGGAGACAAAATATTTTTCAGTAGTATCCCGATCCCTACTCGAGGTGCTCTGTGGAGAGCACTTTTAGTGAGTACGCCGTCCGTCGGATGGGACGTTAAACTGCGGACCCGTTGGCGCCTTTCGAAAAAGAGTAGGCTAATGCCGACGCCGGGTTTCTGTCCACCCTTCCTTTCCCACCCATCCCTAATCGCGCAAATGACCTTAGCTGTCTGTTGCCTCCCCAACAAAACCAAAACCAACCTGGTAAAATAAGACTTTGATCACGTTGACCGTCGTCGTTTCCCTGAGCACACGAATACCTATTTTTTTACCTTTTTTTCGTGTTACGAACGCATAATTTCCTTACCTTTTTTGTTATGCATGGCGTGAATGCAGTAACATTTCTTGAGTTATTATCTGGTAAAGTTTTCTCAGGAAACTGCACTATGAATTTCATCTTGAAGCATAGACTTGATTCTTAATTGTCATTATTTTCACGTAATCAATTGTTTCTGATAAGCACGGTTGTAATGTTTTCAGTACAAACCATTATCGCTTCAACAAGCGCTATAATAGACGATGGAATAGCAGTGTGGAAGACGTCCGACCACAGGAAGACTTAGCCCATGAGACGGGGGTTTGAAAGATGTTCTGACGGCCGGGTATAAACACCGATCGGGAGATGGAGAAGATAAGCAGGATCAGAATGGATTAAGATCTGGATGATAATCGAGCATAAAAAAGAAACAAACGGGGAAATAATTGCGAAATGATGGGACTGGTACAGTCGGAAACAAGGCAACGCCTACCCGCGATCACGTGACCTGAAACTTGATCCCAGAAACCGGAGTTTTAAGATTGGATCAGACTGATTAAAAAGTACGCACACATTACGGGGCGCCGTAATTTATATTACACCCTCACGCACTCTCTCATGCCCAATGGTCTCAAAGGGCTCCTCGCGATCATCTTCCAGCGAAGACTCTTATGTGTCGTCCTCTTTCCAATGGCCACTCAGGACCCAATTTGCATCCCGATTAACATTCTCCACTTACGCCCTCCTTCCTCCTCGCAAATTTATTACACGTATCGGAGGAGAGCGCCCTTGAAGTTTTATATCCGCAATAACGCAGGAGGATCATTTAGAAAAGCAGAATAAACTGTGTCTCACCTTTTGCGAATCTAAGATGGCAATTAAAATGAAAACCAGGATCGCAATTCTAAATCTTTCTTCCAATGGATTGAGAAATGCCTTCCTATTGAGGAAGGCATTTATGCCACAGCAAGAATTTAATAAAAAAGGAAATGCCTTCGGGGCAAATGTTTTCTACCTTAAACGGTGCAAGAGTAAAGCCTCATTTATACCAAGACATGACGGCACAGTCACATCGATGTCGAGAGCGTAAGAAATACATTCCTTTGACAGAAGAAAGGGAGAGGAATTCCAGATACAAAGTTGGGTAGGCATCACTTGGAGAAAACAGATACCCTCAGATTAAGGCTCATAATTTCCACCGAACACCACCGCCAACAATCTTAATGCACAGTTTTTCTCCACGAAGAAAGCCTTTGATATTCTGCTATCCACCCCCGCCGAGGCATTCTCTTTCGATTTCATTCTTTCCGCGCTCAAAATTTAACTGTATCCGATCGTGAGTATAGACTGCGGATCACCATTCCGTCTTTACAACAACGATACCCTTCACCATAGAAACCTTTCAGTTCCGTTCTTTTGATAACCTTCTACTCTCTTTTTCATGAGAAAAAATGGATAAATACAATAACCTCTCACATTTACTTCCACATTAGTCTCCACCAAGGCATTGCCGAGCTTTACGTTTCCTTCTTACGTGGGTTGTTCTAATCAAGATGCATTTGTCACCAAACTTATGATTAAAGTTTTCATGAAAAATCGGTCCTTGTCATTTCGGGAACAGAGACGGTAAAGTTCTTCTCGTAGCCACGAGATGCCTCTGTATATTTAGCATCTCCTCCCTTATTTATTTCAATGAATGATGAAAACACTAGGTCTTGACTAAGGCACCAAACTCTGCTCTCGGTATACCGTCCTACTTATATCGACTCATTAACTTCTCGTGGATTTCAAATATCTGTGCATATTAACGCATTAAGCATCTAGAAGAATTTTATTCATAAAATATTCAAACGTCTTCTCATTGTTCCGCGGAATTCTTTTTAGACAGGGCAAACAAAATTTTGGAGAAAAAATTTTAAATAAATTTTGCGCAAATCGGCTACTACCTTGTCACAAATATAAATAGTTTTATCTCTCTCCGAATACTACTATTGACTCACACAAGAACTCCCGTTCAGCTTGAAACTCTCTCACACACTTATGCAATGATTATACCAGAAACACAGATTTTGGGGAGCAAAAATAATCTTTTAATTAGATAGAATGATTGTGATCTATAGTTTTATTTGAGGACGATAAATCTCTGAAAAACGTAAAAAAAATCTTTGAGAAATTCAATTCTCGTTTTTTTCTTGATAACCTTTATCCCACGATTTCCCACCTTCTAAATATGTATGTGTGAAACGGGAGGTCCTATTTTTATTCATTAACTACAGTTATTATTATTTTCATGTTGCTGAGCATCCTCAGCGCGCGTGACTTAAAGCAGATAAGTGGACGAGCAATTAGGAGCCGCTAACCTTCGATTCTTTCATTTCTAAAACTTTCATGGTTGTTTTTTTCTGCAGGTGCCACTTATCGCCGTAACACCGAAGATTTCCCCCGTCGAGGTTTCAAAGCATGAGATATTCTGCGATTAAATCCTAATCTTTCCTTCGGGAAATAAATTTAGCAAGCTCAAAGACCATTCCGAAAAAGTACACGAACAGTGAATGAAGAACCGCTTTCGTATTATTTCCACTGGTTTCGAGTCCGCGTAAAATTTTCCGCCAAAGCCCAACGCTATCTGACGTCCCGATAAATATTAAAAAACTTATGCTCGCAGGTGTTCTAGATTGGAAGTTTGATTTCTCTCCCGCCGCGCACACACCCGCACTCCTCTGTAGCCGTCTTTCCCCCCAGCCTCCTCCGTCCATTACAAGTCTAAAAGATTGATAGCAAAGTATGTCATCGTTCTCTCACGACCTGCCCAGAGGCATTGAATAATAAATTACCCCACCGTTTTTTTCCTCACAATTTAACCAGTTAAGTATCACCTCAGAATTACGAGGAGGGAACTCTCATTACCGGGATTATTCACATTCAGAAAAATTTTAAGGGATAGCAGACAGACATTCTCACCCACATCCGCGTGGCAACTCTGAAGGCCATTAAAAGGGCACATTGCAAATGTAATGTAAAAACTTTAACTCAAATACTAAGAGCAACAATAGACTAGCAATTTAGCTGCTCAAAGCGACTGAATAAAGTTTATTTCTGTGGATTAACAAATAAATATTGTAATTACTCAAGAATTACCATTGAATGCAAGCATGTAATTGGAGTTGGAAGGATGAGGGGAGCTCTGGAGGTCCTACAATTCTCAAGAAAGCCGATTATGTTATACTTTTCGAAAAGATAATGAAATTTACTTAGTTGATTCGATTAACATAATTTGATTACCAACGCTTACAACGCTTGTAAAAATTATATTAGAAACCCAAAAACGTTTAAATCGATCGGGATTATAATTTTATCATCCACTTTCGAGGATTTATCTTTCACTCTAATTGTATTATATCGAATATACATTATTTACTTTGCTAATCACTTCCACTAACGTGTGCACTGAGTAAATAATATAGGACCAAGATGATAGGGTAAGATAAGTTACGATGATGCCTGACAGCACACATCGACAGGCCGGGAGTCTCACGACTTGGATTCTCGCTAATCGCGGCTCAATTGTTTCGAAAATCTTTCTGACGGGAATTTCACCAGCGAAGCGAGTGTATCGTTCGCCAGCCGTCACGTCACCCGCCAACAGGTTCCACGTTTCGTCTCACGATCGATAATAAGGCAGAACTCATGCCGTTCAGTGAATTGCTCCTTTTAACCGAAAATCATTCCCGACGCATTTTCCCACGCTTAATTGAAAAACACGACAGTCAATAAATCAATAATCAGCATCGTACGTATAACTACCATTTCCCAATCACACGTGTTTCATTTGGGTCACGAGTTTCACCAACTCCACGTTCAAGGAAAGAGTTCTCCAACCGCTGAGAGATTTAAATCTTTTTTTAATTGCTACCCAAGGGGAATATTGATTTAATGATGATCGTCAAAAGAAGGGTGAAGCAGTAAAAAAACTAAATAAATGAATGAACTGGTGCAATATTTACAGTAGCCCCAGCCAATGTCTATATACACCATTGAGTGTAGAACTACGAGGGTGAGTGGCTAGGGATGCCAGAACGTCGTCTGCAAATGTTAGGTTTAACAAGCGTGGCGCCGCGGCGCCACTTCCGGCGAATTTTGATTTCACCGAAAGTCTGCTTTTTCTAATATTCTTCCAAGAACTTAACTCTAAACATTAACGGGGGACGATCACACAGAAATGCCTGAAAGATAATACTTTTTATCTATTGTAAGGCTGGGAAATCTTTACTCCGCTTCACCCGTACTGGTGAAATGACTCAAAACACTGAAAAACGATGAAAGAAATCCGCTACAATTCTGAGAATGCGGCGATCTCATTTCACTTTTTTTTCCTGAGCGCACTTCTTCACGCTATGCCATGTTAAACCACTCCAATTTATAGGTTTGAGGAAATGTTGAGGCTGGGCCAGAAAAACGTACATTGCATTTGGTTCAAGAGAGTCCAAATAGACTTACTGTGGCTAGTTTCTAATTACCTATCTTTGCTAAATTTAATTTAAGGCGCCAATCATCAATCTTTATTGCCAGCTAAATCAAAAAAACTAAAACGAAGGATGATACATAATGTAACATAAAAATAAATTCCGCGCTGCAATGCATACATTTATGATTTCATTTAAATTGTCAGCAAATTATTATTAGGCAATCTACCGGTTAAGGTAGGTTTTTGGATGGACACAACTATCAAGTAAACATTTTGTGACTCCCCACCTAGCAAACTAATCTATATCAGGTCCCTCTTCATCTCGGTGTACTTCTTTCCTCCCTTCATCCCGTCCAACATCCCTATCCTGTTCCTGCCCCTTCCTCGCTTGCCCAACATTCTCCCCTCTATTACCTTCTTCAACATTCCACTACCGCTCAATACGCCTTTCATCCATTTTTCCTGCCTCCATAGGATTTCTCTCAACAAACCCCTCTCCTCACCCACCATTTCTAGTACTTCCTCATTTGTTTTCCTTTCGGTCCATTTCACCTTCTCCATTCTTCTCCACAACCACATTTCAAAAGCCTCCAATCTACGTCTATCCTCTTGCTTTAGCGACCACGTTTCCGCGCCGTACATAGCTACACTCCATATCAGAGTTTTTACGAGTCTTGTCTTAACATCCCTACTCAACGTCCCCGTCATCAACTCCCTCCTCCTTGAGAAAGCCTCCTTGCCTAGCGCAATTCTTCTCCTTACGTCCCTACCACTATAACCGTATTGGTCCAAAACACTTCCGAGATATGTAACCTGTTCTACCTGCTCTATTTTTTCCCCGCCTATTTTAATATTTAGCTTAGCCTTTTTCTTTCTGGAAAAACGCATAACCTTTGTTTTATTAATATTGATTCTCATCCCATATTTATCGCACTGAACCTACAATTCACTCAACAATGCTTGCAACCCCTTGGCTGACTGGGCAACTAATGCTTGGTCATCAGCAAACCTAACCGATTTTACGAATTCCCCTCCGACTTTCATTCCTATCTCCAGTTCTTCCCATGCCTCTTTAATCATTTCCTCTACATATACGTTGAACAGTACCGGTGACAATGGGCCACCCTGCCTTACACCTCTTCCTAACACTGCCCATCCGGACTCTCCGTTCCCCACTCGCACCTGAGGAGTCTGAGACATGTACAAGTTGCGGATCAGTCTCCTGTCCCTCCAATCCATTCCTATTTTCTGCAATACATGCATTAACTTTTCCCAATTCACTCTATCAAACGCTTTTTCGAAATCTACAAAACAGGCAAAAACGTCCTGATTGTATTCTATATTCCTCTCGACTAGTAATCTCATTACTGCAATGGCATCACGCCTACCTCTTCCTTTCCTGAACCCAAACTGATCATCCCCTAAGTAATCATTTGCCTTACTCTCTATACTTTTGTTGATGATCCTGAGAATAACTTTAGCTGCGTGGGATATCAAACTTATTGTTCTGTAATCCTCACATGACGAAGCCTTTGCCTTTTTTGGAATAGGAACTAACACCGATCTCACAAAATCTTCCGGCCAGATTCCTTCCTCATAGATACTACGAATCAGTCCATATATGGCCTTCTTCCCACCTTTCCCTAACCATTTCAACATTTCTACAGGGATATTGTCCACCCCCACAGCCTTATTTGCTTTCATCTTCTTTAATGCCCTTTCTATTTCATCGTCGAGTATGCCTGGACCTAAGCTATCTTCTTCTACGTCATGTTCCTTTTCTATGTCTAACCTTTTCGGCCTAAGTTCTTTACCATACAGTGTTTCTATATATTCCTTCCATCTCTCTTGGATTTTTCCTGGTTCAACTATTATCTTACCCCGTTTATCTTTAACTGTTAGCACAGATCTTGCCTTCTTACTTCCCGATAATAACTTAACCTTGCTGTATAGAGCACCAATTTCATCCTTCTTCTGTAAGCTTTCCATATCCTCGCATTGCGTTTTCCACCATTCTTCTTTTGCTTTATTTGTGGCCCTTCTCAATTTATTGTTTAACTCTTTGTACTTCATTTTGCCTAACTCTGTGTTTACATTTTTCCATCTTCTTCTCTCATCCATCTTTGCAATCATCTCATCCGTTACCCATGGTTTCCTTATCCTTTTCCCGTTAACGGTTCCTATAGTGTCTTTAGCGGCTTCCAATATCCCTTTCTTGATACATTCCCATTTTTCTTCGATAGTACTCAGTTCTTTACCGTCATCCATCATTTTCTCTACAGCCTGTTGATACTCCTTCCTCGTTAATCCATTTACTGCTTCTTAATTCCATTTCCTAACCCGCCGCCCTTGCCTTATCTTCTTGAAACGAACATTACATTTCATAACAACTAAATTGTGGTCAGAGTCCGCATCCGCTCCTGGGAAACTGTGCGAATTTATCACACTGTTCCTAAACCTGTGCCTAACCATAATATAATCTAACTGATACCTTTCTGAGTCACCTGGCATTTTTCATGTATACCTACGCCTTTTGTGGTGTCTAAACCATGTGTTAGTGATGACTAACCCCTGTCTCCTGCAGAATTCAATTGCTTTCTCCCCGCGTTCATTCCTCGTGCCTAACCCATAGTCCCCCACCACACCACCATCTCTTCCTTCGCCTACCTTCGCATTCCAATCCCCCATCACTATCAAATGTTTCCCTGCAGGAACACTCGCGATGATATCCTCTAACTCATCATACATCTTATCGACTTCTTCCTCCTTGTGGTTGCTCGGTGGCATGTATACCTGAACAATGACAAAGTTCGTCGGCTCTGCTTTAATCTCTACGAGTAAAATTCTATCAGTCGTTTGCTCTATGTTGACTACGCTTCTTCCTACCCCTTTATTTAAAATTACGGCAACCCCTCGTTGGCTCTCGTCCCCGCCGCTGTATATCACTCTAAAATTGTCACTCCAGTAATCCCCGCTATCCTTCCATCTCACCTCGCAGAGACCTAAAACATCTATATTACCTCTTTCCATCTCTCGCTTAATATTTTCTAATTTGCCTCCCCTCAACATTGTCCTGACGTTCCAGGTTCCTATTCTAACTACTTTCGCCTTCTTCTGAGTCTTCTGTCCTGCTGCAGTTATTTCTTCCCTGCAAGGGTTTCGTGGGATGACGACCGCGGAAGCCTTGCCCCTCCCGCTGCCGGGCACGACACACGGCCTCTTGGGCCGAGTCCCGTAGTTGCCAGGACTCATATTATCTATAGTGCCCATCATTATATTCTTGGGAATCATAATTGAGGTGGTTTCCCGTTGCCTTCCTCAATAGTGTTTTTAACGTGACACCATCACTTAATGGTCGCCCCACTGGGGTCAGACGCCATTGCAGCCGCCTCACTGAGGAACAGACGCTGCGTGGACTTCTTTCGTCTGGCTCCTAACCTTCGACCTATCTGGCATGGGTGACCCTTCCAGGAGTAATTATTATTACTCCCGCCAGCACAGCTCTAGGGGTCATCGGAACACACAAGCCCTTCCACCACGACAAGGTTGTAGTCCATGGGAGGGTGTCAGCAAATACTGCCCTCAATATAATCAATCGAAATAATTCTTCTGGAAAAGCATAGCAGCAGGAGGTAAAATATAATAAATATTTCCCATTTTTTTTATTTTGCCGATAATTTTCCCTGTCCAATGATAAGTTGATATAAAAGTTATATCAGCAGTAAAAAAAAACATTTACTTCAATTTTTCAATCTTCGGGTGGATCTAATGTAGCTAACTGAATGTTATGCACCACAAAATTTTAACATCCTACACGTATTTTAATTAATATCTAATATTGACCAGCTGTAAATAAATATGTATAAGATGTGTTTATCTTCTTTTTCGTTGACTTAGCGCTCTCTTTATGCTATGACCGCCAAACGAATCAACCTTCCACAGTTGATTTAGTTTTCATTTTAAAACGTGAAAAGGTTAATTACAAATAGATAATGCATGCATTTCACTGTGAGCTGATACATATAAATTAACTTCAGATTATTATGTGCGTCCGTAGTGGGTAATTTATCTTACCAACGTCTTTTAAGGATGTCCATATCACAGTAAATTTGCCCAATGAGAAAATTTAAATTTTTAAGTAAAACATCATGCCGACGCTGGTAATTTTTGCCTGAATCATTCATTTTTTACTCATTGCTTTACATTTCACTCATTGGGGAATTTATAGGGATAAATAAGGCTCAATTTACTATTCCCTTTCTTCAATAATAGCATATAAAAAACGAATAACAGGCATAAGAAGGTAACCAACTAGAAAAAGTGAATTTTTATAACGGGAAAACCTTAAAAGAGTTTCGCTTCCAGAAGAAAACAAAAGCTAGTTAAAAAAGCGGTAATTCGCGAGAGAGTTGCCAGGGACTGGGACGCCGCAATAACTTACATCTTGAAGAATCACGCGCGATTTCTCGAAGAAACAGCCTTTAAATGCACGGGCCGCAAATGCAAGGGCCCTCGCGCCGAAGACGGTGAGAGAGTGAAGATGCGACCGCGGGTGTGTGCGTGGACGAGGGGGAGGAGGGGATTGGGTGGGTGGGGGGGGAGGGACAGGTACGGATTGGATGGTTGTAAAGTGGAAGAAAGACTTTTAACCACATGCTGTTAAGCAGCAGCAGGGGTTTATCACTCACGTCAGTGTCGCTGAAACGTGACGATTCGTCCCGAGCGCGACCACCCATTCCGCCTTTGATCGATGCGTTTCAAATAATCCGCGCAGTCTTTCGAATGCAAAGCTGTCACCGAACCCGAAGGACTGGCAGAAATTCCGCACTGGGAATGAAAATAAATCCGCGGTCCCCCTGGTGAGTTTTGCCACGAGGGAAACACGACGAAGGGTTCGTTTCGGTGCGCAGAGGTGCACGAGCATCACTCCTGAGTCAAGAACATGGGGGTGCGCGGTGTCGTGGAGGGCGCTCTCCGCGAGCAAGCATATGGCAAGGCATAATGTATTAATTAGAGGCGCCAGGAGAGGAGACGTCGTTGAAGTGTGAAAAGAGACAGTTTGGAGCACGAGTTGTACTCGTGATGGCTATCTCGTTGGCAGGAGGATTTAGTCGTTATTTGCGGAGAATAATCGCGTCCCTTACCACTGGCAACACATACACACACCTTCCGGCAATGCCATATGCCACTTTCATTCCGTAAGCGAAAGCAATGTGATTTAAGATTTTATGTGAGAATCGATCCTGCTGCTTAAATGAAGAAAAGAAACATGTTTTGCATGACCAATGACACCAGCGATTTTTTATGCGGGCATTTAGTTTCCGAACAGATTTTAAAACAAATATGGATTTATCCACTGAGTAACTCACACACATACACAGAATTATGTAGTCCTGACATTTTTAATTAATATTCTAGTTGATAGCGTCAACATTTGCCATAAGCTATTTATTCATTTTATTAATATTTCCAAAACGATAGACATATGGCTGGGGAGTGGTCGTGCTGTTGTCGGTCCTTCTTTTACAGCCAACGCCGATATATTCGACTCCCGCCTCGGGTATAATGTTTTGGATTTTTTCCCAGTTTGGTGCTTCGGTCCAAAGAAAAGTAAAGTCTTCTAGGAATATGAAGGTCACGCCAACAACCACGAGAATCAGTAAGGAAACAAAGCCTTAATTAATAAGCAGTCTTTCTCCGATCTCCTTCCGGATTGACATCTATGTATTTAAAGAACAGGATGGGCTGATGATTTGATTACCACGACAACTCTACAGTATGACAAATTTAAAACCGGACTTTTTTTAAAGTTAACGGTCGGGGATTGACAAAACTTACACAATCCATCTACGAGAATTAGTAGAGTGGGAAAATGCAGATAGAATACGCAGAAGAAAATTCTGCGTAAAAGATATTGGGAGGTGAGATCCGCAAAGTCCGGGAAGACCGACCACCCCAGAAATAAATACGAACATGAGTTTACGCGGCTGTGGAGGGCCATTAACGATATACTATATATCTTTCATTGAATAAGTAAACAGACGGCAGAACCAAGTGTAGGGATGTTACATCGAAATCCAGTTAACATATAATTATACTAAATAAAATATTTCAATATCAGAAGGTAAATTAACTTAGTCCTAACGGATGCAGTAATATAATTCAAGTATCTTGTCCCTTAAAGGGCAGAAATCAGACTAATAGAAAATGATGAAATCAACATGGTGACAGGACACGGCAGTTTATAACTCGCGTAAAAAGTTGGAGAAGGAACGACTTGAGACTAAGACCGGTGTGCATTAACCGGATGATAGACCGTATAGTATTGAAAAAGAAATGAAGTGAAACTTGAAATAGGAGTTTCGATCGAAATTTTAATCCATAAATTACGACTCATAATCCTGAAATCTCCGCCATCAAATCGTAACAGACACCGAACATTTCATTTCGCCCTTCGCCAACGCCGCGGGTCAAAGCAGAACGAGGCTTTAATTCCCTCAACGCGATACACAAGGGAAGTAAGAATGCAAGAGGTAAAGGGAGGAGGTGAGAGAAGACACTTGGAGAAAAGGGAACGAGAAGAGAGGCGGACGGGGTGAGGGACGGGTGGGAGAGCAGAAGGGGAGGGAGAGGCGTCTTTTGAGGAACAAGTGATACACGTGGGCGGAATCAGATAAGAGAAAACCTGGAAGACAATGAATGCCTCTCGCAGGAAGACTCGCGGGGTGAGGCGTCACGACGCGAACGGAGCGGATGGGGGGGGAGGGGGCGCCTCTTGGTGCTCTCCCCTTGAGACACGACCCCGCCCACCCCCATGCCCATCCGCCCAACCCCGCCACTCGGACAAAAGAGGTCGGGGTGGCAATTAACGACCCGCGCTGATCACATGAATTATGAAGGCAAGGGGTCCGCGGGAGGAGGGCCGGGGGGGGGGGTTGTGGAGGAGGGAAAGGGGGCGAGAAGAGGGGGAATTGGACGTACACCTCTACTCACTCGAGCATGGAAGAGTCATGCGTGCGGAATCCTAAACCGAGTGTGAGAGGAGAAGGAGATCCCTTTTGCCCGATTCGTTTGCGTTTTTGGTATTCTTTTCGCTTCGAGTCCAACGGGTCTTTCCGCGAGCACGTGCTACATGAGGGATCTGGGGAGGAGAGCGATAAATGGTTCGGATTCTATCCGTCTTTATTAAGGGGATAAAGGGACATGCGGGGGGAGAAGGGTGGGAGACTCTCGAACTCGGGTTGAGATGGTGGGAAAGGATTCGGAGAAAAGGAGATAATTAATTGAGAGCGGTCTTATGAGGCGGAGGCCGCCGAGCCAGGGGTGAGGGAGACCTGGGCGGGCTCGGAGGGGGGCGGGAAAAGACTGGGAGAGGATTAAATTCTACTCGTCCTGGAAAGCCTTTTCGATTTAAAAATATATGTTTGCACGAAATGACTATTTCTATACTGTGCGATCAAGATATATAACTTTTCACGCGTGCACGTCCATACAAGTTAATTGAGTCGTTTTATATCTTGAGTTTATTGAGGCGTTACTGCTCACGATTTATGTGGCAACCCAAGTCCGATAAGTGGCTTATCTTCGAAATGGCGATCAAATCTTAAGATATGATAACAGTAATGTGAAGAAAATTAAGCGCTGAAATTCAAAAGTTAAAGTTCGAAACTGATCCTAATTGAAAAAAAACGCGAACTAGACAAATATTCTACTCAAATAATGCGTATGCACCATTGGTCACCATTATCGTAGGTATTCCTGATTAAATATCCCTAACAGTTGTCCAAGGCTTAGCAGTTTACTGTTAAGCTATTGGTTGCACTTTGAAATAAAAATACGTCTCTATAACGAAGTAGCAACTAAGACCGAAATACCATTAAAGCCGTTCTCTTCATAATTTTATCAAAGTATACAATCTTAACCTATTGGTCATGTTCACACCAAAGAAATGAATTGCCTTAAGGTATTTTCGAATGCATTTCGATTCTGAACCCAGCCGCCTCAAGATCATGGGATGACCATTTTAATTGTGAAGTGTGTTACGAAGATTTTGCGTGGAAAACTAAACCACAAATAAGTCACATCATTATATGAAGATAGCGGTTACTTGAGCATATTCAATTTTAAATAAGAGGAGTTCCTACTTTTGCTCATTCAGGGCTATTGCCATTGAAATGAGTTTATGTTCATTAACGGGGTTGTTTACCTAGTTTCTTCGCTAGCTTTAACGAAGCGTATGAATTATTGCCTGTATCCTTTCGGATGAATGATCACTTTCTTTTTGTAACGGTAAGGCTGTTTCAGCTTGAAAACTTATTTCACGGTACCTTTCTTAATTTTCTTCAAGCACGGAAACAGTTCTTTCAAATCATTTGAGATACTCGGGACAAAATTGTTTCTTAAAACTTATGAATATGTCCCTAATACTGAATATGTTTCACAAAATCAAGTATGTCAAGGCATGGCGAGAGAGCCAGAGTTTTTGAACGTTCTTGCTGAATATTTCAACGTTTATGAAAATCAATCACAAACTGTATGCGAATATGCCTTATACCGTTTTCAATTACTAAAAATAAATTTGACCAACTGAGTAATAATACTAAAAATAATGATAAACGATCACTTTATATTTTTCACGTAAATCACTATCCTAACCTTGCTAACCGGCAATGGACCTTCAGTAATCGTCGATGAAAAACATGCAAGAGAACGCTTCAAGTGCATTCAGAAGAATGCCTACATGCCGAACGAACTTCCACAGTATTTTTACACATTTATTTGTACCTGTTCAGCTATATTTATTTCTATAATAAGTGACGAAGATTAATACATCCACTTAAGATCTAGGATTCGACGCAACAAAAAGTAAGGTGTCGAAATTAAGGGGCCAGGTTTTCCAACTAATCTTGAATTTAGCCTAAAAACTTTAGTGAAGGATACATATTTGAAATTTACTGCCTTTTTTTGTCATATTTTTGCATAATTCCTAAATATTAAGCCTATTATTTACTATCCAAAAAACTATACTATATTAAAACATTAAGTGGTACATTTATAATTTATTAGTAACTGGTTATTGCAAATTAAAATAATTTAGTATTTTCATCGATAACATAGTGTATTTTCTAATCATACTATAGATACTTCCCAAGTCCCAGAGTTTGGTCTCAGAAAGAATCATTCGGTGCGACCAAAAATAAAACGATCCTCTATGCAGGCATAATTCATGTAGTAAGTCCATTTCATGTCCCTGCACACGGCATTAGTTCCGATTTAATCGGTAAATACATATCCTTGGCTCAACAGAAAACTTCCAAGGGAGGGTGGAAGTTCGATGAAGAATTCGGCGAATATATTGCATGTGTTCGCGACTTTGGCATCTCCTCATGGAAGGATTCACCATCGTGATTAAATATATACGTACGAATTAATATACACGGATATACGAGTTTTTCAACTGTGGGACGAAACTGGAATATCGGTGATCAAATCTTACAGCGGAGCACTATGAACTTAATTGATTATTTATCCTGAAATTCAGGCACTCCACAAGTTCCAAGTTTGGTTGTCAGCCCTTTGAACACGAATGATTAAGGCGAAGGATTTTGTTTGGTGACACGTCCGAAATATTTTCTATATTTCGCGTCCTTGATGGCTCAAAAATGTGGTCGTCTTCGAGGAATAGGTTAGTTTAACGTAATACGGAATGCATCTACATGGCACCCTGCAAGCAACCGCTAGGGTGTGTGGCCGGATGTGATTCAGCACAAGGCATGCAACAACAAAAAATTAAGTTTTTCTAGATTGTTACCTGCCGATAAACATGGAAAATTATTCAAATGATGGAGGTAATAATAACTACAGGTACATGCCCTACACTACGGTATCCAAGTGTGGATTGTTGTCTACGCCTGCGAAACGAGCTGCTTTAATGATTGACGTGATGAGGAATGGATGAGAACGTCCGCATTGGCACGACCATGGACAAAGCCCTTTGAATAGCGGAGCGACAGTCGACGGCGATATTTGTCTCCGCCCATACAATTTATATTTCGTGGTTTTCGGTGCTTTGAGACAACTCTGAAGAGCCCCACCACTCCACAGACACACTGGCCGCGAGCACGCTTGCCTATGCTCGCGCAGGACACGCATCACGAGCAGCCGTGGGCGTGGTAGAAACCGCACGAAGCGTCCTTGAGCCGTTTAATCGAGTTTGAAAATAATTACCTCATCTCGAAGGAATGCTGAGAAATTCAGAGGGTTCCGATCGCCAATCGTGTATCGCTTCAGAGGAAGCTTATTTGCAATCCCATGGCCTCCCATGCAGTACTGGCACGAATTCCCTTTTTTCGGATTTTTTTTCTACATTATGTAGTTTAATATTTTAAAAATATTTTCGTACGACCATAATAGGGATCGGGACGGTACGGTGGCTCCCGTACACGTACTTCCCAATGTGAGGGCCCGGGTTCGAATCCCGGCGGTGGCGGTAGGTGTTTTTAGTCGTATCTCGTTCCCTACTTGAGGTGCTTTGTGGCGAGCACTTTGAGTGAGTGCGAAGGGATGGGACGTTAAACTGCGGACTCCTTGGCCCCTTCCGAAAAGAGTAGGCCAATGCCGACGCCGGGTTTCTCTCCACCCTTCTTTTCCGGTCCATTCCCAGTGGCGCAAATGACCGCAGATGTCGTTCGCCTCTCCTGAAAACTACATATACTATATATACAAAAAAAAGCATCATAAAATATCCATTTTCGCACAATCGGCTTGTAATTTCTGAATTTACCTACGAATTAAACTTGGTTATTGATCATTTCATATCCGTTAGGGAGCAAAGACTTTTCCCTAGACTCTTTTTTAAACAATATTTTCAACCCAATGCCTATCTCAAATTGTCCTATAATATTTTTAACTGATGTACTTCTAAAACTAGATTATAGACTGGTATAATTTCTTTCAAAAGAGCAATAAAATAGATTTCGCTCACCGACAGCCAATCACACGTTTGCAGGAGGCATTCACACGACGGGGGTGATGTCGAAATTTCCAATGCCGGAGATGCAGGTGAGAGTCCGTCAATTCACATCAAATGTAACGCCAGACCCTGTATTCGAAAAATATATTAGAATCAAAATCAAACTCAATCGCTATACCGTTGCAGTATGCACTATTCCATTGTGTAAGTGCTCATGGAGGTAGACAGATTAAATATAGAAAAGGATGGGATCCCATAATCAGGCTGTTTCTTCTGCATTTCGGCTCGTTTGTTTTCCCAGATTACGACTTCAGCTCACAGCATTGCGCATCTCGCTGTCGGCCAACACGATCATAGCAAACATAAAGATTGTGCTAGTCGTCCATTGTGTTTCACAAATGTTTACAAAATCCAAGCGTGTTTCTTTTTATGAGACCGAAAGCAAATGCCATGGCAATGCCTATCTACACCGGAATATCAAGCTAGCGTGCACCGACTTATCTTACTTCTGGCGTGCTTTCTGTCAACAAAGGTGGATTGACACATGCTCCCAGAGGCGTTTCATGTCCAGAAGTCGTCCCGAAAGAGCACATTTCTAAGGATGTCCACGGTGTTCACGGCAAAGGAAGCTAATTAGCTAAAATTATCGGAAGCTATAGAAAGGGACTTGAGTCTAAAAAGAAGTGAATTACCATGTCTGAGCGCCGGATAGCATATTCTCATTCAGTAATAATCTATTGTGTATACACTTTGTTCTATATTAGTAGACAACAATATGGGGACATGGCCTTTATGTATATATATATATATATAAATATGCCATGCTATATTTATATACCCTATCCTAAAAAATAAATGTATGCAGATATAAGCGTGTATGTGTGTGTGTATATAAGTAGTATGAAATACTGTGGAAAAAGTAGGAGGGTCACGACGGCGCGCGCAGAAGGTTCTGGGCTAGAGCCTGCCTGGAGTCACCATCGGTGCGTGTGTATATACATGTATATATAAAAATATATAGATATTTTTTTATTTATTCATAATTATAATATATATATATATATACAATTTTTTGGAAAACCCACAAACGTGTAATGTAAATTCACTGATAGTCATAACAAACACAGAAACCAAAACACACAAAAGATTGACTCACTGGTTCTCGAATTTTCGGTGGTCCAACCACCTTTCTCAAGAGGAATTAGGAACAGAACTAGAAACAGTGTTTAGGTTTCTGTGTTTGTTATGACTATATATATATATATATATATTTATGTACGATATGTATGTATGTATGTACACACACACGCCATGTTAGGGCACAAGTTTTCCTTTTGTTGAATGCCTTATCTAGAGGATGGCTTACGACTCCATACAAGTGTACATGTGTTTATGTACGTATACCATACAATTACCCGTACATTTGTGCCCGTTCATGCATTTGATTTAAATATGATATGCACCTTATGATTTAAAAATTGGTGCTCTTAAACTGGCTTACCTAAAAATTTGGCCGTTGGCGATACCAAAATTTGGCCAAGAAGAGTAAAATGCAAACAGGAGACTATTATCATTTCAAATCTAAGTTACAAAAAGATACTTTTTCGGTGAGAAACATCAAGTAAATATTTTAATATTGCGTATACATATGGATATGAACATAGAACAACAGAATTTCAATTTTATTTTTAATGCTTGCATTATTCCGATAATATATCACATTTTATCAAATTATTATAGGTAAAAATATGAGAAGAAAATAAAAACTAAATAATTGCAAGACAAAAAAGCTGACACACTCAATATATTGTAAATAACTGACGCGTTACAGCTCCAGGTACATGCTCAAATGAAACCAGTGATTACATCGCACGACTCTGAGCAAACAACTGCTTAGCTGCATCCGCTCGAGCGGAAGGCTCCAGCCAGCGTGTAAGCACGCAAATGTCCGTTTCCTCGTGAAGGGGAAAATAAAACTTTGCAAGCAAGAGCACACAGCCATGAAAAACTCGCAAAAAAGTACAATTCCAAAACAATTGTTTTAATATATCTCATTGGAATACAGAGCCAATGGAAATTTCAGACTGAAAATGGTAAACTAAATGAGGGAGCCAATGTAAAACCATAGGGAAACATTTTTCCTCGTGGATTATTGCCCCCACAAATACTTGCAATCTATGAGAATCTCTCGTTTATTAAAAAAACGAACCGCATGATTGAAGTTAATTACGCAATATGGAATATGACAAGACGTAACATTATGAGATTCGTATGTTCCCCCATTCACTGATAACAAAGCAAAATCAATTAGCATTCATTTGGTTAACGAAGTATTAAACCAGAAATAATGACTAATCAATACACGTATTTATAACGGGTTTCTCTTTTTCTGTCATAGTTCTTTGTTAGATATTTTCCGCGGTGGTTATATGAATCGCTTATCGCTAAACTGCCGTGATGAAAGGTTCTGCTACTTGCGTCAAGAAGAAGCATCGATTGACGATTTGTATATGGGACAGTAGTCGCAGTTGCACGGTCATGCATCTGAAATAAATCTTCTATTGACCTATTAAACCTCCGTGCAAAAACACCACGGCAGTAAGATATGTTTTTAGAAAAGACAGCTAGATTATAAGCATTGAAATTTTTTAATCAATATATTTTTAATACTCACATGGCATAATGCTACACAGGAGATTTTGGATAGTATCCACTGTCGGTAGCCGCGCCAATTTCTGAATATGATCATCATATTAAGGGTGAAAAAAGAGGCAATTGCTAAATATTTTGAGAAAGCATATCTACAATGGCGACAAAAGTCATGCTTTAGATGCGGCCAGAAGACGCAGTAAAAGTTGATCGCCGATTGGGCAAGGGCAACGCCCCCTTTACTGGCCCATTATAATAGCTGGCATTTAATTGTCCTTATTAAGTTGAAAGCTTCTGTGTCTTCCTTTGATTACGTCACACCTCTTTTTCCACGAATTCGCACCCGAAACAGTCCCTGTAAGAGGGAATCTTTTAACTTTCGTGCCGTCACGCTTCCCTTAAAAATCACCATAAAATTAGTTTCCACATCTCCAAAAAATTATTAGCCCAAAAATCAAGGCATTTATGGCAATTCGTGTTTTAACTGATAGAGTCTATAAATTATTGTGTAAAGCTTCTATTGAAATATATTGGTAATTGCTGTGAAAAATCTTACCATAAATATAATACAGGTATCATATTATGGAGTATTCTTCAACTATACAGCTAAAAAAGTATAGCCTCAGATAATGATGTCAATTAATGAGATAACTATCTGCACGTTTGTTGATATTTTTAGAGTACTTCGTTTAACATGATTTTATGCTTTTCATTTGATGTAGTTCATTGGCAAATAGATTTGCTCAAAATCCTGAAATGTATTAAGTGATAATGCCTGCGCTGGCTAAGAAGCAACTTAAAGACCGGTACTCACACAGCCAATAATATATTACAAAAGTTTTAGTCTACAGGAATACACAACCTTTAGCTGTAATGTAGAATTTCCTCACTTCATATTCATGCAGGTATTCATTACAGGTGTACCTTTCTTATGTATTTCTCGTGAAAGTTTAGACATTAAATTTAATTTTAAAAACTGATGGCTAAATGCCGCAAAAGAGGAGGGAATCCCCATTCCGGCCAATGCTACTCCGAATCGAAAAATCCTAAAATCATGCCCGGGTACGTGTATCGTAAGAAATATCAGAATATACAATTTACCAACTCGAAACAATGCTGGTTGCATTTCGTGACCTAGGGTGACTCGAAAAAGTTGATCACGTGCATTCAATTTTCATATCATCAGAGGTGAGTGAGGTCACACACGGCATGCATGGCTAAAATGTGTCAGCACTTATTTATTTTCACGACAGTTAAACTTACCGTTCAGCTATCACTCACGTTGGCGGAAATAAGGTTGGCTACGGAGTCGGAAACCGCCGCTAGCCGGGCGACGAAAACGTTGAAAGAGATAAAAAACGATTACTCGCTTGAAATCTCGACCATCTTATTACCTATATTGTAAATGGCATTTCTAAGGACCATTTCGCTCAAAAAGGCCGACGTTCAAGCTAAACAAAAACGAAGATAAACCATCAAGTGCTTAACTTGTGTCGAGGCTTAGTGATGCGTGATCTGCCTCACAGCGGAGAACGAAACTGGATAAATGGCCGACGTTTCTTTTATTTCCGAAATTATAACCTTCAATCGCACAATGCAATCCGTTATTTACCCTTATAAAAGAAGACTTATGTGATTACCGTGAATACGGTGCAAGTGCGCATTGAGACAACGAAGTGAATAGAGTTTTAATTCATCTGAAGATATCACTTTAAGTATGAAATTATCCAATACGTCTTGTTTTTGTATTGTACGCTTGAAAATTATCTTGTACGACTTGTGAAAATATATTTTTAATGGAAAACTAATACTGTACAAATATATTTTTATTATTCAGCGAATCGTCACAAGAAGCAGGGATGATAGTTAATAGACGCACCATATGTTAGGTATCACAGTTGTATATGTATATATATATATATATAAACATGTATATATATTTACAGATTAGAAACTAGGCATGGTATTTCACATTCTACGAACTTCAAAAGCAAATATTTTCTGGGATTGGGAATTTCGTTCTGCTCGCATTAAATAAGATAATATCGGACTACGTCCCGCTAAGAACCACCTCCGAAGCAGTGACTGCCGCATAAAAGGAAAAGACTGCAGAGCCAAAATTAAAAACAATGAATGACAATTGTAAGCATTAAAACCACTGTTATCAACTCTAAGGTCAGTTTGATAGGTGAAAATAGAGTTCACCTCGTGCCAAGCCCAATTGCATGAGAAAAAAAGTCAGCGTGATAAGAGGAGCAGGTTCCTTTCCAGCCTTGTGCCCCCTCTGGTTTCCCAGGAAGAACTGGCGCTCGAACAATCACACAGCTTGGGTGAAGCTGAGGCAGCTCGCAAGTGTCACCTGGAATCGAACCCGGAACCACCTGTCAGTATCGCTCTACCAACTGGACCTACGTCCCCTGTGAGTGTAAAGTCTTGAAAAGGTAGAACACCCCTTTTTCGCAGAAAGTCATAATGACAATGAGACGACATTTCCCCAAGCATGAAAATAGTTTTACACCTCTCTCGAATCCACCAACCCTCAGTGCCCGTGCGGTCAGTTCCTCTTCATAAATTCAACCATGGCATGTAGTAAATACTTTCAGCGTTTAAAATTATGCTAAGTTTTAATGAACGAAATGAAGGTGCTACATTAGAATTTAACACCATAATGCCGACAGTAAAAGATTTGAAATGAGCAGATGAAAGGAGCAGTTCCCAAGATTTCATGCGATTATATGGCTACAAGGAGAAGGCATAACTCATCCGCCACAGCCAACGTCTTTTTTTGCAAAATAAGAAATCTACGGCGAAATTAGCATCTCCTCGGAGTGGTGAACAATTAAAATTGAACGACAAATCTCCCTCACCTGTCGGAACGTATAACAAATGAAGCTGTTACTTTACGCGCGCTAATCACGGTCTGTATCACGAGGCCTCGCACTTAAAGAGAGCTTGGTGGCTTATGATTGATGCAGAAGAAGTACGCGCAGTGGCCAGGTTGTTTCCCCCCCATTTTTTTAACAGTCCACTTCATACGCCTTCACTCCACCGGGGAACACGACATGAGTTAGCTTCCAGTCGGACGCGGCTTAATGCCATTGACCACCTTAATCCTTAGTGGTGCACAGTCGAGAGTGTCCTCGCGCGCCATCCACCCCAAAGGTGTGCATTTATCTCCTTTTCTGACCCCCCCTCCCCCATTTCGACTCAATCCAAAATCGGCTATAATTAGCACACACCCGTAGAACGAAACTGAATAACTTTCATTTTAAAGTCGCAATTACTTTCAGCAGAGTGTAAAGTTTCATTAGAGGACTCAAAGAACGTGTCCATTATGCATCAAACCAACCCTCAGGGGCTTTCTGCCATCTCTGTCGACTAGACAAGATTGATTAAAAAAGAAGTTACTCGAATCATATAGATGAGACAGTGTGCTTGGCGATGAAGAGCTCTTGGCTGGAGGAGGAGACGGGGTCCTCCTTTTCGTGCCTGCCTGCATTGCTTGAAGGGATAACCTCAACCGAGCATTTGCTGCGATTTTACTACTCCAAATTTGTGTGAGAAACCACAGGCAGCAGAGTGAATGATTCGTGAATGAAAAATGAATCGCCGATTCTTCCCTGAATACCTCTTACCGCTAATCTCCAAGGGAAATGAATGACATAAAAACTTATAGCTTTTTAATTACTCCCAAATAATAAAAGATAGACTTGAATTATCATCTTTGCCTTTCCGGTGAAAGTATGCTGCATGCATTATGGCGTTCTACTGGCAAGTGAGCGAAATCGGCCAGTTGTAAATTAGCCTGATCACCTCGCTTGTCGAAAGACTTTTAGTGCCGATACACGCATTGGTGGGCTTGTCAAAATTCGTAAATGATTACCGAAGCGAAATCATCAGGACACTTTTATTTTTTATTCCTAAGGAGGCATCAACGAATTCGCTAAGGTTTTCCGAAAACATTATTTATAAATAAGTGAAAGTGTAGCACGTTAAGAATGAATTTATCTAGTTAAAAAAACAATAGACCGAATATGTTCCTCCCTTTTGCGGATCTGCTGATGCCACCCGGTGGCCACTTGCCTCCGCTCTCATGTAGAGAACGACTCGAGGGAGAAAAGATTGAGCCGCCAGGAATGCCATGCAGGTTCGCTCCGATCCCATAAGTTCGCCCCAACAGACAAAACACTGTCTCTGCCACATCGAGGAGGCCGTAACTCTTCGAACGGCAGCCTTTGTTGGAGAATGGTTGGGGGCGGGGAAAGGGGGGCCGGCGATTGCAAGGGGCAGGGTGGTCGTGGGAGGACCTCTGGAGGAGGAGAGATATACGTACACCCAGTGGGATGAGAAATGGTGGAAAAAGGAGTCGAGAACGCGTTCATTAATCAGTCCGCTTTCTGCGTCGCTGACTGTCTTATAGAAGCGCGCTGCTCCGGCAGATCCCGATCTGGGTCAGGTGACCTCAGCCCCGATGCCTCCGAGATGCTCTCTCTCTCCATCCCATCGCCAACCCCGAGAGGCGTCGCCCCGCGGCCAAGTTGCGAAACATTTCGCGGCATCGCCTGTTCTGAATCCGCGGCGGATGTCCCCGCCCCGAAGCGTCTTTCTCCCGGCCCTGACGGAGGACGGGAGGGCAATGGGCGTGCGCGGGGGAGAGAATGCGCTGAGCGAGGAAAAAATGCCAACGTCGTAAACTACGTGAGGAAATAAGGTGTCAGGTCATTACCTTTTTTAACGCTGCCGGAGAAATTTCCATTCCACGCGGACTTAAATGGGAAGGATTAAAGGCTTTAAGCCAGCGCTCCAATCAAATGATAGGCATTCAGCCCGCGGTCGTGTGGGAAACATTTCCATGAGAAAATATGAGAAGATGAAGCGGAATTAGAATGACTACCGTGTTCCTCAGTTTGCGAGGCTGCCGCGCTTGATTCCAGCATCCCTTGTGGAGGCAGAAGATCAGCTCGAATCTCTCGTAATACACGCTCCGGGCTCCCTCTCCAGGATAAGACGGATACCTGGGAGGATGGAAAGTTGCGAGAGGAAATGGACCTTAAATGATTGCTCGCGTCCGCTTGTTCCTTTTTTTCCGCGGAGGGCTAAGTTGACTTGCACAATGAATGCTCTCAGCAGACGGCGGAGAGGAATGAAAAAAGCACGACACTACGACGAGGCGTAATACCGAGTGAATGAAAGTGAAAGCGGTTTTATGGGCTGGGGCATTTTTTCCTGCGGTTTCCTTTTATGAAATGCGCGCTTCAAAGGAAGATGATGGTTTTCTAAAGTAATTTCATCAGTTAAAATAAAAGCGGTAAATCCCCGCGGACAGATGATAGGGGAAATAAAGCATCACTTTGTGAAACGGCCAATCTGGGGGGGCACTTTTATTGGAGCATATAAATATTTGCATTACTTATCTTCACCAATTTAACTCAGTCAGCGGTTAAAAAAAAATGTCGTAGGATGTCTTTGAAAAGTTCCATAATCAATTATCAACTTCCTCAGTATGAAGTTGTTGGCATCAAATAAGTCGATACACATATATAATTTTCCTCGAACAATTCTTAAACCAGCACAGGTATAAAAGACTAGATACCGTAACGTGCGCCAACCGGAAATTTCCATACTTTCTCGAGCTCTTTTCAAGATGAGAAGATGCATCTCCACCACTAGTATTTGACTTAGCCATGTGAAATATAAATTTCTCAATATGACAGTTATATCAGAAAGACTTAGATGCTTGGGCAATGTAAATAGACCTACGTAGCAGTCAGTCTTGTGAACTGCGTGTGTAGACCCAATGCAACCACGTGAAACGATGTGGCGCATAAAGTTACGAAACAACTCCAGTTCATTGGACGTAATTACACTGAAAGATTATTTGGGATGCCTTTGACCTGTGCAATGATGTACTGAAATTATCAATAGCGTATATGAGCGATCTCGGCGAAATAATTGAATCACATGCCATCTACAGCTAAAGGAGGGAAATGAAAACGGGAGACTAAAGTTCGCCGAGGCAAGTCACCTCGGAATGCTTGCTCAAGGGATTCGTCGGGAGTGACTCGCGTCGAGACATGGAAGTGTTTGGGCGTGACGGGAGCAGCAACAGCGATCGAGGGAGATGGATCCCTCTCCCGCCCGCCATGGCTAAGTTCTAGCCGTCCGGCGAGGAGTCTTCCCACGAGCATTAAAATAGCAAAATACATATTGTTCTACGCTTCATCGCCTCACATATAAACACACCAGCAGCAGCCAGCAATAGCGAACACTTTAGATCAAATTCTCAAATATTAATCTAATTAATTTGATTCAGTTGTGTCAGCTATCGTACACAACTTGTACCTTTCGGGTAGTTTTTCTCCCTATATGTTTCTTATTCGTTGTGTTAGATATATACATGATAATTTATATCATTGAATTTATAAAAAATAATTTTGAAATATATTTTAACAAGAATACATGAAATAATTAATTATTTGTTTAACTCACGGAACTTCATAAACATATTTATTTTTTATACAAATCTAAGGAATACAAACAGTAAAGCTTTGCATGCGTGTCTAATCCGAATGCTAGTATTCCTTTTCGGGTAATGGGTAACTATTTCATCCCTGCATCGTTTAGAGAAAGTAAAACCCAATAAATAATGGATAGTTCTTTCAATTTTCAAAGCTCCTTCGGCGGCATTTTGAGCTACGTTACCTACGCCACACGTGGTGTTCAACGGGTTGGCATTCGTTGCGTTTTTCGATCGTCGGGTATGGGAAAGGGGTCGAAAAACGAAACTCGCCGTTAACCCCTTTTGACGGGCCATTCTTTCATAAGCCGCTTAGCCATCAATTCGAGCGAAGCACGGAAGGAAATGCGAACGTGAAAAAGAGTGACTGATCTCCAACCACTTCCATTCCCCCTCCCCTTCCGTTCCGTCTCAGCCGAATGACTATCGCAAAAGCGGCGCAAATGCGACTGTGACATGTCACGTTTGCGCGGGAAAACAACCTCCCTGACAACGCTGGCGCTATGCAGGCCATCCAACTTCGTTAAACATCCAACACTCCGACACAACTCTCTCTCCCTCCCTCCATCCCCCTCCCACCCTCGCCGTTTCACTCAAAATTCGTGACTCTAGCGGCAGCGAGGGCATGGGAAGGAGTGGGGCATGCGGCCGGTGGGAGGGGAAGACACGGGGACTTTAAAGGACTTCTTGACCGTGCTGGAAAAATAAACGAAAAATACACCAGACGACGTTCAGGACGTATTGGAGAGAAGAAAGGGTTTCGCCGCAGAAAGCACCCCCTGCACCCCCACCCGCCTCCAACGCCCGCACCCCCTCCCACGCCCGCCCCTCGCCGCTCTCATCACAACTCGTATCCCTCGTCGCCCGCGAAATTGCTCCGTGTTTCCCCGTTCATTCCCTTCGCATTCATGTAGGTTCGCGACCCGTCACGAATTTATCAGAGAAATATGCCCGTTTAAAGGTCAACTAACCATTCTCCCAGATTCTAAATAGTGTTAGGCCACTGCTTTTAAAGCCTAAACACTAATCATAGCTATGACTTAAATAAAATATTTGTGAAAGTGGCATTATTAAAAAATCATATGGCTCCAAAATTCCACCAGGAACTTATTCACTTATTCCAGGTGCCGAAATTGTTTTAATCGGTGAAGAAATTATTCTACTCGGCAATACTCAAGAATCCTTTAGCAATACTCACACCATATCCTCTGCCCTCCATTAAGAGTACGGCTGGGGTTGATCCTTCCCATAATACTCAAGAAATCCTGAAATGATCATAAAATAAAGTTTATTGAATTTAAAATGTTATTTTTCGCTCCTAGAACTAGCTGTTCAACATTTTTTCTCATTAGATATCAAAATGACAATTATTTTCAGTCTTCGAATTTTTCTCTATACCATACTATTTTAAACTCTATTGTCTACGGAATGGTTGATCACGAGCCTTCACGAGTTTGTTTTTGTACATGATCCCAGAAAATTTAAATCAAAAAATACGAAGAAAATAAAATGGCTGAGATAAAATAATTCCAAAGATGTGCCACAAATAGTAGGAAAATGGAGAAGGTTAGAACGAGAAATTCAGAAAAGGCAGGAAATACAGGTGAGGTAGATAAGGACGGCAGTGGGATGCCAAAGATTGTGAAGGAGTGAAGAACATTGCAGGGAGGCTGAAAGCATTGATAATGGAAAAGGGTTTACTATTTTTCCAGCTATTTGCATTCCATAATAATTTTTCAACTCCACCAAAAACTACCCTTTTACTGATGTTAAAAATAAAAAAGGTAATATATTATTCTTCTTTCAGTTCCCTCACTTTATCTATAACCCTCAGAGACTCCATCACTGCAGCAATGAAAGTCACGTTCCTTCTTATCACCCCACCATTAGCATCTAGCATCTCATCTTCAGTTATTTTGTTTTTGTACCAAGGAGAGGGACAAAGAGAAAGTGAACTACTTCGTGTGAGTTCTAATTTCCCGTGGTCAGATTCTGAATGAGTTCCGAGCACGAGCGATGAAATGAGTACGTCATTTGAGCCCGTAGGAATGGACGCCATGGCATGCTGCTACAGCAAAAACTCGAGGCAGACATGTAACAGTGTTTAAAAAGGAAGCGGAAGCAGACCGGAGACGCTTTGCTCTCTTCTTTTTGCAAGAAGTTCTTCTTTGACGAATAAGATGGAAGCATTTTCTTGGAATTTGTCTCACTTTTTTCTCACATCCTAATAAGAATTTTTGATCATAAAAGTAGCGTGTCTGCATCCAGTTTCTTCAAAGGAAAGGCATATAAAGTTTCTAAATGTATACAGTCTAGGAAACATGATATAACTCCATTTTCCATTTAGGATGCTAATTCTGCATTAAATTGTGATCAACAGCAAGCGACTCGACCTTGTTTGACTCGACCCGAAACGGGATCGATGCGCGGAGATTTCAACAAACATTTCACTGTAATTCTGAACTTGACTCAAGTAATCATACTAATAGAATTGTCCCCTACGAATATCTAGTAGAAACCTTCACTGCATCATAGGAGAATACATTCCTTCACTCATATTAAACAAGACGGCTTTTTCGCAGCCCTCTTTCCGTGCCAATTTGCAATGCAATCCACACTATCGGGTAGGTAGGGAAAAACATTCATCCTCTTCTATTGCATCTCCATCTGAACCATTGACTAACGTATTCTTGAATATTCTATTTCGACTTATACAAGCCTGTCAGGTTGCCTTCTTTGCTCTCTCGGTACTCACTGAATTGAAGCTTTTTAACAGCGTAAGAGGACCTCCATCAAAAAATAAAATTGACGATTCGACACGATTTCTCTTTCTCGCATGAGAAGACCCATCGAATTTTTTTCCATATTCATTTCCACCATCGAGGACTATGAAATTGGCCCGCGTTTTCAGCGAAATGAAAAAAGAAACACGATTTCTCACTCCCGGCGGACGGAATCGAATGGGTTGCACAACAGGAATTCTAAAGGCAAGGACATCAATTTCTCGTGCCCACACTTCCATCTCTCGATCCTTCCTTAACCTTGCTCAAAAATCAAAGGAATATCCGGCGGATTTGCCCGAAGCGAGGGGAAAACACCGTTTCGAAGAAATTTGTCGATCATAGACGATGACTCGACGAAAATACTACGACGGAGCCTTGCTTCGAAGGCGGTGTAAGGTGTTAAAAAATGTTTGACACTCTTGAAAACACGTGGCTCTTACCTATATATGAAAAGACGAAAAAAAATCAAGGTTATTCGAGATCATTTAGGTCGTTAAATCAACAAGGACCAAATAGGTAGGAACTGTTACTTCAACTTTTTGCGAATTGCGAAACACGGTATTCTGTCAAAAGTGGATCGTTCACCTTCGGTTGCAACTGGCGTTTCCTGTTCCATAAATATGTTCTGTGACTCTAGAAATGGGAAGTGGCGAAGTCCAGAGAAATTCAAAGGCCACTTTGAAAAAGGAACGAATACCAATTAACTTTAAACATTTGACCTCAAAATTTTTAAACAGATCACTAGCGAAATAGGAGGTAGCAGTAATGATAAGGTAGCCGTGAGAACATTATAAAATTAAAATGTATAATTACGTAAGGTACCCGTGATATGCTAATAATAATCACTTAAAAGAGATACCACGGGTAACTTTGAGGATCATTTTATGCTATTATTGAGATAACCATAAACACAGTAATCAACCCGAAGGTCGGTTTAGTCGGTGATGGTAGAGCTCACCCGTGTACCAAGCCCGACGGCGTGTGAATAATCACACATCAGGGTAGGGGGGCCAGTTCCTTTCCCTGTGCCGGTTATGGTTTCCCAGGAAGATCTGGTACCCGAAAAATCAACTAGCTTGGGTGGAGCTGCAGGTGCCCAAAGTGCCTTGCCCGGGAATCGAACCCGGGACCCTCTGGCCAGCAGTCCAACGCTCTACCCACTAGACCACCGCGACCCGCATTATTAAGATATTAAGATATATAATATCCGTAATATTTTCCGTAATAATCCGTTAGTTTGATCCGTAAATAAAAAGAGTAATTTAGCACAAGTATATGCTGTTAACGGGAAACCGTTGTTAATAGTGTTTCGGAACACTTGTCCTGAGTTAAAAATATATTTCCGACAAAACGCTCCAATACGTCCGAATGATTTGAGCAAGCTGAAACACGGCAGATTCCTACATACTCAAATTTTGATGGACCACTGCGTTTGAAATTGAAAATTTAAAGAACATTCAGGCTTAACGAGTAAGTTTCATTCTGACGAAAGACTAGTGTTTTAAATTAAAAGAGAGACTGTTTATAATATCATAGTTTAAAGTTGGTAAATATAAAAGGGAAATGAATTAAGAAACATTCAGATATTTCCCTACTTTTAGTGTTCTAATATTGAAATAACGACTACACTTATGTGGCATATCAAGGCACAAGATGGGTCTGAAATATGCCAAAGTCATAGACAAAGAAAGTAATATTTCCACATAAGAAATGCGAGGGAACTGACCGAGACGGAGTGAATTAAGGGGTTCGACTCCACTCATCAGAGGACAGAGTACAAGCGATCGAGTGAGAGGAAGGGAGAGGACACGCTTCGTCTAAATCAAACTTCTTCTCCCTTTCCCTCTCAGCGACACGCCCGCCTTCTCTCTCCAACCCCGCGCGATCCCCCCAGCACACCTTACCTTCCGCTCTCCACTCCTGAACATCGCCGTGCCTATCTCCGAGTGAGCCTCGCGCGGGAGAATCGTGACCCGAACCTGGAGTATGTGGCCGCGTGTGCTGTTATTGTGCGCGCGTCCGTCCCCCACGCCGCCCTCGTCCCCCGGGAGGGAGAAAGGTCTCCTTCCCAGCACATTTCCCGGAGATCCCTCCTCCCTCAAGTCGGTCCGCAGGGGGAGGCTCCGGGGGTGTGGAGATATCCACCGTCGGAGGGGAGGGATCGAGGCGATGTGCGGGCGTACTCTCCCGGAGACGGATGAATAATGGAACCGCTCGCATCCCTCCGCACCCTGGAAGCACTCCCGACGATTTGGGCACGTGTTTGGGACGCCGTGGGCCCCCAAAGGTGGCTGGCTGCACTACCTTTGCGACGCCGAGGGATATGAGTGAGGCCATGAGAGGGAAGAAGAGAGGCTTGTTGCTTCGAAGAATTGGGCCGGCATCGACGGTAAATGAATCCACGTTTCCGACTGCATTAGAATTAAAATTGAGCGGTGAAGTACGTCATTCTTATTTTCATCGGTCGGATCTCGACTCCTGAATGAGCGACATTGGGAAGGGAATGGGGGGGAAAGCGTCAATGATTCATGCATTGCATTCACGAACGAATAATACCGGAAACTGCAACTGTAACAGAGACCAGAGATTTAAAAACATTCGTTTCGAAAATTTAATATTTTGTTGGGATGAATGAACATTAAAGTGAAAGAAATGGCCGTTTTAAAATCAATAAATTGATTTTTCGAAATGGATAAGTTGACTTCAATTCCGTATTAATTCAATAATTTAAGAACTGCTATGGAATTCACTTAGGCTAATTGAAATTCACACCAACATTGCCCCTGGACATAGTAATAAGCTTGGCAATAGTCATAATTTCAGGTGAAGATGTTTCGCTGCATTGAAACTTTGGTTGTCAATAAAACTCTTTAAAGAGGAAAAACCAAGTGTCTTCTTTCATCATGAAGGACTTCCACCACTGTACGCCAGAAACTGTGTTTTTTGTCTAAAAATTAGGAATTAAGATTTTGAAGTGATTTCGAATCGTATTTTCGAAATTTCGAAATGTATTTTCACTAAATGTTACCTGATTTTTCTGTTTCTTGTTTGCTCCCTTTCCTTACGAAAAATGATATGGCGATTTCCCATTACTGTACAGTTTAACTGTGTGTGTTTGAGCGGCACTAAGAGGTAAAAATGAATATTTCCTTCTAGAAAAGCTAGCTATTTACTTAGGATCTCTATTGGGAAGATGTTGCGCTATTTGTTCATAGAAAATATCGTGATTAGATATTGGCAGCTACCGAAGCAATTTGTATGCGAGATCACATCGAGATATTCGTAACTGCTGCTAGCACTTTTGCAAAGTCAACTAATCACTTCTTCTGATAACCATCAACTTCTTTCTCTCATAAAACTGACGGCAAATAAACGGTCTTAACTGCTCCATTAGAAAAATATTTCCCGGGCGCGCAAGTATTTCGCATTTATAACTTAAGTGGTGCTGTTAGCAAAGCTGGGCCCATTTGAAAAAGACTGAGTTCATGCGACCCACTTAGCGAAGAGGAAACGAAAACTGTCGTGCCTCAAAAAAAAAATATCGGTGAATTCTAGCTTATGAAGATAATGCTTCGCGAGGAGGCATTTCTCAGTGAATCTAGATAAAAGAGCTCGTCATCTCTGCGACGTCTCGAAGCGACAGCAGACAAGACTGTGATAAAAATCCATTAAATGTAGTTAGGACAGCCCGTTAGCGAGTTTCGTACTCCCGGGAAAGGGATACGACAATCTTTCGCCCTCGTTCCGTCTCCAGAAATTTGATTTTGTCCTATTTGGCATCGCCTTCCTTGGAGCGACGGGTCTTCACTATATACGAGGGAAGGATTTGTTTTCCTTGGCCGCAGAACCAGAGCGTGATACACCCTCGACGGACACGGAAATCTTTCTTGGAATTAAGTCAAATGACGCCGTCGAAGATTTCGTGCTCAATCAACATGGCTGAGGGCAAAATTCACCAATATTTCTCATAAATTGATTTTCATTGTTGAAATTCCGTACCATTCCAACATCCATTCCAGATTGTACTTCGGTATTTATTGGCTGGCATGCCTTTCGTAATAACAAGACATGAAAATTACCTGAATGGAAATAAGCCATATAGGACTAACTCGCAAATGAAAGTAATGGAATTGGGTACTCACAGGTCGACTATTCGACGAAACCGGCCGTTTTTCAAATAAAGTGGAACTTACAAAGTTACTATTATTCACTTTTCATAATCATAAGGTATTAGCATCTGGGAATTGGAATTCTAAGAGCGTAAAGGCTTCCACGCTTTAACTCGTTTTAACGGCATAATTTCATGTGTGAACTTCATCCAATACACAATCATTTTTTAATGCTCAAATCAAATTGATGGAGCATATTAATATACAGTTATAACCAGTTTTCAGGAGATGGTGAAAAAAATCTTTTCCGGTATGGAAGAGGATATTTATTCTTTGTGAAATGGTCATCCCAAATATTAGCTTTTCCCCATTCAATAAACTACGAAGTCACAGCTTTGTGTTTAACAAGACAACCCTTCACTTCCGATATCAATCCTAATTTCCCTCAATCTACTTAAAAATTTACTATTATTAATATTCCTCTTATTTACCATCAGTAGAAATGAAGAGGGACCTAATATAGATTAGTTTGCTAGGTGGGGAGTCACAAAATGTTTATTTGATAGTTGTGTCCATCCAAAAACCTACCTTAAACGGTAGATTACCTAATAATAATTACCATCAGTATTTTCTTGAACAAAATAGGTTCCTATCCTAACTCACAGCAGTCCACTTCTTTTTAACAACAGTAGCAAACTAGAAATTAAACCTAGATAACACGACTCAAAAATAGTGGTTCGCAGGATTTTTTCTATCACAAATACATTACTTTCCACTCTATGCTGTAGTGACATTACCATTTGGGAAGGTTAACAGTCGAAAAGAGATGTAAAATCAGCGTAAAACAATTTGTAATGATTCAGTTAAAGAGTAGCCACATGGACCATTTCAACAAAAACGATATACTTACGATGAAATGGTAATGAGATCAATTTAAAAGAATATCTCAACCCATGAAAAGTAGCCCGAACGAACGTACCTTACATTTCGGTACTGCGGGAACTTTTCGACATCTTGAGACAAACGGAACTTGAAATCGCTTAATGCTCCGAGTACAAAGACTATTATTCGAAGCAACGGAAAGTAGTGCGAACATGAATTTTAATCTTCGGCAACGCAATAGATGTCAGCCACCTTAGTACACAATTCCACGAGGAATGCCGATTTATTTCACAATTTTGTGAGAAGATTACGCAAAAGAATAATCAGGGCTAAGTTAAGATAAAAGGTAAGATGTGCTAAGCTGGTTATTCGCATTCGCATGCGTTCGCATGCATTTTATTTCTTCACGGGGTTTACGCCATTTTGCTAGATTCCTCATAAGGAAAACCTAACGCCTAATGCGTTTAACGTTCAAACTAAGATTTAATAATTCAAGATAACCCGAACTGAATCTTAAATGTTGTCTTCCAGTCCATTTCCCCGGCTTGCCTAAACAGCACCCTGAGTAGGCACATCTTTGCGTGCGGCGTTCAATGTTAATGGGAGCCCATTACCCCCGGTTTAATCAGCGAGTTCCCTTTGCGGGTGGATGGCTTGGTTTGAAAAGCCCAGTCGTAAAAAGAAACTACTCCGTTTACATGTGCGTACATTTCTTGCCTCAGTTTACGACATTACCTTTGAAAGGGGTTCTGTTATCACCAGTCCTAAATTTAAACCGCACTCTTTGCATCAGCCTGATTCATACTCATGAACCACTTGATTCACCAAATTACTTATCTCCATTTGCCTTCTTCGTTGATTGACAATGGCACCACCCCCACTCTGAATGCCAGCAATATTCCCATCCAAAATCGTGCTGGTATCTTTATTTGTGGGGATATTTGACTTGAGAGGTACCTTGAACGACTGTTGCACAAATTCACCGTCTAGCTAAAACTGCCTTGCACAATTTCGACTTCTTGGATTATTCTAATTTTTACTCTAGAAAATTTACCTTTCAATAAACATATTATTTAATATAAATGTAGCATATATGGTATAAGATTTTTGAGGAGCCAAATTATTTTTGTAGGTGACCGCTTCTGGTTGCTATTAGTAAAATAAAACCCGCGTTTGCCACAGGGGTTCACAGAGACTGAACCAGCAGTTTAATCTGCAGTCATGCCAAGTTTAGGAAAATGTTTCATCCAGGCGGATTACATGCACAACAAGATCGTGGTTCGTTCGCTTCGCCCTCGCCAAGGTTCGTGTGTCGATTTTGTTGGCTCCGCACCGGGGAAATCTGCTCACAAGGGAAGGTCAGTCGGGGTCATTGGCGCGCAGGACCCACCAGAAACACCTGGATTACAAATGAGAATGCTTATTTTCCACCTTCTTCAGCAATTCCTTCAATCCAAACAATTTTCTTTCTACTCGATGCCATTTGTCATGCCACCTATCGTTGGAAGGACGAGGTTGTTCAAAAAATTCTCTATTGAAGGTGAATCCAACAAGAGCAATACCACTACCCATCCAAAGTCCTTCATCCGAAATCTGCACTGGCTCAAACAAATTGGGTCCCCACCTATTTCTCCGCCTCCCCTCCCCGGACTCGAAATCCCCCCTCCTCCCTGGTGCTCAGTCAAGCCCTTCCGAACCACGATCTCTCCTTGGGCCCCTCCCTCTTCCTGATTTTTTTGGGAGAGCCATACGTGTTTTGAACCAGCGGGAGGCAGGACGGGTGGAAATCAATCCGTCCGCACGGAGGAGATGGAGGCGTCAAGAAGGCAAGACAAGGCAATGATTTCACGAGGTCCGCAACGTTCATCAAAGGTCCGGGAGGGGGCGAATGGAAAGGAACGATGAGGAGTCGCCCTCAAAGGATATTCCGCTGCCACTCTTTCATCTCTCTCCCTTCCTCTTCGCCCCCTCCTCCCAAAACCACCCCCCGTTTTCTCGTCTCCCTCCCCCTCCCTTCACCTTCGGAGATTCGAGGGCTATTGGTTCGGGTGAGGGAATGTCAGGAATCCGATTAAGCAAATATCTACGGCAAGTGGAAGGGGGAGGAGCGAGTGGCTCCAAGGATAAGAGGAATGGCAATCATGAGTGCAATGCCGCGTCGCACAACTTTAATAGCAATAAATTAGATGGGAGATAAGGTCATGTCTAATTCCATCCCATTTTACTCGAACGGCGGAAGTAAAATCCTCAGAATGCCTCGAGGATCCGGAATTTCAGTCACACGCAACTCCTTTCGGCACTTTGAATGTAGTTTCAACTCACAAGCGTGTTTAAAGAGTATGACACGCGAGACAGCAGGACCGCTTCCCGGTCATTTTCCTCACGCAAGGATTAAATTAAGATGTGTACTCGGGGTGTCGCGAGGTTAAATGGCTGTGAAATTTCTACAAAATAACACTCCAGCAAAAATTTAAATTGGAGCACAACCGGGTGCATTATAATTTATTAAAAGTGGTTACAGATTAATTTCACGAAATATGCCCTCGTGCTGAAATCTTGGACGCTCGTCATTTTGGTGGAATATTTTTTTATAGTTCATAATGTTGTATGAATACTTTGTCGGACTCAGAATTGCTAATTATCTCGAGTGACGGAACTAGAATGCTCAATAGCATAGCTTTATACTAGCTCAAAATCTAGTGATGAAGAAAACGTCGTGTGTGAGGGTAGGAGTTTTTGACTTATCGCAAAAGAGGCTATTTGATTACGGTCGTGAATATCATGAAGGAGGAACTTATTCATCAGGCCTGCGACTGGGTTCCTTCTATGTCTTGTAATATTAACATGACTGGTATTATTACAAAACATATTAACTTTTAATGATGACTTGTTCCACTAAATAAGGCCAATTCCCAGAGACCATCTTCTTCAATCATCCAGACAGACATTAAAAAAAAACGACGACACTAAAATCGTAACATATATTTCCCTGGTGGCAAAGTTAGCTGTGAAATATTTTAAGTAATCTTTATGAATTAGAGGGATAAAATTAAAAAAAAGGAAGTGCGTATAATGGAGTGCTTGAGGCGTATAATATGGTTGCTTATAAACTTTCACAGGAAGGTCGTAGCTTAATGTGTCAAGAACTCGGAGAATGACTCGTGGGTTCTGAGAGAGTAAATAGTCTCTGGAAATGACCAGCTAAACCCAGGCCTTTTTATATGTTGCATCTGCTCATAACCGATCACTAAATAGTTGGCAAATCATAACCACCTTGTGCTAAATAAAGTGCTGGGTATCTTGTGTAGAAACAAGGTCGAATCCAAGAAACCAATGTCAAAGGAGAGAAACCTCATTCTCAGAAAGGGTAATTTCTTGCACCTACACCATTAATGTGACGGGAGACGAACTCTCAACCCATTCAGGACGAGCGAGGAAAAACGATGACAGAAACGAAGCAAGTGATGGAATATACATGCGTTTTCGAAAACCTATGCTGGAAACGATGGCCGGCAATAAAATGAGTTGAAAGATGCAGGTAAGGTAGAGCCCGAGCAGAAGACTAAAAGACTGGAGATAGTTATCCATTAAACAGTAAGAAAAAGAAGATATTCTCCGATTCAATATACCCAGTGTATTCTTGATCATCTCAAATGCAACAATTATAAAACGAAAAATAAAAAGGCACACCAGGAGAGAAAAAAAGGAAGGAGATTCCCTCAACCCTCGCTTAATCTACACAAATTTTATTATGGAACTGATAACACGGACCGAGTTTGAATTCAATATTTGTATTGCTTGATATTACGCATATCCGCTGCAGCGGTACTTAAGCGTGAATGTTTACGTCCCCTAGTGAGACTTTCACTGAGCAAGAATAGTTTATGAAAGATTAATTTGGGCAATTTACAGCACAAGTTATTTCAAAACGGAAAGGTAATGCGATCATTAAGATTAATAAACATCGGTGTATTCATTCTCAGCAACAACAAAATTTATGATTAAATCCTTGTCTTGTTTAGTTTAATCCTGATTTTGGAGTGAAAAAATGTCTGTCATTTTGCTGTTAATAACTGTATAACAGCCTCGTTCACCAGTGCGCAAGATTTCTGTTTGGGTATTCACGTCTACTTAGAGAGAAGTTCGAACGAGTCATTCAATACATTTTTCATATCAAATTATGTCCAGGTTTAGGTATATCAATTGCATTTTTCTAGGAGGATCCTTATAAAATGAGCATTTCCATGATAAGATACAAGGATTAATCTTATCACCCAATTTACACTTCGGCGTAAATTAGTACTTGTATGCTGGCCGGCTCAGTTTCACTCCCATTTCCTTCCCTCCCCTTACCTTAAACCCTTGTTAATATGCATTTGGTTGCTCTACGCGAGCTGAGCACCCAATCGCATCCCCCGCCGTCGCTCTTCACTGTCTTCCCGGCCATTTTCTCCCCCTTCCCCCCTCGCCAGCGCCTTACCCCCGCCTTGACTCCCATCCTCGCACGAAAGCCTTCCTTCTTCCTGCAGGGCGTGGTTCCATCGCCATCCCCGTGGAATCGGCGGGAAAGATCGCGAGAGTGGATGCAGCGAGTGGGATAAGCAGGGAGGGGTTTGACCCATGACACCCCACTTTCCCATTTCCCCGGACGCCGTCAAACCAGCCTCCTGCATTCCCCGGCGGTTCAAAATGCCCACACTGTCTGAGAGGCCACCCCTTGCCCTGCTAAGCACCTCTTGTCCACTTCTTCCGCTCCCCCTTCGCCCCTCTCCGACTGGAGAACCAAACTTTCCAAAGCGCTCGCCGTGAGAAAATGCTTCTTCAGCCACCCGGAGAGATTTCGCGGTGAGGACGAGCAAGTGTCATCGTCGATAGCCGAAACATGAGCATTAAATTAGGTATTTCCTCCATCCAGAACTTTCTTGAAAATTAACATGTAAATCTCCGAGGAATGACTTGCCGGAAAATATATCCCCTAGCTGTGTTAACTTTAGCATGGGAAAGAATCCTCGTAACATTCTCACAGTGAGAGAGGATTGTTACTTCACGAAAGAGGCATTACACTGAAAACAAACGTAATTTGACCTTAAAAAAGTCCTATTTGTCTGATTTTTTACTGAAAATGAGTCAAGAAGTCCGAATGGAGAGTCTTTAGGTAATAATAAGTAAATCGCAGAAACCAAGCACCTGCGGAGGACTGACACGATGGAACACGGAGGAAATACAACCATTACAAAAATTCTCTTCAACTTCTGAAAAAAACGCTAACTTTCGATCATATGAAACGCTACTGACTCCTAACTCGGTAGCTTCACAGGTTAAAGATTTTTATTTTTTCCTGGATATTCTACGCCACATTATCAAAATATTTTTCACAATACTTAAATTATCTCCAATGCCGAATATTAAAAAAAATAGAAAATGGAAGAGAGGATCAAATACGCTCACACAACTGGAAAAGTGATCACGTACAACACCGATTGAGTATTTCTCCTGTTGGATAAACGGATATATATCGCGGGCAATAAAATTAGTTTCGACGTATTTATACAGACAAGATTTCTCATTGTTTATTTGCAGATAGAAAGCCAGGGCAACAAAAGTAGAATTAAAGAAGGGCTTATTGTAGTGTCGTACGTCAGGTTGAGGTTTGTCAGGAGAGGCAAATAATTTATCGTTGCACCGCTGCATATTTTGTACATCCTAAATCTATCGTAATCATTAACGTGTCAATAGTAATTAAAGTAAGAGGGAATAAAATGGAGCGGATGAAATAATCCTCATATTAAGGCAATATTTTGCAGAAAATATGGTGTAGTAAAAGTGAAGGCAGGAAAGGAATCGCGCTTCCGGAAGAAGTCTTCGCAAGAAAAAAGGACATAGGGATTAAAATTACGCTAGGTAAAAACGAAACAAATTTGATGAAGAGGATTTTCAGGGTAGAGGGTCGCTAATTTCTCTGAACTCACCTGTTCCATCCTGGTTCACAAAATAATCATCTGTCATAAATACATACACACACACACACATATATATATGTGTGTGTATGTATTATATATACACTCACGAGAGCAATATAACGGCACAATGGAACACAAAATAAAATAGATAACACGTAAAATGACACTCACATTGTAGATTGCTTGAGCTTTCGGCCTTCTCTGAGTTCAAATCCCGGATAGGGAAATATTTTTACTTTCGTGATCTGCTCAAAAACCGCCTTCCCCACATGTCCTGTCTTCGCCTATTATGTGTTTTCCTATCCCCTTTCCTTATACCTATTTCTGTTTAAATGAATATTTGTGCGCCATATGGCGGGATTTTCAAGTTTGAATATGTATATATATATATATATATATATATATATATATATATATATATATATATATATATATATATATATATGTGTGTGTATATGTATATACACTTTTTTGGAAAACCCACAAACGTGTTATATATAACGAGCTGGTATGATACAGAATTATTGCCACTGTATAATTTACACCGACTTAATTCTCTTTTAACAAATTTTGCGCCGAGGTGGCTGTTTGGCGAGCTGATAAAATAATTTTTCTTCCCGTATCACTCATAAAGCTCAGGAATCCCAATTTAACACTCACAAGTAAAACAAAATGTCACGCAATATTTAAATGAAATAAATAGAGAATTTGTTAATTCTGCATTGAACATAAATGACCAATTCTTACACCGCTAAATATTAAACTTTTTATGACATGGATGTAAATTGTTAGTTGGATTGCATCACTTACAAATCTATTTTCTTGATGATAAGTATTTCCTTTCAATTGCAACAATTGCAGAGTGTAAAAACATTCGCCTTGACAGGGACCGAGAAATTGTTGCAATGAAATGCATGTTAGCGGATACTCCGTTAAAAGTTAGTGTTGCGGCATCTCCCGCAGTTTCTTGAAATTTCCTTTCAAGCTCGTCAGTGCTATTTTAATTAACAAAAGACCTTTCAGAAACACAGATAACGCTTATTGTGGAGTAGGTAAGCCACCATGGTACCATAACTACTTCATAGACGTTGCTTGCCTTGAGGCACGTATCTTAAACCCATATTTAACTGAAAACATTGGTTCCTTATTCCGTTGACGTTCCTATTTTTTATACTTCAACTTTAGGACTAGAAAACGGTTCCATCTAAAGAAATTATATCAAACCTACTATAATAATTGAAAAAAGCAATCGTAAACAATCAACTTCATGCTTTGCACAAAAACCATGCTTAAGAAATGTAATTTCATTGAAATAAATTTCTCAATTATGCACTTAAATACACTGAAACGAGGAAACCACTTCCTTTTTCTCAGATTTTTATAATTATATCAATGGCCAAAAAACTCCTCTTCAATAATTACTCTTCATAAAGCTTCCGTACTTGACGATGGGAAATTGGTAATAAAACAAAATAATTATTCTGCTTAGGTATTCCTAGGGAAGTACCGAGACTTTAAAATAAATGCATTGAAATAATTACATAACCTTTAATATCAAATGACGCATAGATAATGTATCGCTCAAATAATCATATCTTTATGCATCCGTGAGGGACTAAAAAAAAAGCCATTACAGGTAACTACAACTTAATGACTTTTATCAATTTACCAGAAAATCTCTAGCAACTATTAAATGCCTTTTCTTTTCTATAAGCCTCTGTTCTTTATAGTTTAATGAACACACTGTTTTATGTTAATTTATAACAATATTGTTCATAATATGGGCGAGGAAAAAAGTCTTCGGATTTTGGAAAATAAGTGAAGTTTAATTTTCGCAAATTATACAATCATACATGAGTAGTTGAGCATTTCGAAATTTCTCGAGGAGTAAAAAATTCACGTTGCAAACGGGAAAAAATTTACGATCGGTATTTAGATTAAAATGTCCATGTCCATATCAACAGGGTGATTTACCTGTTAAATAGTAATTCAGATTTTATACCCAAGCGTAATGATGCCAGTTTAACTCACGGTAGAATGATTAACACTCACGCAAACGACATTACGAAAATGTCTCCTTTATATTATGCGCAATTCCAACGAGCATTTATCAAGTCACGTTGTCTTCGGAAACCATAACTTTAAGAGGGCGCGAGACAATATAACGATCCCCTCTAACGGGAATTGAGATTCCCGAGCAGCAGAAATTTCAAGTCAATAATTGCATGAAGTTTTTTTTATCACCATTGCAATGAGCCTGGTGTTCAGGGCGTGGCGTGGATACTATAAAGTTATTATGGAAGGTGGAACAAAACGGTGATAAAACATAATTTTCCATGGTCCGATCGAGCAACCGGATACGTGCAATATCATCGCTTCCACCTCCAACAGGAGGGGGTGATATTTATAACGGGTCGCACTTTGCGTAACTGCCCAAGGTAAGAGCCATAAAATTTCGCTCATGAGATGACAAAGGGCAAGAACAAATCACTCGGATAAGAGCGCACGGCGTTATTTGGAAACAAGAAACATGAAGCGAAGGAGCAACGTTTGTTGGACAACACAAGATTTGCATCCGTGTTCCGTAATTGCCATATTGTAACAACCGCGATGGTCCTGTTTGCTGCGGCATTGATTCGACAAACGAGCAGGTTTATTTGTGAGAGTGATAGTTGTTATCGCATCCCACAATGCATTTTCCCGCAGAAGAAACTTATCCTTCCGCTGGACCAACAAATTCCCTCCCGAGCGCACACTTGCATGCACAAGCCTTGCGGGACGACCGCTTCTAAGGCCTGACGAAATGCTATCCCCGTCTGCTGCTCTCCACTCGTGATTACTATAAAGCCTTCGAGAAGTTAATGGGGGACGTCCATCTGCTTCTTCTTCTGCGTAAAGCCGCGATCCGTTAACTCCAATTATAGCTGGTCATCGGAAAGACATCAGTCAATGCGCGACAGCCGATTTAGATAGGATGAATGAATTGCAAATAGCTTCTCTCTTTGGTTTGTCACAAATTGTGCGCTGGATATCATTAGTCTTCCTCCCAACAAGTGGTCACTCCTTTACTTCCCTTGGACGTATGTTATGCCCAACGACGGCAGGTTGTTCAGCCCATTAGGATTCCGAAAATATAAATTTGAGAGCAGTGTTCAGTGCCTACTTAGGTTGAGTTTGCAGACTGAAATTCACAACGAAATCTATCAGCATCCGAGCTAAATCATTCTATTTCATTTGCTTTTTATTTCCGTCACAGAGTGGGACGTCTTACATAAACAGTCTTCGCTATCCGAATTCCGTTTTAATTTTGGCAATACAGGAGTTTGTAGGTGGTTAAACTGAAATTGTTCTCATTATTTATAAAATTCGATTTTTTTAAATATGGGCTTGTGCACAAACGAATAAAATCTATGCTTAATCCGAAATAGATTTTCTCGAAATGTTTTTTAGTTTCGCAAATAGATTACACAGTGAACACAGTTTTGGCATTTTAATTAGGATTTAGTCGAATGAAGTTTTAGGAAGAGCTGAAGATGAGTTATAACTTAACTAAATATAGAGCATGGCTCGTAAAAATTCTTATGCATTCTACTCCTGTGATAGTTTAGGCCCGGTGATAGTCTAGACGGTTCAAACACGTACAACAACTTCCTGGCTCTGCTGGAACAAACCCCGCGTTATACAGGTAAGCCGAAGTGCGAAAATCGATCCCCACCCATTACCAAGACGATATGTCAACCTGGATGACAGAAATCGAAATCCGCAACTGATGGGTATTTGCGGAAAATAAAAATCTTTACTTCGGATAATATGCTAAGCAGCTCCAAATAGATGAGGAAATGGATTAAACCCAAGTTGAGCACAAATGAACCTACAGTGAGCATCCTTCCCATGTGAGATGGGTCATTATCAGAAAAGATTTATGCTCGCTCACGCAACCCTAAAACAACCAAGAAGCATATTTTATTGAGACGAAGAGAATGGAGCACAAGAGCCTATAAAATGGATAGAATGTAACACGAGTCCGCTGTTTATAGGCGAAAAATATTCTCTCCTGCAATTACTGGCTGCGCCCGTGGCGAACCGAGATACATAATCGTACAGTTCTGGCTGGAAGGGAAGGCGATACGAAGGACCAGAGGGAAGAGACAGCATTCCAGACAAGTCAGACCTTCCCATTCACTCATTTGAAAAGAAGAATGAAGATTTTTACCGAAGATAACTTAAGGGAGTAGTCCTGTATGCAGCACACCGGAATGAGCCTCGCAAAGATGGAAATGAATATGAGGGACTGGCAAATGGGTCAGAATAAATCAGCATGGACGTCTCGGAAGTGATGGGGGGCGAGGGGGTGTGGAGTCAAAACCAAAAGGGAAAAGGGGGGGATCATTATTTTTTTCGTTTCGGGATACACAAAGAAAGGAGATGGGGGGATGAAATGGGGGTCACGAAGGGATTCGCAGCGGGAAACCCCTCCCACTCGGAATCATAACTGCTCTGCGGATATCGGTCGTAAACTTTTCATCGAATGAAGGGAGAGGTTGTGGTGGGGTAAGACGAGGACGCCATGCTGACCGCAAGTGCCTTGGATGACGGGAATAAAAGGGGGCGCGGGAGGGGGCAAGGAGGGGCGAATGGAGATAAGGGCACGCATTAAGGGGGCCGCCCGGGGAACAAAGCGAGGCAACATGAGATAGGGAAGGGGAGGGAGGCGTCCTCCACCGGTGGCCGCGACTTATTATACGGCGACGCGCGTAGGCGGACGGTGACAGAAATTCATCTCCGGATATCACGGAGAGAGAAGAGCGGCTAAGAGGGTCGCAACGAGATGACCCGCTAAGGTCAACACCGGGGCAGCCCTCCTCCCTCTCCGCGGACATGCAAAAATATCCGTTTCTCCTGGACAAGCCGCCACAGAGGAACAAATGATGGTGCGACAGGGCAAGGAGAAATGTTGTTTATTCCCGGGAAATGATGAGTGGGAGGCATCGCGTTTCACTTACTCCGTGATTTCCTATTTTTAAAGCGCAAACAAGTCTATTCTCTCGAGAAATTACATGTGTTGGCATTCGCTCAGGAATGAGAGTGCTACATACAAAAAATCGCACATCTGGTTTTTTTTATTGACGTGAGAGTTATGGCGAATAACGGTTATTGCCTTAACGAGCGTGAAAAAAATTATTCCCGTTCCGATAAATTCGTATTATCCAGCTGGAACAAAATAATACTCTAACGTATTTGTGACATTTGTTTCATGTTTTGGTATGATCCAGAATAACTTGAATGCAACTAAACATTCATGGTAATAAAATAATATTTAAAATAAAACTTATTAGACTCATATAATAAACATTCACTGGCGTGAGCCTATTGCTGTGCCGTATGTTTTTAAATGCTGAAGTTCATCATTCATACTTTTCTCATTTTAAAGTTTTTTCATTCAGTTGTATCTGTTGAAAAAACTACTGGGAGAGATGCGGAGGAATGGAGTTCATATTTTACAGAAACCTTTCTTTAATCAAAATGCGCACCAAAGTCATCCTTTGCATATTAAAAATGTATTACCGCACTGTCACGTCTTCTGACTTGAGCATATTATGCTTCGTCATTAGAACGCGCTAAGTCACTTCGGTGAGGTTATTTCCTGAACTTTATACGGTGCAGTTTTCCCTTTAGTTTTTGGCACTTTAATCATGATTATTGCATTTCAGGTAATCTCACGAACGTTTATGACCTCTTTCGCGTCAAAAGTATTATATAAGATGGTGTGATACGTCTTAGGCAGTAATGTTTCTCTCTACTCTTATTACATAGATTTTAAAGAGCAGAGGTGAGAGAAAAACAATTTTCAGAAAAGAACCACCATGATACATGTCGGCATAATTCAATGCAATCGTTTTCGCTTTAAAAATACATTTCGAAAAAGAGAAAGAGGAATTCATTTTTTCTGAACGTAACTTCTCGAAGTGAACCATAATTAACGTTTTTAAACCAGAAAAAATACTCAAGACAATGGAAACTATCACGAGGAAAAATATTATTTCAGCATTTCACTCTGCTTGAGCTCTTGATAAATCTCTAGCGCAATAACTCTTCTTGGAACAGTTATTGCGATAGGCATCAATATGGTGGGTATTGACAATTTTGAGAGACCTACGTTGAAGTGTAAAAAAAATAATGGTGAGGAATCCATAAACTACTGTACACAATGTACTACACCATTCTCTACGAATGGCGATTTGCAATTTTATTAATACATATTTTCAATTTGCATGATATTTTTCATCAATTGTGGCTGATGTAAAAAGAAAAGAATCAAAGGCCCAAGATATAAAACCCCAAATGGAAAAATCAGATACTTTCCAAATTCACCCTCCAAGTCGCAGCATGAATTTCGCTCAGCGAGGGAGGAAACATTTGAAGCAATTCGAGCTGCGCAACACATAATGCACATATTTCCATTTCGAGAAATTCCTCCACTCGTCGGCAAATCGCCGCCAGTTGGAAATGCCCTAATGATATGTGAAGGAACGTGCCTCGCCCAGACGGATGGTAGTTTTGGTCCAAAGACATTATGCAGATGAAAACACATATATTCATGAGAAAGGACATATTTTCGGTGGAGGGGATGCAGGGTGGGTGGAGGAGGGGCAGAAGCGAATGGACCATGTCCAAACGGGAGACTTCATTATCATTCACGAAGGATCTATCCATTGAATCTTCCCGTTGACTCCCCACTCCTTACACTATATCTTTTCGACCTCTTTCCGAACTTCAATATCCTTCCTCCTCCAGCCGCTCGGGCGGGAGGAGGGGGCTGGAGGGCGGAATGGGAAGGGGAGGAGGGTGTCCGGGCAGGGCGCCGACGCGGCAATACCTTCTGCTTCGGCCGATGACACCTCCGACACGAACGGAGGGCCGTCCTCTCCTTTCGGAAGGAGGGGACGCGTTAGGGGGGGGGGGAGGAGCGCGACCGCCCCGGGCTGCTTTGCGATCCGCTCACCGGGGAGGACGAAAACAATTTTAAGGAGCCAACGAGGAGGTGGAACGAAAGAAGAGGCGAAGGAACCCATGATTCATGTCGTGAGATGTCAGGCGTTGCTCCGGGTTAAAACTTTACACATCATTTTCCGTGAGGTACAAATTTCGATAGACATTATCAAACCGCATGCAGGAGAGGCATACGTTAGGTCACTTAGCGAAAGCGTGTATCCCTTTCACAGCGTCAGGTTGCAAGGAACCCCCGGAAAGAGATTTTTCGTTCTATCACAACCGCATGCTTTCCCTTCCATGCGTGAATAATGACTTAGTGTCTTTATCCCCCAATATCTCGCTCTCAAGTCTTAAATCCGAGAAATATGGAAGATGCTTGACAAACTAAATGTGTGCTCTCACAGTCAATTGTTCGGCACAATGGAACATTGTTAAATAAATCCCGCAAGATTATCCTTTGTCTGCCACTTAATCCGTCCGCATTAGTGAAAATTGAATTGAATTCATTCAAATTAACCAGGTGAGCAAGCCTTTAGGAAGAGTGCGCTGAAAACTATAAAACTGCGGAAAATAAAGAGCAAATCAAGAGGTTACTCGATGGATGGAGGAGCTACAAATAATCTTTCCATCACCCTCATTATGACGCATACATCACTCCCAAACAATAGACCTGGGGTCAAAAACTTTATGGCGAGAGACTTTTATTTTATTGCAAACTCTTCGGGAGAAGAGAGAACAATTTTATCGTTCTCACGAATTCACAGTTCTCCATGAAACCCTTTTGCTTTTATTGTGAGAACAAATCTTTTTTGCATACGCTCCGCTCGTAATGAACCTCCTCATCCACACGCACACAGCCTCATTCGATACGCGGCCTTCGATACAAAAAGATCTTCAATCACTTCAATCGCCTCCGTGAAACGATACGGCGACAAAAAAAAGAGTGGACGGCCTCAGAGTAAGCACTATTATTCCCGCTCGCTCATTGTACAACATGACTCCATGACGTTTCGACAACGCGAAGGTTTTGATATGCCTTAGGGCAGCCAATCAAATACCGTGAAAAATGTTTCCCCTCTGAGAGATGGGAGTAATTGCCAATTGTCGGATAGAGGAAACATCACTCATTCTTCACTCTGTGACGAGCTCCGCTTCCTGTTTGTGTCTCGTGCGTACCTTTGATTCTTTCGATCCCGTGTATTTTACGCCATACATTCATCGCAGAAGGTATCTCATCACCAGACTCCTGCGTTTTTCCCTTCCTCTGCCGTCGAATCGAGATTGGTGCATATCTGGAAGGATTCCACGGATTGGCTACACAGAAAAAAACGTTGAAATGGGCTTTTTCACAAAGGAGATATATTTCGCGCAAAGGGAAGGTGATGTAAGCGTTGAAGAAAAGAGAACTTACATATTTAAGGATTATCTCGAAACACTGAATGATCATAGATATACATAATACGATGCAGTACATTCTGTGGATGTACTATGGATGCACACATATATACTGTGGATTCAACGAAGGTCTTTGGTAATAGGGAGACATGGCTGCGGATTATCCCCTCCATACTAGAAGGCGATCGACCTATGAGTGAATGTGATTTGTACAACTTACTGTGAACATATTTTGGCCAAACAGTAAAAATTATCTTGTTTCCGTAAGGACTTCAGCTTTCATTTGCGCCTAAGGACTTTATGTTCTTTACATATTTTAAGAAACATTCACGAACTATTACCAGCCTTACGTGATGTAGGCATAAAAACGCTTCCACTATGAATACAGAATATCGACTACAGTTATTGCAATTACCGAAAATGTGAAACATAAAAAAAAAAGATTTTTTGAATCATAAAGGCGTTCCATGCCGTTCAAATCAAGAGGAAATGAAAAAAAATGCTGGCAATCAAGAGCAGCTGCATGAGAAATGGAACCCCGCCCTCTTGTTGAGGAAGCCGTAATCGGACCATTTTCAAAAACCAGTTTCTGTGTTAAAGAATGAAAAAATGAATAGGCTCTATCGAGTTGTAGGCATGAAGAGTTCATGGTCATAATACGTAGTGTGATGCAATTCCCGATGCAATGCGACTAGTCGGAAAACCTAGGGATTCATAAACATTGCGCCATTACGATATTTTTCATTGCATCCTCTTTTATTGATGTCCCTCTTTCTTTGAATTATGGAGTCCTAAGAGAGTGGGAGCACTAGATTTTGATGTTCGGTCCATCTCAATTTAAAACCGTTGCTCACCGTACAAGGTGTGATAAAAAAAGACAGGACTGATTTTATTCAATATAAGTGACAATGGTTCAATTACGTACATGATTGTATGATTGCATCCTCCGCAAAAAGTCGGATGTGGGACGTGAAACACCCATCTCCAGTTCCAGGGTTATGTTATTATACAAGTTGAACACCATGTTAATAGAGTAGGATCAGTAACAGAGTAAGATAACACGTACAATTGGTGTTGAATTTCATCAGTTTTAAAGGGATTGCAATGGTTTTAAAAATGTTCTTCAGGTACCAATTTAATGCTATAAATTGCCTCATGAAAGTCTACGGTATGAATCATTCTTCAGGTTTCAGCCTTTTTTTATGAATCTATCGACTGATTTGATCCTTGATATTTTTTCCTTGATGTATAAAGATAAGCACTTGATCATGAGAGCCATTTGGATGTTATGTGGCTTTCAGAAACTATGAATTCCTTTGACGATTTCACATGCCTAGACTAATTCAGGGGTTTTCGGTTGAGAAAATTAGCTTCATATAATCAAAATTTTCCTCAAATGACTGGTTATGGATCTTTACAAACCACTGAATGCTTCTGTTTGTTGACCACAGTGGAATACTAAAATTTCTTGTGTTTTTAAATTTAAAAAATATTTATCAAGCACTTCTTCCGAAAAAATATGTTTTAATACAAAAATGCAGCCGTTTAAATTTTTCCAATCCTCGATTTACTTGAGACCAGTCACAATGGGTTCCTTCGTGAACATTAGCATCGGGGGGAGGGGGCTTCGCCGTGGAATGACTGAAGTGGTCCGAGGCGGCTCTCCCAAGTGTTTGGCAAACACTCCTAATGACAACCTCATGAGGCTGTGCATCCATTGGGGAACCAGCCGATAAAGGGGCTGGCGGTGGGAGAGAGGGGTGAAGGGAGACTCGCGGGAGAAAGTAATGAATGTGGAGCGATGTGTTTGGCGGGGAGGATGGGTGGGGTGGGAGTCCGATCGCAGGAGGAGATTGCGAGTGCGCGATGGGGAGCTGGCACGACTCGCGCGTTCTCTGCGGGCGTGGGGGAGGGGGAAGGGGGTGTGAAGCTGGAGAGCGTCTTCCCTTTTAAGGGAGAGCGGGTCCCCCCCCCCGCCCAAAGGGTGGAGTTTTTCGTCCGCCTTATAGTCCGTGGGAAATCTCACGGGGAGGCGCGCACGTTTCGTGCACAAAAGGCGTGCCGCCACATCTTGACCTCTCCCAACCCATTCCGCGGACTTTATTTCCGGAGAAAGTCGAGAGAGCTGGAGATTTGTGGGCGTGCGGAGGGGGATGGGGGTGGCGGCTATTAGCGGCGGCTGGCGGTAACCCAATGCCTCTCCCTTCCCCCGCTCTTCGATCCTCTTTTCTGGCATTTTGATGAAAACCCTTGAGATATATCTCCTTCTCTAAGTTCCTCCCTCTCGTTCAATATGATATATATATGTATATATATATATATATCCCTCCCATGGACTACAACCTTGTCGTGGTGGAAGGGCTTGTGTGTTCCGATGACCCCTAGAGCTGTGCTGGCGGGAGTAATAATAATTACTCCTGGAAGGGTCACCCATGCCAGATAGGTCGAAGGTAAGGAGCCAGACGAAAGGTAGTCCACGCAGCGTCTGTTCCTCAGTGAGGCGGCTGCAATGGCGTCTGACCCCAGTGGGGCGGCCATTAAGTGATGGTGTCACGTTAAAAACACTATTGAGGAAGGCAACGGGAAACCACCTCAATTATCATTCCCAAGAAAATATGATGGACGCAAAACAGAAATTGAGTCCTGGCAACTGCGGGACTCGGCCCAAGGGGCCGTGTGTCGTGCCCGGCAGCGGGGGAGGCAAGGCTTCCGCGGTCGTCATCCCACGAAATCCTTGCGGGGGAGAAATAACAGCAGCAGGACAGAAGATGCAGAAGAAGACGAAAGTAGTTAGAATAGGAACCTGGAACGTCAGGACAATGTTGAGGAGAGGCAAATTAGAAAATATTAAGCGAGAGATGGAAAGAGGTAACATAGATGTTTTAGGCCTCTGCGAGGTGAGATGGAAGGATAGCGGGGATTACTGGAGTGACAATTATAGAGTAATATACAGCGGCGGGGATGAGAGCCAACGAGGGGTTGCCGTAATTTTTAAATAAAGGGGTAGGAAGAAGCGTAGTCAACATAGAGCAAGCGACAGATAGAATTTTACTCGTAGAGATTAAAGCAGAGCCGACGAACTTGGTCATTATTCAGGTATACATGCCACCGAGCAACCACAAGGAGGAAGAAGTCGATAGGATGTATGATGAGTTAGAGGATATCATCGCGAGTGTTCCTGCAGGGAAACATTTGATAGTGATGGGGGATTGGAATGCGACGGTAGGCGAAGGAAGAGATGGTGGTGAGGTGGGGGACTATGGGTTAGGCACGAGGAATGAACGCGGGGAGAAAGCAATTGAATTCTGCAGGAGACAGGGGTTAGTCATCACTAACACATGGTTTAGACACCACAAAAGGCGTAGGTATACATGGAAAATGCCAGGTGACTCAGAAAGGTATCAGTTAGATTATATTATGGTTAGGCACAGGTTTAGGAATAGTGTGATAAATTCGCACAGTTTCCCAGGAGCGGATGCGGACTCTGACCATAATTTAGTTGTTATGAAATGTAATGTTCGTTTCAAGAAGATAAGGCAAGGGCGGCGGGTTAAAAAATGGAATTTAGAAGCAGTAAATGAATTAACGAGGAAGGAGTATCAGGAGGCTGTAGAGAAAATGATGGACGACGGTAAAGAACTGAGTGCTATCGAAGAAAAATGGGAATGTATCAAGAAAGGGATATTGGAAGCCGCTAAAGACACTATAAGAACCGTTAACGGGAAAAGAATAAGGAAACCATGGGTAACGGATGAGATGATTGCGAAGATGGATGAAAGAAGGAGATGGAAAAATGTAAACACAGAGTTAGGCAAAATGAAGTACAAAGAGTTAAACAATAAATTGAGAAGGGCCACAAATAAAGCCAAAGAAGAATGGTGGAAAACGCAATGCGAGGATATGGAAAGTTTACAGAAGAAGGGTGAAATTGGTGCTCTATACAGCAAGGTTAAGTTATTATCCGGAAGTAAGAAGGCAAGAGCTGTGCTAACAGTTAAAGATAAATGGGGTAAGATGATAGTTGAACCAGGAAAAATCCAAGAGAGATGGAAGGAATATATAGAAACACTGTATGGTAAAGAACTTAGGCCGACAAGGTTAGACATAGAAAAGGAACATGACGTAGAAGAAGATAGCTTAGGTCCAGGCATACTCGACGATGAAATAGAAAGGGCATTAAAGGAGATGAAAGCAAATAAGGCTGTGGGGGTGGACAATATTCCTGTAGAAATGTTGAAATGGTTAGGGAAAGGTGGGAAAAAGGCCATATATGGACTGATTCGTAGTATCTATGAGGAAGGAATCTGGCCGGAAGATTTTGTGAGATCGGTGTTAGTTCCTATTCCAAAAAAGGCAAAGGCTTCGTCATGTGAGGATTACAGAACAATAAGTTTGATATCCCACGCAGCTAAAGTTATTCTCAGGATCATCAACAAAAGGATAGAGAGTAAGGCAAATGATTACTTAGGGGATGATCAGTTTGGGTTCAGGAAAGGAAGAGGTACGCGTGATGCCATTGCAGTAATGAGATCACTAATCGAGAGGAATATAGAATACAATCAGGACGTTTTTGCCTGTTTTGTAGATTTCGAAAAAGCGTTTGATAGAGTGAATTGGGAAAAATTAATGCGTGTATTGCAGAAAATAGGAATGGATTGGAGGGACAGGAGACTGATCCGCAACCTGTACATGTCCCAGACTGCTCAGGTGCGAGTGGGGAACGGAGAGTCTGGATGGGCAGTGTTAGGAAGAGGTGTAAGGCAGGGTTGCCCATTGTCACCGGTACTGTTCAACGTATATGTAGAGGAAATGATTAAAGAGGCATGGGAAGAACTGGAGGTAGGAATGAAAGTCGGAGGGGAATTCGTAAAATCGGTTAGGTTTGCTGATGACCAAGCATTAGTTGCTCAGTCAGCCAAGGGGTTGCAAGCATTGTTGAGTGAATTGGAGGTTCAGTGCGATAAATATGGGATGAGAATCAATATTAATAAAACAAAGGTTATGCGATTTTCCAGAAAGAAAAAGGCTAAGCTAAATATTAAAATAGGCGGGGAAAGAATAGAGCAGGTAGAGCAGTTTACATATCTCGGAAGTGTTTTGGACCAATACGGTCAAAGTGGTAGGGACGTAAGGAGAAGAATTGCGCTAGGCAAGGAGGCTTTCTCAAGGAGGAGGGAGTTGATGACGGGGACGTTGAGTAGGGATGTTAAGACAAGACTCGTAAAAACTCTGATATGGAGCGTAGCTATGTACGGCGCGGAAACGTGGTCGCTGAAGCAGGAGGATAGACGTAGATTGGAGGCTTTTGAAATGTGGGTGTGGAGAAGAATGGAGAAGGTGAAATGGACCGAAAGGAAAACAAATGAGGAAGTACTGGAAATGGTGGGTGAGGAGAGGGGTTTGTTGAGAGAAATCCTATGGAGGCAGGAAAAATGGATGAAAGGCGTATTGAGCGGTAGTGGAATGTTGAAGAGGGTAATAGAGGGGAGAATGTTGGGCAAGCGAGGTAAGGGTAGGAACAGGATAGGGATGTTGGACGGGATGAAGGGAGGAAAGAAGTACACCGAGATGAAGAGGGACCTGATATAGATTAGTTTGCTAGGTGGGGAGTCACAAAATGTTTATTTGATAGTTGTGTCCATCCAAAAACCTACCTTAACCGGTAGATTACCTAATAATAAATAATATATATATATATATATATATATGAATTAAATAATATTATATAAAAATATATATGTGGAAATAAATTAATGAATATTACTATTTCTATATCATATTGTCACGTATCAATTGGAAATATATATATACACATCATCTATAATATATATACATATATATATATAGTATATATACTCGGGCAATATGTATCGGAGCACTTTGGCGCTTTATAAGATCGCAGATCTCAGGGTAAATCAGGTTTCCTTATTAGCTTAGGTGGTAGAGCATCCGCCCGGCAAGTGGAAGGCCCGTGGTTCAAATCCCTGATAAGGAAATATTTTTACTTTCGTGATCTGCTCAAAAACCGCCTTCCCCACATGTCCTGTGTTCGCCTTTTATGTGTTTTCCTATCCTCTTTCCTTATACCTATTTCTATGTTTGAATGAATATTTGTGCGCCGTATGGCGGGATTTTCAAGTTTGAATATGTGTTTGGCCAATGTGGCTCGTCTCTTCTTCTGGCTATGCGTGCCATTAAACGCACCGTTCCTATCCTTTATAAGATCGTATGAATGCTTTTCTACTATCCTTTCCCCTTCTTGTGTCCCGTCTATTTTCTCCTTTGGTGGGTGAAACAGCTCCATAACGCCATCTCTCGGGCAATATGTATCGGAGCACTTTGGCGCTTTATAAGATCGCAGATCTCAAGGTAAATCAGGTTTCCTTATTAGCTTAGGTGGTAAAGCATCCGCCCGGCAAGTGGAAGGCCCGTGGTTCAAATTCCGGATAAGGAAATATTTTTACTTTCGTGATCTGCTCAAAAACCGCCTTCCCCACATGTCCTGTGTTCGCCTTTTATGTGTTTTCCTATCCTCTTTCCTTATACCTATTCCTATGTTTGAATGAACATATATATACTATATATATATATAGAACCAGTTATGTTCCTAACTCCTCTTGAAAAAGGTGGTTGCACCACCGAAAATTCGAGACCCGTTGAGTCTCTCTTCAAAATGTTTCTATTTTTGTGTTTGTGTCGACTAGTCCATTTACATTATATATATATATATATATATATATTATTTATATCTATATATCTTTGAAATTGACGCTCTCCGGCGACGCACACTCGTATACACTCACAAACACTCGGATACAACATAGTCCACACATATATATGATACAACATTTCAACCAAGAAATTCACAGTGGTGGAAATCAAGGAAAATTCAATTGTGATAAAAAATATTTCTATGAGGGTAAAAAATAAGGGAAACTTTCCCCTTGCACACACTTTTAATGCAATACGACCATGGTTTCGATGCTGTGCTTCATCATCACTTTATCAAGTGGACCAGTAAATCATGAAGGAATTCCACAAAGTTAAGCCTGAAGCTGTATCTATTTACAATGATTTTGTTTACTTTTTATAGCGTAATAAATGAAGAATTTTTCCCATATTTGGTCTCAAATCGAACTAATTTCGAACACCCTACATACTCGGCTATCTGCTCAAAGGGCGATAAGACGCATGCGTTATAATGAATAATATTGTTATAATGGTCAGTAAATGAACAAGTTTGGTAAAAATGAAAGTTTAATCTGATCTTTGGTCAAAACGACTGCTGCAGGTATCTGTAATAATATTTCCTTATCACGTTCGCTGAGCCCGCGTAAAATAGCACTTACATTTATTTTTCATCTGGTCTTTCTAATTCGGTATGAGTGGCTAATCTATAGCAGTGTTAGATGGCTATGAGTGCGTAGTCAGTAAGTAGTGAGTGAATACTGCCCCGCCCCTTCCTAAGAATTCATGAGCCTCACAACTTCTGACACTCGAGCTATCCCAGACTAATTCATACTATAATATTCAACTTAACGTGAGCTTAACCTATTCGATTTTCATTCACAGGAACCGTTTCTTCCCTTAATCAGAGTGACTATATAACCAGAAAAATTTTATCAAGCATTCAATTAAATGCAGAATTTTTATTTGCGTATAAAAACAACAGCAAAGTGGTTCTCTTTTAATTTGTGTCCTAAGTGGCAAACCTGAAATGTGTCGTTATAAACTTTAAAAGATGCAAGCAGATGGGGAGATCTTCGATAGCGAAGGAGCAATCTTTCCGAGCACGGGGTCCTGCTCTGCCTTCCAACCGAACCCCTCCCGCACCCTAACGGTGGCCGTGTTGCCCGTGGAAGCCAACGGGTTCGATCGCTTATCGGCCTCTCCGCATCTACATCCCAAACATCCGCTCGAACCCCCGCCGCCTTCCTCCCTTCCGTCATCACTCCCCCCTCCCCCTCGCGTGCGCCCTCCCTCCGCTCCAATTGATCTCCTCAACGTGCATCCACCCCCTCGGACAGGGGCTCTCCTCCCCCCCCTCCTCGCCATTCGCTCCCGTCCCACTGCCATTCCGCTGTCCACTTTAGCGGGCACGAGCATGAGCGGACTGTCGGAACTATGCTCATTATCACTCATAAAAGATTGATATTGGCCCGTGACAGTGATTTTTCCATATACTTACGGCATGGAAATTTAAATCTCTCTCGCGTCGAAAAACCCAGTTTTCGATCCATGGAGCAAGCTCAAAAGTTTGGGACTAAATTACGATGGAATCATGACATGTGCTAGGCTAATAGGCTTGAGTATTGGGGAGCATATTTCTCCGGGAACGTTTCCCAAGTTGTCATGACTTTGCAATATGCCACCGTGGCACATGTGTCTAAATAAGATCATATTTTTTCCCTCGGAAAATTAAAACTATGCCTCCAAGTTATTGATTTTAGCTCAGAAATGCACTCTACTGTTTAAATGCATCCACTAACAAGGCGCCCAAAGCCTCGAAGAAATATCCCGAGTTTTACAAAATGTGTCAGCCTCAGTGTCAGAAACCAAGAGTTCAATAATTTCATATAGGCCCTCCCGCGTTTCCCACCACGTAATGTTGAAATTCATCCCTAACCTCGCCAGGTACCCATAGAACTTCGTCAGTAAATGATGGATAACACAATAAAATATTCTCTTAAAACTATATGCAGTATATATCATCTTAATAGGCATCATATCTTTTTGGGAAGCACATTTATTGACCCAAAAGTCAAGTTTTGGGATCTCAAGCGAGGCGAGGGTGAAAGTTAAAGGCGAAACTTGGGAAATAACTTGATAAACCGAAATAACTGCGGCCATTCAGGCGCAGAGGCAACAGGGAATGTTATAAATACAAAAACTACCGTATCCATTTTATCGACTAAAAAATTCAGGGATGATATTTATATGTTTCGAAGTTGTAAGAACACACACTAGAAGAACCTTATTCAGGTGTACACAAGAATTTCAAGATTTACTATAGGGGACTTCCTCCGTTCAGGTGACTACAACCTTCTCAAATGGGAAAGAATAGTTTAAATAGCGGGGGAGGGGGAGACTATTTATATTGAAAAACGGAGCAAAATCGTATGTTCACGGAGTACGGAATAGATTCTTCCTTGACTCAAACTTGAATGCCCCCCTAACCTTTTCGACGACAAGGGAGAAACTGCGTCGCACAGGACGCCTCGACGAAGAATCACGTACGAGCATGGATGACACAGAAGGAACAACAGACTGAGGAAACGACGAGGCATGAGATTGGCACGAGAATCGCCTTGGATGAGTTTTGCGTCTTCAGCTCCATGGAAGCCACGGGGTACATTAATGATAAGGGACGCGAATCAGATGATTTAAGGGGAAGGCAAAGGGTGGGGAAGAGAAACGGCGGCAGATGTGGAAGCATGAGATCGGAGTTGAGCCCGCAGGGCGGAGTTGCCCATGCCATGGCAGGGCGCGGCGACAGTAGCCATGGTTAAGGGATGCAGTAATGGTTTTCGAGGGACGAAGGAGAAAAGCAGAGCACCAACGGCTGCGAGTGCTCTTCGAGTGCGCCGGAGAACGCCGCTCGCCCCGAGAACGCCCTCGTCGCAAGCGAAGTGAGCTAACCACTTTACTCGCCTCAGTAAATCGCAGATAGCGTCCTCCCCGCTCGAATAAACATCTCTCCAGGTTGTTAAATTTGATCCTCGATCAATTACGTCCCCGTCCCGTTTTCGAGTAGTAGTTTCGAGTCGAGGGAGTAAGTAAATTGCAGTTTCCGATCACGCGCGCATGACTCCGATTGCAATTCAATAGACGTAATTTGGGCGTGTTAGCAAAATACAAATATGCGAGCACAAAACACCGGGACGAATTGAACCCACGGCACATGATACAAACTGACCAACCACGTACCAATCCGCGAAATCTCATTCTCATGGCCCATTTTCTGACTCTCTCTTTGTAATAAGTTATTAGTAGTCATTATCATGCATTAGCAGTCCTACGACCGGACGGAGAACCTACTATTTCACCAAATTCGTCTTCGATATATATTACGTCCCTGAGGACAAAATCTGCCATTAATTTATCGTCTTTGGTAAAGCCGTGTGCTCGTTTCCAGCAGCCTCGTTTCGCCTCGTCATCTACGATTATTATATCCACTCTTATTGCAGTCTCGCAGAAACTTTAACTTCCCGCTTCTCTGATGACATATTTTCAAAGTAAACTCGATCAGAATGAATTTAAAGAAACAAAGAACGCTCTATTTCATGAAACTGCAGGACGGAATTTTTACCCGACATTACTTTGATAACAACGTAGTAGTTATAATAATATTCGTTCTGGGCAGTGTAGTGGGTTAATCAATCCACAACACCCATGATTTTCGATTTTGAATTTAAAAATATACTGGAATGCAGAATATCTGAATATGGATGAAATTTCGGCTTAATTACCCCTCCAGTTAATAAATTAAACCAAGTAACAGAAATATCACCGAGGAGTTCAAATAAACTGCAATGCAGTAAAATCAATCGCACAGGACTTGAGATAAGTTAAACATCCAGTCCCAGGATCCATATCACGCAAATTGACGAAGTTCCTGAAAAGGTTTATCAATGAAACCAACAACCCATGTACTGCGAGAGACGAAAGCACTTTCCGGGTGTTTCCTCACATTTTTACCTACTTTTTATGGCGCTGGTATTGACAGTACCTAAATAATAGCCCATTTTTATCTACACGAAGCCCCAAAAAGCGAAAGACCGATCACTTGATAAATAAGTCGTCGCACACAAGATCTCAGATAAAGCCCCTGCCTAAAATGCCACTTACACTCCGTAGGAATTCTCAATTTGTCAGTCAGAATAACAGCAAGGGCCCGGCCCCGTCAAGACCGTAATGGAGTCACCCGAAAACTTCCGCGGGGGAGATGAAATCGACCGATAACGTGAGATTCGGGGACCCAAAGACTTTCCCGGATGGATCTCGGCGCCCGGATCGTGCAGCATACTATATTTCTCGTCGTGGAAGATGCAATTGGATGCCAACTGAGCAATTAGCATTCAAGAGAAGTTAAATAGGAAGCATCAAGGGGGAAGATCGCAATCACACATGTCTTTCATTTCAATGATAAACCTCCTGCGACAATTTCCGAGTGTACAGGTAAAAATACCTGTGAAAATCATTCCCCTTAATAATGACTGATTTTTACACTGTGAAACTGTTGCATTAGAATGCACATTAGCGGATGAATCCGTTAAAAGCTACGGCGGCGGCAGTAACTCTTGAACTTTCAAGATCAAAGGCTCCTAAAATAAACTTCCTATTTATTTGTTTTCGAAGAAATGGGTCTAGCCAATTTTGTTACTCACAAGTAACATAGTTATTGCTCCTTCAAATGAAAACAAGTCTTCCTCGACCATCTCGGGAATTTCTCTACTTTTGAATAGGTAATATCCAGAGAAAAAATCTGGAATATTAGATTCAACGATTTCAAAACACTAGAAATTGGTATTCATAAACTTAATCTTTGGCATTTAATGGTAATACTAAACGAAAACATGAGAACGAGGGAATTAACCTTTATGCTATGAATAAATTAGAATTAAAGGAAGGATTAAAAGTTTAGTAGCATTTTCTACATACACCCTGTATACTCATTAGTACACTTGTGAATTAATGTATACAGCTTGGGAAAATTTATTTGCAAACTTAAATTCATTATATTATTATCAAATAATCTACTCGCTACCAAAATATGAAATGTCCTATCATTGGATTATTTTTCAATACTAGATAATAACGTTGAAAAGTCGATGAAGAGGAAAAGCATCATTTAGTACTTCACATAGCCCCTCAAAAGCTTTATGACCAAATTCCTGTTTACTGGGCACGCTTAATGTTTCTTCTAAACCTCGGTTCCAAAATGGTCGTCGGAGGCTGTTGAAACTATACCTTATCCACCAATAATGAGCAAAGAGAATCACAGGTGTGACACATTTCGAAATATAGATGCGTATAAAAAACACACTTTTTATTCTCGGTGGCCTTAATCACCCTGATCAGTGAAAGAGTGCGACCCTTGCATTAAGTATATTTCTGTGAAATATTTGTCATGATGTATTAAGTACAATTTTACTGTGGATTAAAAATTATTGGTAACAAAAATGAAAAAAACAAGCTTACTTTTGTTCTTGAGGGCTGCTAAATCTAAAAATGACAATTTTGACTGATTAACAAACTCACAGACGAGAAAATGGTATTATTATATTTTCATCGTAATTAGCCCGCATTTAAATTGGTAATGTATCTATTTCAGGTGAGTTTCGAGATGGATTCGACGCAGACCTATGAGGGTTATTGGCGGAAGAGAGCCTAAATAAATCGAAGAATCTGTGGGTAAGAGATTAGTCATAGATCACCACATTCCCCACTCTCCCAAATAGCACGATCTTAAGAAATGTACTTAAATAATTGTCCATTCCATTGTTCATTACCCCTCGTAGATCAATTAAGAAAAGGCATAAAAGAGATGAACTGTAAACGTTACCCTGGTTACAGGCAAGGAAACACGATTCCTCAAAATATATAAGTGCCCTTTTGTTGTTGGGATTGTAACTACTCGGTATTTTCCCCTTTCTCTTGACACGGTTACGAGGTCTAATAACAAACTCGCCGACTCCTTGACGATTCCGCATAAACGAAGATGAAAGGAAACCAAAAAGTCCCTAAGAAAATCAAAGTCAAGTAAAGCCCATTCCTAGTTTGATGATCTCCTGAAATTACTCGCCAATGGGGAAAAATATCATTAGTGCTCAACAGAGCATGCAGCCATCAACAAATATACGCACAAGTCTCAATAAAAAAGACGGTCTGGGGAAGACAGCCGCGCTGACCTGACGAGAGAATTTTGAGATGATGCCGAAGGAAACAGATAGGAATCACGCCATTCAGAATCTGTAAAAAAAATGAAATGGACGAATGGCAGAGGATAACTAAACGTCACGGGGCGGTAGAATGTTCTAGGGAGCAATGAGTGTAAGGCCATTCCAAGGGGAGCACGAATGCCTCGATGGACGACATAAGTAGGCAAGGGAATGAGTTCGGGCGACGACGCACAGGTTACGGGGAAAATTAAAAACGAGAGCATGCCAAGTAAGCACTGTTCAATGGGAAGAAATAAAGGCATTATGTATATTTATGAAAATTTTACCGAAAAGATGCATACTGAAATTAGTAAAAAAATATGAAACAAGAAAGTGATTCACCTTTGGATTTGAAAGTTAAAGGTTGAAGAGAACAACAGAGACGAATGTAAAAGATGAAATATATGTAAAAACACAGCCCGTGTGTCAAAAACGGAGTGAGGGCAATAATGCGTACTCTGCTTTAATTTGTATCGATTCTCACAAAGATTAAGCATGGAGGCAATTAAGCGTCCACATTTACTCAAAACTGGAAGCACATGAATAATCCTCTGGAGTGCCCGATTTCGAAATAACTGGGAGTTGAAAATTTTAAGGCGGTAAGGTAATGTGAAACCTGTACTCTCTCCGTCTAAAAAGAGGTAATGACAATCATGAAATAACATCTTCATTTGAAATATAATTTTTTTGTCATCGGAAGTTATATGGATACACTTTAAATCACATACTCATTTCGGCATAGCGTCCAAATCTCACTCAGAAATATTTTAATGGGACAATAAATCACTGTAGACCCTAGAACGCAAAACAATGGAGAGGTGTCATTTGATAGTTGGTAAAAATGAATGAACTACTGCATTAGTTTGTGTCGAAGTGAATTTCATTAAATAAGTGTTTTGTGAATTATAACACTACGATAGCAACTTGAATTGAATATTTCTTCATTCTTTGCAAATTCCGCAATTACCTGCATTACTAAGGAATGAGACCTTGTATTCCCAGTCGGCATTGAACGGTGTACGCCGATAGATACCTGGACAAAGTTATCGTAGCATTTCGACATCTATCCATTCCATTTCCATAACTGTGCTCCACGATTTATGCCGAATGCCTCCGTTTATTTGGAGATGCTCTCCCGGAAACATATCCCGGTGTTTAAACGATCCGGTTGACGGAGTGAATATGTATGCTAAGGAGAAGAGGCCGTTCCGTCATTTCAATGAATTTCGTTGGAAGAGTTCTTGAAGAGAAATGAGATAAGAGCCGGGATTGTTTTTTAACTAATCTATGCATCGCTGTGTCCTCGAATGGCATGATTTGAATCCTTCAAACACTCTCAATCGTCATTCGCCCCACCCAAACCCAACCTTCCCTCCGCTCCATGCTTCTCCCAGCAGACACCACATAACTCACGGAGGACGATGAGTCCTGCCGGCGCATTAGAAACAGGTGTTTGATTGAGGATCGGACTTTAACACCAGGGAAGGCGTGTCTCACTCCGAGGTGGAGCGAGGATGGAAGGCTTTTATGAATACGCGTGGGTGCCGTTCACGTGGGCGGAGAAGTCGAAGGGGAAGCTAAATACGATTCCACCTTGTAAGAACGAAGGGGTGAAGAGAAAAGGAAACGGAATGAAATTCACTCACTACAGATCTTCGGTCGACCAAATTTTCGTTCGCAATTCATTGATTCGGAATATCTTACGCAATTAAAATTCCGCAATTATGATCAAGAATTCATGAAGAAACCAAAAAACGATTGCGGTAAGCTGTTAGCAGAACATTTTAGGGGAGAAAATATCTTTAAATTTTGGCTTCCAAAGTAATATGTAAAGAGTCCAAATGTCTTCGGTACGTCTAGACATAAACGAACGAATAAACCAAGGCCGTATGGCCACACAGTCATTAATAGAATATCCCGAAGCAAGGGAATAAATAAAACAATCCAGATAATGAGAACAATATCCATCTTTATTACAAAAGGAATGTCCTAAAAAAACTCGGAACTATAGAGAACAAGTAAAATACTGGAAAGTGAATTGCAAAGCCAGCAGATGCACTCAATGAGAAGAAGTTATTACATTAACTCCATCATGGAAATTACATCATATTCCAAATGAAGTAATTTGAAAAAGAGCCAATCTGCAAAAGGATATGTCATATATTATGGGAGGACGATTTCCATGGTATGGAGAAGTACGAGGGATGAAAAATTAAAGATGGACCTTGAGAGCAAGACACTGGGATCCAACCGGCAGAAGGAGATTAAGACGAAGGAAAAGAACAGGGGGGAAAGGAGTGAGGGGGCATACTCCTCAGGCAATTAAATGAGCACCTGATTCATAAGAGCTGGAAGGCCAAATGGGTGCGAAAGACGGCCGAGGGTGTAAAAAAAAACCGCAACAAGATGACACTTAAAGCCCACAAATCTGAGTCTCCGCAAAATAAATCTCTGCCAGATAAATGGTTTGGCTGAAAATAAGTGTTTAAAATAAATTTAATATTCCTAGTTATACAGATGCTAAATGTACGCTTATAACACCGCTTGAAAAAAATTACGATGCTTTTGTATTCGTCAATGATAAGTTGGCTGAACGAGCTCACAGAAAAAAGAACGACTTCATGGCTGTATTTAATCGAATCTTTAAGAGAAATTCTCGGCTTGGATCGACTTGCAAGAGCGATACCACAAGACAGGAGAGATGCAACGGGCAGGAGAAGCGTATTTTATTTTCACCGAGACGCACGCGCGAAGCATGAGGATGTTTGTCCCCTCCCCGGCCACCCCAAGCAGCCAGCCGCCTCACAACCGGAGGACACCGAAGACGAGGTGATGGATCGTGCGCGCCCACAAGACAAATCGACCGAGGGGCGTCAGGGGGGGAGGAAGTTGAACGTCTCCGAGAGAGGGACAATCCCCCGCATAGGGACCGCACGTCCCACACGACACCCGCCTGCGGGAAGGAATCGCTCGGCCGAGGGCTCCCCCGACGCCCGGGCGCGATTCAGTCGGTGAGCAGCCGACCTCCGGCACCCACCCGCCCGCGAAACGCCCACGCCCCGAACGGACCCCCTCCCTCGGAGAAGAGGATGCGCCACGTCCTCCCATTAGGTGGTTTTTCTAAGGCTGCACATTTGCGTTTCAATGTGTCACATTTCCAGTCGAGTCGCGGCTTATTACCCTGGGTCTAAATAAGGAGGGAGTGCGTGGTAAGCGGATTCACTCCTGTGCGATCGTTAGGAGAGAATGAAAGCCTGGAAGGTAAACAAGGACGCGTCTTCACTTGCCGTTCCCATTCGTTGCTAGCGATTTATAAATGTCGCGTAATGTGTACATAGAACCTCGGGGCCACAACACCGTGATGTTAAATGAAACATCATTGGAAAAACTTACTTAGCAGCAGTTTTCACGGCTTGAATTACAACTTTATCTTAATGTGAAAAGAAATAAGCCTTATTATTTATTGTATTGCATGCGAAGTTAATCTCTCGGTGGTTAATACATTCTAATGAAAGTTTCTACATCTCTTCGAAATACACTTCGGATAATCATGAATAGTTCCATATGCTGATATGTGTCAAAGCTAATATCTCCAATTTTAAATACTATGGCTAAGAAATTTTCATCCTGAGAAATCCATTCCTTGTCAAATCATTTACTCAATAATTCAAAATTTACGATTATTCATTTGCACTTATGTATATCTTACCTTACAAGCCGCCACGAGAGCGTAGAAGGGGTGGTGTTGGATCATGATTCATAAGTCTAATTGGTGATTTTTAGGCGTACGAATCAATTTCTTTTAGGGTTATTTATAAATATTGTGAAGCTAGTTGATTTTTCGGGTACCAGATCTTCTTGGTAAACCATAACCGACACAGGGAAAGGAACTGGCCCCCCTACCCTGGTGTGTGAATATTCACGCGCCGTATAGGGCTTAGTACTGGGTGAGCTCTACCATCACCTACTAAACCGACCTTCGGGTTGATTACTATGTTTATGGTTTTATAAATATTGTGCGTGAAATTTTTGACGCAGGCCGCGAATTAAGCGAGAGGGAAAAGGATTCTCATAATGATGCCTTAGCCAGTCAATATCCTGCAAACTCGCTTCCTCCAGGACAACGGAATAGTCGAGAGAAATGCCTATCAAAAGAGAGTGGTGAAGTAACACGCCCAGGCTTCACGGAAGCATTACCTGTAGCGGGAATAAGTTTATACTGACCGTCTGTCAATAAAAGAGATATGCGTTAGTGTTTTTTTCATCTAAGGATCCCCAGCGAAAACTATTAATCGAAAGCCCCTGCTCTCATTTCGTGGGGCAACGTTCTTGCTACAAAAACGCTTCATTATATGAATAAAACGCCGCTCTCGCTTTAACTTCATCATTTAAACAATTCACTCGCCATGAGGCCTCTTTAAATGCTTTTGAATTCTCACCCTCACATTCAAAATTTGAACTGAATCGCAGGTAATAGGCCTAAAATTCACTTTCTGTGATTGAATGCATTTCTTTTCACTCTCCATTATTTCTTCACTTGATGCCATTTCCTAATTATGGCTCCCAATTATTCAAACAAAGGCATGTTTTCCATTTAAACTGAACAACGTCAGTAAATCTTTGCGTAAACTAAAATATTTGACTTGCACTTTTCTCAAAATATTAATTATAATTATTTATATTATTAATAATTTAATAATACAGAAATAATTTAATATTATATAAATTGATTATGCATATAATTACGCATTATAATAAGCAAATAATTGATATGAATAATTAATATATTTACGTGTGTGTGTATTTATAAAACAATCAAGATAAATAATGTGGAAGGGAAATTATTGAAAAACAGGTTATGAAATCGATCTAAAAAGTGAAAGATTTTTATTAAAATTTTCGAAGTCTTTTACAGTCACCCGAGTTTATTGTCCGTCGAAATCGCAGAGAGAAGCAAATGATAATGGTCCGCCCCACTTAGAGTTTGATTAGTTTTTCCGTCGCGTCTCATCATCAATCACTTGGATTGATTGACGTCCACATCATTTTTCTTGATTTGGGTCATTGATCCCTCGAGAAAAGTATTGAGGCACCCTTAGACTTTTCCGTAAGAATCAGATAAGAGCATTAGATATCTGCCCTCTGGCTAAGACTCGCCCCCGCGAATCGTGGTGACGAGCAGGTTTCGAAGTAGTCGCCTCGAAATATTGATGAAAAAAGGCTGTCGGTCCCGGACCGACTTACTGCACACGTAAAAATTCAATCCTATCCAATTTTTCCTCTCTACTCCGCCGCAAATCGTCCCTGGCACTCTTAACCGCTATTTCTTTTGACTTTGACGAAGGTGCGGCGCAGCGCAGGTAACGAAAAAAGCATGCATCTGAATCACGCCAGATAGGATGTGATTGAAAGCAGGTGTTCCGAAACACCTGACCCGAGTCCGGGGATAAAGAACGTTAACAGATCCACGATTTATGCCAGAAGAACAAAGTATAATTCTTTTTCGGGATCGGATATTCTAGATTTCTATTCGATCATAACATGCTCCGGTAATGTTCTTCTCGGATTTTATCTCGAAATTCTCATGCTCATTCGGCTCAATGCGCCGGGCATCTGCTGCTCCACTGAAACCAAATTTCCTCAAATATCTTTTCAAGCCATTCGGGTCAAATGGGTACAGGAAATATGAATTGTGGTTCACAAGCAAGTTTTATCAAGTTTCCAATAATGGATAGGGTATTGCTCAAATTCTCGCAGAAGCTTTTTTTAACATGATAGCTTCAATTCACAGCGGTCAGAAGTAAAGAGGGCACAAGTATTAAAATTAGAGAGCCTTTCGTATTAAATGTAGAACGTTCCTACGGCCGTAAAATCAATGATTGGGACGCCCTAGGGGGGTCCAGGATAAACATCCAAATCATCGACTTTTCGCATTTTCACGTGATGGAGTGGTGAATATCGTGAGGAGCAAAGGAAACTGTATTGACTGTCGTCTGAACGAGTGGACGGAGCTAAATAAATTAAACAGAATTAGAGAGCAAAATTATAGCAACGCCCGTTTTGAGTCTTACGAAGCACCCATATCATTTGAAAATTATACCTCCGGAAGCAGTCGCGGAAGATGAGCGAATAACATACGGAGTATTCGTACTCTAAAAAAATTGAATCTGTATTATAATAGAAAATTATGAGAAATTTGGAATCTAATTTAGCTCTGTTAATTCGACAATAGTAATATAATTGCCATCTTGGTTGAAAAGTTATTGAAAACTCCTTTAAAATCAGAAACGTAGGGATTTAATTTTTCGATGAGAACCCAAAAGTGAAATAACTTTACACAGTTATAATTGCTACGCGGCTTATTATTCGCAGTTAAACTATGGTAAAAATGATACAATTATTTCAGCCCCGATGGTGTAAAAGCAGAGAGATAATTAAGAGGTATCTGGAAATATTTCCGTGCATCTGCTTGGAAATCTCATTTAATTTTGTAACTTCCAAAACGTGAATTGGACGGCCTATTGTTAAACATAATTACGGTAGATAACACTTGAAGAGGCCAACATTATTATTTTCAGAAAATAAATACTCATTTGTTTGGGTTGATGGGACACAATGCGGTAAAATGAAGATGCTTCAACGACTACCATCGTTAATTTAAAATTGCATGAAACAATCGTTTACAATTTTGAAAAATGAACAAACATTAATACCACCGTTGGAATCTTTCGCCGAAATCTTGGAAGTCTTGGAACAGAATGCATTGCAGTGAACATAAACAAATACATTAGGAGGTTCTACAACAGGGATAATGACATCGGACCAGTAAGGTAAATGTTTTACTATTTCGCAAGAAAAGGCAACGTTTTCATTTTAAACGTGAATCCTGAATACCTGTTTCCTTTCTCTACCTTGCCTAATACTAATATACTGATAATAATGCTTAAATTTAATCCGGAAAAAGAGGAGAACTGGCTAGAGTCGATGAAAATGGGATAACAAAACGTCTAAAAATTGGGAGACACTAGGTCAAAGCATTCCGGAACAAGATGACAAACAAGGGTGAGGGAAGAAGAACAGAGAAAAATCTTGGTCGAATTCTTTCAGAGATATCCTTCCTCCTCGTCGCAAGCCAAGAAACAGGACCATTCATCATTCCCATTGAGTGGAGAGTTCATTTGGCAAGCCGACTGTTGAAGAGATTAAAACGAGACTTTCTCGGTCATAAGCTAACTCCAAAAGGTAGTCCGATCGCTTTCAAAATAATATCGCAGTGTCATCGATGAGAAATTCGTATTTAGAATACCCTTCCGATGAATAACTCGAATTAATACGAGGGACGAAGGGAGATGAAGATGAAAAGATAAGAAAGTGATAATGTAAACCAACAGATTTATTTTGGGCACGGTTTGCAATTACTCATCCAGGACGTGAGTGTATGTTAGATTTTACCGAGTACTTTACCAAGATTCTAGCCTAGTCCAGAAATAACAAGTGAAATATCAAAAAGAAAAATCAAAAACGTATTACTCGGATGAAATGTTTAATAAGTGAGAGAGTTCATTTCCATTGCTTGTTACATTATATGTATGGCCCAATTTTAACAGATTATCGGCTTGGGTAACTCATTAAACATTAACAATAAAGTCATCTCAGTGCAGAGATATTCTTTACGCAGGAATTTATAGCGCTACATTCGTAAATATTTACGTCATATGACATTAAAAAGATTATTCTCCCAAACGAACGCAGACCAAAAGATTTATGAATACATCACCTTTGAGAAATAAGGATATTCTTAAATCAACAAAACCCTAAAGTAAAATTTTTATTGCATTTTATTGCATGTTTTTCAGTTTCGATTAAGCAATATATTAAAACAGGTCTACAAAAATTAAAATAGCCCTGTTTGTATTAGCAGTTGTCCACCGGGCCTGGGCTAGGTTTTCAATGAGTAAAAGTACTACGCTCTATTGTAATCATAAACTCCTACTAATACGACACAAAATATCCATAAACTCCACACTACGAACTACAGCAACTCGCTCCCTAACGTCCTTTGAATCCATCCAAAATGCCTAGTCTTTTTCTCCCTCTATCTCTCTTTCCCACCATTCCCCTGTCTATCAGCACCTTCAGCATCCCGTTGACTCTCAAAGCCTCCTGCATCCAATTTTGCTGCCTTCGAATTTATCCAACGGCCATTTTTCTTCCTTTCATTAGTTACAACAACGCACTTATCAACATAATTAACTTATAGTATTCACAATCGATTACATAATTTTTATTAGAAATTATACATTAGCGACAAATTTCAGTAGCAGGTAACTAAAGTCCCAATTTCGTGCTATCCATGTGACTAAGAGTTATGAAAAAATCCTTCAGATCAAATGAAAATCAAACGCATGATTAAAATAGACAAGAGAAAGCCATTTCTTTCGCATGACATATCAATCATTAATTCTACTTCCACGCTGATAGTAAGGGCTCAACCCGATTCCAAACGACCCTGTATATTCAATATAAGTTCAAGTTTCAATATTCACCCACAGAGGAAATTAGGCTAGACTGTAGACGAAAATCTAAAGCAAAAATGGCGGCTAATTTCCCCACCGTAACACATTCTTCAATTCTCTACTTCACCCTAATATATGTATAACCATTTGAAATAAAGTTCGTGATTATAGTTGGAAAACGGCAAAGGTAGACATTTATGGAATGGGTCAACTGAAAACATTGTGAGCATATAAATATGCAATATAATCTTCTGCACTGATCCCACCAAAAGATAGAAGCAAGTCATTTATCAAGAATCCAATTAAGAACTCATGATACCGAGGACCACTTCTATCCCTAAGCCGCGGTCACTCCGCAGGACGCAAATGCTAGCATACGCCTGGCACAAGGCTGGAGTGGGAACTTCACGGGCGACATATTCGTTTCATCAATTATCAATTTGTATTTAAGTGCCACATCAAGCCAAAAACCTCATAAGCCCTGCAAAAGGTATCACCCACCAGAAATATTTTTTTCGATGCCCGATCCATGTTCGATTCGAAAAATATTTTTTTTCCAGAAATGAAAAATGATAGTCTACTAATTGAAACAATTTATGATGTCTCGGTGAAATCAAGCAATAATTTCAGCTTCGCCTCGTTCGATTAGTTGTAGACCGCATTTAGTGGCCCTCAACTAATGATTGGCTGCCATTGAATCGGAATGGTCAGTCGTATAAAATGACAGGTGGTAAGAGTTTGCCTGAATGGCACAAATAGACATGTCGAAGGGGCATGATCTAACACAATAGAAGTTGTGTGTTAAAAGAATATCACTCGGAGAGGTAAACTAGTTCGTATTTAAAGAGACTAATAACGAAGGCGAAGCGATGTATTTTACCTGATTATACACGTAGCACCTAAAGTCAAATCTTGAAGACTATGCCTAATAAAATAATGCAAATACACTATTAATATAAATAAAATGTATTTCTTAAAATGTAATTTTTAAATGTTGCCTGTATCGTTTATGTAACGAATTAATTAGGATAAATCGGTGGTTTTTGTCTTTTTTGTGCGAATAACAGAGTAAGGATACGTCGGAGTCGAACGATGGTAAATAGTTTTGAAGTTGTTCAGTTTTAGTGAAGATTAATAAAAATATGTTCTTTCACAAACATGAATGAGAAATAAATATCTTCAGGCAAGTGAGCTCGTCAGAAGTGAAAATAATCAAACTTTAATTGAAGTGTCCTCTCTGTGAACATTTAAATGCCTGATAATCATTGCTGACCGATATACATACGTATCTTAAAGTTAATTCGTTTCGATATCCGAGGTAAGTGATGCGGAGAGAAACGCCGACAATTATCTCATAGCCAATCCCCACACACAAATCTATATATTACTTTAAATCTGCCAAATATGAGGCATGATGATGGATAAGGACACACATGGAGCATTATTTAAAAAAACGTGTCTTCCATTGCGATGGTGATTTTTCGTTTCTGAAACCCTACCCCTTGCGCCGAACGACTCGACCGTCTATTTTCCTCATTACATTTCAACGTGAGGTGAGGTTTCAAATTTTTACTTGAAGCCATATTTGAACTCTTACGGTTTGCATACATGCTTACGGCTTACATATCTTATGGGCTGAGATTTATCCTAAGTGAAAAAATGACTACCATTTCAAGCTTGGTATTAATGGCATGACGAGCTCTCTTGGTTAGTTTGGGAGATAAAAAGTTCTTTATTCGGACTTTATTCGATTCGCAAATTCTTTTCCAGCCGGTTTCATTGTGTCCTATATAGGCTTTGAATAATGCGAAGTAACGCGTAGCCACACTTCTCACAAATTACTTTCCAAATATTCTTTTTGAGTGATCTAGTATCATCATTTGCCCCAAAATTTCCATTTTTTTATATTTCAACCAGTAATGAGATCTTACTCCTTTATTCCTTTTAAAATAGTAGTTTTGAACAATAAAGCTGCGGTTTTAATCAACCCCCAAGTCAAGGCTCATATGTCTAAAGCATAGGCGTAGAGTTTCTTTACCCTGTGTCATCTGGCATGGAATGGATCTCAGCGGTGACCTTTTATTCAGCAGTTCTCAATCAGTCCCCAACGGTGCCACCCCCTTAAAGCTTTTAAGCGATGCTTGGGAAGCGATTGCAATGGGGTTAACCGAAAGGGGAAATGCTACGCCATGCGTATACAAAGTCTCGAGAAGGCACGACAACTTTTGAATGCCTCAAAAATGAAGGGCGTGAAGGGAAGAATGCGTTGTGGGTGGGTTTCGAGCATGCTACAAGGAGATAACATGGTTGGAGAGGGCGAGGAGACCCGTTCGGCGGAGGGATATTCATGAGGGAGGCGAGAGAGAGAGATGGGACCCCGCCCACCCACTCGCTCTCTCCATCGCGTGCACACACACGCACCAAATACAAGCGACGCACCCACACACCCACGAGCCCGTCCGCGCACCGCGCATGCATTAGCGGAAGGATAAAAAAAAATTCCTGAATAGCGCAAAAAAAATAACAATTGCTGCCAAATTTCCGGGCTCATATCTCTTTCTGGACATGAATTACGAAATAAGCATCATTTTCGCAAGTTACAGAGAAATCCCTGTGGTCGTATCTGTCCATGAAGACTAATTATAAAAATTTGAAATGCAAACCGCTTCAACCATCAATAGTTGCGAGAAATATTTCCTCATCCCCACAAGTTTTGTGGACCTCGATCCAAAATTCGAATCGCCGCTCCCAGTACGTTATGCATGAATATGAAAAATTTTATGGAATATGAATCACAAAATTATCCCTGTTAAAAATTATCTCGTAAGTATTATCATACTTTTTATTGAGATATGTTTTATGGGTACACTGCATTGATAGTTTTCTTTTCAGTGCGGAGTTCAAATAAAGACTATATCCACCTATGTTCGGTGGATAAACTGTTCCCTTCAATGTTCTCGCCGCTGCCCTGAGGAAGCCCAAAATTGGGCGAGATATCAGAGATTGAATAAATCCAGACTAATGAAGTTTTTCGAATATTTGAGCGTGATTTAAACTTGCATTATTATTAAATTTTGAATGAATTTAGTACATTGAGACATTCATCTAATCTCATTCCTTCTCTTAAGCAAATTACGAGAAAGTCACTATGCTGGAGATTGTACAAAGATTGGCTGGGGAATCATTCTGCGACAAGGTATCAAGTTTTGGCGAAGGATCAACAAAAGAGAAATAATTTACAGATTGGGTTTGGGATTATATTCCGTGATCAAAGCATTAGAAATTCATATAAAAGACGGAAACTCAAGAAGTTCGCAGGTGTGTCCTTTCTGAGCGGAAAGAATCGTACCCTTTACTCTATGGCAATAGCTTAGATGCATATGAAATGTATAATTACGTCCCATCGAAATAAAACTTAAACTAAAAACTGCTATATTTTATTTCCTTTATACTCTGTTTTCAACTTCCCTCAAACTTGAGATTCCGCAGACCTAACGTACTTTGAATAAAAAATAGATCTGTAATTTAATAGTGTTTTTCCTGATGTAAATTCACTCTCCGTAAACTAATTACTAATAATATTCAAAATTAATTGAGACTCAACCTGAAGTGCGTCGGAACATAACGGAGTGAACTTCTATCGCAAAATTCCGTGGCTGAGCGCCAGGTGTACATGGATATAATTAAGGCATTTCATATCAATCAAAATGACATGGTCGTCAATCGCGTTTTTATGCACGTCAGGAGGGCAATTCTTAATTTCCTATACCAGGCGAAGGAAAGTGATAAATAAAATACTGTAATCAGAATTATTTCATGGAATAAAAATAGGAATATTTATTTCATGCACTCGCAAAATCATGCCAAAATCCATGGCTTGTCGGAGATACCAAAAAGACAACAAATCCAAGTTGAATAACCTTAGATAGGTATAATTTTTTCCACTAAGATATCTCTCGCCAACAAGAAACGATCTATTGCTCCACACCGGAATAATCGCCACGCCATAAAAAAATTAAGGAAGATGACTCGCCTCTTTTTTATCCCTCATTCTGTACGAAAACCGTGAGAAGCAAAAACACGGATGTGAAAATGGACGTTGCATGAAATGGATTATAACAATTTTAAAACGAACATTTAACACGGTCAGTACCGCTAGATGCTGCGTAATCACGTTCCCGGACAAAATCGTAACGAGAGGTTTATCCCATATTGGCGGATGTCTCGTCATCACACAAACTGCTCTTCATGAATTCGGCAAGCAGCTCCGCACAGGAAGAAAGCGCGAGGGCCTCTTGCTTGTGTTAAGTTGCATAAATTGGAGTCTGGGAAAATAAAGGGAAAAAAAAACAATCCGCATGTTCCAAGAGGTTATCTCGGGAGAGCTTTCTTTACACCAGAAGAGAATTCCATGAAAATTGATTATGGTTCAGTTAAACTACATGCATAACCAATATCAAATAAAACATTCATTTCAATAAATCAAAGAAAATCTTCCAACCGAAAACTTGGCCGTTCAGCACAGTAGATGCTAAGCTTTTCACTATTAAATAGAATGTTGTTATTCATGAATATGTTAACAATAATGTGATTTCTTCTGGATACCATGATTGAAATATTTTGGCGGAAACATCATTTGATATTTCGAGTAAAGATGGAATTTTTGCCAAAATTATGACGTTAGACTACCAAGGCGGATCACTTAACATAGTATGAATTCTAATAAAAAGGAAGCGTTACCAGTACATCGAAGAGTTAAGTAGGAGACAATCGGAAGATACTTGGTGAAATAGCGAACGCTGGTTTGCACATTTTTATTGCAGACAGTGATCCAACTGCCAAATGGAGCAAATTTTGACAAAAAAACACTTTTCGGATGAAAAAGACAAACCGATATGTTCATCGGGACTTATTGTTTCGTATCTCCATCCGCAGTCGCCTCTAAGCAAATCTCACCCACCGTTGGCGCATGCATAGAGTAAGCAAAGGTCGTGTGACTCGAGATATTCGCAAAGAATCAGCCCGCATTTCAGATACAAGAGAGAATGAATTCATTAATTCAGGCAATGGCCGGAAGCATTATCCAGTTCATTTTTTTATGAATTAGTTGGATCCCTTTATATTTCCGGTTGCTGTGTGGCTCTCTCTCTCCCTATCTATCTATCTCTTCCTCTCTCCCTAGCTGCTTTTCAGCAAATACGACTTCTATTCCTGTATAAAATATTTTACAATACCAGTTTACAACCATTGATTTTCTAATAAGTAAAACGCTTTCTGCTCCTTTTTCTGTGCTTATCGAGCCGAATGCCATCGCAATGAAAGCAAAACAAAGGTCTATCGCATTTTTGTTTCCTACGTCGCTACACGCCATCCCCAACCATACTTAAAATTCCCCCTGGATGTATCCGTCTGCTGCAGCAATTAATCACCAGCTATTTTTTTTACCACGCTATCATTCCGAAGACAGGCGGGATAAAAACGAGGATATAAATCGATTTGGCCAAGACAAACGAATCGCTTTTAGCTGTTGGAGCTGGAGAGTTGGAGAAGCGAACTCGTTGAGAAGTCTGTTTCAAATCATTATTTAAATGTGCACACCGCTTTGTCCCGTAATTATCACCCTGGTTCTGAGCTGACAAGCAAACTTAAAAAAATGAATGTAAGGGATTTTCAAATACAAGATGTACATTATTATTAAGTGTATTAAAGTTGCTATTCCTGTTGTGAATTCTGTCGAGATAGTTTTCACCCCCGGGTCAAAAAGATTAATTGACTCAAAGCGTTAATCACATAAAAAGATATTTCTTGAGGCTTTAATTTATTCTAGATCCTCAGGTCTTTTCAAAATTAGGCAAACCATCAAAAATTAACAATTTAAACGGAACTTACGGTAAATTTTCAATTAAAATCAACTTTTATAAACCGCGTACGATAAACCTCGTACTTATGTGGATCAAAATACCTAATAACACTACGGCTTCATTTAATGAAACCATCATCGCAGGTCAATTAAAAATTGCTGACTTTTCATTCTCATAATTTGTAATAGAAAATACTTATTCCGACAAAAATCCTATCGAAATTCATTCTCGTTAAGATCTAAGTATCCCATTGAATTTCAGGTGAGCAAGATTGTTGGATTAGGTCGTGACAGTGTTATCAGTAACATGGATACCGAACCAATAAGGAAGATAATATCATCCATTAGACACTCGTTGCTTTAGCCTGGCCTTTTTAAAAGATATCTAAATATGCATTAATCAAGCGTTTTCTCTACTCAGCACATTTTTCCGTCAATCAAGAACGACGAGGTCAGTAAGTAATTATGAACGGAAATTGAGGTGTACAGGGACGGCCATGCACTAGCGTCTCAGCCAATATTTATCAAATCTAAATAAAAATACAAAAATCTAATAGATGTGTTATTATGCCAACAAATTTAGCACTCACCGTTTGATAACCCCCTGCACTATGATTATTAATAGGTACTCAAGAAAAATAAATATTTAAAACCGACAAGGCATAAATGGTCAAAATGGAAACAGTTTTTTGCCAATTGACTGTTATCAGCAAATGAATGCGTTATATGTTGTACTCCCTGATTAGTAATACACAAAGGGGACAGGTTTTGACATTCTGATACGCAAGAGGCAGCATTTATACTGAAGCCTGAAAATTAATGTTTTTTTCAATGCGTCGTCAATAATTATACGAATAAGATGTATGTCATTTCAATTTATTCATGGATGCGTGTCGAATTGCAAGCATAATATGAATGCCTTTTGGATTATGTCAATCTCCGAATAATGCCTCAATTGTACTAATTTTCCCACGCCTTTTTTGCTTTGTTTTTAGTCGTTTAAGCGAGTCATAAATTTTCATTTTCTTGTCCTTCAAGACAACGGAAATAGTGAAAACAGGCAAACGAGTTTTCCTTCTTACAGGACTCAAATCGAATACTGACTTTAATCGCCAAGTTTTACTGCCATTTCACCGTTAAGTTCATTGTTAATAACGACTAGGTATTCTAAGTGCGACCATAGGCATCCGTTACCGACTTGGCAATCACAATGCAACTTGTCTCCCGCGAAATATTTATCCCATTTATAAATGTCGAATTTTATCATTTAAACGCATTTATTTTGTTACCCATAAGTGTGAATGATACACGGCTGCGATAACTAAAATACGTCCACTGACTTCCCGAGCGGTCGCAGTCATTTTTTCACGAAGGGGTTCGGCATTACGAATCTCAATCGGCCCTCTCTTAAGTCAATTGAATATAATTAATGCTTCAGGTTGTTTATCCGCCTGATTTGAAGTTAAACATGTTCCTTGTATGACAGTGAGAAGGACTAAGTCCCGTGTGCCGCTGTAAATACCACTAAAAAACCACCTCAGAGGTGCCAAAAAGATGCTCGACACATGATGGCCAGCAGCTTTCATAGCTCTTGAATCTGATGAATTGTGGGTCAGCAATGTTAGTGAAACAAATTTAAGTGAAATGCACAGACGCAAAACAGCGTAGGAAGCATTAATTATTGAACTCGAAAGACTCAAATACCCGCCCGTTAGGCGTCAATGCAAATATTATGACAAACTCTAGCCGAGCAATAAATTATCATTTAACAAATAATATTTTTCAATAAATAAAAATATGGTGCACTAATTTCATATCAAAATGGAGGAAAATATTTAGGAATTTAGGACGCTTTCAAAAATTATATTAAATTATAATTATGAACGCTGATTGATAGTGACCCTTTATCAATAAGAGCTATTTTTCAATGGAACGATTACATAGAGAAAATATATTATTAATGCAATTATGTACAATGACAGTGGACCCTCACCGTAGTACTAGCGTGTAAACTCAGGGCTGCATAAAATCACATGGAATAACCTAACTAGTCCCCATATAATTGTAATCGAATCAACCAGTCGGAGAGTACTGTGAAATATAGCCACAGGGGAATTTACGTGAAACACCACAGCCAAAATATATCGCAAATATTTGTCCTCCGCTTGTGGAAGCTAGAAATTATTCGGGGAAGCCAAAACTGCTAAAAGGGTGCCTACTTTGCCACAGAATTGCTTGAGAGAATGAAAGGGTTGCACATATAATCTTTCTCGACAACTTCATAATATTCTTCATCCAAAGCTCAGAAAAGCATAATAAAGCTAATAATAATATTTACATTAATCTTTTACAACACACCGAAAAGAATAACTTCAAGGATTTATTTCGAGTTCGGTTCAATCGATATTTGTAGTTGCGGTTATCCGTATATTATTATCCGAACGGAATATTGGAATTTGTGCAAGAGAAAATTCTTGACTTTCACGACATTTACCACCATTAGCAAAGAACCAGTTAAAGTATTTCAAATTGAACTTTTTACAAATTTAAAGTATTAAAATTAATATTTTAAAATATAAACAGTCCATTTTTTCAATTTGATAACAATGTCGTCTCAATACACATGTAATGCGGTCATATTTATTCTGCAAAGTACGTTTGTGCGTGTGTGCGTGCGCGGGTTGAGTTTTTCGGTTACACCGGCACTAATAGTTAAGCAATTCGTCATTCTTCGACGCTAATCAGTCACTCAGCATTTCTTAAGCAAAACTTTCACAGTTACTCTTTCTTTTTAAGCCACGCTTATTACCCAAATTGCGTTATGACTGCCCACCACTTCTTGTTCGCAACAGCAGCAAAATGAAGCGACCTACGAGCATGATACAGCGTCGGCGTCGTCGACATCTTTATCGGAGAGCATTCAACGGGGATTCACTCAATTTCAGCATAAACAAACGCCATTTCACCGTTAGGAAGTCCTTGAGGGAACACTATTAAATGATCATTAGTCGAGAAAGGCAAGAACATTGCAAACCCTTTCCCTGAATCAGCGGTAAGATCGAAGAATGAAGACGGGGGAGAGTCGGGGAAGCAGCCTAGAAACACACTTTGCTCTCACACCTCGGTCAAATGGCGAACGAGAGATCGAATTGGAACTGATCGAGAAGAGACAATCTGGTAAAGAGCTCTCATTAGGCTCTACTATACTTAAGGTCATGGTTCATATAACAAGCTGAGATTTTAAGAAGACCGACAAAATTATTATTTTAATTAGATTGAATAATGTGATCAATTTGGATTAAGATCAGGAAGCAAATCACAATCAACATGAAGCAATTACTCCGGATGTATGAAAACTGAGTACAACCATTATCGTCAGGGTGGTGCGGAAAATTACCAAGGCCCAGATAACAATCTCCTTGAGACTGTTTTCATCCCCAACTGGGGCAGGGTTAGAAACTATTTACCCGATTAATCACTGACTTAATTCAATGAATTTCCGCCCATTATAAAAACAAGTAACAGTGACTGAAACATCAGTAAATTTTTAAAAAAACTCTTACCCATAAAAAACTAAAAAGGCATAACTTATCCGAGAAGTTTGGTTCCTTCATAACCCGGTGACAATTTCCCAAATACGAGAGGTCATTTCTTTCGAAAATGAGTGTCCATTTTATTCCTGCATGTATTATTTTAAACGTAGTTTTTCTCAATCAATTACTAACATAAGTTATTAAATATCAACATAAGATGGGTATAATATTTTATGCAAATGTCTTTCTATGTTCTTTTAGAGGCTGCGACATGGCATTATTGATTTCTGATCTGTTTTATTATATTTTTTATTTTCCAGGTGAGTGTCCAAGGTTCAGCACTCAAAATTACGTTTTCCAGTCGACACGGATTAGACAGAGAGAGAGGGCGGATTGAGGTAGGAACTAAAAAGTGTAAAATCACGGCTCAGCAATAAGTACATACACTAACCAGGAGAGAGAAATAAGCATTGAATTGAAACTTCATACTGAATCTTGAGAGGTGCGCCATATCAGTGATCTGGCCTTGAACATATAAATTACCTATGAGAGGTTGATTTTAAAAAAACATGTGAATTAGAATTCCTGGAAAAATAATGCACGGTTCTTTATACGAGAGTAGATTATTCAATCGTATTAATAAAATTTAGAAAAATAATTTTTAGAATCAAAATCCAATAAGCTATTAGAAAAAACAAAAGCTCTCATAATAATATTAAGACCGAGTTAAATGCTTTGGGAAGGTTGGACTATGACTTTGGAATTCCCTTTGTTAAAATCCAATTAACGTACGGAGGTAAACAGAGAGGGAGGGAATGAGTCACTCAGACAGAAGTTACTATCTAAGACTATAACGCAACACTCATTTAAATTTCGATACTTCCATTTCATTTTTCATAAACGGGAAAATATGAAAGATGTAAGAATGCGAGCTTCTAATATAGTTTCCGCGGAAAAAAGCAGCGTGGGCAGGGCTCCGGCGTTGCATGCGTACTTGCATAAGTACGCATGCGCGTGATTATTGCGGAGGGAATGACGTCACTAGGGAGGGGATCACGACTTGCAGAAAGCAATCCGCCAACCGCCGCCTCTCCGCCGCCCGCGGCGGCCTTCGCCGGATTCCGTCAGACGAGAGGCGTGCGTCGCGCACTGCGCTGCAAATTCACACGACGATGACGAAAATTCAAATGAAAATGTGGGCGCGGCATTGAAGCGTCTTCCGTGATAGACCTGATTCCGTGTATATTTTCCGATCAAGAAATGTCCTATTTTCATTCAGGCGATTGTCGTCAAAGGAAGACGTTAGCAAATCAATTGCAAGCCCTCCTTAGATTTTACTTGAAAAACCTAAAACACAGTATTCAACCCGTACGTAGGTCGGTCGGGTAGGTGATGGTAGAGCTCACCCAGTACTAAGCCCGATGGCGTGCGAAATTCACGCATCAGGGTAGGGGGCCAGTTCGTTTCCCTGTGCCGGTTATGGTTTCCCTGTAAAATCTGATACCCGAAAAATCACGCAGCTTGGGTGGAGCTGAGGGTGCCCTGAGAGGCTTGCCTGAGAATCGAACTTGGGCCCTCCGTTCAGTAGTCCAACCGACCCCCCAAGATTTTACTACCACAAAATGTTATGAAAAAACTATTAGCCTCGTAAGTACAAAAATTAATAGGCATTAGTTAATCCATTTATCTAAGTCATAAGCGTTAATTTAATTAATATAATATGTCAAGTTTACTTAGCTCTGCGGGTCAGGTTATTTCAAAAGCGTAACGATTGGGGGATTGGAGGGGGGGGGGCATTATCCCTCCGTGTGGTCTACGGCTTCATTTAACTCGGTATGGAATATTAGGCACTTCCCGTTATCTGTAGTGTAATGGTATTAGAAATATAACGATAAAAAAAATACAGGAAATGAAGAAATGTATTTCCGAGTAGTTTCATGGAAATAAACTTTAATTAAGGTTAAAATACCTAATAATACTCACCTTCCAACTTTTTGACAAGGTATTTCAATTTCTAGTCAATTTCCACTTAGTTTTGAATCCATACAATATTATATCCGCATTCTTCATAAATACATGCATGAAGTCGTCAAAATATTACTGATAGTTTGAAACGTAGATCGTACATTTAATTTTACAGAATCACTCTCAACCTAAAGACACGCCCATCGGCGTGCCAAAACATTGTACATGGATTCGGTTTTCAGTCGCTGAGGAAAACCTATCGACATCCAGGGTGAAATTGCAAACTTTCGTTCGAATCCGACCTCCCTAATGTTCAGCGCCCTTCCCGTTCGAGTGCGCCATGGCCAATAGCCCCGACGACTGCACGCGAATCCTGCTAGCGCTTCCATCATTAGTCCCCTCCGAGCACGAGTGTCCGCCTCCCGGGGCAGGTACACGATCACCGCCTTATCTCGCCATCGGAGCGTAGTGCGAGCCACCTGACTGACCCCTTCCGGTCGTGAGCCGTGGTCATCGTGGAAGATACCACCGAAGCCACCCACGCTCGCCCGCCAAAGGGCCTGCGTTCATCTCTCCCTTCCCAACCCCCTTCACTCCCTTCCCCCGGGACACGGCGTTCCTTCATCCTCCCATTGCTCCTTTGGCCGCTCTTCTACTCCCCCTCTCTCTCCCAATCACTGGCCTGCTTCCTCCACAGGCTCAATCCTCCCAACGCCACGCCGAGACACATACCATGAAGCAGTATTAAAAATATACTTATTTATTCCTATTATATATTATTATTATTTCGTAATCTACCGGTTAAGGTAGGTTTTTGGATTGGCACAACCACCAAATAAATATTTTGTACCTCCAAACAAAACCCAATCCAGCAACCTACTCCACATCAGGTTTCTCTTCATCTCAGTGTACTTCTTTCCTCCCTTCATCCCGTCCAACATCCTGTTCCTGCCCTTTCCACGTTTGCCTAACGTCCACCCCTCTATTACCTTCTTCAACATCCCACTGCCGCTCAATATGCCTTTCATTCATTTTTCCTGCCTCCTTAGGATATTTCCCAACAAACCCGCTCTCCTCGCCCACCATCCATAGTACTTCCTCATTTATTTTCCTTACGGTCCATTTCACCTTCTCCATTCTTCTCCACACCCACATTTCAAAAGCCTCCAATCTACGTATATCCTCCTGCTTCAGTGACCACGTTTCCGCGCCGTACATAGCCTCGCTCCATATCAGAGTTTTGACGAGTCTTTTCTTAACCTCCCTACTCAAGGTCCCCGTCATAATCTCCCTCCACTTTGAGAAAGCCTCCTTGCATAGCGCAATGCTTCTTCTTACGTCCCTACTACTTTGACCGTATTGGTCCAAAACACTTCCGAAATATGTAAACTGTTCTGCCTGCTCTATTTTTCCCCTCCTATTTTAATGTTCAGCTTAGTCTTTTTCTTTCTAGAAAATCGAATAACTTTTGTTTTATTAATATTGATTCTCATCCCATATCTATCGCACTGAACCTCCAATTCACTCAGCAATGCTTACAACCCCTTGGCTGACGGAGCAACTAATGCTTGGTCTTCAGCAAACCTAACCGATTTTACGAAATTCCCTCCGACTTTCATTCCTTCCTCCAGTTCTTCCCCTGCCTCTTTAAACATTTCCTCCAAATATACGTTGAACAGCACCGGTGACAATGGGCAACTCTGCCTCACACCTCTTCCTAACACTGCTCATCCGGATTCTCTGTTCCCCACTAGCACCTGAGCAGTCTGAGACATGTACAGGTTGCGGATCAGTCTCCTGTCCCTCCAATTCATTCCTATTTTCTGCAAAACACCCATTAATTTTTCCCAATTCAATCTATCAAACGCTTCTTCGAAATGTTCGAAACAGGCAAATACGTCCTGATTGTATTCTATATTCCTCTCGATTAGTGATCTCATTACTGCAATGGCATCACGCGTACCTCTCTCCTTCCTAAACCCAAACTGATCACCCCATAAGTAATCATTTGCCTTACTATCTATCCTTTTGTTGATGATCCTGAGAATAATTTAAGCTGCGTGGGATATCAAACTCATTCTTCGCTAATCCTCATATGATGTAGCCTTGGTGTTTTTTGGGATAGGGACTAACACCGATCTAACAAAATCTCCCGGCCAGATTCCTTCCTCATAGATACTACGAATCAGTCCATATAGGGCCTTCTTCCCACCTTTCCCTAACCATTTCAACATTTCTACAGGGATATTGTCTACCCCCACGGTCTTATTTGGTTTCATCTCCGTTAATGCCCTTCCTATTTCCTCGTCGAGTATGCCTGGACCTAAATATCTTAATTCACGTCATGTTCCTTTTATATGTCTAACCTTGTCGGCCTAAGTTCTCTACCATACAGTGTTTCTATATATTTCTTCCACCTCTCTTGGATTTTTTCTGGTTCAAATATTATCTTACCCCACTTATCTTTAACTGTTAGCACATATCTTGCCTTCTTACTTCCAGCCAATAACTTAACCTTGCTGTAGAGCGCACCAATTTCACCCTTCCTCTGTAAACTTTCCATATCCTCGCATTGCGTTTTCCACCATTCTTCTTTCGCTTTATTTGTGGCCCTTCTCAATTTATTGTTTAACTCTTTGTACTTCATTTTGCCTAACTCTGTGTTTACATTTTTCCATCTTCTTCTGTCATCCATCTTTGCAATCATCTCATACGTGACCCATGGTTTCCTTATCGTTTTCCCGTTAACGGTTCCTATATTGTCTTGTGCGGCTTTTGATATCACTTTCTTGATACACTCCCATTTTTCTTCGATAGTACTCAGCTCTTTACCGTCATCCATGATTTTCTATACAGCCTGCTGATACTCCAGCCTTGTCCATATATTCAATGCTTCTACGTTCCATTTCCTAACCCGCCGCCCTTGCCTTATCTTTTTGAAACGGACGTTACATTTCATAACAACTAAATTGTGGTCAGAGTCCGCAGGCGCTCTTGGGAAACTGTGCGAATTTATCACACTGTTTCTAAACCTGTGCCTAACCATAATATAGTATAACTGATACCTTTCTGAGTCACCTGACATTTTCTATGTATACCTACGCCTTTTGCGGTGCCTAAACCGTGTGTTGGTGATGACTAACCCCTGTCTCCTGCAGAACTAAATTGCTCGCTCCCGCGCTCATTCCTCGTGCCTAAACCGTAGCCCCCCACCTCACCACCATCTCTTCCTTCACCTACCATCGCATTCCAATCCTCCATCACTATCAAATGTTTCCCTGCAGGAACCCACGTGATTATATCCTCTAACTCATCAAACATCCTATCGACTTCTTCCTCCTTATGGTTGCTCGGTTGCATGTATACCTGAACAATGATCAAGTTCGTCGGTTCTGCTTTAATCTCTACGAGGAATATTCTATCAGTTTCTTCCTCTATGTTGACTACGCGACTTCCTACCTCTTTATTTAATATTACGGCATCCCCACGTTGGTCCTCGTCCCCGCCGCTGTATATTATTCTATAATTGTCACTCCAGTAATCCCCGCTATCCTTCCATCTCACCTCGCATAGATCCAAAATATCTATATTACCTCTCTTTATCCCTCGCTTAATATTCTCTAATTTGTCTGTCCTCAACATTGTCCTGACGTTCCATGTTCCTATTCTAACTACTTTCGTCTGGTTCTGCGTCTTCTGTCCTGCTGCTGTTATTTCGCCCCTGCAAGGGTGTCGTGGGATGACGACTGCGGAAACCTTGCCTCCCCCGCTGCCGGGCAGAACACACGATCGCTTGGGCCGAGTCCCGCAGTTGCCAGGACTCAATTTTTCTCCTGCGTCCATCATTTTGCTTGGGAATAATAATTGAGGTGGTTTCCCATTGCCTTCCTCAATAGTGTTTTTAACGTGACACCATTACTTAATGGCCGCCCCACTGGGGTCAGACGCCTTTGCAGCCGCCTCACTGAGGAACAGACGCTGCGTGGACTACCTTTCGTCTGGCTGCTAACCTTCGACCTATCTGGCATGGGTGACCCTACCAGGAGCAATTATTATTACTCCCGCCATCACAGCTCTAGGGGTCATCGGAACGCATAAGCCCTTCCACCACGTCAAGGTTGTAGTCCATAGGACGGAGTATATATATATATATATATATAACTTTTGGACGGCACAATAGAACACAGAATAAAACAGATAACACGTAAAAGGACACTCACACTGTAGATGATTTAAGCTTTCGGCCTACTCCGAGGCCTTCTTCAGGTCAGAGTCTGACCTGAAGAAGGCCTCGGAGTAGGCCGAAAGCTTAAATCATCTACATTGTGAGTGTCCTTTTACGTGTTATCTGTTTTATTCTGTGTTCTATTGTGCCGTCCAAAAGTTATATTGCTCTCGTGAGCACTTCCGCATCATCGATAATATATATATATATATATATATATATATATATATATATATATATATATATATATATATATATATATATATATATATATGTATAATACGAAAGATATCTAATTAAGTATTTTAAATTTCCGTAAGGATACCATTGTCACTATGGCAGATACATTAAATACACTTTGTTGAATGTTTATATTTGATTCACATGGAGCTAAAATAAGCCATCAATACATTCTCCAATCTCGGCACAGCAAAATGTGAGGAGGATGTTGCGCAGTATCACTCTCCAATAGTATAAAGGAAAATCAATTTATTTATTTTTTATCCGTTCATCACCCCATACCCTATTCATACTTCATCAATCAATCTCGATTAACGTGACTGCCTCACTGGCAAGTCAACCCGGAAATTCGTCGCCAATGGCACTCAATGACTTCAACATGGCGAGGGGATATACCGAGCGTATAACCCTCAGAGATATTACTCAAACTAATAATGCAAGATTGTTTTCTGTACGATGGTTCGATGAATGATGCACACAACTACCCATAAGGCACGAATATGACGTTATTGTTTTCTCAACACTTAATTTGTTATCATTATTTACATTATCTTTTACGAAAAGGATAGAGAGTTATCTACGCTTAATGAGAATGCGTAGATACTTATTCACTGCCTACTGAACAGCAAGAAATCGTAAAATTTTAACGAGCATATTTTCCTGAATTACAATCGTTTTAATTAAAACCGACGAAATGATATTTGTGTCGAACTAATCCCGCCAGCGTATTCCATATTCCTTCGCCTTATTTCACATTTTTTAAAACCGACGTAGGTAAAGATGCAGGGATTAGCATATTCAGTCGCTGTTCCTGCTTTCCATGGACCGCCGACCACTGCTCTGCGTGTATTCATAATAGTATTCCCCTCGCTCGTTCCTCGATCACGACGGCCGCCGCTGCTCGTCACCGCCTCGGCCTTTCCCTCGCTTCCCATACGCACCCCTTCATTTCCCCCGGGAGATGCGGCGATTCATGCGACCCACTTTTCCCCGATTTTCAGGTCCGATCCGACCATTGTCTGCCTCCATCCAGGATACGGTCGTAAAAAACAAAAGAACAAAAATAGAAGACGCGGAAGCATTGTCGCTTACGATACACGCCCACTTATCGACGAAAATAAGGCACGGATCGTGGGTTTAAAGTGATTTCTTCGGGACGAATTGAAAAGCGAAAAAAAACCCGACTTCCTCCTCTCGAGGAACGAAAAACGGAAGATAATGCATGAAAAAAGGGAACTTTGTCTTTACTTGTTTCTTGCCCTTTGGAAAACATTCGTCGTAATCTTGGGTGTTGGATGTTTTTCACGGACGATGGAGCTTTTCAGTAGTTTGTTGGTCGTTATTTGAAATGGAACAGACACACGACGAATTAAAAAATAGAGATTACATGGTAAAAATGAACCAACCGTAGAGTGTAGGATGGCAACATGCCCATCTCCATGCAAAAGGCTTGGGAGAAAAAGTGAGGGGAACTCTTTGAGTCGGGAGCGGTTTCGTAAGGAGGTAGGAAAACGTCTCAGAGCAAATCCCCCAAAGTAAAAACACTGAATAACTCGCGATCATATCATAAAATTTATCTTCATTTTCCCACCTTCGATATTCGCATAGTAGCATATTATGCCATAAAGTTGACTCAAAGTATATTGAACTCAGTAAGAGAGAAATTGAGACGGGCTAGGTATAAAATATTTCTGTACCAAAGAACAAATTCTATGTAGAATGATTTTTGGGTTACGCTTGCGGATGTAATTTTGTAGGATAGATACTATATACAGTATACCTGTATACTGATACATATAAACGAGGAATATAAATAAATATTAATATAGTTATTTAGTTCTATATAAACACTCACATTTACAAATACATTCTTTTATATAGGTTCGCTCTTGAGTTCAGATACATAGCTGGATCCGTTCGATATATTCAAATTACTAAGACTATCGAGGTTATCTAAATACTGAGTTCAGCATGATTAGACACACTGCATTTATGTAAATACATAAGAATATATGTTTATATTAATATATGTATATATATATATTATAAATAATATTACGTATGTTCTATGTGTCATGAACGTGACATAAACGGAATCTTAGGAAATAAATATTCCAGTGCCTAAAATTGAAGTTAAACTCATATTTCTTCCACAACATTTTGTCCTTAAGATTGTATGTTTACAAATATGCAGATTGTATGTTTACATAAAAATTGCATTCATACAAATCGCATGTTTACAAATCCATGTAATTGACATGAATACTCATTTATTTAATAGGATCTCGTTAATTTAATTATACAATGACTCAAGAGACTAGTAATAGAATGAGCAAACAATTTTGTATTATTGAATCTGGATTAGATGGAGCCCAGAACAAAAGAACACTGGCGAAAGGACAAGTGTCCTGATTTGTCACTCCCCTAACTCAAACGTGATTCGAAATTTAACTGTATCACGACTGCAAGAAAGGCAAGAGTGCCAACGCGGAGGTTTGAGAACAATTGCCTTAATAAATTGTATCGTAGTGAATGAAAAACCCGTCTTTCACCCTTTAGTCAAAATCAAAACATTTTATGAAGGTAAAAACTTTTATAATTCGAGATGAAGTACAACGGAAAATATGTTGATGGCATGAAGCAATGCTCATGCGTTTAAGAAGACCGAAATTCTTGTGCTTATTAACACAAGTGCGAATCAATTTAAATCAATTCATCGACCACTTCAATCACATAAAATCAACATATGTAGCAAGAAACCAAATTCTCCCTCTTCATTGTCTTTGGCAGCGCAGAATTATGCATTTATTGAAATTTTGATTCCAGGACTATCTAGATTTGAAGCTGGTCATTGATTTGTTTCAATTCTTTATTCATTTGACCTGAAGTAATTAGAATAACATTGAGTTGGACACAAAATATTGCTCTCGTTCGAAGCGCACCGAAGCGGCATAATTAGTGAACACATAAAAAAGTGAGCCAGATTGCACCGACTCCCGTCTGGTAAGAAAGATGATATGGACAAAAAAGAAGCGTATGCAAGTGAAGGGCCGGTAAACAGCGCCATATCAACACTCCCGCCCCCTGCAAGCAGCCTCAAACGTATCCTTTATTATGACGCGAGTATTTTATAATTAGGACGACAGCGTGTATCCGCGCACTCGCATATCCCATTGATTCAACCTAAGTTTTGAGACGATGACAAATGCAATCCAAATAGCGGATTTCGCTTTACGGCAGTCGCGCTCCTCGAGACGAATGGCCATTTCCGTATTTGGAGCTCCCTCGCGCCAAACCCCTTGGGCACACAGACCCACGGCGGGAGGAGCGGCCCCTCAGCCCGAGTGCTTGAAAAGTCCTCCTCCGCCCTCACTCATTGTGTGTACGTATGTTTCGGGACGAGCTACGGCTTAGTCACGCATCTCGGTGCGTCTCCGTTTGCGACCCGCCCGTTTGCTTGACCGCTGGACCGCACCCGCCATGACGTGCCGTTCTATCACTCTCCACCCAGCGACACGCATAATAGCATCAATGCTTTCGAGCTAAAATGTCCCCGTTACCATTTGGTATCAATGCATCCAGATTCCACATCCGACCTCAGGTCCTTCAGGCGCCAACTAAAACAGCGAGTTGTTATTTAGAAAAAATACGTCATAAGTAAAATCTATTTATCTTCCAGTTGACGCGGGACCATAATATGTTTTATTTGTGCGCTTTGTCAGCGCGAAGCACATTCAAAACAAGGCGCATAATATTACTGTAACTATGCTCAACATCATCAACGTAATTTACTTCAGCAAGTACCTAATTTACGTGATTCAATTTACGAGCATTCTTTCTTGAAAGTACAGTAACCACAAATATTGTAACCAATTAATAATGATGGTCTTCCAACATTATTTGCCCTAAGATAAACTTCGCGAACACTTTGATTATATTTTATCAAAATAATACTAACCTTCCAGACACATGAAATTATTGCGCTATACGTTACATTTAGTCTAACAGCACGCTTTAAATGTTCCTCTAATTCCTTAATTTTCACTTATGAACAAATACTTGAAACCTGTGCACTAGATTGTGCAATGACATTTTAATAGGAACAAATAAGTAAGTCTATATAGCCACCGTAATACAGGGTTTCATATTAAATAAACGAAATAGGGTCTGGAAAATTTGAAGAATGTTAGACCGAATAAAGGAAGGTAAAAATTATGTGGAGTTGAAGAACGGTTAATTTTAGGGCGGGAATCACGGTGTTTTTAATATTGTGATAAGCTTAGATGGCTTAGACAAAGCAGCGATAAGTCTCAGAGTCCACTACACATCTACGTTGACAAATAGGTTAATGTTAATAATAATTATAGCAATACGCCTACACGCATGCATGCAGGCGTATTGCTAATGCATGTGACGCCACGTTTGTCCCAATGCATGTGACGCCAGATAAAAAAGTTCACTTCAAATGTTATATGATACCGGAGGATTTTACTTATGATTGACAATAATTTAAGCATAGCATACTTGTCTTCCTTGTCTATACATTCTTGAGACAGTGTCTCTTATTAACAAAAATTAAGACATGTTTATTAAAAACTGTGACCTTCATAGTCATAATACGAGAAGCCAAAATGCATTCCATGTAAGTCAGCACAGAGTAATAAAACGATTAAAGGGATAGATCATCAGGGAATACTTATGTACAATAAATTGCCTGCTTATATTAAAAATATCAAAAGTTCCTTTAAATTTAATTGTGCCGTGAAAAAACTACTTTCATGTAAATTATTTTATAGTGTAGATGATTTTCTAATGCATACCATTTCAAATGTATAACTGAAATGTGTTAATTCCAAAAAGTTGTAAATTGTATGTATTTGTACTTGCATATAGTATTGTTTTGATTTTGCATAATGTTTTTTTTACTGAAATGAAGTGTAAAACATGTATTGACAAATCCATGCATAATTCTATGCTTATGGTGAATGAATAAATTACAATTACAATTAATTCTTTGGACCGTGAAGTCAACGACTGAAATCAGCTTCATCGCGTGACTCCCTGTTGCGAAAGTACAGCAGTATATTCATGGATGACTATGGAACTCGATGGAAATATATTTGATGCGTTACTACGAAGACAAAAATTATATGTGGCAACCTTCAGCAATATTCAAAGTTGTCAACAGCATTCTTTTCGCTTATACAGAGCCATTTCAAGAAATGCTCGCCGTTCATTTGTTTTTTGTTATAAATGAAAGCATTTCCTACGGATCCAGAGGTACATTCGGATTTGAGACCCAAAGAATAAGTACATTTAGTTTGAACTGTTCCGATACTAAGCGTTTCCTAAGTAAAAAAAACATTCACACGATCATCACCAGCGTTTCAATACGTACTCTATTTCCATAATATTTCTGAATAATTGATTCAAACAAAAAGTATCTCAAATTACTTTCATTTAAGTTTTTCAAAATCCATCCTGTTCCCAATTACCGAGTCGCATTATCCGAAAATTACTCGCCCCAGATAAAGCTCCCGCGCCTAAGAAAAGAGCGCTCCACAACGCTAGCACAACGGTCTGCTTCCAAGTGGGTCGCAACTATTATCTATCATCCGAATGTCATTCAATGCGAGGCGTGAAAGATTTTCCGACGATTCGAAATATTCGCCACGGTCAAGAAACCACGATGCCATTTCGCTCTCTGAGGAAAAGAAATAACAAAGAACTACTTCCTTCGGCAGTTGGAAGGATCTAGCGAATCACGGAAAAGTTTCTCGTATTCGGACAAAAGGAGGGGACTGACCCAAAGCCTAGTGCGACTAATCTTCACAAGTGGAGCGTAACGAATACACCCTTCCGCGCCGAGGAGAACCCCCCCTCGCTTTCACAGGTCCATCGGCGGAATTACTACTTGCGCCTTACCCGAGGACGGCGCTAATAACTTGGCATCTGGAGGGGGAAACGTCGTCTCCGGGGAAGGAGCATCCGTTACAGTCCCACACTCCCGGTGAACAACGCCTTGTCTGTCATCCAGTACTGTGGAAAACAAGCTCCTCGCACCTCTAATTAAGCCCCTCGGCACGCATTTTCCCTTTTTCAACACCATGACCACTTCTCATTACCGCTCGCTTCTAAATGAGGGCAGGAATGAAAAAATTAAGGGTTGTTTAGAAGCTCTATTCGTTGCCCAGTAACGATTAAAAGGAATTCGGCATTTTACGATTAAAATGAATTTCCCATGACGAATAACTAGAAAGCGTGTCTAAGATCTCACAATTTGTCTTCCGTGCTTGCAGATTTGTTCCAAATAATCAATCGGAATGGATGACCAACATCCTCACCAACGAGGAACTTGGGTGAAAATTCTAAAAGAAGTTAAATTTGTCTATATATTACGTAAAAAAATAATAACTGCAAATGTATTTTACAGACATATAATTATCTAAGAATATTATTAACAACTGGATAAATCCTGACACGCTAAAAACTGTGCTTGCTTTCCTGCCTCAGAAACAGCCATTTTACGATAAATTAGGCGACCCCGCTAAATTGAACTTTCACAAAGGTAATGATTATTGGGTTCAAACGAAAGAAATGCATCGATGATTGTTCAATCAAGCACTTTAATTTTACACTGGAAAGTAATTTATGTTTCGGAATGGACTTCAGAAAGTTCCTCGTTATCACATCAGCATGATTGAAAAGTTTGGTTTTGGCTATCCAAAGAAGTGCTATAAATTATGCATAGATATTTTACCCAGATCTATGTAAAAATATTTCCATATGATTATTGGAGTTGCACAGGGAAACACATTATTATACAAGCCTTAGGCTTCAGAAAAGAGTTCCCGCTGTGAATAAACTTCAAACTAAGACATCATTTTTTTGTGAATCGAACTTCGTCACTATAAAAACTTGTTACTTCCTTGGGAACCTGCTATCGCTGGCACAGGTGATCTGTCGGACAGTCAACGACTCTGACCCCAGATGTGCGTCTTAACTCCTGTGGGGCCTTCCATTCCTGTTCCCATCCCAACCTTAATTAAGATTACGCCAGAGCGGAGGAAACGACCTTAATATGCAAGCCAACGGAATGAGATATGAAGGCGGGCCAGGTAGTGAAAGAATATCTTCATTGAGAACACACTCTGTGAAGCATGAGAAGACGCGAGACTTTGGTGAAAAAAATTCATTCAACCTGTTCCACTTAAGGCATTGTTTGCGGAAGACTTAATCGTCGGTAGGAGGGGAATGAAATATGGGAATATAGGACTAGCCAAAGAATAGACACGCAGAATACGTGGTGAGGAAAGAGAGAAATTAAATAAATTGCGAAAAATGATTAACAAAAAAGATCCATTTGGGCAAGAAATTGTTTCAACTACATACTAGTTGAGGGCAAAAAAGGATCAACTTTGACTAACAATTAATCTACATAGTACTTCATTTAATTGTAGTAAAGTTTGCAGAGACAAATGGGTGAGAAAGTATGAACGTTTATGAGAGTGCCAATTATAAAATATGAACTAATATCTCTTGAAAACAAATTTGTTTGACGTTTCACAAACTCACATACGTGCATTGCGTAGCAAAGTTTAAAAAGATTCTGAGATACGTTGGCATTGGATGGTTTCGCCATAAAAATCTGTCTTCGGTCGATAGGTAGTATATCCGTATATAGGTGCTTTCAATAGACTTGTTTGATAGATTTAATTTTGAAAACATAGGTTATGAAAACCTCATTTGGCCAAAATTTGATGGGAAAATAGAGATTAAAGTGTATGTAGGACTTCAATTTCTCCCGGCGGATGATGGCAGTAAATTCTTCTCGGGATTTCATCCGGGTAATCTCCTCCATCTCCATCGCTGCCGACGTTTCGATGAAATCCTTTTTCATCGTCATCAGGGCCGATGATGCCAGTCTGTAGGTGCCGGTTTATATATCCTCGGTGGTCATGTTGGGTCCCTTCTGATTGGCTGAGGCCGAGAACGTTTTCCGCCATCTCCAGGATTGGGTCCCATGTCCTGCTTAGGTGTTGTTGGGTCCCTTCTGATTGGCGGAGGCCGAGCACGTTTTCCCGCCATTTTCAGGATCGGGTTCCATGTCCTGCTTAGGCTGAAACCCTCGTCTCTGTTAAAGTTTTTCTCAGAGAGCCGTATTTCAATTGCCTCCTTGGTGAGGCGGTCCCAGTAGCCTTAGAGAGCCGTATTTCAATTGCCTCCTTGGTGAGGCGGTCCCAGTAGCCTTGGGAGCCGTATTTCAATTGCCTCCTTGGTGAGGCGGTCCCAGTAGCCTTAGTAGTAGACATTCCGGGAAAATGGTTTCAGTCCGCGAGAAATCTCCATGGCCCTGAAAAGGGCCTTCGGAGAAAAAAGGGAGACACGTGAAGAAGAGCGGAAACCGGTGGCCAACGCATTCCTGCCATACATCTCTACGGTATCTGGCAAGATTTCGCGCATTTTGCGTAATCATAACATACGGACAGTGCACCTACCACACAAAAAACTAAGACAAGTCTTAGTTCGTGCCAAAGACCCCGCCGGACTGAAATTGCCTGGTGTTTACAGTATACCATGCGAGTGTGGCGAGGAGTATATCGGTGAGACGGGAAGAACGATCGAGACCCGAATTAAAGAACATAAGCGTCATCTCCGACTCTACCAACCATCAAAATCGGCGGTTGCGGAGCATGCCATTGATTGCGACCACGCGATACGCTGGGAAGAAACCAAAATGCTCCACCATTCCAAAGGCTACTGGGACCGCCTCACCAAGGAGGCAATTGAAATACGGCTCTCTGAGAAAAACTTTAACAGAGACGAGGGTTTCAGCCTAAGCAGGACATGGAACCCGATCCTGAAAATGGCGGGAAAACGTGCTCGGCCTCCGCCAATCAGAAGGGACCCAACAACACCTAAGCAGGACATGGGACCCAATCCTGGAGATGGCGGAAAACGCTCTCGGCCTCAGCCAATCAGAAGGGACCCAACATGACCACCGAGGATATATAAACCGGCACCTACAGACTGGCATCATCGGCCCTGATGACGATGAAAAAGGATTTCATCGAAACGTCGGCAGCGATGGAGATGGAGGAGATTACCCGGATGAAATCCCGAGAAGAATTTACTGCCGAGATTAAAGTGTGTTTGATACGAAGAGCACTACCAAATTAGGCACCATTGGGAAACTAGGCTCATTTGGACAAAGTTTTAAAATCAAATTCCATCATCATTCGCATGCAACATCATATCAAACAGGGCACAGAAAATCTGTAAAAAAAATATTATACGAGATCTTTTAGAACCAATTTTTTGAGCCCTGTTCCTAGCGGTACTCACGAAACAGTCGCGTGTGATACAGCACGCTTACTGATACAGCTTGTCCTTTATCATCATCGGCCGTCAATCAAACGTCACGATGGCAACACGAAAGAGATAAGAGGGTAACTCCACTCAGCCTCGGAAAATATGTAAGCATGGTTTGATGTTATTACTGAAGGTGGTTCAGGTTTTGCCTGTGCACACTGACCAGTTACTGGCAAAGTTTTAACCCTTACCAAACGAAGTAGGTGTAGCAATTTTTGAATTGCTTCCGTTTGAGGTTAAGTCCGTAATAACGCGCTTACACACTTGCTCGTGGCGTTAGGTTGCCTCAACATAGAAAGTCATAGTTAGTCATTTGCACATCGAAGACAATGTAGTGCACAGGCGTACAACAAAGTAAATTCAAGTTAAATTACTTGCTTGCTTCGGTATGCTTTAGGAGGATCATGTCTCTTTGAATTCAAATAAGCCGGAGCTGATCGTCACACTTCCCAGAGGTAGACAGATATATTTCAAGATTCAGAGCATCTCTACGCGAGCAAATACGCTACCGGGTCAACGACAATAATTTTGGGTCAACAAATTTCAACTGGCATTTAAAACTATACGATACATTTAAGAACTAGATAATATTAAATAATGTTATACTGACACGTCTAATTCCTATTTTAGAAGGAACCGTTTCATTAAATTCCATACTTTCATTACATCAAATGTCATTAGATGAATAAATGGAGGAGCGTGGACCTTTTCCACTTATTGTTATTGTTGCTATGTACTTGACGAAGGATTGAATGGGAGAAGGGACCTCATGGTCTCAATTTCGCCCGAATAATGACGTTTATCCATTTCCTTTCAAATTCATTCATCGGGGCTTGGAATATAGTAGCGACCCAAAGCTCATGCACGTAATCCAACTGTAACCTAATTCTTTTAAATGTCTCCCCCTTGATTTGCCAAAGCGAAAAAATTTCAATCTCATCTTTCGCGCTATTTCATTAAAACTATTGCGATATTGCAATTAACGAATGCTAAGAAATTGAATGGAATTACATCTGATTGCCAAAAACTCGTAAAATTTGACATTTCAGTCGTCAGTTTTCGCTATAAATGAAAACTTAATATGCAATGCAAACGCCCCCGTTTTATTCTTACATCGATGGCATCACCTCAAAAGTCTGTTCCTGAAAGAACTGCCATCCGTATAAAATGGCACAACCACTATATGGCTTAACTTTAAAATAAAATGTACTGTAAAATAAACTTTACTACAAATTAAACTAACTCTTTCAGGTGTCCCACATTGTTTCTCGTATCATAGGGCCGGTTTTCATTTTTTCTTTCCTTTTAGAAAACGGAAGGGAGGGTGCAAAATGAAGAATAGGGGGCATAAGTGCTCCAAGGAAGGAAGGAGGGGATGGAATGCTTTCTGTGATTAAACCGAACCGTTTGTTTCGCCTCGCCGAGTCCGCTGAAGCCGACTGCATTGTCCCACGGCACAATGGGCGTTTTGTTTTCCTTCGGCCCGCGTAACTTGCCTCCCTCCCAGTCCCGATACCACGCTCTTCCCGCGCAACGTCCAATAGATAGGTACGCCAACACACACACACACACACTGGGACGCCAACGCATCCAGAAACCCCGAGGGCCGCACCGACCACTCCTCCCCTCCCTGCGTGCGACAACATGAGGCGACCTTGTTACATGTCGTCAATACGTTCAACAGAAAATGAAGGTGACTTGATTCCGTGCATCAACCAGTTCACATTTAAAAACACTCCCAAAAGGGCGGCTAACCGAATATTTCACGAAACTCGCATCAAGGCATATTTCCTGACTTGCTCTCAGGAACGGAAGGCCAATATTTCAGTCGCGAAATAATCCCTAGGCAATATCCACACATCAACCTCTTTTCTTCGAAGAAATCGAGACTCAACATTTGCTCCAGAAATATATTCCTAAGCATCACCAAGCTCAGATTTCCCTAGCAAAAGCCAGCAAATTTTAGGTGAGGAATCCCTCAAAAATTAATTTCTGCTTCGGTAAGCATTTTATTAATTCCTGCTGACCAAAGGCGAATGCCGGAATATGTCAGTATATTCAAAGAATTCTTTTAATAATATAACGTGCTAATTAATAGACTTTGAAACCTCAATTAGATTTGGTTTCATACATTTCATTAAATTCAAAAATTTCCTTTAAAATTTACCTAAAACGCAGAATATACATTAAAGATACATTGGAATGTGGATTAATTTTAACGTTACCTGTACATGTAATCCTGTAATGGAATGTTGAAGTCTTAGGCAAATGATAACAATCTTGACGATAGTGAAACTCACTCTAATTAATGCTCTAATTAATGACCAATTTTTTATGCATCCAGATCCCTCCATTTTCTCCCTTTGAGTCAACTTTGACGAAGTGTGCGTTCCTTTTGCAGAATATTTATACACTTTGTACAAACATGAAACCCTTATAAAGAATAAATAGTAATGTTCGCGCATTTAAATGAAGAGTAAATTAAATATCCTCATCAATATTCATAAATCGGCTCGGAAATAATTAAAAGATTTTATCGATCGAATGATCTAGGCAATCAATAACCTTCGAGTTACAACATTTCCAATCACCACATTTCTCTAGCAGGGGTTGGCTCGTCAATAAAATCAGCTCCAATTGAATCCATATAATCGTTTTAAATTATAACAACCAAGGACTTTTCGGAGTGAAGGCTCATCCCTGATTGGAGGATACACAAAAAATTGCGTAGGTCTTCAACACAGAGTAAGTCTTTTAGCCTATCATAACTTTCACCCTTTTCAGCCCAAGAGCCAACCAAAGGTTGTCCAATTAAAAACTCCGTTTGGATGAAAGTTGAGGAAGGCCGGAGAAAGCATATGTAGAAAGCTTATACTATAGGTGAGTTGGAGGGGGAAGCGGTTGGTTGGGGGAAGGCGAAGAGTGAGCTGAGACGAAGGAATGAAGGAACCGGAGAAGGGGGAAGAAAATTCTGGCCGCTCTCTTTATTGAATTAGTTCCGCTTCTCAAACCAAGTCCTCATTACGCTTCGAAGAATCATGTCACCTATTTTCAACTTCCGAATAATATTTTCGCACAGAAATAGAGATACGCAAATGCGCCGAAAAAAGTTACATTCCAAGATTGAAACTACACGCACTTTTTTTTTAATGTTTGATAAATAAATGAAGAGGTGAAAATAAAGTCCTAAAAACCTCGCCTTTTATTTTCTTCGGGGCATGTTGAAATGCATAATATATGCAGAATTCGAATGCATGAATTCCAAACAATCATCCCAGTTAATGGATGAGTTAATTTTTACAAAAAGCGTATAATTTAAAATGGTAATTTCATTATGCTTCATTTGAATAAATTCTCAAAGCCATTTGCTGAATTTTAACGAGATTTAATTAATAGGAAATATTATTGTAGGAATGCAATAAAAGCGAAGACGGAAATTAGGAGGAAGATTCACCTCAAGGTCAAACACGAAACGGTTTCATAAAAATCTTACTAGAGCTATAACGTACCGTGCACGAGTACTTTTCAATAATATAAGATGTTTCCTTTCAGAATACTCGCACATACTTATTAAATAACATTCTAATGGTAATTGTAGACCTGGTTAATTGATTTTTTCTCTCAGTACTTAAATATTTTTTTCTTAATGCAATCATTTAACACTACATAAATATAAGATAAAAGCCAGAGACTGCCAATTATTTTTTAACATTCGCTTAAGAAGAATGAGAAAACTGTAAAGAAAATATACTGCCAGCTATATGAAATTACATGAAACTGTAATTGTTGAAAAACTGAGTCCATCAAAAGGAGAAGTGGGATTCAAATCAAAGGAAGCAGTGTTTTAATAGATTACTGTTGGCCGACAACTCGAGAAAATTAATTGTCTTCTCCAAATAAATACACCAGAAAATGAATCCAAAAACACATTTGTTTTTTGGGAAAATCTCGAGCTGTAAACTTATATTATTGTTTTAACAGGAAATCAAATCTGTATAGCCTATGTCAACGCCACTGACTCGTGATAACGAACGCCACCGATTAGGTTAACCGAAGAAAACAGATCCAAAACTCGGATTTTATTGTACTTCCTACATACTCCTTTGTGACAATGAATACAGTATTTCTAATAAAAAGTTGTAATCCTCAAGTAGAGCCGTGAACCATATTTGCCAGGAATATTGTCATTTTCTCTCCATAAAATATGAGAGGGATGATGATGATGTAGAGGAGTGGGAGGGAGGCTCTGGAAGTTTCACCGCCTCTAGCATGTGAATGACGTGGGCGGCCACATGAATGTCGTTCCTTCATTGTTTCGCTGTACTTCTTTTTCTAAAATGGTGAAGACAGCAGGTCGAAAAAACAAGATAGGAGTATTCTATGGTGCGGGGGCAGTGGGACGTAATTACGCTGAGATGAGCGCTGAAAAGTCGAAACCCACAGTTCAGCACACCAATCATTTAAAATCCAATATCGAAAAATCGGAGAAGAAAAGCTCAAAAGACTTCCATCGGAAGCGGATGAGTGGGCGGGCAACTGAGGAGGATATCTTTTAGACATGTGCCTCCCGGAGGCCACGAAACGTCCGGCCCGTGAGAAGACGGAAGCTCGGGTAGTCCACTTCCTTCGCGGTATCTTTTGTGTCGTTTTTTCACTTGATTGCAACCGTGTCGCGTTGATCTCACTGAAATACCAATTACTTTAAGCGGTCATCGGTCGAATTCGCAACGGTTAGGATTATAGTCCCATGAAGATATCTTTGAAAAGGGGTGGACTCATTTCTCCCCGCTAATCAACCCTTCGAACTTTCTCCCAGGAGTGTATCTGACCAAAACCGAAACACCCTCTGCACTTTTTGCAACGTGATGAGAATGGGTGATTGCCTTAATGGTTTCCTCGGGAAAACCAACACATAAGCTTTTATCAAACTTTTTTACCGGGAAATTTTCCTTCTGTTTTCTAATGAATTGACGTGTCAAATATTCGTTCTTTCTCTTAGGTCCGTTAGTCACATATATATTACATACCTCTCTCTCTCTACATATATTATATATATATATTTATTTATTTATTTATTCATTTTATTTATATAAAGCGCCCATTTTTTAATATTTTTCTCAATATATAAAAATATATAAATCTATATGGGCGCTTTAAAAGATCGCCGATCTCAGTGTAAATTAGGTTTCCTTAATAGCTTAAATGGTAGAACATTCGCCCGGCAAGGGGAAGGTCCGGTGTTCAAATCCCGGTTAAGGAAACATTTTTACGTTTGTGATCTGCTCAAAACCGCCTTCCCCACCTTTCCTGTGTTCGTCTTTTATGTGTTTTCCTATCCCCTTTCCTTATATCTATTTCAATGTGTGAAGTAATATTTGTTCGCCGGGATTTCGTGTTTGAATGTGTATGTATGTATGTGGTATATGAATGTGTGTTGTTTATATTAAAAAAAAATAATATATATATATATATATACACACATACTATACACATACTATATATATATATATAGTATATATGAGATATATATATAGATAAATACACCACACTCGTGCATATCTAGAAAAACCAAATGCTAGTCAACGACGAAACTTTTTATTTTAATGGCGATAAAAGTTTATTTACTATTTCAAATGCATTCTATTGTTCTTTTTCTTAAAATACCTACGAGATTAGGAAAATAAAACCATATTAATTAGATATCCACCAATTTAAAGGAAATGCTAACTGACTTGATGAGATCAATAATATCTGATATTTGCGCACTACGCTACAAAACATGACTACAAATTTTACATTAAAAAATTAATTGGGCGAGTAGATACTTTTCCAACAGCATATGAGAAAAAGATATTAAAATTATGTATGCAAAGAGTGGTTGGTTAAAATATATCTGTATTATGGTAAATCCGAAAGTTAAGGGAAACAAATTGTAAATTCATGTTAATAATATTTCCCAGAGAGCAGAAGTTTCAATCGTTTCGATTGAAAATGAAAAAATGGCAGATGCATTCGCATTATGCTTTATTTCTGGAAGTTCATAAAAAAACAAAATTAAAAATCCTAATTCATATTTTGGGTCGAAAATACCGGATCGCATATGTCATTGCCCAGTTTCATCCGCTAAGTTTTTTTGAGGATAAAATTCTCCTTAAATTAATCAGGGCAAGAATCTTCACCACCCCGGAGAAATAAAACCTTAGGCAAGAAAAGCGGAGCATCCGGGCGGAAGGAGTAAAGCATATTATGCAAATCACATAACTGTACCGCCCAGGGGAATGAAACCACGATTCTAGCCTCGGGAAAAAAGAATGGGCACAAGGGCTGAAGCGAAGAAGTAGGATGATAAAATGCATTCCGTCCCTAACCCCATAAAGTAGACTTCTATTTTTAAATACTGAACCATTCTGTTTTCATTTTATTGCAACAGTTCAATTATGATACAACACTTACATAATTCATTTAGTTGGAAAATTAAGATAATATATCAGAAAGATAATTCTCAGAAAAAGCAGAAAAGGGCACCTCACACTGAACGTTAGAGTAAAAGTTTTCAGCATTGAAATTAGCGAATGGTAAAATTAGCTGGTGTCAATGATAATTTTCGGTGAGCCATGTGCTGACACATTTACAATCAACGGTGAAATGTTGACACTTAGGGTTACTTAAAATCTATCTCACTAATTACATTAATATACTCTGCATTTTTATCGTCTTTAAATCTAAGGGTGAATAATATTAATATTTCTGATATTTAACGTAAGCTTACAATAATTCTCTAACCTTTCACATCATATAATTTTTTATTCGAATTTATTGAACGTGTCCATGGAAAAATTAGTTGCGATTTGTTTCAAAAGCTGGTACAGCGGTTTGCATTAGAGAACTCAAGCAGCGAGCGAATTTATAATACGCCTCACCAGTATCTTTATTGCGAGTGCTTTTGGAGTGAGCCTCTTCCATAATAATGTATATCAGGAGTGTATCATTGGAACAACATTAGGCTATCAGTTAGCTACTCAGGTTTTAATGTCTTCGTAAATCACTACTTTTGCATCGCATGACAATTTTTTTCTTAATTGGTTCTTGGATCATTGTCGTTAGAACTATTCACGTTCTTTGTTACGAGAACATGAGATGATAAAAATAATCTTTTAATTCGTCCATTAGACGTGTGTGCGTGTGTATATATATAAAAATAAATTACTGACTTTTGTCCTTTTCCTCTTTTTGAGAAAGTTGGTTTAAACCACCGAAAATTCGATACCTAGTGAGTGTCTCTTTTTTTGTGTATTCCTGTGTTTTTGTCTTTATCTACCAGGGGCTAGTTCCATTTACATCATTATTCACATCCGTGAGATTTTCACAAAAGTGTTATTTATGTGTGTGCGTATATATATATATATATATATATATATATATACAAGTACATAATGGGTCGCGGTATTCCAGGGTGTAGACCGTTGGACTACTGCCGGAGGGTCTCGGGTTCGAGTCCCGGGCAAGGCACTCTGGGCACCTGCAGCTCCACCCAAGCTAGTTGATTTTTCGGGTACCAGATCTTCCTGGGAAACCATAATCGGCACAGGGAAAGGAACTGGCCCCCCTACCTTGATGTGTGAATATTCACACGCCGTCGGGCTTGGTACATGGGTGAGCTCTACCATCACCTACCAAACCGACCTTCGGGTTGATTACCGTGTTTATGGCTTTTATACGTACATATGTGTGTGTATACATCTTTGTCTACTATGTGTGTGTCGCGTTATATATATATATATATATATATATATATATATATAACGCGACACACACATATATACATACACATTTATTATTAAGTAATCTACCGGTTAAGGTAGGCTTTGTATGGTTTTCGTAGTTGCTTCATAAAAAACCTTCACTTGGTTAAAATAAAGAGGATACTTGATAATTATTTACAATTACATAAACGTACGGCTTTGTAAGATTTACCATAGTACTTAACACATCGTTTTTCATCATCTGTAAAATAATTTAGCCTGTTTTACACCACATCATTTAAAGTCAATGCGGAAAAACATCAGTGACAGTATGACAATTTTAAGGAGTATATTTATTTTCTATTAACGTTTAACCATATTATTATTAGGTAATTCTACCGGTTAGGGTAGGTTTTTGGATGGACACAACCACCAAATAAATATTTTGTGACTCCTAACAAAGCACAATCCAGCAACCTACTCTACATCAGGTCCCTCTTCATCCACGTGTACTTCCTTCCTCCCTTCATCCCGTCCAACACCCCTATCCTATTTATGCCCTTTCCTCAATTGCCCAACATTCTCCCCTCCATTACAATCTTCAACATCCCACTGCCGATCTATATGCCCTAAATCTATTTTTTCTGACTCATTAGGATTTCTCCCAAAAAAACCCCTCTCCTCGCCCACCATACCGAGTCCTTTTCCATGCCTATCCTCATTTGCTTTCTTTCGATCATTTCACCTTCCCCATTCTTTTTCCAAACGCATACTCAAAAAGCCTCCAATATACTTCCATCATCTTGCTTCAGTGAGTTCCTTCCTTCTCTTCCTCGAAAAAAGTAGCTCGGACCACCTCAAATTCGAAAACGTGTGTTTCCATTCTTTTTTCTTGTGCTTTTGTCTTTGTTCGCTAGTACTAACTTCATATACATTATTATTGACATTCATGAGACTTTCACATAAGTTCTATGTGCATATATTTATTTATATACGTATATATGCATGTGTGTAAAATTTGATATAGACAAAGAAAAGATATGCAATAATTTCACCTTTCAATGACATCGGATAAGAATTAATCGGATGAAAATCATACGGATGTGTTCATCTGGAAAACTAATTTTAAAATAAACCAGATAAGCCATTTCATTTCAAAGGTAGAGGGTGGTACATTTTTATTCGAGAGTACAAGAAGGACAAGAAATATTAATTCGCGTGTCCTCCGAAATGGAAGGATCCATTAGAAAAGGTGTGACTGGGTCTTTTTTAACGGACGTTTCCCTTACGCTTCAAGAGTATCCATCTCCTGGCCTCCTCACCCTTGACTCGGGCAACAACTTGGAACCGTGGGCGATCCTGTCTTTTATCTTTATTTTTGCCTCTTCTTAAGCCTCCCGAGTGACGGCGGAAGAGGGCAAGATTCACGCACGTTCCCTCGCTTTTCGAAGCCCCTTGGCATCCAAAGCAGGCTATCTCCGTGCATGGAAACGTAGTGCCTTTCGCAACCGAACAAAGCACTCAGGAGACTCGAAGGCATAAACTTTCATACTCGCCTGGTCTCGCTCCTCCCGACCTGCCTCCCACTTACTTCTCTCCCTCCCGAAACGGCCCACGTGAAATCTGGCGCACGCTCAAAAGACCAGCCCCAATTTCACTCCCAACGAGCGTTGAGTGATTCAGGTGTCTTCAGTTTTGTTTTATAATTATTTTTTACAAAATGAAAAGAATAAATGAATTGAATGTCCGCACTGAATAATTAGCCAAGAGTACGACAAGGTATCGATCACTCAAGGTAGTAAAAGGAGAATCGTCAAGTACACAGAGGGATGATGCTTCACTGATATTAAACCATCAGTATTAAGTTAAATCCTTGAATATAATTCAGAGGGCATTGGCGGTGGAAGGAACTGTAACAGCGTATTTGCAATACGATGGGGTTAGTTCAAATAATATAGGGTCAAATTAAACGGCTATGCGATCGCTCGTTCGTTACCCTCTCCTGAGTTTATCTTATATCCACCAAATTCTAAGTCTATATTACGTAGGGATAATAGTTTTAATTCCTCCATAAAGTTACAATTTCTGAAACAAATATATATGTAAAGATATATATATATATCCATCGTCTTTCTTTATGTTTCTGTGTGTTGAATATTTTGTATATGTGTTAGTGCGTCGCCGGAGAGCGTCCATTTCAAAGATATATATACGAGATATATTTCTTACATATATATACGAGGGTCATCCGGAAAGTAGTACCCGTTCGTGCCGCATGAAGTGCTGACGACGCGAGTAGCCGCTGGACGAGGTCAGATAGCTTCAGTGGCTTGTCTGCCTTCTCTGAGCCAAGTTGCGTGACGCTAGCATTGCCTGTGTTGTTTCTGTGATTGTTTACAATGTTTAAAAAAATTGAGAACGCCGCCAGTTGTGAAGTGAGGGCAGTGATTAAATTCCTCAATGCAAGAAACGTTCGCCCATGTGATATTCATCGCCAATTAAAGAAGGTGTATGGAGACAATGTAATGGACGAGTCGTCTGTTCGGCGGTGGTGTCGCAACTTCAACATGGGGAGGGGGAACACACACGACGATGAGCGTTCGGGGAGACCGTCTGTCATTACAGACCAACTGGTGAGCTCAGTTGACGAATTCGTGAGGAACGATCGGCGCGATCGTTCCTCACGACATCTGTGAGCATTTTCCCAATGTTTCTCGAACAATTGTTCATGAAATTGTTAAACACCATCTGCATTAGGCAAAAATTTGTGCAAGATGGGTCCCTCGCATGCTTACAGATGAGCACAAAACCAAGCGTATGGCTGCAGCACTGACGTTTTTGGGACGTTATTCTGATGAAGGAGACTCTTTCTTGACTCGCATAATTACTGGTGACGAAACATGGGTTTGTTGAGTAAAACCTGAGAGTAAACGACAGTCAATGGAGTGGCATCATGCTCATTCACCAAACAAACCAAAAAAATTCAAGACAGTTCTGTCCACCAGGAAACTCATGGCAACCATTTTCTGGGATCGACGAGGTGTATTGCTTATTGATTTTATGGCCCGTGGAGACACTATTAATGCCAATGCGTATTGTGAAACATTAAAGAAATTACGGCGGGCAATACAAAATCGGCGGCGAGGTCTATTGTCTACTGGTGTTATTCTCGTTCATGACAATGCCAGGCCTCATGCAGCTGGGATAACAAAAAAACTTTTGCAGCAATTCAAATGGGAAACTTTCGACCATCCACCGTATAGCCCGGACTTGGCCCCTTCAGATTTTCATCTCTTTACAAAGCTTAAAGACTTTTTGGCAGGAAAAAGATTTGACAGCGATGAAGAACTTAAAGAGGGAGTGACCCTGTATCTCAATGAGCTGGCGGCGAAGGACTATGCAGCAGGAATACAGAAACTTGTCACACGTTATGACAAATGCCTTAATTTGCTGGGAGATTATGTTGAGAAGTAGTTTAAAGTATCCTCTTTCAAATAAATTTTTTTATGTTTGTTAATATTTACTTTTGTGTCTTTATTTCACGAACGGATACTACTTTCCGGATGACCCTCGTATCTTTGAGATGGACGCTCTCCGGCGACGCACAAACACACAGATACAAAATATTCAACACACAGAAACATAAAGAAAGACGATTGACGAATGACGACGGAATGATCAGATGACGACGAGTGATTCTGATGAAGACGGTCATCCGTTGAAACGTCAAATACATACTGCAAGTGTCCTTTCTTAATGTTTCTGTGTGTTGAATATTTTATATATATATATATATATATATATATATTATTAGGTAATCTACCGGTTAAGGTAGGTTGTGGATGCACACAACTATCAAATAAACATTTTGTGACTCCCCACCTAGCAAACTAATCCATCAGGTCCCTCTTCTTCTCGATGTACTTCTTTCCTCCCTTCATCCCGTCCAACATCCCTATCCTGTTCCTGCCCTTACCTCGCTTGCCCAACAATCTCCCCTCTATTACCTTCTTCAATATTCCACTACCGCTCAATATTCCTTTCATCCATCTTTCCTGCCGCCATAGGATTTCTCTCAACAAACCCCTCTCCTCACCCACCATCTCCAGTACTTCCTCATTTGTTTACCTTTCCGTCCATTTCACCTTCTCCATTCTTCTCCACACCCACATTTCAAAAGCCTCCAATCTACGTCTATCCTCCTGCTTCAGTGACCACGTTTCCGCGCCGTACATAGCTACGCTCCATATCAGAGTTTTTACGAGTCTTGTCTTAACATCCCTACTCAACGTCCCCGTCATCAACTCCCTCCTCCTTGAGAAAGCCTCCTTGACTAGCGCAATATATTTTTATTTTTCTATATATACATAAAGAACGCAAGAAGATAGAATCAATGACTTTGCGTTCCCAAAGGAAAGAATTTATTATTATCGACTAGTTTTGCTACACTGTAGCAAGAACATATGGGCATCATTAGTACATATGATGCTACACTGTAACGAAACTAGTCGAAAGTTATAAATTCTTTCCCTTGGAAACACCTAGTCATTGATTATTTGTTCGTGCTTTTCAAATGGATTTCCACAAAGTATAGGTCTCAACTATCTCTCAAATCACGGATATATGTCTGATACTACTCCTTGTCTCAACAAATCTTAAAACCATCTGGTTTTATCCTTTGCATATTTGAAATGTTTCGTCAAATGATACTCGCGAACTCGACGAAAAGAATTCCATGAATGGAGATCATTGTGTCATCATCAGTCTTACATGCCGTAGATGATTTGATAATAAACTCAAACCACAGAGAAAAGTATGGCATACAACATACCAAGGAAAGAGTGGCCCGGGAATAATATTGCATAAATGAACAGTTAGAGCCATGTACTAAAAGACAATGGATTACGATTAACAATTCGCTGCGTAGTCTTCAAAACCTGAACAGCGAAGTCACTCAAAAATAAGTAGAAAATTTCATAAACCATTGCCGAGGAACAAAAAATCGGAAAACATTAACGTTTTCCCGTTCCGCGTTAGGGAATCCGAGTTTTTTTTTTACAGTGAACACAAAAAAATTGCATCCTTGTCTTGTGATATAGCGATAAAATTGATAATTTTTTTGATTAAGCTGTCTCATGATTAGCACATCCAAAACCTTCCCGCTCAAGTTCGATCCAAAATGAAGCCAATCCTAAGCGCACTTTCACGCTGGAGCCAAAACAACTGCATTAACTTCAGCCATGTGGCCAGAAACAAGTAGTGACGTTAACGTCGCGTGAGAGACACGGAGACTTCAACGCGAGAATGGGAAGGCAGGTAAGCCGTCCCACTCCATCCCGCCGAGGAACCGAGGTGAAACGTGATTTAATTGACTGCATATGCCCTCCCCCTCACATCTTCCGCATTCCTTTTTCACTCGAGATGCCCTGCATTAGAGCCATCCATTCGAAGCAAGGGTGCTTTCCCTGCCTCTCAATCGACACCCCGCCCGACAAATTGAAAACTTCATTCTTTGATTCGCTGATATTCCCATCGGCCAGGTCGACTCTTGTTCCGAGTGAAGTTGAAAAGGGAGCCAAGGCTTGTCACGCGCACGAAGAACTTGACAAGCGCGTGCCTCGCTGACGGTTTTAAAAGGCTAATGGGCCGTAATTCCTAGGAATAGGGAAAACCTCTCCTTATTGCGCCCATTCATCGTCGAGATTGAAAGGAACAAATTTGACGTTCCGGCCGCCGCAATCACTTCCTTTTCATTCGCTCGATTAAAATTACTCGGAAATTGGTCGAGCTAATCGAGTTCGCGAGTTGAAGAGAACGAAACTAGAAAAGCGTGATCTTTCCGAAGAAAACGTCCGAAATAGGATCGAGTGAAACCCGGTCTGATGCTCTTCATAGTAGCATAGTCCATGAATATTATGTGCGTCCCGCGCGTTCGAATGAACCCGCGCGTGCCCCCAGTTACAGTCGTATTATGTACGTGAATACATTGTGAACACACACTTACCTCATTTCTAGCTCACCGCAAACGGCCGTTTGAAACTCTTCACTCTCCGTCGACTAATTTGGACTCCATTCTGAAATATAATTTTCCCGGTCGTCGAAGAAGTGGACCGTATTAAATTGCAAGGCGAGCAGCCTATCTCGTGGGGCAATCTCTCACCGCTGACGAAGTGGGTTTAAAACTCAGGAGCGGTTGTTTTGAAAGACTCCTTGCTGCCTCCATGCTTTGGAAAGAGAATAAAGTTGTGCATTAAAGAGAGGAAAAGAATTACTTCGAACCACGATTTCTCATGCATAGTTAGTGAAAAACATTTCCATAGTCTGTATGGAAAGCACTTTGCCAGCTGGCTACAAAACTGTGGAACCACTCAATTCAAAACGCATTCCAGAGATAAATTCTGAGCGTCTATTCACCGTTGATTACTTCAATTGCCGAGAAGTAAGTCCAAGACGTTCTCGGTCTGAGAGTGCCAATGGCAGCGTGAATGAGAAATGTTGCAGATTCTTTTGAATTACTTTTAACGGAGTAACAAAAAAGGAAAAAGGATTATCACAATCTTGAGAGCTATGTTTATATGTCGATTTCATATTAATTTCATAGTTTAAACACACGACTCCATATGTTTACGACATAATAATGGCAATAAATATCTTCCAATAAGAACATTTAGGGCATTGTATTTATTTACAGATCATTTGTTTTTATTTCTCATTTCTAAAATATTTGCTAGGAAATGTTTCTATGTCCATAAGAATGCAGGGAATACATTATCTGGGCAATACTCTACTACTCGGTATTCATTTACGGTAAAAGTCTACATCGTCACAGCATTTAAAGTGAAATTTATGATAAAGGTTTATTCATTGGAGCTGGTTTTCTATGAAGCAAATCATTTAGAGAATAGTGCATACATGGCCTGTATATTATTCCCATTCGGGGTAGACAGAGTGAAAAAAGGCTTATTTGAGTTATTTGAAAAAAAACTACTCCCTTTTATTAATTTCCTTCATACAACCCTTCCTTGAAAACGTCAGTATCTGCCATATTCACACCTCGCTTCATGAATGCTTTCTGTTCCCTTGACATCTCACATTTATTATCTCGGGATGCTCTCCAGCTCCGAAATTGAAATATTTTCATTAACAAAATCGACCAAATTCAAAGGGTGCTCCACGACTCTCTCGATAGATTCCTTCCTCTAATAATTTTTACTCTCTCTCATTTGCAAAATTAATAACATTTCCTTATTTTCTACATTTGATAAACTAGGTTTCTGTTACGGTCTATACCAATAATAGCGGAAATTCTGAAGAACAACCTATTCTCTGTCATACCCATCATTGGAAGCTATTACAACAATATTACATTTTAAAAACACATTTAGCTACCTAATGAACAGCTCCCATTTATAAAATTATTTAAAATTTCATCAGTCGATCATTGCAACAATTTCAGAGAGTAAAAATCATTCGCCTTGACTGGGATCCTGGTCAAGGCGAATGATTTTTACACACTGAAATTGTTGCAATGAAGTGCATGTTAGCGGATGACTCCGTTAAAAGTTACTGTTACGGTATCTCTCGCAGTTTCTTGAAATTTATTAGTCGGTCATTAAATTGTGTCATTAAACTAAATGTTGGCTAATTACATTTTTACATTCCGGAATTGCGAATATCATCTCCTAAAAGTATTTTACTTCTCTTTCTTTCACATCTTCTCCGGTCAAGTAAGTCTTCGAAAGGCCGCAGTGAGATAAAAATGGTAATCGGTTCGTCATCTAAAATATTAATTACGTCTGGTTACCGGAAGTACTCCTTCCCGAAAAAGGGGACTAAGAGGTCAACTGGAATAATGCGAGTCAGAAACAAAATAACGGGCCTGAAATGATGAACTACAAGATGACGGCAAAAGAGCCATTCCACAGCACAGTGGTCAGTTTCAAGATTAAAGAGGTGTCAAACCTTATTTAGAGATTAAAATATAATTAAACCTATGCATTGTTTAGATTACACCTGAAAGGAAAGCACAGTTTGTACTTAATTTAGTTAATATAATAGGAAATTCACGTTTTCACTCATAGGCGTCATCATTAAATAAATTTCTACAAAACACAAAGTTTCTCCATTTATACGATTACGATTTCCAATAGTTGTCTTACACGATAGATTTAATTAACTAATTCTAATATTTTTAATTTCTAAAGTGACAATTCATTCATAAAATCAGAGTCAAGGCTGAAAATCTCTTTATAAACTAGAAGTGAAACAAAAGATTTTAGTGATATGAAAATAAAGTAAACGGGTCAAACCTTTAACTTCATTGTTGGTCAGTATGTTTCTGATTCTGTGGGGATTTCTTAGGATCTGAGCCTAAAATTAGATGCAATATTCGCTTTCAAAGTTTTTGAGCGAGTTATTTACTTCAACCTTTAAGAAATATAAAATTTAAAAAACAATTAATGGAGATTTTGTGCTGTTGATTTTTTCAAAATCGAAGCCCTAAATAGTACCCGATGATCCACTGTACATTGTGATAATTAATACATGAGAGAGTATCTGTATCGAAAATTTAAGCAGTCACTTTTTTATTCATGTAGTCATGTATTGTCTCTAATCAGCAATGAAAACTTGAAAGTGAGCGGAAAGAATTGTAAATACCAAACTAACAGTTATATATTTTAAAGCTAACAGTTTCAGGCTTAACTTCGTGGAATTCCTTCATGGTGAGGGTAAAAGAAAGAGAAAAAACTTTGCACTTCCACACCCTTTTAATGCAACACGACCATGGTTTCGATGCTGCGCATCATCATCAGGTACAATTCAATAAAAATTTTCAACTTATACAGCCAGGAGCCAGGTAGTAGCCATTTCCCTTCACCCATCAATGACTGCTACAGTACCACCCCTCTCCCTAACTTCCCCTACCTGGCTCGCGTTGCATTGAAAGTGTGTGGAAGTGCAATTTTTTTACTTTTACCCTCACCGTTATATATTTTCTTGAATCATATATGGCTTCTAATTTATATAATGTTTTTCTGTTCATGATAGACTTCAAAATTGTGTTTCTTATCTCGATATTGAGGAACCGTGTTAAGGAAAGCGCAGTGTTAAAAACTAGATGGATATGCATGAAATTGAAACTGCTTCGTACATAAAAGAAAGAGTATGATATGAATCCCTATTTCACATTTGTTTCCCAAAAATGTATTCTTCACTCTTTAATAACAACAGGATATATTATCGAAACATGAATTATGGATTTTTCTTCGGCGTCTTAAGTAAATGAAATAAAGATATTTGGTGACTTGGTGGCCCTTTGAAAGTCTCCTGTAGCTTATTTTAAAGTATTTGGGATGAGGAAATATACTCCCGAAAATCTACTTCACCTCATTTTTGCATGAAAATGTAACAGTTTTAAAACCATGTCAATTCAATCATTGATGGATTTCCTATCTCATTATTAGGATAGATCTGATAGAGTACTTGTTGTCTCTAAAGAAAATTGTAAATCTAAAAAATTTGAAAAGTGCTTCCGCCCATTGGAATACGACCACTCGATCACCCGAGCTCTGCAAGTTTTAACTCCGCCCATTCCAACTCGCGTGGAGAGAGGGCGCCGCAACCGCCGTCTACCCACCCACTCACCTCTCATCGCACTTGGCCATTCGGAATGTTGCGGGATAGTCGGCAGTAGCACAGTTGAGAGAGATTTTTATTCCATTGGCAGTTGGCTACCCCACCTAATGTTTGACAAACGCCACCGACGACCGGTTCGCAAATTAGTGACCGTTGACGACTGAGAGGGAAGGGCCGAATTGTCTATTTTCCAAATAAACAGTGTCAGGTTGTCCGAGTGGGCGTTCCTTGGGAGTTGTAAAATGGAGGGACTAGGCGTATTCCCTCGGTTACGGAGAAAACACGCATAATCGTACGTGCGCTCGCGCACAGATATACAAAGAACATAAACGAAACGTTAAAAAAAAGAAACGGACATAAAAAAGGAGCTCATCCGGTTTTTTCAAACACCTGATAAATGGCCGTGCACTCCACACCCTTATAGTCCGCGAATCACCTTCTTCATTTTTCTCGCGCTCTCCGAGCAGGAACATAAATCAACTCAAATTCTGGGACCCACAAATGAGCCGCTCAATTAAATGCCCCGCCGTGCCCGGGAGATGGTGGGTCGCTTCGATCGGGGGAGGGAGGGGCGGTGCGGCCCGAAGGAGCCGAGGGGGAGGGGACGAAGGGAGATTGGAAATAAATCCACGGGGCCGAGTGGGGAACGAAGACTTCCCGCAACCGGTGCCATCACCTACTGGCGCGATCTCACAATTCTATCGATTTCTTTTGCATGCGAAACCTTTCACTCCCGACGCGCTAGTGACGAAAGGCTAATACCCACAAGTAAAAAGAAATGATATCCCTATCATTTCCTCATTCCTGAAAAGTCTTCCGTTCTACACAATACTAGAGTGGAGAGCCGCACTAATTAACGCGTGACGAGACGTTAATCTCGGTAGAAGTAGTAATTTTAAGGGAGACGACCGACAGCTGAGGTAATTTGCACCATTAGAGATTGATATGAAAGGATGAAGAGTGGAGGGAAACCCAGCGTCGGCATTAGCCAACTCCTAACGAAAGGCGCCAGGGGGTCCGCAGCTTGACGTACCATCCGACGGACGGCGTACTCACTCCAAGTGCCCTCAAACACCTCAAGTCAGGATCGGGGTACCGTTGAAAGATATCTGTCACCGCCGGGATTCGAACCCTGGGTGGAAAGCCAGTACGTCAGCCGCCGCATTATCCCGATCCCCGGTAACCTCGGGCGTCACTGAGTTGTCTGCACCAATCGCAACACCCCTCTCAAGCAACTTCGAAAAAGTAGTTCCTTCAATGAAGATGGCAGGGTACAAGATTCACGTAAAATCTGAGCACCATTAAATGTTATCTTTTACGAGAAACTTATGTAATGAATGGTCCGTTTTATGACTATTTTTTCAAAAGAATTGAAATAAATCTATTGTCCAGGAAAAATGTTTGACTTTGTAATATAAAAAGTATCAGGAATGAACATAATAACGCTAACGCTATTTATTACCAAGGCAGGAAAAATAATAACAATGCGAGGCTTTGAGCGCATTTAAAAGATACCTTAACTAGCTATTCGTATTGAACTCACATCAGAATGCTTTGATTGAGCTTAAGTCGTACAAAAGCTATGCAAAGTTGAATAACGAAACAAGTGATAAATTATTTTAGCAACAATAAACTGAATACACAGAGATGAAGAGGGACCTGATATAGATTAGTTTGCTGGGTGGGAAGTCACAAAATGTTTATTTGATAGTTGTGTCCATCCTAAAACCTACCTTAACTGGTAGATTACCTAATAATAATAAACTGAATACTGTATAAAATACAGCTAAAGTAGTCACAAAAAATGTGAATGGAAAGATTCATGAAATCGATAAATATATTTCAGGAAACTCTTATCTAAACAGTCAACTTTTAAATGGCTATGTTATAGCATTGTTATTCTCAAACTTAATAACTAAATGCCCTCACAGGATCTTAAATGAAATTTACGTGAAAACTGAAAACTGTAAATCCTTAACTTTACCATTATGAAAGCGTCATTCCTTAACGTTAACGAGACATCTTCCTATGATTAATATTTGGATATTTTAACAGCAAGTACAAAATTTATAAGTAAATTCATTTATACATTTTCTCTAAATAGCATTTGTCATCAGAGTAACGGAAATGCAAAACAGCAGCTTAAAATGGAAGAATGATTTAATTTAAATGAATTTAGCGTATCCGTGGCGAACTTCTTCCAGTGATACGAAAGCAAGATATTACAACGACCAAGAATAGTTTCTCTTCGTGCTATGTATTTTAAAAGTAAAGAAAGAGAATCCTCAGCGGCTACTTCCTCTAACCCAAAATCCCTCCTGGGTTCCCGCTGCACTGACGACATCGCCTCCAAATTTCGTGCCCGAAGAATATAAAGCTTTCGAGCTGTCATGCGTTGACCCCAACCTCAATACGAAAATTCTCCTCCAGAGGATCAAACATCATCAAAAGATTTCCCACATGCTTTTCCAAAGGCGTCCATCGAGGTAATCAACCTCCCGGGGTTTTTTGAAAGTCCTGATGCTTTACGATTTTAACCATTAAAACAAAAGTAACAAAATTTTCAACTTATTTCTTATTCTCCAAATATTTTCTCGACGACAAGGCGTGCAAAAAATTTATAAAAACAGGACCAGCAGGAGGAATCCGAAAAGAAAGTTGCCCCTATCTGCTCAACCCCACCTTCGTCTCCTCCCCTTCGGATCCCCATCCTCTTCCCAACTCCGGTACGGAAAAGAAGATCCTGCACAGCAACATCCCCTTCTCAAAAATGGACCGTTTGTCACTCAAGAGAAGCGTCCTTTTTCAACTCCCTTATTTCTTTCCTGATTTTCCTCCCCCCAGTCCGTACGAACAGTGAGAGGGGAGAAAGCAATTTGTCAAATCCGTGAAGGGGAGTGAAATGGACAAGACGGAGGGATTTGGGCCAGCAAAACTCAATTAAAAGGCATCTTTTTGTTCGTCCACTCCGCCGTCGCGTACTCTCCTCCCTCCACGCGACCGCCATCGCCACTTATAACACATTCGCATGAGCCTCTTTCCTTTTGTGCCGACTCCCTCCCCCGACGCGTCCACTCGTTCCGAAAGGGGCGACCGAATATGGCCATCCGCGCCAAGCCAACCCATCCAAATTTTCCTTTCGTGAATGCTTCCCTTCGACAAAAAATTTCACTGATGAAATTGTGTAATTTATGCACATATCTTGCCCTACAATGAGGCACTTATGAACCATTTTCACTTTGGGCATCATAGAAATTGCTGCTGGTTTAGATACATGAAAAATTCATATTTCACACAAATAAAGCGGATAAGAAATTCTAAATAGTACTTAATGTATCTGTTAAATGCATGATTGCTTTTCATTTCACTCAGTTAACATGCGCGGGAAACTGAACCATTGGTCTTACGTGATACTGCCGTTTAAGGTAGGTTACGGATGGACAGTGGCTGAACAAGCCAACATTTCTTATCCTCGCCCGACAAGTCACACTATGATAATCCTCACTACAATGAACCCTATACCGATTCCGAATGCATACCCTGTTCATTTCGTCCGACATTCCTGTTATTTTCCTACCCCTTCCTCGATATATATGTAATTGGTAACACAATGCACGAATTAAATGAACCAATAAAAAGTCAGTTTAAACATATAATTAAAACTTAAATTCACAACAAATAAATGAAACACTGGCATAAGCTTTTTTTTACATTTTCGGTGGGCGTACAACTACCATTACTTAAGAAAGTGTGATTTTTCCTTCTGAATATGGTTGTTGTAGGTCTACCGATCATTTAGAGCAGCTTCTCAGAGTGTTAAGTTTATTTTTTGTATCATTACTAACGTGACAAGTGACAAGGTATTACTGTGCGCATATATATTAATGTAATATGTATGCATATACTGTATATAAAGTCACTTTCTTGAAAATCCCGCGAACGTGCACAATAATGTAAATGGACTAACTAGTCGATACAAACACAGAAACTGAAACACATAAAAGAGGGACTCACTGGTTCTCGAATTTCCGGTGGTGCAACCATCCTTCTCAGGAGGAATTAGCAGTTTCTGTGTTTGTGTCGACTAGTTAGTCCATTTACATTATGTATGCAAATATATATATATATATATATATATATATATATATATATATATATATATATATATATATTGTTTCCTTTCTCTCCGGCAAAAACTTACATTGATTACATTGTGTAACTTATGCACATCTCAATGAGGTACTTTATAGGCGACCTATAAATTTTGTATATATATACATATAACATATATATAACACATATATAGTAACCAATACAGGGTAGGATACCTTGCATGGCTTACAAATGAACACATAAGTCGATAACCTGTTCTCCTCCTTCCCATCTGGCCATTCCCTTTTGTTCATTTTTTGTCTTTTGTGATATAGCACTTAATGGAAGAAAGAGGGCAGAGAGGCTCCTTTCACACACGCACCGAGACAAAGAAACTCACTTAGACGAGGCACACGGTCCACAACCTCCCCCTGCCCAACGTGTGCTCCGCGAGTAACGCAGGGTGCTTTCCACTCTTCACATTGCGGGTAATTGGATCGAACTGTTATACGCGGAAGTGTCATCTCCCTTTCGCCGACGTGAGTGTGTCTCTTTCCCTCAATTTTCACGCGTCCCCAACACTGCATTTTCCTTTTTAGTACTCGCATGATCGTAAGCACTGCTCGCGACCGCTTGTTCATAAATGAGCTACATAGTTTAACGAAATTAGGAAAACTGGAATTTCATCTTGGCCTGAATTAGCGAAAGGAATAACCTAACGTAATGAAGAATAGTCACACAATCAGCATTTTCCCCTCCTGCTGTTCATGAAATATAGCATACCTATTGAATATTCCTTTACATTACTCAACGCTCGATCTATGCAAGGAAAATCAAGTAATCCGAATTGAATCACTTAATGGATTGTCATAAAACCTCCACTCACTCATGCTAGAGGCTAAATTAAGACTCAATCTTTATTAATTAATGTATAAATAATGCCCATTGTGAAACAATCACAATGTCATAATTATTCATGATATTATTATAAATATTATAAGTAAAATGTTCATATAGAACCGCCGGACGCTCTCAACTTCATCATATAATCGACGGTAAAGGGTGAAATTTAGATTCCATTATTTCTTTAAAAATGTGTGCTCAGCTTAAATATCCACACATATTCTAATTCGGTTACACACATATAGGATCAAATATTTTCCAATTGCACTGGAAGACAAATGTTTTTATAGAGCGATATATATTACATCGTTCTTAGATAAGAATCAAGTATTGTCATTTTCTCATTTGTATGCACATCCACGAAAAACTCAAGCACTCGGCAAGATTTGTATTATAGCTCTCGTGTACCGAAAGAACGATGAAATATGATACAGAAGAGCGCAATAATTTTTCCAAGCACATGAGAGTTGGATTAAAAACCCAACTCTCAAACTTCCGATTCTATTTGTAAAATGAGGAAAAAATTTGAAATTGATTTAGATTTGGCGAAAAATGGTCATGAAAATTGCAATTTTCATTTAATGAAAGAGAAACTATCGGTTTTAATTCTGGATTCCAATCTGGTCAAATCTGGTCTTCATAAAAAAGCGAGCATTATAAAGGGAGGAATGAAGGGAAATCATATTCGCAGTTTCATGTTGCACCTTCATTTGTTTCCCTTTCGTCCTTGTTGTTAAACCTTCCGTTTATAACAACAATGGGCATCTAGTTTAATAGTTTGTTGCTGACCATTGAGAGCTCCGTTCATTGAAGCTCGCTCTAGGAGCGTGGGAAAGGAATAGAACAAATCCGCACGAATTGCACTTTCGATAAGTCATTGGAGACTAGGCTCAAGGATTCCTGTTTTCTATGGGGTCGGGTAATAGGATTTCGTTTTTCGTCACGGGGGTTGCTTTATAAAATCGCATATACTTATGGATGGTTTAGGTCACTTAGTAAGTATCATAAAGTTTGGTATACAAATAAAATATATTCATCAACTTAATAAACTCATATATTCTATTGTTTCAGGCTTCACTTCGTGGAAGTATTTAATATCCATACCAAAAAAGAAAGATTTGTACTTTTCCACAAAAATCTGTGCAAAAGTACAAATCTTTCTTTTTGGTATGGATGTTAATAAACTCACTTATGATAGTCCTAGCAATAATTAACTGATCATAATTTTTTAAATGCCGCTAAATCACGCTTGATAATTAATGCATATCGCACCATTGTTCTAGAATTTCATTAAGGCAGATTCATCCGACACAGAGAACACTGCAAATGTTATGACAATTTATAGTCGTGCTATGACAACACACTGGCCGAAAAACCCTCACATCAAGCATTTTATTAATATGGGGGGCTGAGTACTAAAAAAATGAACATTTCTACCAGTGGAATCTATTTGACAGGTGGGATCATTTCAGAAGGAAGCTAATGACAGTGTGATTCCCTTACTCATAAAAAAATCAATTTTCAAAGAGCAGAGGCATTTTCCCTGCCGTGTGCCGTGGAAAATTCATTACAATGAGCCATCATCGCAGTCTAAATCTATCAACCAACTCATCGCCGACCTTGCGAGAAATTTGTATTCCTCGCGCGGCGGAAGGAAAAGAGCTATGGAACGAAGTGAAAGAATGAAACAAAAGCAATTATGCCCACCCACTCACGCCATATTTCATTGTGGGCCCCAACGTCGGACGACGTCCGCTGTCTGATGACTCCCAGATCCAACTCCCATCACCGTGGGACGCGTCAATAGCCTCCGACTTACTTCACGGCCTAAAGCGACTTTTTCTCGCCTTCATTTTTCAATGAGAAGCTCCATTTCCAACATGCCTGACTGCCTATGTATACGCAACTTACTCCATTGAGGGCATTCTACTTCCACCGACTAAATCCAAAGCTCCCTGTCTTTTGTTGCCAACGACAAAGTTATCCGTAAATAATGTCTGAAAACTTTATGAAAGTACTTCGATAACTGGAATATTAAAATTGTATAAATGTACTTTTCTACATTGAAATATTTCATTTCAAAATGATGTACAATTAAAGGTCATCTAATTCAAAGTGTAGTATACAGTAATTTAGAGTTCAGTACAACATTGAAATAATTCAACAGATCCGACCAGAGTCTTGTTATGCAGACGAATATGTGACTTTTGCAAAGGCAGAGTTGTTTAGGCGGTTGGAATCAGCGGAGAGATAAAAAATTCTGAGAAAGCTACTGAGACCTAGAAGATGAGAGGGCAACCCATATAGAAGGCGGGGGACCTAAGAACTAGACAATGAGATGGACAAGATTTTAAACGCCATCAGAAAATGAAGAGCCTTGTTTTTTCGGACACATCTATCGGATGATCCAGGGGAGACTAACATTAAATTATACTGACTTTCTTTTAGAAAACGTAAATCAAGTTAGGGTGGCTTCAAGAGGTTCAAATAGGCAACCAGGAAATGGGAATATAGGATTAAGAGGCATGCACTAGGGAATCCTTTCAATCCAGAATTGAGACCACCTGCGATAAAAGCCAATCCAGGACCTAAAAACACCATGGACAGAGGAGAGCACAGGGAGAGAGAATAGAGGAGCACTGGGCAAAGATCAAAGCTAGCAGAGGATGATTCGAATTAAAATGGTCCACAGTAGGCCGAAACGAAAACAAATCCTTTCCAGAGTTTGAATTAATCTCTAAGCAGAGAAAATTCACCCACAAAAGGTTCAAACCCACGGCCACTTAATTAGCACGTATTAACGTTTCCCGGCAGTCGTATGTGCCGAAAACCCATCTTATCGTTGACTGCAGTTTATAATTGAAGGGTATAATTATTACATTTCTGTAGTTAACCAAGATCATTACAAAATTTTGCACGAATTGGAGACTGGAACATACCAACCTAAAAAATATCTTTCGAAGCCTTTATACCTTGCAAGTGAACATACAGACGAATCCTCTGTATTAGCAAACATGGCCATTGCATTCCTCGAATCGCTAGCAAGAAGTATATAAAAAAACCATAAACACAGTAATCAACCCGAAGGTCGGTTTAGTAGGTGATGGTAGAGCTCACCTATGTACCAAGCCCGACGGCGTGTGAATATTCACACATCAGGGTAGGAGGGCCAGTTCCTTTCCCTGTGCCGGTTATGGTTTCCCAGGAAGATCTGGTACCCGAAAAATCAACTAGCTTGGGTGGAGCTGCAGGTGCCCATAGTGCCTTGCCCGGAAATCGAACCCGGGACCCTCCGCTATTTCCAGCTAGGTCAGTAGTCCAACGCTCTACCCACTGGACCACCGCGACCCGCCAAGAAGTATATATAAAACATTATATCTACAGAACGGCATCACCAATATTTTATATTATTTTTTACACATTATATATTTTTTTAAACACTTACTATTATCTTTTACAAGTTTTGATTCACCTACAACACCCTAACTGTGAGGCATATCTCACCTGCCCGTGTCCAATAGTCAGCCTGTTTGCTGATGGTAGTGCCCAACTCACGCTAAGTGCTACAGCATGTACGTGTAAAATTTACACGTTCCGTAGAAGGTGATCGATTTCATTCAGTGTGCTCCTTGACTCTGTGCTGTCAGCGGACTTCCAGAAAGGTCCAGTAAAACCCGACAGCATGAGTTTAAATGGAGAATCTCCGATTAATCTCCAGTATTAAAACCTGGATCCGCCCGGTCAGTGCTCAAATGGGACAGCACTTTCCCATTTCCAACATATTTTTTTCTTAATTTCAGCGTTAGTCTTGGCTTCTTTGTCCATCTCATTTCCCCGCCTTCCCCACTTTTCTCTAACTTTTCACCCTTTCCTTGAATAAATAATCACCGGTCCTGTTTTATCTCGTTTTCCTAGCCTCTTTCTTCTTCCTGTAATCATTTCCTCCGCCTATCTCTATCAATCTTATTTCCCCGTTTACATTCCACATAAAGCCGCGCGTTCTTTAAAAAAAATCACCTCGGATGGAGAAAAACACCCCGCCTTGCGGTTTGGACTTCCCCGCGGAAAATACGGTACAAATGTTCCTCGTGAAACACGGTGCGATGGCACCTTAGATTAATATGGAGGTCGGTAGAGTCACGTCGCCTCCCGCGAATCCCATATTTCCTCCTTTCATCCTCTCCTTCACCCCTCATTTTTTTATCTACCTTGATCCCGACCCCAAACTCCAATCTCATCTTTTTATTTCACATTTTATTTACTTATTTTATTCAGGGGCCCGCCATCTTCTCCGGTCCCGTCAGTCTCTTCAGGTTTGTCCGATTCCCGCCCCCCCCTTCAGTACGATTTCCCAGCTCCGATCTTCTTTTCTTTCACTTCATGTGGCCTCCTCCCTTCACGGATCCCTTGTCTTTCCGCTGCTCCCCAGAGTGGGTCGAGAGAGAGAGGGAAGGACAGAAGTCCGGGAGTTCTTCTTGCTCTCTATTTATCCCGAGATCGAGTGGGCAGCGGCGAGTTCAGACGTCGATCTTTTAGAGGAAGGCGTGGGGTGGGGGGAGTGGCGGGGGGGGGCAAAAGAAGAAGAAGTTGAACTGTGAGAGGCACGAGGAAAAAAACGAGGAGGCATGTTGCTGTAAAGAGAAGAAAGAGCCTCGAGAAAAACGGGATGAATAGATACTACACTCACGTGGCAAGGAGTTATAAAAGATGAACAGAAATGTTGAAATGAATATGGGACAAAATACTAAAGCTCCCATTAGCAAAAAAATTGAACATCTGACTCCTCAATAGAGATATAAAGAAGTGATGCATGATGCTTTCAGGAAAGTTAGTCGAAGGCTCGGAAATGATCTACAGTAGTTAAAAAAGAAAAAAAAAATAAATAATGCCCTAACATAAATTTGTGAATGAAAAAGATGGCGATTGTATATCATAGTCGGCGGAGGTTGAACGTCATCTAAATAATAACATAAAAACATTCTCTGGACTAAAAAATAAATATTAGCATATTTTTTTACTCCGCCGAAGTCATAGCCATCTGACAAAATATGAGTTTCTGAATGTGCAAAATGATCACAAAGAAACCGACTGCTTGTTGAGCATAAAGAGATAGGCATGAATTCTAGAGTTAAAAACCTCCAGCTCACCCAATAATTCGTACCTATAAAACCAAAAAGCGGGTATTGCGGATTATTCGATTCATGAAAATTTATAAATCAATGAATACCGCAGTTTTCAACTCACCGTGCAACTTGTCCGGAAGATGATACGTACTTGTGTTGCATGCACGAAATAGGCACACACTTAAACTGAGATTCCTAAATAGCTTTCAAATTCAGAAGTCACTCTCAAAGAGCATCCATTGAAGCTGTTTCGTACTCTTTCTTGTTCGCAAGAATACAAACACGTTAAAAATGAATCCATGCAAAAGGAATAGTCAACAAGTCAAAGTTACAGACTAAATGTTTCGGTAAATATTAGAAATGAGCCCCAGTCAGAGCATCCGAGTGGAAGCAGGTACGTTGTGGAAGGACGGACATCGGGGGAGAAAGAAGGAATGCTGGTCCCATTCGTCTCCGAAGGTGCTGAAACGTTCTTCGGCGGCGGAAGATGGGAGCAGAATAAGTGAAGAGAGTGAGGAGGCATGGGCAATTTAACGGTAAGAATGGCAGAGATGCACGAGAAATTTAACGGATGAAGTGAGGAATGGGAAAGAGAGAGGCGAGTGGGAGAAGAGATTGAGTGGCAAACGGCGCTGTATGGAATGAAATAAAAGGTATATAAGAGGTGTGAAGGAAGGTGAGAGGCGTTAAAGTGTCGAAACAAAGGTGCCGATCGAAGAGATATAGGAAACAAAGACAGCGAGGAGATTACAGGTGGAATTATGCGGATGCTGTCATTAAGTGAAGCGAATAAAGTAGTATCCAGTCGGAAAAGTAAAGATAATTTTAATTGGACAACTCATTGATTCAATTCACCAACAGAGGCCATTTAGAAAGGTACAAGCACCGTGCCAATTAAGAGCCTTATCTTAGGTGCGATAAATTCTTAAAGTAAAAGGGATTTTGCAGCATTTGATGTGAGCGATACTAGCTTAAAAGACAAAGCTCTCGTTCTCTCCGCATGAAAATGTTAACTTAAGAATCCATTGCACCAAAACGGTTGGTTGGGTGATATGGTGGAAAATGTTATTGTTTGATTGGTCAGCTCATCAAATCCTGCGTACTCCTCTCTCCATTTCAATTTTCGAATGTGGAACCCTCTGAATGGCCGTCCTTCACCCTACCCGAACATAGTGGGAATTCTTCAAGGCGAAGTTCGCTCATTGAAATGAAACATGTTGCAAACTTCCATAATGAACCACTGGCATCCCTCACAAGACATTTGACCCAGTATGGTTGGATGTGAAATAAGTTGATTTTTACAAGGTGAAAATGTTAAGAGCTATGTAGTCTAGAGCGTATTGTCCTTCATAACGAGTGATTTTGCCGCGAGTGCCCACACCGGATTTCATAATAGCAAATTTCGAATTCGTCGGAGCACTCTGTAATTAAAATACTCGTAGCTCATCGGTTAAGAATGACAAACCAGCCTTTTCTAAAATCCCGATTTTTCAACAGTCGTATTTCAGCGTGCTTAATTATGAGAAGAAAGTTTTCACGTTTAATTTGGTAAAGAAAGCAAAAAATTGTTAAGCCTAAAGCCTGGGATACTTTTTATAGTTTTATTTTTTTGTTTAAATTATTTTTATTTTCCTTTGTAGAAAATATGTGTTAAAAATATTTGCCATCCACATATTTCATGATAGAGCTTCCTAGGTTTCTAGCGTGATTTCCTTTCATAGGACTTTTTCAGCTGTTTTCCATGAAATAGAGAGAAATTATAATATTGTTTGTCATATGCATTAGTCCATTAATTATCATAAAGATGTTTTAAAAATATGAAAAGGTCACAGTACATCGGCTCAGCATATCTCATAAAAAGGAACAGGATCCTTATCCATCAAAAAATTCTTCTCTAAACCGTAAGAAAAAACTACTTACCGAGATTAACAGCATACACTCCCACTCATATTAATTATTCTGTAAATTCAATAAACCTTCGATTAACCAATGAATGTTCTATCAAATCACATCAAAATACGTCCTTAAACCAAATACTCCCGTCCTTGCAAAGAGTTCCGCCTCATCTTGATCTTGAAACCAAATTAAAACCTTAGTTCTCTCATTTAATAGGGATGAGGTGAGTATATGGAAAAAGATATTCGGTCTATCACTCACGGTACGCCTCGGGCACATTCGTCATGGCGCGTGAAAGATGAATAGATAGTAGATTTTCGAGATATAAATAAATAATGCATCGCAACAAACGGGAGTAATTAAGATCGAGATGGCGAAGAAGAACACATTAGGATAACAAATGGAAAGACAATAGGATTGGCGGCAGGATAGGACATGGGAACACAGTGTTAGTTGGGAGGGGAGAGCGAGGAAGGGGTGAGCCGTGGGAGAGGGGGAAGCGGCCGCGGGGCGGGCTGTGGGAATCGGGCTAGAGAGCGGAACTGATTCCCCGGCCGGGAGGACTCACAAACTCCCGCGGCGACCACCGCAAGGCATTGGGTGGGCACTCTCCCTTCTATACAACACACACACAAGTGGATTAATACAAGACGAGGCGAAGCGACAGATTCTTTGGATGTCATGTACCCATCAAAGCCTCCCCAACACCCATCAAATATGTCTAATCAAATTACAAATTGGAAAACCTCAACGGCTGTCGTATAAGAACAGAAAACGTTTGTATGGCACTATAATCGGATCAATTGAACAGCGAATAAGATAAAGGAAAGCGTCTAATCTTAGGGAAACGAAACAAGGTTGGCACACGTATTTCAGGAAGAGCAGGGACACAGTTAAGGATGTTCGAAGTACAGACGCGATATCGCCTGTGGTGGCCATAAAATATTAGCCGGTAAAAGCAATTGCCCTTTGGTTGGTAAAAGGTTAGTGTATATTACATTTTAAAATATGGCTCAATACGGCTCAAATATATCACAAATATGGTTCAAAAGGTGATTCAAAACCTACTCTAAGTGGCATTTCTTTAGCTATTTAATAAGAATGAAGCTCTCTACTGTATTTTTCAGCGCATGGCTGAGCTGAAACCCGTAGGACGTCATTGAGGGATAACTGACATCGCAGATGCGTCATCCCATCAACACTTTAGGCCCCTCTCTAATCTCTATTAACTATTAGTTACTCTATTCCCGCAGGGTTGGGAGGGGGAGAGGTGGGAATATCACCATGCAAACCCGTGAAACTGATAAGTCGAAACCATTAATGTCTACCGATTCCCTCGTGGTTGAAAATGGATTGGTCATATTCGGGTGGCATAACTCGAATCGGGAGTATTATCATATAAGGGCTCCTCGGACTCCTTTTCCCCAATGCTATTCCTTCCCTCATTTATTATTCATGTTTTCCGCAAATTTGCACCCTCACCCTTCTTTATATAAGGCGCTTTAAATGGTGGCACTGACTCACTTCGTCCCTCAAAGCTTGCCCATATCATGTTAAGCAGCCTTTTAATTACTTACTGTAGATATTCAATCAAAAATGACATCAGACCTCAAGTCTTATGTCAAAAGATCAATTGATATTGTAATTTGAATGTCTCAGGCGACCACACTGATTCATTGGAGTATTTAAAATGTTGATATATTTAGCATCCATTAATTCAGCTAGTTTAGTTTATTAAAGTAGAGTAGAATAGTTCTGCAAAATCATTTGTCATTTTTCTAAATATGCACGAGTGGCCACAGAGTGTAGCGATATGAAATTAATTAATTAGTGAAAACAATGTCAGTTAAAAAGTAATTGGAATCTTAAGTTCTAAGTCCAGAGTTTGCATGTCCTCTAATTATGTCTTACTAACGTCATCTGATTTTATGCTCTTAGCGGTAAAGCTCATGCCGCTCATTACATGGACGCATACATGGACAGATGAACATGTACGTCCAGCAACCTAACCCGTTTTCTGTTCGTGACACTTACGAACGCCAATCTTTGGCTAATAGAACAAGTATAAGTATGAATAATATGAATTCGTAACGCCTACACCTACATTTTTTCTCAAATGCGTGATTCACCACATGAATAAATATCTCCCATTACCAAAAATAAGTGGTTTTCTTCACACTAACTCAACTGCCGACAGGAACGTGGCACAATGTTCAGATAGATACCTTGCTTCTGTATTTGACAATGTACTAACCACTGTATTGATGTCCTTCCTAAGTGCTCACTGACTTGTTCAGCAAAAAAGAAATGCGGTCATTAAGGATCGAATTGTAAAATAAAATACATGATAAACCGGTAACTTTTCCTGTTTCTAACATTGCTGCGTATTTCTTTTGATGGGTATGGAGCAGGTCCACGAAAAGGCATCGGAAAGCTGGCGCATTCGGATGAATCCGTCAATGAAACTAGTTTCACAAGTTTTACGCTATGCTAAAAGTCTTCTATCCATTCCACAGTATTCATGCGCCAACATAATTTTTATTGTCTTGCAGAGTCTTCACTTAAGGAAAAATTGAAGTAAGCAAAATTAACAGCTTTTATTTAAACAACTGGCATCACATATTGGATTTAATGTCTTCCAATATAAGCATTCCACCTTGATGATTACCAGCAACCCCCCCCCCCCCGAGCTCATGTTCGCCACCCCTTTTTGGCTATTTTATATCTCCCCCAAATACTTCTGCCCCGGAACTCGCTCTCTCACTTAAGCGCAATCTCTGCCCCATCCTTCTTCTTCCTCCTCGCAGTTCCCGTCTCGTTTTACGTCCTCACCCACCTGCCGAACGGGTAGCGAGTACCAACCCGCCGCTCTTCCCACCCCTTTCTAATTCGCTTCACCCCTCCGATACCTCTCTCTCTCTCCCTGCCTTCGTATATCTTCTTTCGCGCCCCTTTCGCTTCTTCCCTCGCCCCCACCGCCACCTGGGTCCGTGGGCCGCACCCAGGCGTCCCCCTTCCCCGCTCCCATCCGTTTCGGTCAGTCCGACGGAGGCTGTGGCCCACGGCGAAGAAGAACCGCCAGAAGAACCCACTCTTGTCCACCTGGGAGCGGAGCGGCGCTCCCGCGGCACGGAGGACTCGTGGGTCTCTAAAACGGTCGAATAATGCTTCCTCTCCCTCTCTCACTGTTTTTTCAAAGCATTACATTACGAAAATAAATAAGGGGTTTATTAATCCTAAATGAGGAGGAACGATATTTCATTATCATGTTAATGATCTGGAATTCCTTTCATAAGACTTTTGTTCTGCACCTATATTTTTTTCGCATCAAGAACTCATAAAGATGGAAGGTGAAACTTTTTCAACACCTTAGGAATTCAATTCCCCTCCAATTTAGATGAAGTCACGATGAGCTTTCACAACGTTATATTGATGGGCAAGATTTTACACGTCGCTCATAGAGCAGTTAGCCGTGTAAAAATGAAAGAATACGCTATTTAAAAAAAAAACGGCTGATTATTGAATGCTCTTCAATTCAATTACAATTAATAATTTGATAATTTTTGTAGACTACAAAAGTCAACGTCAACAATTGGCCCATCTGCATTCATATACATTATAACATTGAGCTCAGTGAAAATAGCTCTGATATAGTGGCGCTCTACTTATCTCTCGTGAGGGAATTTTGACATTCGAGAACCAAGAAAAATGCTCCTGCCAAAAAAAATAAGAGAGTGAATTGAAGAGCAATAACTGCTCCATCATTACTGAAAACTATACAACAGCCTTGAGTGTATTTAGGTGCAGGCAATTGAGTAGTTACAAGAATGCTAAATATAGCATTTGTGTCTTCATTGAATGGCATTGAATCTTAAATCCTACTTCACAGCACAAAGAAAAGAAAGAATCTTCTGTCGCATTTCATGCCCTGTTAGTGTTCCAGTGTTAGCGAAAGCTACATTCCTCGCATCATGACTGAGTATCCTTATCGTAAAAAGGACAATGCAAATGGATACTAACTAGAGCCTTTGATGAAATTAACTCAAATCATTTCTGGTATGGAATAAATAGCGCCTCTTATTTGCAGGGTATTACATTGCTCAAAGACGCACTACGTTCTCAATTTTTTTGGATTAATAAAAAATCAGAATACATTTCTGCGAGTAGCGGTTGTTTTTCAAATAAAAAACGCCTAAAACATGTTTAATGTTCTATTCCCAATGTGAATAAATAATTGAAGGAAAAAATCCGTGACTAAAGGAACTGGCCAGAGGTTTCAAAGACAAAGAATTTACTCGTATGAAACATGGAAACACTTTGGAGACAATATTTTACCACAACAAAGACAATTTCCTTTCCGTGTATTGCAAGGTTAACGTGCGTCTTAAAGCTAAGTTAAATATCAAAATTGGAGGTCAAAAACTACAGTTGGTAGAACAGTTTACCTATCTTGAAAGTGTTTTGCACCAAGATGGCCACAATAGTAGCGACACCACAGGAATTGCGTTAGGTAAAGAAGCCTTTGCGTGGGCGTTAATCATGACCAGGACGCTAACTAATGATATTAACAAAATATTAGTAAACACGTTGATATAAACCATAGTTTTTTACGGCGCAGAAACGACCGATGAAGCAAGATGATTGGCCGCGTTTGGATGTGGGTGTGGAGAAGGATGAAAAAAGCCAAATGGACAGAATGTAAAACAAATGATTAGTTATAAGGCACGATGGAGGAGGAGAGAGGATTGTGGGAAGAAATCCAAAGGAAAGGTGGATGCAGAGCATTTTGATAGGAGATGGAATGCTGAGGATAGTGATGCATGGAAGGTAGGGCAAGTGTTAGGCAAGCAAGGAAAGGACATGGAAGTTGAACGGGATGAAGGGAGACATCATGCATAGGAGATTGAAAAAGGGTTTATTATAGAGTGGAGTCAGTTATCTTTTCAGGCGAGGATAGGAAATGTAGGGGTGTAAAGTTTGTATCCATCAAAAATCTACCCCAACTGGTAGACTGCCAAATAATGACGAAGAAAATGAGATAAGTGTAGTGTTTTTCTAAGTCGTTCATCGGTGATTTAAGACACCCTATTAACGCTGCTTCCTTATCCCTCCTTCCAAACTCAAACAATCTTAAACAGATATCGTATAAAAATAAATAAGGCAACACAAGTTTTGAAACGGTTCAATTAATGAAAACAACAATTCTTAGTGATGTTTATTCAAACTACCACTTAATTCAATGTCCATTGAGTAATTGGTGGTTTAAGGCGAAACTTTATTGGAACCAGAAGATGACGTTGAACGTCGAAACCCGGATCGTACCTAATTAAAGTACTGTTGTAGCACAAAACTATAGCTTTTCGTTCTAAACTCCCTTCGTTTATGTATAAATAAATTGAGGATTGTGATAAGATAACCATCTACTAAACATCTTGTTTTAAACATATTTTTGCACACGCCTGAAAGTTACGGTCTAAAATGGAAACCGAATCAACCTTCTGGAACTGTAAGTAAATATCCCAACATAAATTTCTTTTTTTCCTCTATCATCTGAAATTAACTGACCGCAGTTCCATATCATCAAATTGTCGGCAACAGTATATTTATACCACGATTGTGCATTTTAGAAATAATTTTCAACGTTGATAATTTATCATTGGTGCGAGTATGGAATGGTTGCATGGGCTGTAATTAGGGGTTATTACGCATTAGCTATTAGACATAAATCACATGCCAATAATTTCATAGCCAATAATGAAGCTCAATGTGGGACTTAATACCCCAAATGAATTCTTAGCAATTAACTATGAATAAAATATTCAGTCCCGTAGTCCTAAAGCAGGACTATAAATTGCTTTTGCGGTCTTTGGATAGAAATCATGAAGGGAAGAAATGTGAGGTGTGAGGAAGAGCCTTAATGCGTATTTAACGACAGACCCCCAATGGAGCCACGTGAAAAGACTTAATTGCCTCTGTGAGATGCTTTTAGGCTAAATAGGACGCGCGGGCTTAAGGAAAACAGCTTGAATTGGAGATTGATTGTGAGTAAGAAAGCAGAAACGCAGTTTGATCTGGCAGAACAAAAACAATTGTTTTTATTAAACCCCCATATAACATGTTTTCTTTCAAGTGGGCAGTTGTAAAACATTTAAGGACCTACACTCCTTGGGTCTTATGTTGTAACGAAAAATGAGAAATGGAATGAAGAACACAATGTATTTTCCACTGTTCTTTAACTTGGTACGACTAGTTTCAATGCGTAGGCCTCATCCTCAGGTACCTGATGATGACGCCTGCGCGTTGAAACTAGTCGTATCAAAATAAAGAACAGTGGATCATGGAACATTGTTCTTCATTCCATGGACATGAACTTCCAACAAGGTTGAGCCAGAAACCATCGAATTCAATAAGAGAAATTATTGGAATGCCAAAATCTATCTACCATGCGCCTTAAATTGGAATATCGTTATTTAATGACTTTTATATGAATACTTAAGGATAATTAAATTAACATTTTGCGTATATAAATGGTACCAAAAACGTTTTATGGGAAGTTTTATATCATCTCTTGCATTATACCTGTCTTTCAAATTCTGGTTGGTACTCGGATATTAAAAACCTGCTTTGCAACTATAGGTCAATAATATGTGGAATATAATTTAGAGACCGTAGTTCACATATTTCAATTCGAGCTCAAGTGAGGACTTGCCCATTCATTAGTTCCCCTTCCATTAATTTCACGCAGGGCCGAATAAGAGCCATTATTTTAATTGGAAACTTCCTTGGAAAGTTGTTCGTTTTTCCTTGCCATATTCAACTTCGAAACTGATATCAATTATAACAGCTAGGAAAGGGACATCAATTTGGAAAACTCACCTACGATTTGCAATATTCACAAGCTATGTGCTGTGGGGACACTTTCTGGGCACCAAGTAACTTTAAAAAAAAATAAGCTACAAGCTAGGATACCCTAGAGTTTTTTTATTGAACCATATAGTATCATGAATTCTCAAGATTCGAATGTTGTCTCATAACAACGATTCTATGTAATTTTTCAGTTTGGCTCTCATTTTGCCATTGATTTGAGCGTAATAAAAAATACCTTCTCGTATGCTGCTAATTCCGTACTTCTTGAGATATTTGCAGTATCATTCAAATGATTTTCTACCTAAAAAAGCACTCGCTTATTTCTCCATTAAATCCTCGATCCGCATCGTTTGGCAATGGATTTTCCCATCCTAGATAAGTATGTTTCCCAACCAAAAATTTCTCTTTGATGGTGAAATTTGAAATCATAACACACTATCACTTTAAGGAATTTTTCATTTGCACAGGAAGTATCTCGTTTAAAATGTTATCTCTATTCCCTTGCCCAGTAAATTAAACCATAAGATTGATATTTTTCTGATCACCCAATTATTATTGTATAAGATTTGAAAGTCTATCAAGTGATGCCACCATCTCTAGCTGGATAAAATTATCTTTACCAATGATAAAAAGATATATGGAATTATTAAATGGAATATTTTAATTTTTTATAATGTTATTTTGATTTACGAGTATCTATGAAAATAATGAGACTTTCTTTAAAGTATCATAGTCGAAAAAATAGTTGACACAACAACACTTCTTAGCGGCAATATCTTCAAACAAATTCCTGTATTATTTATCAATACTAATATGTACGAGTACTACTCGTGTACGTGTACGAGTACTCGTGCTACTTAATTTTAAAAATCAAGATATCTTGGTGGTTTGTGTAAAATGGTGAGAAGTTTTTAATATTTTATCATCTTGCATTGGTTAAGCGAAATGGTTTGATTCATCAAATTGAATGAAGCAAAATGACATTTTTCTTCCTGTACATGCAACAAATATAGCATTCTGCTAAATTACATGATGATATTTTATCTTCACACAGTGCTCAAGCGTTCGATATGACTCGTTTATGTAAACACATAGACATCGATGGCCAGTTTTTCAATCCACATTAGTAAAATTTTTAATATATAGCTTCTGCCTTGGACGTCTTTTTGACTTCATAGCACTTCGTTCTGATGCATAGATTATGCAGTTTCTACGAAACGCAATGAAAGTATTTTGTGCTTTTAATATACATTCTTGATCGGCTATCTCTTTGATGTGAATTCTCTAAGAAATGTCTTCAATAACTTTCTTTAGTTACTTTCCCAACGAAGTGTTACATCTCAATGAAATGCAATCATCGGATTAGATAGGACCTAAGGAGACCGAGTTTGCGGGACGGACCACCATGCCATCGTTAGCCTCCACGCTCAGGTCTCTTTCGAGTGGCCTGAGAGGGGAAGATTTAACAAATGTGCAATGTCTTCTCGTCCAACGCGTGGAATGGAATACCTACTTCTCTCTCTCTCTCTCTCTCTCCCGCTTGCCACTCAAGGAAGAAGTAGGTTAATTGCACAGTAGTTGAAACGCTACTTTTCGCGAGAGCCTTAACAATCTAGAGACGGAGAGTGAGATGGAGAGAGAGAGAGCATAAAAAGAGGAGGGGAGGGAGCGGTCATTATCTTTTTTCATGCGAGTTTTTTTCGCTGGAATCCATCAGCATAAAGCCATAGTGCGAGGTTAGAAGCAATCAGATTCTAACTCATCCTAGGGAGAAATAGTAGATGGAGGAAAAAACGACGCATAAATTGAACCAAAAAAATAGATATTTTTTAATGAATCATGATGCCGGCCATCTTGGCTAGCATCGTCATCCTCAAATGACCATCTACCTTTTGCAATCAAGAAAGAGGGAGAAGGATCACAAAGGGGAGTCGAGGGAAGAGAGAAAAAGTTGACAGTCGGGTTGAAAGAGGAACTAGGAAGACGTCGCGCTGTTCTCACCGAGTCCAATCGATTAGAAACGAACCGTGACTTCGATTCACCAAAAGGGGAACAACGCGATGGACTTCGACTGCTCCTCACCCCACCAACAATGTCTCTTTTTTATTTCCCATCCCTATATCCCCATTAAAACCGTATTCCGTCTTGAATATTGATTAATCGACAAGATTCTATTGCGTCATATTTTTTAGCCGTCAAGAGTTCATTAATGGAAAACAATGTTTGCTTAGAACGTTACTGAACCGTTTTTTACTCATTATTTATCCTTCATTCTTTTGCCTTTGAAGAAATCAGATTTCCGAAATAACTCGCTTTCGTGACCTACTTCAGGAATATCTCATTAAATTAAGGCTTCACTCAATGAATACGTAAAATGATGATGACATTTAAAAATACACTCTGCTATTCAATCATAAAAATCACTTATGTTGATTCCAAAATTGGTATGCTTCAATTACACACTTGTTATTTATTTGTAAGATTTAAAAAATTGCGTTATATTAATATAAGGCTAAACATAATTAATGTATACTGTCTAATAATAATTGCTTTCAATGCGTCCACTTTCATCACTGTCAATAAATGAATTTTATTAATGCTCATTTACTTTTAACTCATTTGCCTAAAAATTAATAGGAAACTATTCATTTGTGTGGAAATTATTTGTAGTACATATCTTCATTAAATTTCATGCCTAATTTGCAATATTTTGTCTCAAACCTCAAACCCTTAACTCAAAACCTCTCTTCAACCCTGTTCGTCTGTCGACCACATCTTAAACATTCACTCAGAAGGATGCAATTAGCATAAGGGAACACTCAAGAACTCACGCTAATTAGTTTTTTAGTATTTTTCTGCATTTTTAGCAGTTACATGATGACGAAAATTACTGGGAAAAAAACAGCATGAGGTCAGGGACGATGGACACACAAATTAACCGAATCTTCCACGGCCGGTGAACAGTAATTATTCTTGTTAAAGTATTGTTCTGGACGTGGAAATTGATTTCCAAACTGCAGAACTACGTGCCATGGAATTTTTATAGACGCTATGTTGTTCTCAATAGCTGTTGTGGGAGGCACACTAATATTTTATTATTATTTTTTCATTTTCCTATTTTATTATATCATTTGCCTCATTCGGAACCTTGCCTCGCGGGAATTGGACCCATAGAGAGCAGTACTTAGGAAGCACAGAGGTATGGAAGAATCATAGGAATCACAACCGAATACAATTTAACAGCGAATCTTACATATAATACACTGCGCTTGAAATCTAGCCTTCTTCTTCCTTCTTCTATAATTGGTCTGCGACCTGCTCATTCGGTTGGTTCTCAGCTTGGTCCTAAGTTTCCATTCCACCTATTTTTTGGCATCCCTCTACTTCTTTTGCTGTCGGGTTGTTTAACTCTGGTTATTTTCACCAGCCTGTCGTCTGTTTTTCGACTAACATGTTTGTTTCGTTATTTATTTTATTGCAGTACAATCATAATCATGCTTAAAGAAGGCAGATAAAATCCAAGAAATTATAGATACATACATTTATTTAAACTAGGAAGTGTTTCCCAAAAAAAGGAGCAAGAATACCGTCATAAAAGAACGTCATTAACGAATCAGAACCCGGACAAATCATTGAAAAATTCACTTGCTGCATTACTATTCATATCCTCTCTCTCTCTATCGATTTCCTCTCCCAAATTTGAAGAACCCAGGCGACAGAGAAAAGCTACGGATTCGAAGCCACAATCTGCGGAACTCTGTCTGTCGCGGGGTGTGCGAACGTGCTGTCAAGCTGAGATTCGATGGGTGATACCCTCGGGGAGCATCGAAGGAAGTGAGATGAAGGATGTGGGCTGGAAAGGAAACGCTGTTGGCGGAGGCCGGAGAGGGCGGGGGACGCGGAGCGCTCAAAGCCAACCGATCCTCTATGTCCCGATGTGGAATACACTTGCCAGCCAGACAATCGTCTGGCCTGGAACCCTCCCTCTCTCCGCCCCGGACTACCTCTCCCACCGCCACCCACACCCCCACTTCCTTCCCGGCCTTTCGTTCCATGTCCAACAATGCAGCAGCGCCTTCTTCCTACTTGGAGCGATGCGATTGGAATGCCATCGGTCGCTGGGCCGCTTTCCCCGGCCATCCATTGCCTCCGTCCCCGCGGGACGCCGTCGTGGCGTGTCCGTCTACGCGTCGTTATATTGAATAGCGTGTGTAGTCGGCTACAAGTGTGGTGCGCGAGCGCTCAAGGGGCCATTATCGAAGTGGAGTATTCTTTTCGCGAAGCAGCTGCCGCATTAATTTTGCTTGGTCTGCATACAGGTGCACGCATGTGCGTTTATTTATGCATTCACTTTGGAGTGGGAGAAGAGCTTAGAGGAAATACACGGTACTCGCTAAGGGTTGCGGTTGGCCGTTCGGGCTGCCATCATGGCGTCCGCCGATAGACGCTCTCCTGTGAACTGGCGCAATTAAAATTATCTCTTTATGTTTGCTCGGTTTCCCGCAGTTTACATGCCGTTTCGTGTGTTTGCAATACGACTCTTGCTTTTCTATAAGCGCTACTCTAACATATCACATGTTAAAGTTCAATGTGCACCAACATGAATGCGACGAGATTAAGTAAGGAGAGACTGAAAAACTGCCTCAGCAGTTTAAAGACCCATTTCGTTGATATGAAACTTATCATTTACCTTCTTAATCGCCATTCAAATTAGACATGGCACGCGTAGAGAACTAGGAACTAATTTCGTAGAAATAACAGTTATTTGATTTGAATATATGTTTCTGCAACAATATATATGGGGTCTACCCCGCTAAATGTGCTGCCCATGAGAACCAATCCTCATTGGGGCAGGGCGCAATATTAAACGGGGCGGATGAAACGGCCATTCTCTCCATCTAAAGAAAGACTTGAGCGGAATCCCATAATCCACAAACTTTGGAAAGAAGAAATTAAGACGAAACATCAGCGGTGAAGAGGAAACGCCCTCCCGGAAGACAGAGCTCGGCTTTATTAAATCTTCGTTATAGTTTCTTATCGAGAGCCCTGTGATGACTAGCCCGTTCCCCACAGCCCAGGCTGCGTTGGAACTAAATTATGCACCACCTACAAGACATGCGACGCGAGAGTACATCGCCGAAGCTATCAGAAAAACTGAAAGACTCAAAGGAGTTATTATTAAAGTGAAACATGAAAAAACATGCAATAGATGAGAAATCGAAAGGCTCAAAGGAGTTACTTTTAGATGTAGATAGGACTGTAAATCCATAACTAATAACTACGGCCTTATGATAGTTATATCCAACACATTATTAGAATCATCAAGAGAAAGCAGTGGTCGTAATATTTAAATAAAAATTATCTTGATTTTGAAGCAAAGGTATTTATAACAGTGATGCCTAAAGTGATTAAACTCATTAAGAATATATTTTAAATTACATTACCATTTGTTCGCACTATTTGAATGGCCAGACCAGGCCAGACATTTTCACAAGCATAACCCTACGATTTTTATCTACATAGGTATTTTGGGCACACTTCATACCTAAGACGTACCCTTTGAAACTCGGTAATGATACAATCGAAAATGAAATTTTCCTTCAGTATATGTTTTATCCTTTGAGTTTCACAAATGGCCACAAATAAGTAGTCAACTGCCCGCAACGAATATTCCGATGCACCAAAACGAACGAAGTGTGGGAACTTACTATATGTTACAATGTGGAGAAAATGTAAATTATTTCATCGAAATTTTAACCACTTTGGGCATTTGATGACACTCTAGTTCGGCAATTGCGACCAATTAAGAACACATGCGCTCATTCAGAAATCCTAAAAATAACGGTTACCTGCGAAACTAACGACAGGGGGCTATTTTGGGGCAATTTCCGATTAAAAAATACCCAAATTGCAAGACACTGCATGAATACAGTAATAGTAGGTAGTTTTATAGTACTATTTGCAGCAGGTAATTGTCAGATATTACCTCCACTTGAATTTATTTTTTTTAATACCAAAGAATGACCTGAACTTAATTGAATAAATAAGATGTGGATGAGACTACCTTCGGTCACTTAGTATTTTAAACAAATTATGTAATTCAATTAGGTCCATTCAAATGGACCATCCACCTTCTGAATTGTGCTTTTCCTAAAATAACTATGGTGGTAATCAGCTTTAGTAGTTGAAACGGTAAATAATGAACAGGAAAATATCTCCATTTATGAGAATCGAGTCATTTTTAATAATTAACTACGCAGTTACCTCAACTTACAGTCAGAAAGTATCGCTTTGAAAATACGCCGCATATGCTTATGCCTACGATATTTTCGCCACATTAAAGAAGAAATTGTTGTTTATCAAAATCTATAATAAATCTTTCAAGAATGTGATAAATGAGTCATCAAGATTTATCGCATATAATATTCCAAAAAAATTATACTCGATATCAAACTCAAAAAATACACATTGAATAATATAAGATTATCAATGAAATAGGCACAATTCATGGGTGTAAGTTATAAAGGATTCAACATGATTTATAGCTCCATGAATCCTTGCTTCGTCATAACTTATTGCAGTGGGTATACCATGACTTTATTTCTCCGCTCCAAGAATACCCACTTTCTCCTTTTCAAGAGTCTAGAAAAGTTTTTTCCCACTAAGTTTGCAGACCGGAAACCGCATTAATCGCTGTCAATTATTACGTCACCAAGCTGTAGGCACCTGTTGGTCATGCATTGAATCCGAGAGGGAAAAGAGTATTGATTTTAGAAAAAGATGTCTGCCAGAAAAATATAAACTTCGCAGATATTTTTTAATATACTTTTTGCAAAATTAGAGGACAAGGTAATTAAGAGAGATGCGGTCGTTCAATAATGTCACAATGGAAAGAAATACCTACAGGTGAAAAAATTATCTATTCAAGCTGCAATTCTACTCTTTACGAATCTAATACATTATGCCCGTGTTCAACAAAAGCCGTGGGTGGGTGGTTGCTGCTTCACGATGCAACTTTCAGCAAAATTGTAACACTTTTACGCATATTTACCCGTCGAGAATTAGCTTTTCAAAACCCCACCCCACCGGAATGAAATAAGTGGAAGTTGGCGTAAGGCGTGCCCCATCGCCGCGCCCCCCTCCCTCAATTCCCCCAATTTCTTCTACATATATCGCCGCCGCCCTCCGTGGGGTTGTCCCCCCTTCAACCAGCCGGCCCGCCGCGGGCCACACAGCTGACGAGGCAACATTCTCGTGGGCGCGGTCAAATCCAGAATTCGGAACCGCCAAAGGGGGCGCGCGCCAAGACTGTGGAAGGCGCCCCGAGGTTGGATGAAAATGAATAAAAAGGGAAAGACGGGGGGGGGGGGGGCGGAAAGAAAAACATTACCCCGGAGATTTAGTGTCATAAAAAAATGGAAGATTAAGAGGGATTTATAACTTCGGGAACGAGATACTCACACGAGAGGACTGGTTCTTCAAAATTTCCACCCAAATAGAATCGCTGGACCACCGCGGAGGATTTTATCGCCTTATTCGGGAGTACAGACATATACGGACTTTTTACGCATACTATCTTGAATGAATAAGGCAGCTTAAAATTTAATGCCGGCCAACGAGCTCCACTCTCATTAAATACCTTTTTCGTTTAGTGATCGGCATTAGTTAATGCAGAAATTCCTCTCTCACCATGGCAATTGTAAGAAAGCAATGACAATGGCTCACACAATGCGTTATTATTGCCGAAGTTATCGTCACCCATCCTTAAATTTAGCACATCGCAAAGAGCTCGCACATAATTAAAATGATTTTATTTTCCTTTAAATGTGGCTCTTTTGAAATAGCAGGAAGTAAATAAATTTCATTGAAAAAATATATTATTGACATCGTATAAAAGCGTAACAAACTGTGGCACATCTAAGCTAGTTCCAAAATGGTAAATTCCTTATTTTTTTGAAAAATCTGAAAGATGATTACAAAAATCTTCTTGGTACTTTTCGGATTAATTTAACCATGAGCCCATAAATGTAACCACATTTACTTACGAAAACTACTTACAAAATAAGTCGAGCTATTGGAATAATGATGCCTTAGAATTCTTCTTGGAGACTGCATTTAATAAAAGGAAAAAGTTCGCACTGCGGGCATATCATAACGATAAGGACTTCTGCTAAGGTCTCATTAAATAGGTAAAACATGTAAAAAATCACTTTCCTGAGGTCAAAGACTCAAAAATGAATGTAGCAGAGACATGCAAAATCCTTACGTGGCAAGATATACTGGAGGAAGCATACAAAAAATATGCGATCTTTGAATATTGGCCCACCCACAAGAGAATATATGCAAAGCTTTTCGCATAATCACGGTTCAAAGAATAAACCACATTTCAAAAGCAGTTCTTGGAGAATGCGAACAGGTACATAAGCTCCTTAAAATTCAAGAATGTAAACTTGAAAAAAATTTATCTAAGATTTTGCCTGTTGGTTGATCGGATTTTGGCATTTTTCATCGTCTTAGATCACTGCCGATTGCTTTTTTGAAAAATTTTAAATGATGAATGGATCTGTAATGTTGAACTATCAGCTTTTCAAAGGTCATCTTGAAATTTTTCATCAATAATTACCACTATTCCTGCTTCTTTACCGTAAAGATATCACACCCATGAAAGCTTCTGATTCTTGTCAAAATGGCATGTCATCTTTGGAAGGAAAAAAGTAAGCACAAGTATCTTTAAATTACATTGGCTAAAACTGAGCATTCTAAGCATCAGATTTCTCAGTGAAAAGTGATATTTCCGTGTTTATGTTAGATTTTGATGCAACTTTCGCTCTAGTATAAAATTGATAATTAGATACTAAAAATAATGTAAATGTTCTTGAATAGCAACATCACTATTTTGTCGATAATTCTTCCTTCAATTAAAAAATAGGCCAAATCAACTTACAATCTAGTAGGAAAACTGCGCTTATAATTTTTTTCAGAAATATTATATCGATAGTATATACCATTTAGAGGGTCGCGGTGGTCTAGTGGGTAGAGCGTTGGACTACTGACCGGAGGGTCCCGGGTTCGATTCCCGGGCAAGGCACTCTGGGCACCTCCAGCTCCACCCAAGCTAGTTGATTTTTCGGGTACCAGATCTTCCTGGGAAACCATAACCGGCACAGGGAAAGGAACTGGCCCCCCTATCCTGATGTGTGAATATTCACACGCCGTCGGGCTTTGTACATGGGTGAGCTCTACCATCACCTACTAAACCGACCTTCGGGTTGATTACTGTGTTTTATATACCATTTAGCAAACTTGAAAAATGGATTAAAATCATCGCAGTTCCCCATCTAATTTGGGAGTGCCGTCCAGAATTGTGCATCTCTACTGATCTCCAATGCTGGAAACTGCTCAAAATCACGCGCTGTGCTATAAAATGATTGCATAATTAAATTAGATAATTTCATGGGAATATAACTCTCAAAACGCTAATTAACCATTCAATAGAATACGTTGGACAGAAATACAGAAAAATGGCATAAATCCCGAGCTATCCCGAACATTTACGATAGCAAAAGGTCCTTCGACGATAGCGAAAATGAGCCTTGCGACGCCGAATAACTGAGAATTATGGGAAAGGACAAATCGTGGCGCACATATATTTCATTCAGCATCCAAGTTTTATTAAAATAGTCTTTGGGTCAACTTTCATTAATTAACGGATCGTAAAACTAATAAACTTTATGAATGAAAATATGCGCTGCAATAGATAAAAACCGACAGAGAAACAATGGCAAATTTCAAAGATTAATTGGTTCTCCAGCGATAAATTTTGAACGAAGTAGTCAGGATTGGGGTAAAATAAGTTTTCCAGGCCCCTCGAAAGCTTTCTTTTGGATGAAATTAGCTTAACCTCTGAACTACGTGCATGTTTTTCAAAACAGGGCAATCGTGAGTTTCACTTGTTTTTTCACCGAAGCGTTGCAATACCGTTATTAATAATCTATTAAGATATCTTAATGATATGTAAAGTTCCGAATAATCGATATCACTAAGTAACTATGGATTTGGCATTTTAAATATTTGCCCTCGAAGTATAATAATATCGATGTTTTGATAATATACATATAAAATATTGTCAAAGATTGAATATATGTTAATCATTAATAACGTGCACGGATATCGTTCACACAGAGAGAGGGCATTGAAATAACCCAAGATAGTCGTCCAATAACCAAATTAGCCCTTTAAGTGCATACAATATGGATGTGATGTTAAAAATAGAATGTGATATGATATAATCTACTTTTATTTCTGCATGCCAATATGAAAAAGGCATGTTGACGCAGAGGCTAAATTATTTAGATTTAGAGCCAAAAGCAACTGTTTCAAAACTCATTGCTAGCAATTGAAAGTTTTTAAAGAGATTGAAGCGACCAGGCCAGGAAAAATTAGGCGCATTCTCTGTGGTCTTGCCAACTCCCCTGAATCCTTCCCTGAGGCTACCGGAACGCGACAATAGTCTGAAAATTCTCCAAACTCCCGGTTGGAGGCATATTTCTCTGCATCAATTCAAGACGACCTTTTTTTACGTACTTCTATTTAAAACCTTGCACTAACTTCTCACAAGAGGTAAATTATTGGATCTAGAATTTGTTAATATTTTAATTTGAAATGGTCACGACAGCTATACAGACGTAATTCGGAGCGACCATGAGATCAACATATTTCTCCTGCCAGGATTTCATTCTCGCTTGAATGGAATAGATAAGTCAAGATTCCGAATGAAGTTGGTATCGCTGACTTGTGCCGACTTTCACTAATTAGGATTGACGACGCAGGCGACCATGGTTGTCTTATTGGCCGCTTGGTTTTTCAAACTTTCACGAGAACTGCCAAGATTAAACTACTCACTAGGCGACATTTCAAGGAACAACTTTTAAGAAATTGAAAACCCTGATTACATGCTATATAAGGGTGATTTGCAAGTAACAGCAAATGCAGATACTGGGTGTTAAAAATAAAACAAATATATTTCGTATAATGGCTTCGGAGAAATTAAAATGTGAACCATTTCCGCTCGTCCGAGCCTCCTCCATGGTATACGAAGTGGAGATAAAAATATTGTAATAAAAAAATTCGACTTCGGGGTATCAACGGATACAGTATTTGTTTCGAGATCTCCTAAACACAATTTTAACCATTTTCCGAGCAATGTCTGTTTTGGTCTGAATTCAGTACGCTTTTGGTAGCCACGGTAACTCAAAAACTATGAGATACACAAAAAATAAGCAAAAAAGCTTCATTTACCACTGGCACTACCACCACTGGTGGTAGTGCCAGTGGTAAATGAAGCTTTAGGGCACACTACTTTTGGCCACCCTCCGGTATTGACCTTCTCGACCTCTTCTCAACGCGCGACAGCGGATCGATTACATAAAAACCGTTTAAAAAGATCGGATGATTTGAGAACTCATTTATTCAGCGGCAAGTCCAAAGAAAATAAATAATAGCGGGATATCTGAAAAATATTTTTATTACATTCTATATATTTCGGGAAGGGTAGGTCCGCATAATTTCATTTTTCCCATTGAAATATAAAAGTATTGAACTATTAGCGTGGGAGTTTAATCATTATGGGATTGTGGATTATGTTTTTTATAATCGCCATGTGTCGCATCTTGCGTCAAAACTTTATGAAAAGCCATTATTACACGGAATTTGTGGCTTTCTATCCCTTTAGCGCAGAGGCATCATCGTGGTAGGTGGATCATCCTACTTTCTACTACGGGGTCCACTCTGAAAGAAAAGAGATTCCCGAAAAACTATGATTTCGAGAATAAGCTGCAAATATGAATAAACTGCCCTCGTATTTCGTCACCCAAAGGAAAACCGTATTAAGTGAGCAATATCCTGACCACGTTAGACTTTTGATGATGTTTATATAGCTAACTGCCGACGCCATTGAGCGACGTCGGAAATCAACGCAGCCACCCCGAGATGCGCATACGGACGGCATCGTCGTTGCCTCCTTTTTTTAATATTTTAATGCGGCCGAGAGCCCGAGGGCACACTCGAAATTTTTATTTCCCTGTCCATTTCTCAACACCGTTCTCTCTTCCCCAAGAAGCATCATCTCGCAAGCTTCCAACCCGCAACTTGGTCCGCCCGAGCAGCCGACCCTCGGTCTATCCGGCATCAACCTGTCGAGGCGAAGCGAACGGTAAGCGAGGAATATTAATGAAGGTTTAATGACGGGTTTCCAGGGATACGGAGCGGAGGGGAAGTGAGCGGTGGGAGGGGAAATATCACAACGCCTCTTGATGATGATGGTACACGTGTCTCCCCGTGCGTGCGCAGTTCTTTGTATCCGCATTGATCCGTGTTTTTAAAGTCAACTATAATTTCACCTACGTGGGCCATAGGGCTCACGAGGATGAGATATTTTCACCTACATATAAGGCGAAAATATTTAGAATTCCCCAAGACCTGAAATTTTGTCCGCCAAACATTTACATTTTTTTAAGTCGAACCCATAACTTTTTTTTCTGAACAGAGCTACGGTCTTCTCTTGGAAGGTCTCTACCGTGAAAAAAACTCGTTTTCGCTCGGATGCGATTTCTCCGATATAATAATTTTAGGTTTTTCGTTCCCAATAAGCATTGCTGTTTCCCAGGGCGAAGAACTTAGTCAATAGAGGGTAGATATAATTTAAGTTCAAATCGAATATCAGTTTTTCAACGTAGAAAGTTCTTTGACAAAATTATTGACTAATTAACTAAACATTTAATCTGTACAAAATATTTATCAGGCGAGGGCAACTTATCATGGCGGCCACGAAGTACCTGCACGGAAGTGATTCACATCTAACGATCTCTCCAGTGTATCACTGGGCTCAAAATATTAAATATCGAATTGGAATAAGTAAGTGAATGAATGCAAAGCAAGCAGAAATTCTAGATTGGATTAGGGTAAACTAGAAAAAGAATAAAGAAATGGGTTAAGGAGATGAGTAAATGTTAAATGCTGCGAAACATACGCATTTTCTTTGAGACAAGGTAGGAATTCTGGAATATTGCATTATAAGAGCATAATTTAATGGATGTAGGAACTACTAAAAGAAGAAGAAATCCATGCTTGTTAATGTAATGTCCATATTTCCGTTAGATATTTTATAAATTCAGAGGTAATCTAATTTATGATATGTTTCCACAGCATTCAATGCGGTTTCAGAACCTACGTAACAAACACTTTGAGGTGTTACGTCCCATAGCTACAGGGTGAAATACCTGCCGGGTAAATACGTAACCTCCGTTTTATGAAATCCATGGGAACATCTTTGCAAGCAATCCGTCCATGCAAAACTTAATGTATGACATCCGCATACCTTTAGAACAGATAATGAGAGACCTACATTGCATTCATGATATATTTCAATAGGGAAACAATAAGAAACAAATGGAAGGGATTTTCTAACCGACATACTTGTACTATAAAAATAATTTTACTTTAATTTATTAATTATAACGTTTTATTATATATAACTATAAGATGTTCAAAGAGCTAAGTGGAAGATTTTATTTTAATAGGAATGAGAATCCCCAGACAGTCGAAGACCCAGAGAAAACTTAATGCAAATCTGTGCATTTTTGATTCATTTTTAACATCAAGGAAGTAATCCAAGTGTGCTACAGATCAAATAATATCAATGATATTAGATATTTTATCTCTCGACCAGACAGCCTAAAAGATAGCCCTTGCTCAATAGAAGTCAAGATGTTAACCCTAAGAGAACGAAACTTTTATAGACTCATTTCGCATTTATCCTTACTATTTTCATCATCTTGGGTTATCAGTTCAAAGATTAGTTTGCCATATCACTCGAAGTCGCGGTCGCTGTGGTCCAGTGGGTAGAGTGTTGGACTACTGATCGGAGGGTCCCGGGTTCGATTCTTTGGGCACCTTCAGCTCCACCCAAGCTAGTTGATTTTTCGGGTACCAGATCTTCCTGGGGAACCATAACCGGCACAGGGAAAGGAACTGGCCCCCCTACCCTGATGTGTGAATATTCACACGCCGTCGGCTGGGTACATGGGTGAGCTCTACCATCACCTACTAAACCGACCTTCGGGTTGATTACTGTGTTTATGGTTTATCACTCGAAGCTGCCCTGTGCCTTTTCAATCCTTCGCAGTTCCTCGCGTTCTCTATCTTCCGCTTCCCGTAATTCATCCTTGGCATTCCGCGGTAAATCTTCCCCCCTACATATCCTTCAATTACAGTCTCCAGTCAACCTGAATTACTCTTATCATTATTATATCTGAAGTCCAAACAACCCCTCCCACGCGTCCAATTTGTGATTCGAGGGAAAATGTAGCTACATAATCAGAGACAGGGGAAATGAGGCAGCCGTGGCGTACTTTCAGCGAAAGTGATAAATATTAACCGAATCAGCAACCAAAGTAAACATGAGACAACGGATGTTTCTTAACAATTAAGTATCATTAGTTCAATGCCGTACTTATTTTTTTTACACAAGAATCATCTAAAGACATTGCGCGTTGGAAACATTTGGAGCGTGTTGACAATTCGGGGAGTTTCACTAAGCCAAAGCGTGAAAAAAAATTATAAGCTGTTCATAAATGTCTATACTATAAAATCCTAACATGGATATTTTTCTTGTGATAGTTACCTTTGTTCCAATGGCTGAATTCTCGCTTCCATAATTTAAAAATATATACGTATGTGTGTGTGTGTGTGTACGTGTGTGTGTACATACACATATACTATATATAAAAACACATGCATAGTTTTATAGGGAAAAGAATGTATTTCTTAGTGCATCTTCATTCATCTGCAAGCTCCGTGCAAGATTTAATTTAATAAAATCCGACTATTAGAAACAGGAGTCACAATAATTTTTTTAAAAATTACTTCAGAATAGACAGCAATTTTCGTTATAATTAAAGCAACTTAAACGAACTGTCGTGAAACTTAGTATGTAGTGCAAACAAGGAGAGGAACTTCACAGGACATCCAAGTAATGAGTTGGGGATTGTTTTTTAAAGTAATTATGTTTTAGGATTTTTACGCACAAAGAGACGTACGCAATATGTTGCGACTGAACTCTATGCTTAGCTTATTTATGTAAACACGCACCTATTTATGAATGCGTGCAGATTCATATTCGTACATAAAGGTGTAGCGGAGGCTGAACGCCCCCAGTGACACGCACTCGCGGATGCATGCGGGGTAATGCGTACATAGAGAGGTAACTGATTATTCAGGAACAAATGAATTCGTCAGAGGGCAAATTGAACTACACGAATTATACCATAATAAATTTTCAAATCTCGCGAGTTATTCAGAGAAATAATAGTTCGATTAACCGTCATTCCACCGTCTCTAAATTTGATATTTTCAAAATAATGATAATTTTCACCATCCGTTTGGAAAATCGTTAGAAATGATAATTGTCATCAGACGGTTTTACTAGACTTAAAAGTGTACATGCGTACCAATAATTCTTAATAACTGCATTATATGAAACAGTGGCTAGATATTCATCGCAAGGATATGGGATGTGCCAACCTAACTTCAGTCACCTTGTCCGCCCGAGTGTCCGCGTCGGTAAGGCATAAGTGTCGACGCAACGGTCGAGCAATTTGAGAGGATATACATGTTGGTCACTCATGGGCCATGCTCAAGGAAGAAATAGCAGGTGCGCGATAAATGGCGGCAGTGACGCAGGCGAAGATGATGAGGACCCAAGAGTTTGCGAAAGAAAAAGGAGGAAATGGCGGAGGGAGAGTATACACGCGATATCGGAGTAAAAAATCACAAACGAAAGAAAATGAAGAGCGGGGAGGGATGGATGTAGGCTAATAGCACGCCTCGGAGGCAAAGCGGAGAAAGTTAGTCCCGGCAAAGGGATCGTGCACCGCGAGGGAAGGAAGCTGTGTTATGTGCGCTGGTGGCGGGAGTGTGGGTGAGGGAGACGTGGGGCGGGAGGGAGGGCCCGGGGACCGATCGCTCAGGGGGATTCGGAGGCGGCGGAGAAGGGAAGAGGCGGGCGGGCCCGAATCGCTTTGCCCCGATTGCACGGGAATGGGATTGCAATATACGGACACCAGGGACGCGGCGGTGAGAAAACCCACGCAAGATACGCACGCGTTTGTCTCTATCCTTCGAAGTCGGCTCAATAAGCCCTGTTGCACCTATATTACGACTAACTAAAGGATCACTAATTCCCAACAAGTTTTTCCTTGCTCTATTGTTGATAACATAAAGAATGGAGACCCTAACAATAAATTCGAACCCGGAATGACAAATAACGAAAGTGCAGACCCCACGAGACAAGTACATGTACAAGTAGATTTTCAAATATTTCAAAATAATTAATGCCGGTCATCAGCCTGTCGACCAAGTGTTTACTTAGACATAAATAAGTGTACTGGAGTTGATAAAAAAGGTCAATTGAGATGAATATAGTAAAATAACATTTGATATGAAAAATTATTTTTCCACTGCCTAAAATGGACTATGCCTAACTATGGAAGTTCACGCCGGAAATTGAAAAACTAAGCAAGGAACACCTCGTCGAATGAGGAAAATCCCGCCGGTGAGGACGAACGAAGAGAGCATAGTACAACGTGTCCCCAAGTTAGGAAATTTGAATTTCGTATCATTTAACTATCATAAAACTCTAAAACTAATTAGTCACACTTAAATTTTCACACAAAATTGAAATTTCGATCGATATGTGAATATTTCGTGGAGATCTTCAAGCGTATGACGACATCCATTGGATGAGATTTTTGCGCCCAGTTTGCTGCAATTTCCACCTATGTACTGATTACCGATTCTCCATTTGTACTTAAAGTGAAACACACGTTTGGGCAAAGTGTCCACATTTATGATGGGTCTTTGTGTTTGTATCTCCGCTTTGGTGGTCGGAGGTACTCCAGAAAACATGGTCGATTTTTCCACGTAGTATTCGCAATGCAAGAAAAAGCTTCAGCTATTGAAAGAGCGTATCAATAATTCTCAACTGCCCACCAACAGTTCACATTTCCAGCATCAGGACAACTTCTGTATGACATAAAAAATGCCAGTTGGTAGCCAAAAAGAACTTGACATATCTTTTCCTTGGGGAAAATTAAGCGATCGTGATCGTAGCCACGGGTGTTCGATTCACTTGGGAGTAGATGGACGGGTCAAGTTGGTGAGGCGATGGAGTGGAGGAATGATCGAATCGATTTGAGAGAAGAAATTCGCGGAAGAGAATAGTCCGGGAATCCTCAAAGGTCACCTGGGAGTGGTGGATTAAGGCGGGGATGCCAGAAGGGAGGGAAGGGAAGTGTGCGGAGGGCTCCAAGGGATGCCATCCCTTCGGTGCGAAAGAATAGCCATGGAGATAATTGCTATTATTTTACGGACCGAGATGTACGCTTTTACGATGCCGAACGTCCTTCTTTGCTTGGTCTACGTACTTTTATTTGTCTCTTGGACTCCATTGGGGGGGGGCTCCTTTCCTTCTGTTTCCCTTCTTGTTGCTTTCCTTAAAAATTCATCATGTCTCAAACCATATGTTTCTTCTTTCCCTTAACGTAAGACACATTATCTTTTCCTTCTCTACTCCTGTACTTGTTCCTACATTCCTCATTTTGTACGTCCATTTGATCTGAAGCATACGCCTCCAGCACCAAGTTCTGAAGGCTATTGTCCTCTCTGGTCTACACTTTCAATATTCGGCCCGATCCCCGTCCACCGAGGAGAATTTTGAGCTTGGGGAAGAGATGGAAATTTACTGCAGTTAAATCAGACGAATAAGGTGGCTACGGCAACATTTGGTATCTTAGTTCACGTATTTTTGCTCAGGCATCGACACAATAAACGCCCACACACATTTCTTTATCAAAGATTAATTTCTTCCTTGCCAAACCTGACCTCTCTTCATGTATCTTTGGCTGTAGTTGGTCCAGGAGGTTAGAGTTAGTTATTTTCCAGTAATTCTTTGACCAGTGGGAAGATGATCTATCAACAGCATCCCTTCCGCATCCCAGAAAACTGAAGCCATCACCTTCCCAGCCGACCTGTGGTCACAAACCGGCGCAGAATCTCTTGTTGTTGCTCTTAAAACGGGTCGAACATTGTTCGGAAATTTCCATTCCGATGCGTTTGTAAGCCTGCGTCAAGAGTCACGGCACCCATCTAGCAGATCATTTTCTCATATCCAATTCCACAGTTAAAATGTGATATGCCCGTTCAGATGGTATTCCTACAGCTTCAGCGATTTCTCGCACTTTCAGTCGGCGATCCACCATGATCATTTTATGCGCCTTTGCAATAATTTCTGGGATAGTGGCACATTTTGGCCGACCAATACGCGGATCATCGTCTAAGCTGTCCCGACCAAACTTAAACCCGTTTGTCCCCTTGGCAATAACTGAATATGAAGAAGCAGAGTTCCCCGGAGTGTTCTAAAAGTCAGCATGAATTTTCTTTGTTTTCATACCTTTCTTTACGAAGTATCTAATCACTGCCGGAATCTCAATTTTTTTCCATCTTCACAAATCATTACACGGGAACAACAAAGAGGCTTCCGCACCACAGATCTCTTCCCAAAGCACTGAAGCATTACGCGTTTACTCATCAAGGATACCAATTACGATGCGGGAAACTCGTTGCGCCAGCGCTGACATCTGGTGGTAATTCCGGGAAACTTTCTTACTGTCTTCTTATTTCCCCCCGATTTTCAAGTTTATCTTCCTTATTGTCTTAGTAATCCCTTCTTGACATCCATCTAGTGTATACCATCCCATGCTTTGTTGCTTCCCAGATAATTGAAGGTTTTCTAATTGCAAATTCTGTTTCCATTAAATGTACCTGTCATAAAATATCCTCTCTTCCATACACGAAGATTTTAGTTTTTCCCGCCTAATGATGGATGGAGTAATTTAGTGGAAATCCTTCATGATGCGCAGGAAAGGAAAATATTCCGCAATTTCACGCAAATATAACTTTCCAGCGACTGGTTTCGATACAGCGTATCATCATCTGGCCACCATTATGATATGCTGTATCGGACTCGGTATGGGTTTAAGCTTCTCTACTTTGGTTACATGTTTTCGATTCTATTTATTTTCCGCATTTCATTAGCTTTATGGCGACATGATTTTGCTTAGAAAGTTGGATATCCTTCTGTGGCTGTAATCTGCGCACCGTTTGCAGAAAATTGAGCTTCTTATTCCATTCGACAACGCCAAAATTCCTTTTAATGGCTCCTGCATCCCACATAAATTGCCTTGTCGGCGTGAATCATTTTTACTATCAGTAACCTTTGTCACATAAAGGAGATCTGTTTCGCCAATGCGTTATTCCTGAATTCGAATATTCTACAGGTTATCTTCATTGCTGCCCTCTATTCTTCGGCTGAGAATTCGTGTTTGTATTGGATGCAAGCGCCGCACATTCAACTTTCGGTGTTCCTCGAATCTCTTGGTCGTCGTTTTTTATTACGTATCGCAGCCATTACGCACTTCTCAAAGAAATCCGGCCCTCTTCCACTTTAGTAGATTCGATTATTCCGACCAATCTTTCCATGACTCTATCTCTGGTTGCCTAAAGCATTGATTTATTGAACAATTTATTATTTACAGTATAAAAAAAATGAAAGCACAATGCCGTTGACGGGAAAACGTATGATATTATCATATTTTTCTCGTGAGATTAACAACACTTGGAAATAAGTGACAAGAAATAAGATCCTTACCGAACTCTTTTTTTCTTTTATCCTCATCAATGAGGATGGAAATAAAGTTGCTTTAATCAATTCGGGTACGCATTATTTTTGCGCCTAATTCTGCATATTTCTTCACTCTTTTCTTGGGCTTGCAAAACATCCAGAATAAAGAAGATCATTTGAGCGTAGCTTCCGGCCATTCTCGCGTGCTACATCAAAATCCCCCGCAGGGCGCATCCAGGACATGGGCCTGACGTACGGCTTCTTAAAGTCGCTAGCTTTCACGGTATGCCCTATAAAATAAATTCGCACCTCATAAAAGAAAGTACAGGCAACTATTAAGGGTTGCAGTTGAGGAAAACGACCTAGCATGAGTCCTTCAACCAAGTGAACTGGCAGTTAAAAACTGACCGGCACAAAAAACCTCGCAGTCATTAAGTAAAAACCGATTCCTCCTGTGTCCAAGGAATAATAAAATACGTGATTGGTGGGGAATCCAGGAGAAATGGAGGATAAATGAGGTTGACGAATAAAATGTGCATATCGCCTACGCACGTAGGAATGATGCTTCTTGCGCCGACTGAATATTCAAATAAATATCTACAATATATCGGCATTGGGTCGCATGGCCTGAGATATGGACCAATACATATGGTAAAAATATTCAAGTATATTAATAATCACTGACCATAAAATAACAAGAATAAAATATTGCTGAGGGTCATCAGCAATTACATCAAAAACATAAAAAGGTATGATGGTTTTCAGTTGCTCGCGACAACTAAAAATGTACGTGCTAATGACTTGTACTACGTCACTTATTAATCAGTTGTAATTTAAGCTGAAACATTCTTGTATTCTTTAGAGGGGTGTCATTATTCAAAATGATATGCACACATTACATAAGTCGTATAAATGTTATTCACAAATAATTACTAGTAGAACCCACCACACACACACACACACACACACACATATATATATACATATATATATATATATATATATATCTGCCCTTTCCTCGTTTGCCCAACATTCTCCCCTCTATTACGTTCTTTAACATCCCACTACCGCTCAATACGCCTTTCATCCATTTTTCCTGCCTCCATAGGATTATTCTCAACAAACCCCTCTCCTCACCCACCATCTCCAGTCCTTCCTCATTTGTTTTCCTTTTGGTCCATTTCACCTTCTCCATTCTTCTCCACACCCACATTTCTAAAGCCTCCAATCTACGTCTATCCTCCTGCTTCAGTGACCACGTTTCCGCGCCGTACATAGCTACGCTCCAAATCAGAGTTTTTACGAGTCTTGTCTTAACATACCTACTCAACGTCCCCGTCATCAACTCCCTCCTCCTTGAGAAAGCCTCCTTGCCTAGCGCAATTCTTCTCCTTACGTCCCTACCACTTTGACCGTATTGGTCCAAAACACTTCCGAGATATGTAAACTGCTCTACCTGCTCTAATTTTTCCCCTCCTATTTTAATATTTAGCTTAGCCTTTTTCTTTCTGGAAAATCGCATAACCTTTGTTTTATTAATATTGATTCTCATCCCATATCTATCGCACTGAACCTCCAAACTTGCTCCTGGTAGGGTCACCCATGCC